>JAVHKY010000024.1:3638284-4244665 GCA_035079385.1 Aspidiotus rigidus | reverse complement strand
AAACATACAGAATACATGCACTAATCTCGAGAAACTTCATCAAAATAAACAAACGTGGTTCTAACCAACAAACAGACAAAACTTCTGAGAATATTGCTGTCCCTTTATTTCTTAGGTTGTATTTGTTGGATTCTAATCTAGTGTGAAATGTAGCGTTATATTTTTTACTCGTTAATTCGACGCATGTAACGCATCCGCTAGATATAGCTAAATCTGCTAATGTGAAGAGTGGGGGAATTCTTCGCACATTATAGTGACTAGTTGCATTTGGATTCGGCGCGCACAGTACTATCGCATCCCGTGTTTTTCGCCAATATCCCCCTTCAGTGTTTTCTGCAAATTTGCTCTTTGTGTTATTTTGATATTTGATTAAATTGAGTGAAAATGAACGACAGCGATGAATTTCACTTTCTCGCCAATGATAGTGATTTTGACGGCGACGATAATTCCGAAAGAACCATATTAGCGTACTTTGGCTATTTTGCAATAGAGAAGAATATGAAGCCTACGGGTGGTCATACCATTCGATGCTTCAGAGTTGTTTGTCCACAAAATGTAACGACGATATTTCCCAGTATGAGAAAGTCAGTTCCTCTATACCTATCTCTTATGGAACATCGGTCTGGTATTTGTTTCGCGAGTCCACCACAATCTGAAAAGACGACTGTTCTTTTTAGCGTGAAATTATTGTTAGAGAATAATCTATTCACCCGAACTTTAGGTAGCAAAATGATGCAATGTATGAATGGAATGTTAGCAATAAATATGAAGTTCTACACAATGTACACATAACATATCGTGAGCCAATGCATTTTGGGTCATAATATGAAGATTGGCAGTGGTACCGTCATTGAATTGTCGCGATCTACCATACGGACATGACATATAAGTAATTACCTACAATCATAATTGATTCATGAAGTAATTATTTTTCCCTGTAACTTGAAGGTAATACGGATAACATCAGCAATCACTCGGATGTGTTGATTAATAAAGTAAAAGGTGTAAAGGTGGACCTGAACGTACAGCATCGAATAAGAAGCAATGATATTTGGATGCATGCGCTTTTAATGGAAGAAAATCTAATTGCAGTGCGCGGCATGAAGAATAATTTTTTCTTTTTCATACACGATCATGAGAAACGTGTAAGTATATAATAAGAAAGCCATAACCACAGTCATAAGTGTTCATTTTTAACTGACCGTTCTGTTGTATTTTCTTGCGATTACACTACAACTGCAATACGGTTTCTTGATCTCGTTCATGTACCAAATCATATTGTTTTCCGCAGATCGTTGGAAACGAAGACACAGTAAACGAATTCGAAGCAGAATTTTTGATCAACTTGACCGACTATCTAGTCGGTCAAGGAAATTATGTCAAAGATGTGACCATTTTAACTACACGAACCGCGCAAACAGCATTAATAGATCAAGTAATATTAATTATTCAGTATTCTCATCTCTATGCGTAACCTCACTCATCGTATTTCAGCACAAGTCATCAGCAAAGCAGGGGATGTTGTAAAAGGCAAAATTTGATTTTTTCATTAATTATATAGGCTAGAATGTACAACTTAGAGGGATCTATCATTTCGCCGAGCACGACTCGCGGGACACGATTCGCCGTCATCAGCTTCCCGCCACGATGAAATGTCTGCTTGAATGAATAACTCCAAATTGTCCTAAATTTTTTTTTCTTCATCTCTGTCGGCATTACAGTGTTTTTGGTAAAGTCCATCCTGCTCTGCTGTTTGGTCTACTAACCAACAATTTAGGAGGGCGTTCATTTATCTGCTCAAAACCCAACAATGTAATTATCATACGACTTCAAAGTAAGTATAAATTGAAATATAAAATTGAATCGCGGATCACAAAGCCAGGATACCGCATTTGCAATCCATGATCAACTTTCAAGTCATTCTGTTCCCTACGTTTTTACAGACTTTTGGTAGGGAATACAACATGTACATTGCGAAATATTGATTTAGATGATATTTGGCTTCTAACTCAAGCGTAAGAACCAATACTAGAAACGCGCCGCGCCGACCCTAACTAAGAAACTCAATAATCATGTTTGTTTAGCCACAATTTCCAACGCCTCTTGAATATTGGTTGTTTGTTTTGGGCAGGTGTAACGCCAAGAGTTTGGTGTTAGTCGTTCAATTAGCCAGCACTGGAACACTGGCGCCAACCTCTTGGGAGTTGAAAATTTACACCTTGCTCGAGAGGAAGGTTATGAGGAGCGTTACGTGTTAACTTGTTAAGTTCCCGGTTTGAATGTGTTCCGTAAAAATTAGAGCGCGGGTGATTCTCAGATTCTGACACGAGCTTTAATCGTCATCTTGGGTGCGTCCAGAAACTAGTAACCAAGTTAACCGAGTAAAAAACGACGCGACGTCACTGTTAAGTATGGAAGTTCAATATACCACAGGAAAGGTGGTCGATCTAAAAGAGGACCAATTCGTTATCAAGTGCGATGGTTAGTATCTATTCAGTATTTAAAGAAAATAATGTAAAATTGCATGCATACTTGAAAATAATTTCCATGTTATATCGTTTTTGTTTTTGGGTGGGTTAGAAGGGATGTTCCCTATATACGCGGTCGAACAGGGTACAAAGTGCAGTACCTTCAAAGTGAATGGGCAGAGGTACATCATTGAGGTGTGTATTAAAAGGAAGAAGTTATAGTACAGTGTTTTGATTTGTAATTTTGCGGTCTCGAAGATTGCAGACCATTACTAGGTGCCTGGTCCCAAAATACAATCTCAGTTGGTAGGCCTACGCAGTAATGAATCTCGGAGTGACAATACGAGTGGTATGGTCAATGAAGAATCAGTACCAGTAGATGATGATTTCGTTCCAAAGCTGGAAAAATTTTGTTGGACCGATAATATGGTCAAAATTTTAATTTCATCAGTGCAGGAAAAGAGCATCGTTATTCCCAATAAAATAAAATCAAAAGCGGGTACAATTGAATGCTACCTACATTCAAAGGCGCTGAATTCACTTGCGCCGTATTGTGTTAAGTGAGTTAATGTATTCACAATATTGGGGCTCTGGTTTACAGTTAGGGTAAGGAGGGGCAAAAATTGGACACGAACAATGATGGGGCAAATGTTGGACACTGACGAAGTCGAGAGAATATCGGCAGTTTTGAAGCTGTTGAAGCTATCCGATGGTCTGAAAGTCTGTAGAAGAGTTCCAGCCCTAGCCTGCTAAATATCAGCACGGTGGGATAAACACTGTTGCCAAAATGAAAAAAAAAACAAAATCTGCACTTTTTGAAACAAAAATTTTTGTTAAAGTTTCCACATTTTCAAAGAGGAATATTTTTTGAAGGAACAAACGTAGAAAATTTGTAAAAATTGAACTGAATAGGTTGAAGTGTCTTCTTTCTTATACAATTGATGAAAAATTTTTTGAGGTATTGAAAGAACTCTCAAAGAGAAGGGGTAATTCTGGACAGCGGTATGGGGCAAAAATTGACCACCGTTTTTTTTTTTTTTCATTTGATTTATTTATTTACCACGATCTGTACAGAGTACATTTATTGGTATTTATAACATCTTACTTTAATTTTAACTTTTCAGTCAGTTCACTCCCACTGGAGTGACGACTACTATTAATATTTACATTAACGTATTACGAGCCTTTACAATTCTATAAATCCAATATCCTCTTCCTTTGGAGTCTCCTGATCTCCAGGCTGTTATCGAGGAGATTTATCGCTAATGGGTTGGAGTGAACGTCCAGTCGTTGCCGGTGTTTTTCAGCTTGTCGGGAGATTTCTTCTTTCACATATGGTAAACCAGTATATTCATGGATTTCAGACGTTTTTGTGAACCATGGATGACCACCGTGATAACACTGATTTTGAACTGATAAGATCGTTTCGATCCATATTATGAGCTAAATTGAGGTACCGGCACATGCACTGGGTATCTGGGTACAATTTATTCGAGTTGGTCCGTGATTTAAATCAGAAAACGTCGTCGAAGATTAATGTGAATCAATAGAATTAAGTACCAAAACAGGAAAATGAAAGCTGTGTTTGAGTTGCCGGTTGAGTGAATAATTATTTTGGTAAGTATTCGATGTACGTATGAATGAACCCCTACTTTCATACTTGCAAAGCTAACTCTGGGATATTTTGTACAAATAGAATGACCGATAACGATTTGGAAATGGTGCGAAATTACAAACGCAAAGGAGTGCGCTGCACCGAAATGGGGTCAGTTAAAGCAGAATCTCCGAGCGATTCTGAGAGGAAAAACACGGTCGAAGATTCCGGACCTGCAATTCAGAATGAGGGCGTTCTCCAGATCGATATACAAAAGCACATTTTATTTGACACGACCAATGAACGCGGAACAAATAATTGCCAATCCGAGCAGCCCGCCACCTTATGAAGGACCTTTTGAAATTTGAACCGAGTGGATCCATGCTTAACTTGTGATATTCGTTCTTCACCCACTTGAATTTCAGTAGACAGATTGAAACCCTATTTTATATTCGCTATCATGCATCCTCAAAAGCCTCAAAAAGAAAAATACTCGTTGGCGATAATCAATCAGCGTCCTATCCCACGTACATTCCGATCAATTCCTAGATTAAACCCTATACAGTCAACGCCATACTATGTAGGTATCACTGGGGTAGGTAGAACCAGCAAATCTTGAATTTATTTTAGAATAAATACAATTCTTAACATACGAAGATAATAATATCTCACTTCTACCCAAATCTTAGCCATTGTCACGTACGAGTTTTTTGATTCTCCCCACGAGGTCCAATTATCCTTTTTCAGCCTTTTCATGGTTTTGTCGCGCTCTATTATAAGAAAAATAAAATATTACAGTTTAGATTCCTAAGCGACCCCTAGACTTGACCTTATTTTATGTACCTGTTATAATGAACTGCTTTCCAAATTCTTTTACCCATTGAACATTCGATTACTAACATTTTATTGTGAATGAAGTACCACGGCGATTCTCGGTTCTATGTAAACCAGTTTCCTTTTCCTCTCGCTCTCTTTTTAGTCCTCTCTTCCTGATTTCTCTCGCACGCAACAGGGCAGGCGTGTGAAAATATCACCAATTTCATTCGAAACCCACCCTCGATGATAATTCCCGTAAAAGAACCAGCAGCGCTTCGCATCCCCGCGCTTGCTCGTCTAACCGAAATTCATTTGGGATGTGACAATAGAAGAAGCTGAACAAATGCTGGTCAAGGTCTCTGGACTGGTAAATAATGTAGGCAAAAAATTTATTACCAGAAAATAAATTTAAATACTCTTTTGTCCGCAAAATGTAATTCAACAATAGGTCGATCGAAGTTTCGAACGTAGTAAATCGTTTGAAGGGTCGGTCAACCTATTTTTGAATTATATTTATTTTTGTGGACAGAAGTGTGTTTAAGTTTATGCGTATTTCTCTATAGTGACTATTTCTCGTCCAGTCAAAGAATTACATTTCTAAAATTTGATTGCGTTTTTCAACTTCTCATCATTTCGCACGTTTGGGAATATTGATTTGCTTGGACTGATGTTCTTTCCGCTGCGTCGTGTGGCGATGTGGCAGTCGATGCAGAAAACGATGGACCTGATGGAGCGGAAGATGTGGATAGAGATGTCATGGACGTTGATGGGGACACCGGATCTGGCGGTAGATGTAAGTTATAGTGTACAAGTTGAATTACGCGCTTTTATCCTGAAATTTGGCGATGGAAGAAAGTCATTGCGTTTCATTTCAAATTCCATCATTTTCTTGATGATGCCAATATTTTCTGAAAAAGACTTGATCTGTACCCAAAGTTTTGTAAGTCGAATACAATACGTTTTGCAGATCGAGACCGTTCCGGGGAATTCCACCACGTGCTAAAGGCAGAGAAATTTATGCCTGTGAAATTCACGCCAATAGAGAATATCTAGTAATGACCTTCCACAAAGATGGTACAATAGTAAAAGATGAGCCGAAAGATATATCTGCGTTTTTATGCTGTGACGTGAATAGCGTTACATGTTTACAGAGAAAGTGTGCCGCTTGCAAAGATTTTCAGAATCCTTACTTTGAGTATAATAAGAACGAACCACTGATTTATGAGCAATAGGTTACTGAGAAAGAGGATATTCTACTTCAAAACAGTAGGAGAACGGTGAAGCGCACCATAAAGAAAGGAATGAAGTCTTCTATTGTCGACGTTGTGAATCGCTTTGAAATTGAATTTCCAATTTGAATGAACCATAAAGTAGTATATCTTCACCAATTTTGGTTAAAGGCAGCATTGAAGGATACTAAAGCAATAATCCAGGGTGATTTTAGTGAGAACTATGCGGGTAAAAATCTCAAAGAAATTCAAAGTTACCACTTTGGTTTGAATCCACAATTCACTATCCATAGTTGTGGTATACCATCAAAAAAATTCTTAATCCTAGGTCTATGAGTACTTTATCCGAAAACAACGAGCATAGCGCCGTTTCAGTGTGGGCCTATCTTGAGGCAATTTTTATACTTCTCAAAGGAGAATGCCCAAGGATTGAAACTATTCACTTTGCTAGCGACGCACCAAGTACACAATTTATCAAAATAAAACACTCTTCTACCTGTTCACTAATGCACTGAAGCACATTTTTCCATTTATGAAATCTGCCACATGGAACCATAGCGCCTTGGCCATCGAAAAGCGGCCGTTGATGGACGGGGCGGTACAATAAAAATTACCTGATGGAGCACTACACCCGGATCCGTCAAAATGGAGGACGACAAATCACACGTTAGCGACATTCCGTGATGTCATGACTCGATGTACGTTCACAATAGATGTGCACAGAAACATGATGACAAGGACAGAATTAAGGCCGTACGGTCCAACGCGAAAGAGATATATTTGGCAACGGAGAGTTTTGTGGGACAGGTCTTAGTACGAGCTACCATAAAACCGGTTATGATTTGGGGAAAAATAAACCGCCAATATATTCCGGTAACCCAAGCGAGTGGAGGTCTTGGTGGAGTCGTTATGACCGTGCAGTGCACTCTAATCCCGATATAGACGACGTTAGGAGAACGATTCATCAAAGCAGCATGCTTAAGGGCGAAGCAAAACGTTTTTGGACAAATTGAGGAACACTGCTGAGTGTTAAGGTAAGCAACCCAGTAGTGAGCAAGCACCCAGTAGTGAGCACTTATATTTTCAATTGCTAATATTAAGAGTGCAAAACGATAGTTGGCAAACCTGATCATCATTGAGTGAAGCAGGAAGTGTGTTGTATAGCTGCCATTGATGGAAGCCCAAATATCACCATTCTACCAGTAAAAAAAAAATTATCAATGATAACAGAGCTCGAATAATTCAGATCACGGCGATTTTCTTAGTGAAAAATTAATCAATTGTTTTTTGGATAGAGATCTAAAACTCGAACTCTAGGCGGTGATACTGAAAACTGATCATACTGAAAGTAAGTTGATATATAAGCTATATTACTCCACATTCCCTGTTCGAAATCGGTCAATATTTAAGGCTTGAAATTTGTGCGCTTACTTTTAGATCAAAAATTTACATTCTTAACCTATAGTGAGCATATGATGCTCACTTCTGGAAACGAAGGATAAATTTAGTGAAGCCAGTAGTCGTCAGTATAGTTTCTCTGTCGTATTCTCATTGATTTTGTTTGATTTAATGTTTGAAATCGAAATGAATATTGCAGATGGGAAAACCTAAAAAGAAATCCGCATCAAGAGAGAAAAATTACGAAAGTGCCGATATGAAGAAGGCTATCGAAAAAGTCAGAAGTGGTTGTAGTATACTGAAGGCTTCTGTAGCTTTTAATGTACCTCGGTCTACATTATCGTATAAATCTCGTGGACTTCATATATCAGAGAGGAAAGGACCAGGTCCCTCTCTTACAGATTCGTGCGAAGAAATTCTAGTTAAATGGATATGCGTTCTAAAAGATCGGGGTTTCCCGGTCACGCCAAATCAACTGCGACCTCAAGGAAAAAAGTTTCACTGAGGAAAAAACCTGAAAGTAGTTCCGAGTCAAGCTCAAGCGAAGAAATTGAAGGATGGTCAGAGGACAGCGACCAATCTTCAGAGAGTTTTGATGAAGAAGAGATGGCGGAAATTGCCGAGAAAGTAGAAGGTAAAAATAAAAAGAATGAAAAAACTAAAACGAATGAAGAAACGGTCAACGCTCTGAAAGATTGTTCGGAGGGTGCGGGAAATTCGTTTAAAATTGGAGACTGGCTCCTCGTTAAATATAATATGGCTCAACAGAGCACGAGATTTCGACATTTTCTAGGTCAAATGATTGGAGAAGAAGATGGAAAAATGAAGGGAAAATTTGTGAGAAGCTCATCATCAACAAAAAAGAATCGTGGATTTGTCTACTCATTTCCAAAAGAAGACGACATTTGTTTATTTTCGCGCGCGCAAGTCGTTAAAAAAGTTGACGATCCGAAGCCCTATGGCCGGTACGGGCTTATGTTGTTCAACATTAATATTTCTGAATTTTAAATACTATTTGTACTCGCATTAATGTTGATTAGAGAACTCAATGTTAATTAAAAAGCATTAATTTCAAGGTTTTTCTGGGTGCTCACTACTGGATGACCACTACTAGATTTTTTCATTTTTCGCATGCTCACTACTGGTAAAAAAAAGAACAAAACTTAAAAAATTTCTAAAAAATCAAATTTTGGGTTTTTTGAAATCCAAATTCTACAGCTTATACAAGAATGTCTTCTCTTTCAAATGAGCTCTAAGCGATGTAAAAATACAGAATATGAAGACCATTTTTCAATGTAGAATGAGGAAAAAGGGCTTGAATTGCTCACTACTGGGTTGCTTACCTTATAACGAAAATATTCGGCTTATCAGTGACAAATTTGGAGATCCAACAATCTTGATACAGACTTATCACAACGAACACCGGGATCTCCCGGACGCCCCGGAAACAAATACCTTGGCGTTTTGTAAAAGCGACGAACCGAGCAAACTATGATCACATCATGGGGATTATCCAAGGCTTCAAGGAAGCGAATACAACTTTCAACACAAAGACGCTCCAGACGATGATATTACGGAAATTTAACGACGAACTATCGAAAAGGGCGTACAACAATTTACAGACAGCCCACCCAAAGGAAATCCATACCCCAGGAAAACGTTTCACTCGAACGATCTATAATACTCTGTATTATCAAGGTTATAAAACCAAGTTCTGTCCATTACGTGAAATGTCTTGTGGGGGCGGGAGTGTCGAAAATGTCGAAAAAGTCTAAGTACTTCATTTTCAACTTCAATTCATCAAATTTATAGTATCCATTATGAATAATTGTGGTCATTAGGATTTTCAAATTTACTGTTTGCAAATTCCAAATTTTATCTTCCTCATTTCAAGAGAATTCAATTTGTACCATCGAGTGCCAAGAGTGCAATGTCTACAGAGCAGCAGCGGTGGGGTTGGAGGAGGAGCCTTCAGTATTACTCTTGTGTCTATTTGTGAGTATAGTCCGTCATCAGATATCTGACCCTTTCTGTAGTAGAACCAGAAGCCAAGTCGAGAAGGGGCTAATTTCCAAGTTCTGTGTGGCCGATGAACGCTTGTTCAAAATTTCAAAAGGAACCTACAAACTGTTAGTCATTCTAGACCACGCGGTTACAGATTTGGTCACATTCTTTCATCATGCCTATTGCCACCCAGGGATCCTTAAGACGGAACTATTGATCAAACACCAATTTTATATCAAGGACGCAAAACGTCAAATTAGGGCAGTAGTAGGGCAGAGTGTAGCCTGCAAACACAACAAAAACACCAACCAAGTTATTATTTCACAAGAAGCTCGCATTGAGGCGTCGGTGCCTGGTGAAGTCCTGTCCATTGATATCTTTGGCCCATTACTATTGAAAAGGAGAGGAGTAGTCGCAGTTTTCGTCGCGCTTGATAGGTTCTTAGGATTCATCTCCTACAATCCCATTTGATCTATGAAAACTGAAAGCTTTATTAGGGCCATGCAGCAAGTAATTGAAGAGTTTGATAGCCTTGGAATTGCAATATAATCGGCTTTATCGGACAACGTGTGAGGACGAGCTCACACTTGGTTTATCAAAATTATCTTTCGATCAAATCTTATTCGTATAGTTTTCAGTATGCAATTTAATAAACGTCAATTCTCGCCTCTTTTCTCGATACTTTACATTTCCTGTTCTGTCTTCGTCTAATCAATCATATCTCTCTCTCTCCTCTTGTCACCATTCACCGCACGTGTACTCTCTTTCTTTCGATATTTTCCGGCTACTTAAAACTGTCCAAATGTACTGCAAAATCGCGTTACTCGATTCACGTTGATCGCTCGCACAATCCTCCCCTTTTTCTTAACTTCGTTTGGGAATAGATTTAGATTATTAGTACACCTTTTGTTCGAAGCATATGAATACACACTAGCATCACCAAGTGAAGATAGTTTTTTCTGTATCTTATCGAGTTACTGTGCGACCCTGCCTTTTCGCCCTCTTTCGAATCTTCACAATTGGCGCCCGAACAGCCTTTTTTCCGAATAAAATGTTAAATTTGTAAAATAAATAACCAAAGTAAATAAAGAAAAATTCGTGTATTCGAAAATCGTGAGACAATTCGCGTGGAATTCGCGAGGATCAGTAGCTACCAACATCACACATCACACACGGTAAGAGTAGTACACTTTATTATAGTGCTTTGATCTCTATGTCTTCCCTAATCCTATAAATAAAAGTCCCAAACTCTCAATCCGAATGAAAACGTCATTTTTTTTATAAACTACGAAAATCTGAGTGCGCATTAATCGCGAACTATTTCCACATAAATTTAAACGACATTGTCAGCGCGTATCACATTAATAAAAAAGGAGGGCCACTCGATAACCAAAGAAAAGCGCTCAAATTAATCTTCCAAAACGCACCTAACATCTCCGAGTACCTCTACGAGCTTACACGAAGCACGCCTTGATAATGAACGCGACATTATTCTAGATTTCGACCGAGTCCGCGAATTAGTAGAACAAAATAATAAAGAAGTCGACGATATCAAGAACCAAGCACACGTAAGCTTTGAAAATTTTAACCACGAAGAAATAGGCGTAGACGACCATAATTACAACCGAGTAGAACAAATAATGGACCCAACAAAAATCGATGAACTAATAAAAACTGTGAAATCGTCGAACATCAAACCCATCGCTTTTTGCGAATTTTCGGGACTACCTGACGAAGACATTGACAGTCATATAATCTCGAAAAACTAGCAAAATTAAATGAATGGTCAGAAAACGTTAAAATCAGAGAATATGTAAAATACCTTAAGAAAGGAGCGTACGAATATTTCATTAACGACGTCGTGAGAGACAATGATCAGGCTTTAACGTGGGCAAACATAAGTGCGAAATTAAAAGAAAAGTATGCGAAGGATGAAGACGACTGGGAACTCATCATTTCGAAATTGAAACAAAATGAGGGAGAAGACGCCTCCCAATTCGCTTCGAAAATAGAACGACTATGTAAAAAAATAAACCCTAATATGTCGCATTATTAGTAAAGTATGCAGCGGCCTATTACCACAATTTCGTAGAGAAATATTGCATAGGGATGTAGACACGATCGAAAAATTACAGAGTAACCTACAGCAAATTCAAAAAAATTCAATTCGATACACGGACGATAGTAGCGATATATTAAATGAATTAAAAGCGCTTCGATTAGAGGTAGTTACCCAAAAACCAGCAAAAAAAAAAGACCGAAGAACCTAAGGGAGAGGCCAAACCAGACGCCATCCAGTTTATACCGTACCCAGTCGCGCAGCAAAACGGTAACCAACAGAGTTCCCAGAATAATTCGAATAACGCGTATCAATCCAACGTATACCAGCCTAATGCATACGGTGCTAACTTTCCGAATAACTCTTACAATAATTTTGGACAAAATCAGTATTTAAATATGCGCGGCAATTTTAATCGAAGAAATATGTGGCGAAACCCAAATCCCATGTACCCGAACTACCCCCCACCCCGCTTCTGCACCATCTGTCGAGCGAATTCTCATACTACTCAAATGTGTTGGTATCGCGCGAACCCCGCGCCCCCCGTCACTTGTTACGTGTGTGGAAACATAAAATTGCAAAATCAGCAACAACGATCGTCCACGAAGCTTCATCTACATCTCGGTCATTCCACACGCCCCGTCACCGCCGCGAACTCAATGTCCTGTCAGCAAAACAGCTCACGTCGCAGTTTCCCTACGGTCGCAGAAAATCAGAAAAATATTGTAATAATAATCGGTATAGTTCCTTCTCGTTGTCTCTCTCTCTTCCATCGGAAATTCTTCAGTTAAAACATTCACACTTGTAATTAGATCCTGCTTGTACATATTGTTCCATATTGTTCCAGAACTTCCATCTAGCATTGTAAAATAAAAATAATTTTTTTGCGTCTTCCACGCTCGAGTAATACATATTTCCAAGAATTGCACTTTATTAGCCTATCTGTATTTGTAATATAATAAATGTAAACGTATACGATACCCTATTATGTTCTAACTTAACCTTTCTTTTCTCAATTATAGCCGGTTAGAAATCGATATAAAATGCTGATTTGAAAACATTTCTGGATAACAAGCGGGATTTTGTTGAAATACGTGAGGAATGTCATCAGGAATAACATATTAAGAATCCCACCCCCACTCCCATTGGTAAATTTTTTGTGGAAGGTTTTAGCCCCCTAAAATCCTGTTTTTCAAAATATCTCTGAAAATATGCATTTAAGAAGGAAAAGTTTCAAACAAAATTTGTTCCTTATAAAATTTCCAACAAAATGCACCATACATAAGTCGACTTTGGTGCAATAGTCACCAAGAAATGGGGCAGACGAGATCCTAAAATTAAACTAAATTTCTATTACAGCTAACTATACGAGTATAATAATCATATACCGAACGTAATACTGCAGACTAATAAGACAAAATGTGTGAAGAATACTTTGCGAGGACTAAGCGGATGAAAAAAAAACCAGATGTTTGAAAATCTATGCGTTCAGGGGTTTATTTATGCGTAAAGGTACAAAGACAAGTTTGTATTCTATCTTCCCAGTCTGAGATACGAAATCGTTTGTAAAAGATGCTTACCGGTGTTAGCAGATTGCGGCCCGTTGTGATATGCACTTTGCGGCCCAAAGATGACCTTTTTGCGGCCCGTGTGTCGAGTCGAGACATCCTTTTTGCGGCCCATGTGTCGAGTTGAGACATCCTTTTTGCGGCCTATGTGTCGAGTTCAGACATCCTTTTTACGGCCGAAAATAACGACGTTGTTGAAAGCGTGTGGCGATCGACTTTAATACAAGGATGTCGGTTCCATTTAGGCCAATCATGGTTCCGGCGTATCCAGTCACTCGGTCTTACTAAGATGTATAGGAGCAAAACAGCGGAGGGGTCTTACCTACGTGTATTTTTCGGGCTGCCATTCCTGGATCCAACTAACATGGAAAACTTTTTCGTGCAAGAACTCCAAACGAAGGAACCCAACCATCCTGCGGTGAAGGAATTCTCCAAGTATGTATACGAGAACTACGTGCGACCCGGTGCCCTCTTCCCCCCTTACCTATGGGCAAGCTACTCTTCCAGCACAGCACTAACGCGTGCGAGTCGTTCAACACTAAACTGAATGGACAGTTCTATCACGCTCATCCCAATATTTATTTATTCATCGACGCCCTATTGGAGATTCAAGAGAGAACGTATTCAAAAATGTTGTCTGTCCACATCAAGAAAATGTCTAAGAAGAGCGCGCTGAAGCAACAATATATTCGCGAGGCAATGGACACATTTGAAGAGGGACGTATTGATAGATATGAATTTGTTAAGAAGGTGTCACGCAAGTTTTTAGTTAAGAAAATATGTTCATGAACTACCTGTTTTGATTTGTGGCCGCAATGTGGTTCCTTTTGTTTTTTCAGTTGGCCGCAATCTGGTCGTGTTTCGTTTCTCAGTTGGCCGCAATATGGTCATCTTTGGGCCGCAAAGTGGACGTTTTTTGCACTTTGGGCCGCAATCTGGATTCAGCCATGCTTACTATGTTCTCGATGGTGGATTTTTTCTTCGGAAAGTTGTCTGGGGAGATGATCAAACTTACAGTGATATTTGTGACTTACACATTTCCTTCATTCTGTCACATTACGGAAAAAATTGCATGGTTGTGTTTGATGGATACACACAATCTAATACAAAGTCTGCCGAACATGACCGAAGATATTCAACAGTGGCGACGGTAGAGGTTGAGGTTAGGGAAAACATTGTAGCCAAAGTGAAACAAAAAATATTCCTTGCTAGTAGCCAAAATAAGATCCAGTTCATTGAACTAATCTCGTCAAAGCTCTCTGGAGCAAATATCTCGTGCAAAACTGCAGTTGGTGATGCGGACACTGTTGTAGAACAAACGGCTATAGAAATAGCACACAGCGGACAGGAGGTGATTGTCGTTGCGAAGATATTGACTTGCTAGTTCTGTTGGTAGCTGGGACACCTGCATCTTGTAATATCTCATTTATGAAGAGTGGAAAGGGGAAAACAGCCAGTCGATTTTACAACATTACCAACATTCAGAATACAATGCCGCAGGTCAAAGAAAAATATTATTTTCGCATGCCGTGATTGGCTGTGACACAACATCAGCAATATATAGAAAAGGGAAAAGAAAATGCTACAATAGACCAAATGGAGAATGTGTTGTCAATATTTCAGAACCCCGACTCTAAAGGCAATGATATTTTTAAAGCAGGCTGTCAATATTTCATAAAACTGTACTCTGGAAAAGTGAAAGAAAAATCGCTTTCAAAATTACGGTTTCAACAATTTGTTGACAGTGCTACAAAAAGTAGTGTATACCTCGCATCTCTACCACCAACTGAGGAGGCTGTGCGTCAACATGTATACAGAGTATATTTACAAGTACAAGAATGGCTTGGAGTTCACAAATCACCCGAGCAATGGGGTTGGAAATTGAAGGATGGTTGCTTTCTGCCAATTGCAAGTACACAAGCAAACTGTTAAACTTAATTTCGTATGCATGTTGTAAGGGCTGTTCTCGCAAATGTGGATGTAAGAAAGTAGGTACGTGTCTCAAGTTTTTTCTTTGAAAGCCTTGAAGGTTTTAGTATCTTCCGAAAAGCAATTAATTATATTTTTTACCTTTGTAGAATGTCCTACTAACATTCCTCTCATTTAAGAGCTTAGTAACCAAAGTTTACTTAAGATATTTTCTTGGCCATTAAATAATAATCTTTCTTTTTTTATAGGTTTGAAATGTTCTAATCTGTGCAAGGATTGCAAAGGAATTGCTTGCCTCAATGCAACAGAATTGATATTGGAGGAGGAGGACGAAGATGAGGACAATCCTGAATTCACAGAACTACCAGATTGGCACATGGAAGGAGAAGAAGAAGAAGAAGAGAGAAGAAGAGAGAAATGAAGAGAGCGAGAAGGAGTAGAGGTAATAAGAAGAAGAGGGAGAATAGTCATTTATGAGATACCTATTTCTTATTACAGTTATTATCTGTACTGATTTCATGCTTCTTTTTCATCCTTACCAAGCTTGATTAATATACTCTACAAGAAAATTGAGAAAATAACTAACGTTTGAAAGTCTGCAGTATTACGTTCGGTATATGATTATTATACTCGTATAGTTAGTGTAATAGAAATGTAGTTTAATTTTAAAATCTTGTCTGCCCCTTCTCTTGGTGACTATTGCACCAAAGTTGACTTATGTATAGTGCATTTTGTTGGAAACTTATCCTTCTTAAATGCATACTTTCAGAGATATTTTGAAAAACAGGATTTTAGGGGGCTAAAACCTTCCACAAAAAATGTACCAATGGGAGTGGGGGCGGGGTGGGATTCTTAATATGTTATTCCTGATGACATTCCTCACATATTCCAACAAAGTCCCGCTTGTTATCTAAAAATATTTTTGAATGTGCATATTTCTAACCGGCTATTATGTATTCATCTAACCTTTTTCTTTTAATATGTACTAATCAATTTCTTTCTTTTCAGGTATGTTAATCTTCTATTTTTACTAGGGGGAGGCGATGTGTGAGGACGAGCTCACACTTGGTTTATCAAAATTATCTTTCGATCAAATCTTATTCGTATAGTTTTCAGTATGCAATTTAATAAATGTCAATTCTCGCCTCTTTTCTCGATACTTTACATTTCCTGTTCTGTCTTCGTCTAATCAATCATATCTCTCTCTCTCCTCTTGTCACAATTCACCGCACGTGTACTCTCTTTCTTTCGATATTTTCCGGCTACTTAAAACTGTCCGAATGTACTGCAAAATCGCTCGCACACTCCTCCCCTTTTCTATTATAACCATATATGGTAATATAATTATTAATCAACGCTTAACTTCGTTTGGGAATAGATTTAGATTATTAGTACACCTTTTGTTCGAAGCATATGAATACACACTAGCATCACCACGTGAAGATCGTTTTTTCTGTATCTTATCGAGTTACTGTGCGACCCTGCCTTTTCGCCCTCTTTCGAATCTTCACACAACGCTGAGCAATTTTGTTCGGATACTTGGTGCCAATACTTGAGGGAGATGTCGATAAAGCTCCGGTTCACCACTGCTTAAAACCCTAGTGCCAACCCAGTAGAGCGTGAAATTAGGGATCTGGGAGAAAAATTACTCATCCGCATCAACACATCAGCAGAACATGCAAACGATCACTCAAAATGGTCATTCAAAAAGCTCTCAACTCTACTACCGAGCGTCACACGTATTCTCCGAACCAGATATTGGGGATAGAAGATTATGATCCCATACCTGTCGCCAATATCTCACTGCGGCTTCCCGAGGCCCGAGTCTTAATAAATCATCGGATCAACTTAATTCAGGAGCGAGTGGACAATTATGAATCTAACCTTACACGAAGACCTTTACCTCTTAAGTTCACGTTTGACCGGGAAGGATGGGCTCATCTTCATTGTGATGGGGCTGCTTCTGGGTCTGTCCTGAATCCATTTGTTTTGTTGTACAGCTTATTTTGTAAGTCACGGCCATTCTGGGTCGTACATCAGAAAGTTAGCACTAGAGAAACCTGTCTCCGTGTCAAACACAAAAATATTAAGCTTCTATGCCAAAAATTAAGAAAGCTTTGGAACCAAGAAGTGGAGAAATTCGAAGGGGAAGACCACTCAGAATAAATGGTGTGAAGGCGAGTTCTCAATTAATTATGAGCCTGATTTTGAGTAATAAAACAAACACTTACAATATGATTGTAGGTAGAAGAAGTCAGTATCACAGCTGGAGAAGACAATACTGTTATGAATAATGCGGAAAAGTATGTTCTATGCAGATTGAATTCCAATAGGTCCTTAATGTATAGTCCTGAGGCCGAAAGACTTGAACTGTGGTATGTAACAGCAAATTTAATCGTACCTTATAAAAAGTAAAAAAACAGAAATAAATCATTGCGGAGACAAATATGCAATGGAAATAAAATTAAAATCAGAATATGCAATACTAATAACCATTTAAAGGATAAGTCCCGGACAAGCTGTGAATGTCAATGTTCAGTTATTTAGCTAATCAACAATAACGCAAATCAACGATGGTATTTCATCACTCAACCTGGAATGCGTAAACTTAGAGAACTGAATGAATGCGCGCCAAAATAACAAAAAGGATGCCGAGTTCCTATTAAATTGTTTGCCATCGGAATATTGTTTGCTATCAGAATTCGTGAAATCGAGGAGTTTGTAACCAATGATCAATCAGGGTTGCCACTTTTTTCTGAAGATGAAATTCCCTAACTTTTTCCTGACTTTTCCATGATTAACAAAATTCTCTGACATTCCCTGACTTTTCCCGGATTTCCAGAGAGTGGCAACCTTGTCAACTCCATGCACAATGTGGCTGAAATTGAAGGAAGATGTCGCAAAGTCAACCTAGCCAAGCTGAAAACCACGGTACATAATAGAGGTATGGATACGAGCGTACCTTTGCTGTACATTCATACCTTTGACTATTTATCAGTCAGTGAGAATGTTTACGTTGTACGGAAAAAAAGTGTAGCTGTGTAAAGCCCGTGGTGTAAAGTGTAGCGTCGTCATGAGTTGGCCATTATTAATGAAGTCTGTACAGTGGTTAGGCGGTAGTGGCCTGGGTTTGTTCGGTCCTTGTCATATGATTAAGAATGTCAGAAATTCTTTCGGCAAGACAGTCGAGCGTAATAAGAAGGATGAATTAATGTATACAGCTCCAATGTATGATGAACATGGCCGAAAAATTTTTTTCCTTGCATCTTGAAGCAATTATTGAGAAACCGAAGGATGAGGGTCTGAGAGCTGCTAATAAATTGAGAGACGGCACATGAAGTTCCGTCAAAACATTATGAACGTTAAGCTGGCTGCTCAAACTACAAGTGCTTCAACTGCAGCTTTTTCAAGACCGACAGAATATTCCTTCTCTGGGACAGCTCACTTTGCTCAAATTTTCAACGACGCATTCGATATGCTCAATTGTGGTTCTCGGTGGTATCACCCATGATTATATGACACCAATAAATCCTGTACCAATAACAGATTTAGAGACCAAAGCCAATGCCAGAATTGAATTTCAGTATACTGGATCTATCAAGACTAGTCAACAATGGCTGTCCCCTCTTCCTCGACCTCTCTCTCTCTCTTGATATTATCATTGGTTCTGTTTATTATTACGATTTCATAATATATTAGCCTACGTACGAAACTACGAAGACTTTCATTCGTTTGTTACTACTTAATAATTATTTGATTTTGATACGATTTCCTGATTACTCTTAAATAAAGAGTTCCTTCATTGATGATTGTTTGATATTTATTTCAAGTAAGTTTTACGATGGATATTCCGACATGGTATGAAGAAATTGAAAACTCACGACGGAAAGCGAGTGGTTAAAAGTCAACGGAAGTGTGGCTTCATAGGCATAATGAATCAATCTCCAGCCCAAGAAAGGACCAGTGTGATTTGTGCGTAGGTCACACCAATGGGAATCCAGACATAACAGATGAGATGTACAATCACCATAGACAACGGAAAGATGAAGCTCGTAAAGCCATGCAGAATGATATAGAGAACGAAGAAAACGAGTTTAGTCTTCACCATGGATGTGGAAGCTGTATTGATATGTCCGCACCTGAAAGCATCCACTACTTATTTCCGGTGCAAGCTCAAGTATAGTTGTAAAATAGCGGTATTACTTATTCTATTTTATTTGGGATTGTAACCTAAGTTTTCAAAAGTTTCTCAACAATTCTTGAAAGAATAATTTGAACATCGGTGATTTTTATAGAAAAACAACATTACAAGCAGGCAAAGTTTTTTGTTCAAAAATTCTGCTTTGTTTAGCAATTAAATTTATGTAGTCCACATCTTCTGTCATCAAAATTTTTTTATCAACGACTCGCTTTTCAGAATGAAAATTCTTTCCAATTTTCATATTAATTTTAAGTTACTTCTGAAACAATGCCTACCAGATACTCGATACAAGAGCAAAAATTTATAGCAGTTGGGATGGAGAACACCCAATCAGCATCGCTTGTGCGTAACCTATTCGCTGACATCTTCCAGAAACAACCTCCATCCCGACTGACCCTATACCGAACTTATAATAAATGGGAGGACTTGAGATCCATTTGGAATAACTGCAAAGGATGGGAGGACTTGGGATCCATTTGGAATAACTGCAAAGGAGTCTCCAGAAGAAAACGAACAGTAAGAACTCCCCTCGCGGCATAGACGATAATAAATTGTACAAGTTCGAGGATTGCCCTTTCTGTAGGCATTTCAAAAACGACTACTTGACGAATAATTAATGAAGCAAGACTTGAAATTCTACCCATACAGACCGAAATTAGTCCAAAAATTGTCTGAAATCAATACAAAGGTGCGGAGACAGGACTGTGAAGTCCTTTGCGCCTTGAACTATGTCGACCCGTTAATCTTCGATACCATCATCTTCTCAGACGAAGTTACATTTCACGTCGACGGGCATGTGAGCACCTACAATTCTCGATACTGGGCAGCGCAGAACTCGAGAAAAATAATTGAAACCGTTCGGGGAACACCAAAAATAAATGTGTGGTGTGGCGTCCACGCCGGTGGAATTATTGTCCCTTTTTTCATTTATGACAGCGTAACAAGTGCCGCATACATTAATATGCTGGAAGAATCCTTCCTCCCCAATTTACCGTTAGCATTAAGAATGAACGGATTCTTCATGCAAGATGGAGCAGGAGCACGTACGGCGCATGCCACTAGGGCATATCTAAATGCGAACTTTCCCAATCGTTGGATTGGGAAATTCGATCCCATATTATGGCCACCTTATGGTCCCGATCTGACCCCCGTAGACTTCTGGCTATGGGGATATTTAAAAAATAAGGTCCACGCTGAGCCAATTGAGCATTTAGATCATCTTCAGCTGCGAATCCAAGAACAAGTCGAGATGATCCCCCCAGATATGTGTGCGCGCGCTGTAAAGCATATGGTCGAGCCCCTGGAGATATGCGTGGAAATGCGAGGCACCCACGAGGAACGATTTGATCTCAGATTTCAATTCGTACTTTCTTTTTTTAAAAAAATTTCAAAATTCCAATCTGTGTTGAAAATCTTGACACCAAAAATTCATTTTTTCCTTTTTCTGTAAATATAAAATACCAGTCTGTGTTCCTATTTTTTCTTCTCTTTTTGACATGTTCTATGTCTTTTCTCTCGCCGGACCCCGATTTTGAAACTCGCGAGTACACCCCCCACATGTAAATGTACGTCACGCTGAATTTCTCCCAACTGCAACTTGTAACACTCAACAATTATAGAAAAGCGAATGAGAACGACAACGTCTTTGATATTTTCTAGGACAACTAATGATTTGGATAAAATTATTCTAAGACAAGAAATTATGTGTGATTAGCCTACGTCGAGGTACAGAAGCACGTGACAGTGATTCTATTTACTGTAGTGACACTTTTTCAACATTACCACATTCATTTATGAAACATACTCGTAATTTATAAATTTGTTTCATTTATCTGAATTATTTTCCCTCCTTGTTTGTAAACAGCGGTTCTTTGGTATGATTCGAAGTTCGTGCGGCAACAACAATCATCCGAATTCGGTCAACTTTCAGTACATATACAAGCTGATAAGCGCCTATTCCCTTCTGAAACCATTGCCAGGAACGAATGTTACCGGCGAAGAAAGCTTTTCATTATTCCTCGAGGTAATGCAGGATAATAAAGTTGTTGGTCAAGAAGAAGAAGTAATGTCACCCTATGAGCAGTGGTCACTTATGATGGACAATGCTATAAGTATGGGTGTAGCAGATTCGATGAATGAAGAACTTTTACCAGCAGAAGCGAAGACAAAGCACTATATTGTTGAATTCTTTGCCGGATATATTCTTCGTCAGAGAATGAAATTCATTGACTGTCCTAATTGTAAGGATGCATTGATGGGTACTGGAAGTGCACCCACTAGTTATCTTGCAAAATGTAATAAGTTCCGTGCATTGAAAGTGCCGGCGACACAATTAGTCTTACTCCTTCAAAGATTGGAGGACATAATTGAGAAAGAACTCAATGATGTATGTAACTGATTTGAAACCAGATACTTTCTTCAGTTTTCTTGATTATTGAGAAAGTCCTAACGTTGAGAAGTGGTCTATCCTTCTATCTCTTTACCATTTATGTCTTAAATAATTGTGGGTGAATCAATGTTTAATCTCACGAAGGTTTTCATTTTTCCATTTTTCTTCTCATCTCATTACTGTTTGTGGGTTTTAATTTATTTATGATTCTATTATTTGAATTATTTTCAAATTTATTTGGCACTGCCTCTCACAATATTTTTACAAATGAAACAATGCACCAACGTTTCGAATGCATACCAGAAGGATTTTTTTGGGACTATTCATGAGTTCATTCAAAATATGAGTTGATCATTTTTTTCCCCCTAAGAGTATGTCTTAATCTGAAGAAGTAGTCTTTAATTTATTTTGTTACCATCAATTTGAGTCTGTTGAAATAATTTTTTTTTTTTCAATATGTTTTCCGTGAACTCTGAAAGTATTATCGAATTAATTTTTTCTTCCCTCACCATTTTATGTCTACATAGAAAATAACAAAAAATCTCATCCTCTGCGCGAAACCACAAGATTTTTCGCGGATTTACCTGCCTCTATCAAACAGGGCTCCGACGTTCACTCACCGCAACCTCACCGCGAGCTCATGACGACAGATGAGTGTCGAGCTATCATTCCCTACTTCGCGTGAAACCGGGAGGATTTTTCTGAATTCCCCGGTCTGTATCAAACACGGCGGGAGTATGACGGTCCTTTCACCGCGAGCTCATGGCGACAGATGAGTGTCGAGCTATCATTCCCTACTTCGCGTGAAACCGAGAAGATATTCGCGGATTCCCCTGCTTGTATCAAACACGGGGGCATGACAGATTTCTTACCGCGAGTTCATGACGAACAATGAGCTTCGAGCTATCATTCCCTCTTTCGCGTGAAACCGGGAGGATTTTTCTGAATTCCCCGGTCTGTATCAAACACGGGAATATGACGGTTCTCTCACCGCGAGCTCATGACGAAAGATGAGCATTCAAGGTATGCATGAAATGGCGAAAATTTCTGCTCGTTAGTAGGCATTGCGTTGATCAAACACGAGACTTCCGCCGAAGTTCGACCGCGCAAAATTTCGCTAGTAGATCGTACACATTCTCGTGGCTCACACAATTTTTCCATTTGGGCGAATTTTGACCTTCATTGGGGCCATACATCCATTTCAAAGCTTCGTCGGGTCATTCGGGTGATTTTTTCAGACCCAGCGCTAAATTGCACTAGAGAATTGTACAAAATTTTGAAGATGACGCGATTTTTTCATTCGGGTTAATTTTGACCCTCTTTGGGCCGTACATCCATTTCGAAGCTTCTTCTGGTCTTCTGGATGATTTTTTCGGACCCAGCACTAAATTGCACTAGGGAATTGTCCAAAATTTTGAAGATGACGCGATTTTTCATTTTGGGGAAATTTGGACCTTTTTTGGGCCCAATGACCCATTTGTGTACTTTTCAGCATTTTGTGACTTTTTTTTTTTTTTGTTCTCCCCGCAAAATTTCAGTTCAGGAAGAATAATCTAATTATTTAAATGTTCGAAATTCAGTTCAATACTTTAATTTAATGAATTTTCAAGCCCTATTTTGGGAACCCTGGCGATTTGGTGAATTTTCGGTACATTTTGGTCCATAACTCAGCTCAGAAAAGTCGTAGAAACTTCGGATATGGCTCAAATCAAAGATAAAATTGAGACACAAATTTCGTACATTGGAAGTATACACCTAACGTTTCGCGTTTTTACGCTAGAACTGATTTAGCGCGAACTCCCATTCAACTGTCAACATCTTTTTGGCGCACCCTGTATATATATTTCAAGCTGAAGAACCCATTTTAGAAGGCACGTTCTGCCAGTATATTTTCGAAAACGCTGATTTTAATTCTGCCACACTAGATGGGTATCGGACATTACATGTTATGGGTGGTGTGTCGTCACTCACCCCGTCATCGAGTGTATTGCCACAGAAGGAGATAGAAAAATACAAGAAAATGCCTACATCAGAAGAGATAGCCCAATTGGGTAGAATTGAAACGCAAGGCGGAGAAATTGATTGGAGCCTTATAAAATTCAAGGACGTCAACGCAAATCCCATTTTCGAATATGACAGAGAATGTGAAAGGCAGTCAGTTCTTGAAGTACTGTGGCAGTATGGACGCGCTCATACTCCTGTATCAGTTGGAGGCTGGAACGGTTTTATGCGTCAGTTACACACATCCAGTGAGTACTTGTGTGAAAAAAGCCATATTACGTTCTTTCCGTTTGTTGACCTTCCACCAGGCGATCCAGACACCATTAATACGAGTATTCATACGGCCATCAAGAGGAGTTTAGAGTTGGGCCAGAAAACTACGTTTATCACTTATGACCAACCATTATACATAAAAGCCAAAGGGATAATATTGACCAATAAATTGGAGAATGTCGTTGTCCGTCTCGGGGGATTTCATATGTTGATGTCTTTTCTTGGCTCAATAGGTCATCTCATGGCGGGAAGCGGCTTGAAGGAGCTGATGGCAACAATTTATGCCTCGCTGTCTGTTGAGAAGATGCTTACAGGCCATTTGTATGCACGGGCTATACGTGCCCATTTTCTCATTTGCGAAGAGCTAGGACGTATTCTGCTTCAACATCCCGAATTGTGCCGCGACAAAGAATTACATCGTTTGATAGAAGATTTTTTAAATCTTGATGTCACCAAAGATGATATTATTAGAGACGAAAATTTGCAAAGATTTCACCTGAAATTAGATGACATTCTGGAGCAGTTTGCAGCCAGAGGCGGTACCTCATCCTTGTGGGTACAGTATTTCAAAATGGTAACCCTTGTAAAGAACTTCATCTTTGCTGAACGGACAGGTGACTTCTTTTTACATTTGAAGTGCGTCCGCAATAGTGGACACAATATATATGCTAAATGTGCCCACCTGTACCTTCAGGACATGCTGGAATTGAAAGACCATATGGACGAGGATGAATATCAACAATTTGTGGATGGTTTCTTCACAGTGCGTCTGTCAGAAAGACCGTGGTCAGGGATATGGACCGACATGATCATTGAGCAGCAGTTAATGCGCAGCATGAAAATAACTGGCGACTTAATTCATGACCGAGGTCTTTCAGAGAGCGTGGCATGCCAACTGCTGCTCACATTTCAGCTGCACTTGAAGATTTTGTTCGGCTATGTTTCGAATCTTATTTCCAATATCGGTTTAGTCGTTTATGTTTTCGTTTGCGTTGTCAAGTTCTTTTTTTCTGTATCAGTGTAAATATCTTTTTTTTGTCCTTCCTTAGTTTAGTTAGCATTTGGTATTTTTTGTCAGCATCAATTTATTTTTTTCTAAATGATTTTATACAGTTAATTTTTTATGTAATACGTTGTACTATAGTGTTATTTTTATTATATTCTCTCATTTGATGTGGTTTGAAAACGTTTTTAGAGGAATAATGAGTTCACTCGCGATGTTTGCACCTTAAAATTCGCTGCGCAACGTGAATACGCACAAATCCATTTTAGGAACTAATAAATGACTCAACAACTCTTTTTCCTAAAATAAACTGAATCTTTTTCCAGCGTTGTGGATGCCACAAGCATCGTCTAGTCCGATTCAATCGAATTCCGATTTCAACGTAATTAGCCCTCCTTCTGTAATTGTTGATAATCTTTCTTCGACAACTGATGCTAGCTCTTCTGGAAGCTCTTCTGGAATAAATGATGCTGATCTTACCCAAGCAGATGTTATACGACGTCCTCGAGGTCGTCCAGCCACCGAAACAACAAAAGGTAAAGAATGCAACAACAGTGAAGAAAGTAAAAGATACCTTTCCCTACTTCACTTTTACAGATAATTGGAAATACGATGATGCAGCTAACGAGTTGTATACCCCGAATATTTTTGAGTTCAAAGAGAAACCAGGTATCATTGATCCGCTGTTATTCTCAAAGGAGAACTCTGAATTTGATTTCTTTAGTCATTTTGTCAGTGAAGACTTGGTGCAAAAAATTGTTGATGAAACGAATCGATACTCTGAGCAAGTAAAAAACCTTATGACGAAAAATAATTATCTCGTCGTAATCGATTACGATTGTGGAAAGATACATTACCTGAAATGTTTCAGTTTCACGCAGTCAATTTTCTCATGTCACATGTGAAGAAAAATTCGCTTCGTAGTTATTGGTCCACTCAGGATTTGGATCAGACTCCCATGTTCAGTCGTATAATGACACGAGATCGGTATCTACTGATCCTAAAAATGTTTCATTTGAATAACAATGATTTGCAGGTAGTTGAAGATCGGCTTTACAAAATTTACCCACTTTTGGAACATACATTGGAGAAGTTCCAAAGTACTTACTACCCTGAAAAGGAATTATGTATTGATGAGAGCATCATCATATGGAATGGAAGACTATCCTTCAAACAATATATCCCATCAAAAAGACATCGATTTGGCGTAAAATTATACATATTATGCGATTCGAGAACGGGATATGTAGTGAATTTCAAAATTTATACAGCTCAATCAAAGTTGGAAGATATTGAAATTGAATCCGACCCCATTTCTATGAAAACCGTAATGAAGTTGATGTCACCGTATCTAATTAAAGGACATGCCTTATATTTCGATAACTTTTACACTAGTCCTCGTTTGTTTCATGAATTATACGTTCAAAAAACAAATGCTTGCGGTACAGCAAGATCCATCCGGAAGGGTTTGCCAGGATCTCCAGTGCTAAAAGAGAAGGGCGAGCATTTTGTTCGCACTTTTAATGTTGATGATTTTAGCAAAGCACTTGCCATTAAATGGCGTGATAAACGCGACGTTTTAATGCTGACTACCATGCATGATGGTCCTTTCGGTGTCACAAAGAAGATAGATCGTAAGACAAATGAACCCATCCGAAAACGAAAACCAAAATACGTTCTTGAATACAATAAGTATATGGGTCTTATCGACAAAAGTGATATGGTGCTATCTTTCGATGACAGCAGCAGAAAAACGCTGAAATGGTACAAAAAGGTTACTTTTCATCTTCTGGATCTAATGTTCTATAATGCCTATATTTTATTCAAGATTACAACAGATAAAAAACTATGTACCTTAAAAGTGTTTTTCGTTTGAATGTAATATCTCAAATTCTCCTAAAATATGGACTACATCGAAAAAGAAAGAAAGAATTCATTCCAAGAGAACTTATGGATCAAGATGAGCTTCGTTTACATGGTCGACATTTTCCTTCTCAAATAAAAGGTTAAAATGGAGGTAAACCAAAACAAAGAAGATGTTTTGTTGATTTAAAAACAAAGATGAATCCACCTAAGCGTAAGGATATAAGTTATGAGTGTGCCGATTGTGGAGTGTCTTTATGCCTCCCTCCTTGTTTTAAAATTTACCATACTCAGTTGAATTTTTAAAGTTTAAGAATTTTTCTTCCATCTAATTTCCAAAGTTTGAAGGTGTCCTAATTACCTATCTAATTTCATAAGTTACATTATTACTTTCACTCGGGTTCCAAAGTAACTTTAATTCTATTCATTATTTTAATTTTTCATTGTTTTTTTTCTCTCAATTGTTTTTTCTTTCAAATTTGGAAGTTGGAAGATGTTTTCATTACCTTTCTAATTTCTTAAGTTACATTATTATTACCACTTGGGTTCAAAAGTTACTTTTCTATTCATTAATTTCATTTTTTATTGTTTTTTTTTTTTGTGAAACACCATTCCATGCCCTTCCCAATAGTCCAAAAAGGAATTACTGGGAGAGGGTGTCGCCAGCAGTTGTCCCTCCGACTTACTGTGGACTTCTAGGAATGGTGTAGAGCACAAGAGTGAAAGGTATCACTCTCAGGTTCCGTTACAGCTGATATTGTTATACATTGGACATTGTACATTCCAACTTCCATAGGAATAACTCATATTAGTATTGCTCAATATTAACCAGATGTTAAATGGCTAATTGAACCTAATGTAGTCCCACTATACATGAGTATACAGTGAATCACAGTTGGGGGTGAACCATTTTTAGGTATTGTTAGTACCTGTCTACCACCCCAAGATAAGGTGCTTTGTTGTGAACTATTCTGCTATATGTGATTCAGTTCAGGTTTATTCATTGTCGGGTAACAAAGTGTTAAGGTGCTAGCTGTGTACAACATACTATCAAGTGCCGTGAGTAGTGAAGATTATTCCCTTCTTATTTCTTATATTTTATTCATTCAATGGCTGGAATTAGTAGAGCCTCCACCATACCAGCAGGATCTGATATAAGTAAGTACAGTTTTAAAGTATGATTGTATTTCGACATGTTAGGTCGGTAACCTAATTTTTGCTATACCTAGGAGTAAAGGATTTCAACGAGTTCAGCGACTATGAAAGAGAGCTGCTGTTTCCTGAGAGCTCAGGAGCCGAAAAAGACCTCCTACTTTTGCCATAGGGCAGGTCCGAGAAAGCCGCTGGGATGACGGTTAGCGTGTTGTATTACAACAATCGGCGAGTATATTTTCCAATACTGGTGTCAAGAAAACCAACACCTGATCCGCGATTGGAGGAATTTGTAATAAAATTATCAGGTGGACATCGCATACTAAATGTGACAATATCAATTTGTAAGTTTGGCCGCGATGAAGTACTTGTTACTGCAAGTAAAGGCGTGCGTCAACAGCATTTAGTTTCAACTCGAGTCAAGAAAGATGAAGGAATGTGGATATCATGCCTTCTAGCGAGAAAGGCTTTCGGCTGTAGTACCTCACGAGGCGAATCGGGTAGCGAGTGTATACGTGTTGTGATAGGAAACTTCATCGAAGGTAGGTCAATTCCCATGTATAGTTAGATTTATTGCCATGTGACAGCTAAGAAAGCATGAAAGTAGCTTGTAGATCGTTCAGCACGTTATGGCCAGCAGTTGCTCCTCCAGTCGTAAACCTCACTGACACTGACTTCTTGGATTCCGAACTTCATCTCCCTAGACGGGGAAAGAAATTCTCCATACTCCCAGAGGACAAGAAAAGATCAATTAAAGCTACGATCTCGCCACCGGTATAAAATCAAACCTCCGCCTCAACTCTGATCGCGTTCAATCCATCATAACTGAAATGGTTTCTCAGTTTGACAACCCCCTCTCGAAAGACACTCGAGCCTATCTCTCATTAAAACGACGCCTTCAACAAAACGATCTAGTTCTCGTGAAAGCTGATAAAGGCGAAACCATGGTGATCATGACACCCACCTCAATTATCTGGACCTGTCGATTTCTCTCTATGAGACCAATAACGTCCTCCAAACCAAATTCGAGGTTTTTAGGAAACCAACGTTCACCGGTGTGTCCATCCATGACTCTTCTTACCACCCACCATCACATAAACTTGCTGCAATTAACTCTGCTATCCATCGACTGGTGCACCTCCCTCTAACACCTGAAGCTCAGGAGCTCGAGTCTGCTGCTATTCGGAAAATTGCCAAAGTAAACAACTTGCGGGTAAACACGGACCTCCTCATCCGCAGGAAAGGCCTCCGCTACTTGCTGTCCGAAAACCTGGAACCTCCTCAACCTCCCTTAACTCGCTCTAAAGAAAGATGAATGCGGCTACCTTACCTTGGAGGCCCCTCCATGAAACTGTCGGCTATATTAAAGAAATACGGATACCGAGTCGGCTACTATCCACTCTCCACGACTGCCAATCTCATTCGCCCTAAAGACCCTGTTCCAGCCACTCAGAAGTCGGGCATCTACAAATTAAAATGTGACGATTGTACCTCAGAATACGTCGGCCAAACGGGTAGAAAATTCCGCCTACGCCTACAAGAGCACAAACAGGCGTTTACCAAAGGGGACAGAAACCAATCTGCCTTTGCTGCCCACTGCCTTCAAACAGGACATAATTATGAGAATCTCTCCTCCTCACTTCTCCATTCTTGCACTAAAGGTCCTAATATAAATAGACTGGAAAAAGCAGAAACCTTGCTGCCGTAACCGCTGGCCAAATTACTAAAAATCGAAGTGTTGAATCATATAGGCTGGATTTGAGTTGGTTAAATCAACATTAAAAAATGGTGGATTTGGTAATCAGGGATTCCCGATAATATTTATGACAGACAATTCCGAAGCAGAAATTATTGCCTTGAAGAATGTTTGGCCAGAGAGTATCAACTTATTATATACATCCCACATACTTCAAACTATTTGGTGATGGCTATGGGATTCCAAGAATGGTATAAGCCACGATGATCGTCTGAAATTGATTAACAGCTTCCAAAAAATCTTGCAAGCCGACTCACTCAATGACTCGGAAATTTTGTATGTTGATTTCAAACAAGTTGGTAGTTTGTATCCTCGATGGATTAAAAACATTTCTGGAATATCTGGCCATTTAAAGACAAGTGGTGCATTCTGTAAGACACAATCATACAAATAATTATGCTGAGGCTCTTGTTCATTTTTGTTGTACCACCCTAGAAGGTCTATACAGGAAAAAATTTTGTGATTTTGCCAATTTTCGGAATCCAAGTGCCTACTCTTTCTTCCAAAAAAATCTTACGAGAATAAGTTATTCATCCAAAGAAGATATCATACAGGCAGTTGTCAGATACTACATTCATTGTACCCAGTGAAAAACAAAAAGATATCAGTGATATCTTTTTGTGATATCATATCACTTATACCATAGAGATCGAAATCGGCTGTCGTTCATGTAAAAAAGGCAGGTGAGGAAGAAAAAATTTTGTCGTAAAGAATTATAGCTCTCGACATTTAATTTTCTTCTGTGAACATATATGGTAAATTTTATAAACATCAGTGTAGTGTGTATCAGCTTGTGCCCTTGGAGTCAACTGTAATCTCCAAGAATTTTCATCCCGTCACAGTTTCGGATAGATATAAGGCTTTTGGTAAAAAAACATGTCCGGAAATAAACTTCTACGAAGACTTTATGCGTGATAATGAATTATATTTCCAAAAATCGATTGCGGATCCAACACCTATAAATTTGCAAGAAAATTCATTCAATGAACACTATATCACGAAATCGGCGACATAATTGACAATACTACTAATGAAATTGGTCCTCGTTTGCGATGATCTTGAGACTAAAGTGAAGTGGGTTTGCCAGTAATTAACGACAAAAATTGGGATCTAGAACTCATCAGCCACGACCAAAAGTATTGATATTAGTAGTATAGGCCGATCTTGGGTACACTTTCCCTATGATAAAAATTCATTAAATTAATAAAAAATACACTCCAAAATATCTCAAGTCGTTGCAATTCGATAGATAAAGTACGAAAATCTGTAAAAAATTTCAAACCACCCCCTGATGAGGGCCTCTCACCTGAAGTGATTCAAGAGCGTGAAGAGGTCAACGGTACGTACCGGGAAAGAAATGTTGAAAAGTACATCGTCTCATTAAAATATGTGTATCAACAAGTTAGAGCAATATTGAAGCACACGGACCCGGTGGCCGACCCTTCGATAAAAACATTTAGGGAAATATTTGATACGGAAGGATTATCTCCCAAGAAGACGGATCACAAAATTGCGATGGCATGTGCCTATCTGAACTACCAGCTGTCACGGGAAACGCACAGTGAAGATTTATCAAAAAAGATCTCCTGGAAAGATGTGGATGCGATTGTAGATGCCCTGAAGGAATGGGGAATATCGGGTGAAGATGAGTTGGCAGCTGCTAGAGCTGTGCATAAAATGATATTGATGAAGAAGTTGTAGCGGCTCGTCACAAATTGTTTACTGTCTTGTTACCTATCACTTATAGGCTTTTACAATAATATTACTTTGTACATGTATTTAGTTATCACGTAAAGTATATTTTTCTTTCTAGTTCAATTATAAGCACATTGCCAGGTAAGTATGTAGTCTTGTTTTTCTTTCTTTTCCTCTTCTACTGCCGACAAGTGCTGAACTAAAGATTTCAATCGCTCTGTACAGATTGTAGAAAGCTCTTAAGAAATAGTGCTGTTTCCACAAATTTCTAATAGTTTTTCCTTGCGATTTGTGTGTATTCAATTTTTTCTCTTTCAGAAGTACCTATGATCATTGTTTGGTACTGGTTTTTCTTTTCAGCGATACGGATGATTTTTTCTCTCGTGAAAAAACAAGATCGATTCGACTCACGAAAACTTTACAACAAAAATTAGAAGCCATTGCAGACGTTGCAATGGCAGCGGGGAACCCGCAATTCCTTAACTCGACCTCTCAGGTGGTGTGGAACTGAGTTGATAATCTTGTCATATAATTCAAATCGAAATTATCATTCTACATTCCCTCCTATCATATATAGCTCGGAAGTCACAATTCTTCCAAGTCCCCCTCCTATCATATATGGGTGATTCTCCAAAAATTTGCACCTTCGAGTCCTGAGATAATTACGTGTGTTTCTATGGCCTTATTAATTATTTTTTAAACTTGAATTAGTTGAAGACAAGTCTAATGAACACCCCCACGTAATTACCGAAACCCGACCACACCCCCCACCCCTTCAAAAAAGTGGTCAAAACCTCATTTTCTCACTTCTGTGGCGCGTCCAAAACTCGTTTTTTCAACTTTAGAGTACTCTACCACTTTACAATGCGGCGTTTCTGTCTACGAACATGGAATTCTTGGAAGAAGTGAGACAGAGCTATTACACTATACGTTTGAAAATTTTTTTACTACTTATTGGCACATGTGGTGATGCATTTTGTGTTAGTCCCCATTTTCTATCTCACTTCTGTGGCGTCATAGATGATACTGAATTCCAAGAAAACGGTCACGTGATCTTCAAGCAGATCGATCTCGTTGCCTTGTATGTAAGGCACACAATTCACATAGATAGTGTTTGTTTGTCAGAAAGACATCAGTATTCGTTCACTCGAGCTAAGAGACTGACGGTCTTTGCTGGTCGTTCCTAATTCTCACGCCTGTGGGCAGAGATTTTACGTGATTGAGTAAGTATTAAAGAGCATGAATCATTAAGAATGTCAAAATTGCCCCCGAGCCAAATTTTGAAAATATTCATTTGGGACGTTACCTTGGGGTAAATGAAATATACCCTCAAGTTTTTGGGCCCCCACCCCTCTCCAAACGCTCAATATGGCCAAATATTTGAATTTTGAAGAATTATTTTTTTACATTCTTTCTATCGAACGAAAAATTCCATACTTTTCTGGAAAAATAGTGTTAGACAGAAGCAACTTCCTGTAATTTTTTCAGAACCTCAGATGAAAATATCGATCTCGATATATCGATTTCAAAATTTTAAAGTTCATATTTATTGGGATAATCAAGAGGTGCGACAACAAAAATCATATATGTTATAAATCACACCTACCTTTATAACATATATTTGCCCCAAAATTGTCGGAGTGGGGGAACATGGTTTTATAATCAATAATATGATCGGCGCCATACCCATAGCTGGCTCGCGCGCCTTACCGAACGCAGAACAAGAAGTACGCGCTTCGTTCACAATCCAACGCGCGCGTTGTAACACTCGTTTATGTAGCGTGGCGTTGCAGCTGCTTTCGGATGTTGCGTGTTCATCGGTTTCGGGTATCGTAGCGATGCGGACATCGAATACCCGGTACGCATCCGCGTCACTGTATAACAAACTCGATGCCACGCTGCTTAATTTTATTTAAAACCTCTTTAAACAATCTATTTTTTACGTTTACTTTTGACCAAGGATGATGGTGATGATGATTAAATATATAATTTTTATTTACCATACTCTATCGAAGAATTTTACAAATGAAATACGCCATTTTATTGCGAAAGAAATTCAATTTTCTTCAATCAAATACAAAATAACAGGTTGATTATCATTTATTACTATTTATATGGTACGTACTGCGTGAGTTGGCGACTTGGATATTATTTAATTGAGTGGATTTGATTTGACAAATATTTACAAATGGTTAGACGAAATATTGAGATGAATTATGTATGAAATTCCAAAAATGCAATCACCTTACTACTTCCACGGTTTAATCAGTAGAGAAGTGAGAAAATCCACTTTTTCACCTTGGAGGATCGTGAGTTTTGTTATTTCATTCACCAATAAGGTCAGTTATATAGTAAACACGTCCACCAAGTTCGAAAAAAATAGACTAAAAATTCTCCAGTCGGTGGAACGTTCTGGAAGTGACAAATAATCGAGAAAATCCATTTTTTCAGCCTGGAGGACCGTGAGTTTTTGTATTTTGTTCATCAATGAGGTCGATTATAATGTAAACACGTCCACCGAGTTTAAAAAGTAGTTGAGAAATTCTCCAGGCACTGGAACGTTCTGGAAATGACAAATAATCGAGATACTCAACTTTTTCACCCTGGAGGACCGTGAGTTTTGGTATTTTGCCCACAATTAGGTTAATTATAATGTAAGCATATCCGTCGAGTTTGAAAAAAATGGTCAAAAAATTCTCCAGTCGCTGGAACAGTCTGGAAATAGTGAAAAATCAAGGAACTTCACTTTTTCAACATGTAGAGCCGTGACTTTTGGTGTTTTGTTTATCAATTAGGTCAAATCTTATGTTAATACGTCTTACAGGTTGAAAAAAAATATTCAATAAATTCTGCAGTCGCTGGAACGGTCTGGAAATAATAGAAAATCGAGAAAATCCAGTTTTCCAACCTGGATAACCTTGATTCTTGGTATTTTGTTTATCAATTAAGTCGATTTTCGTGTAAACATATCCGCCAAGTTTGAAAACAATATTCAACAAATTCTCCAGTGGCTGAAAGAGCCTGGAAATAGTAGAAAATCAAGGAAATCCACCTTTTCAACCTTGAGAACCATTTCTTGCAATTCATCCATTGATTTGGTCAATTCTTTTGACAACTCGTACGCCAAGTTTTAGAAAAATTGAAAAAAATCAAAGATTCACACCCACCCCTAAGATTCATTTCCTTTACTTTGAAATGTTGAATGTTTATTTTTGTTCCCCTGAAGTCGTATTGGTACCAACTGTGTTACCAGGAGCTGGGCACTTGCATGAAGTGGAGGAATCTCCTCTCGAGTTGAGGTGACAATGCTTCAAACATCGTGGTAATACATGGAGATGATTGTCTTCTATTGTGTCTCGGGAGGGGATTCCTTCACATCATGCGAGTGCACGGCTGCCAGTAACACAATTTGTACCGCTGCGACTCGAGGGGAAAAAAGTAACAAATGAATCATAGTGGCGGGTGTGTATCTTCGTTTTTTCGTTTTTTTAATATTTCCAGAGCACGACAACGACTAGAGAATATTTTTCAATTTTTTTAAAACTCGATGTAAGTGTTACTATAAGAATCGACCATACCAATGAACAAACAGCCTAAAATTACGGTCGTCCGGGTTGAAAAAGTGGCCTTCCTCAATTTTCTACGACTTCGAGACCGTTCCAGGGACTGGAGAATTTATTTACTATTTTTTTCCAACTTGGCGGACGTGTTTACACAAAAATTCCCCTTATTGATGAAAAGAGGTATAAAAAATCACGGTTCTCCTGCTTGAAAAAGTGGATATAATTATTCAATTTTTCACTATTTTCAGACTGTTCCAGCGGCTGGAGAATTTTTTGACCATTTTTTTCGAACTTGATAAACGTGTTTACATTATAATAATCGACCTAATTGATGAATGAAATACCAAAACTCACGGTCCTCCAGGGGCAAAAATTGGATTTTCTCACTTCTCTACTGTTTTCAGACTGTTCCAACGACTGGAGAATTTTTCAACTATTTTTCTGAATCTAACGCACTTCATTTAATCCGTGGATGTGTTTACATAAGAATTGACCAAATCGATAAACGAGATCCTGGAAATATATTTTTGGTCTATCTACATTCCCACTTCATCCCACGGAGGGGGGCGTATTTTTCAGCTCGAATATTGACTATTGATTTCACGCAGGCTATTGCGATATCAATCATAATTCACCCCACCATTCATGGAAAAATCACGAAAATTCATTAAATATCAATTTTTTGGGAATGTTCCACCTCACCGAGGACTATGGTACTCATGTATGTTGTAGTAGAGGGTGTGGCGCTTCAAATGAATGATTTTCCGCAGGTACCGCCCTCCCGCTTTTTTTTAATATTCGAGTTCGAAGTTTCGTTATTGCTAGAAACTAGGGGAAAATGAATGATTTTTTTTGAAAAAAAATACCATGAATGAACGTTCATAGTAATAAATGATAATCAACCTGTTATTTTGTATTTGATTGAAGAAAATTGAATTTCTTTCGCAATAAAATGGCGTATTTCATTTGTAAAATTCTTCGATAGAGTATGGTAAATAAAAATTATATATTTAATCATCATCACCATCATCCTTGGTCAAAAGTAAACGTAAAAAATAGATTGTTTAAAGAGGTTTTAAATAAAATTAAGCAGCGTGGCATCGAGTTTGTTATACAGTGACGCGGATGCGTACCGGGTATTCGATGTCCGCATCCCTACGATACCCGAACCCGATGAACACGCAACATCCGAAAGCAGCTGCAACGCCACGCTACGTAAACGAGTGTTACAACGCGCGCGTTGGATTGTGAACGAAGCGCGTACTACTTGTTCTGCGTTCGGTAAGGCGCGCGAGCCAGCTATGGGTATGGCGCCGATCATATTATTGATTATAAAACCATGTTCCCCCACTCCGACAATTTTAGGGCAAATATATGTTATAAAGGTAGGTGTGATTTATAACATATATGATTTTTGTTGTCGCACCTCTTGATTATCCCAATAAATATGAACTTTAAAATTTTGAAATCGATATATCGAGATCGATATTTTCATCTGAGGTTCTGAAAAAATTACAGGAAGTTGCTTCTGTCTAACACTATTTTTCCAGAAAAGTATGGAATTTTTCGTTCGATAGAAAGAATGTAAAAAAATAATTCTTCAAAATTCAAATATTTGGCCATATTGAGCGTTTGGAGAGGGGTGGGGGCCCAAAAACTTGAGGGTGTATTTCATTTACCCCAAGGTAACGTCCCAAATGAATATTTTCAAAATTTGGCTCGGGGGCAATTTTGACATTCTTAGTGATTCATGCTCTTTTCTTTTTTTATTATTTTTACTCGCGGACCCGGCAGCACTGACTGTCGTCAAGCAGAACATCCGAAGACTGCATCGCTTTGAATTACGCGCCTCTTTGTGAGTGAATTCTCACACCTGTGTCGTCTCACTCCTGTGTAACACACATTATTCATCTTCCACAGAAGTGAGAATGCTGATGAAATTGAACGTATTTTCACTCCTGTGTCAGCAATCTCATTCCTGTGTCACAACATCATAAATAAAATTCCTGCATGTAATTAAGGAATTTTGGAGGCGTCCTTTTGGAATACATGTTCTGAAGGGACTGTACAATTTATATATTGAAAAAAAAAATTGAAAAAGAGTATATTATAGGAGTAAAAACCATCTTTTTGACATTCTCTCACTTCTGTGTCACAACCCCCACCAAAAAAAATTTATTGCTCGCCAACTATTATACATTAGGAAGGATCCCTGAGGATACAAGTTCTGGAGTATGTAACTGTCAACTTTATTAAAAAAAAAACTACCAAAAACGAAGAAAAAAAAATTAAATAATTTAAAGTTGAAATGTGCAATTTTTTGGAGAATCACCCATATAGTTCGAGGTTCGAAATTCTTCCAAGTCCCCCTCCTATCATATATAGCTCGAGACTCGAAATTCTTCCAAGTCCCCCTCCTATCATATATAGCTCGAGACTTGAAATTCTTCCAAGTCCCCCTCCTATCATATATAGCTCGAGACTCGAAATTCTTCCAAGTCCCCCTCCTATCATATATAGCTCGAGACTTGAAATTCTTCCAAGTCCCCCTCCTATCATATATATCTCAAGACTTGAAATTCTTCCAAGTCCCCCTTCTATTACATATAGCTCAAGACTCGAAATTCTTCTAAGTCCCTCCCCCCCTATTATATATAGCTCGAGACTTGAAATTCTTCTGTCCCCCTCCTATCATATATAGCTCGAGACTCGAAATTCTTCTAAGTCCCCCCCCCCCTATTATATATAGCTCGAGACTTGAAATTCTTCCAAGTCCCCCTCCTATCATATATAGCTCGAGACTCGAAATTCTTCCAAGTCCCCCTCCTATCATATATAGCTCGAGACTTGAAATTCTTCCAAGTCCCCCTCCTATCATATATATCTCAAGACTTGAAATTCTTCCAAGTCCCCCTTCTATTACATATAGCTCAAGACTCGAAATTCTTCTAAGTCCCTCCCCCCCTATTATATATAGCTCGAGACTTGAAATTCTTCTGTCCCCCTCCTATCATATATAGCTCGAGACTCGAAATTCTTCTAAGTCCCCCCCCCCCTATTATATATAGCTCGAGACTTGAAATTCTTCCAAGTCCCCCTCCTATCATATATAGCTCGAGACTTGAAATTCTTCTCAGTCCCCCTCCTATCATATATAGCTCGAGACTCGAAATTCTTCCAAGTCCCCCTCCTATCATATATAGCTCGAGACTTGAAATTCTTCCAAGTCCCCCTCCTATCATATATATCTCGAGACTTGAAATTCTTCCAAGTCCCCCTTCTATTACATATAGCTCAAGACTCGAAATTCTTCTAAGTCCCTCCCCCCCTATTATATATAGCTCGAGACTTGAAATTCTTCTGTCCCCCTCCTATCATATATAGCTCGAGATCCCTTCATATATAGCTCGAGACTCGAAATTCCCCCTCCTTTCATATATAGCTCGAGATCCCTTCATATATAGCTCGAGACTCGAAATTCTTCCAAGTCCCCCTCCTTTCATATATAGCTCGAGACTCGAAATTCTTCCAATTCCCCCTCCTATCATATATAGCTCGAGACTCGAAATTCTTCTAAGTCCCCCCCTATTATATATAGCTCGAGAGTTGAAATTCTTCTAAGTCCCCCTCCTATCATATATAGCTCGAGACTCGAAATTCTTCTAAGTGCCCCTCCTTTCATATATAGCTCGAGACTCGAAATTCTTCTGTCCCCCTCCTATCATATATAGCTCGAGACTCGAAATGTATTTCAGACTTTTTTCAGAGAAAAATCACCGATCTGGTATAAGAAAAGACTTTTTAAAATTATAATTTTCTAGACTGTTCCGAAAACATTCAGACATTATTTTACTCGTTTCAATCAAAATGATTGATATTCATCCTTTCTCTCTGTGTTTCTCATGTAGGAGTTGAGACCTACCTTTTTAAATCCTGATAAAAATGGTGTTATTGAAAAGAAAGTATAAAACTTATAAGTAAATATCTAGTCTACAAATGTTTATTGACTTGGAAAAATATGGATACTTGTGAGAGCAGCTTGGACTTGTACCAAGACAATGTCTATGAAGTTCATTTTGAAGAAAATCCTGAAGAGTATATGGAAGTTATAAGTGCAATCAAAAATGCAGAAATCATGTTTCTCGGTGGTAGTTTATTGTTTTCTTCGTCGTTCAGGCATTGCAGTATCACGGTGGCATTTAGTCCTTCGCGTAAACTGTGACATTTTTTCGCTCCTTCTGCTGGCACCCTGGTTGATACCAGCTGTTCATTCCGCGATGCACGCCGCGATGACTTACATTCTTACTCAGCTTTTCGATCGCACTCTCTGATTGAGAATCTTTATTAATATTTCTGAATTTCTCGGTGATTCATTCATTGTACTAGTACTTTACTCGTTTGCTGTACATCATTTCGTCGTAGAAGTCAAATAGCAGACGTAAGTAAAATACTTATTTATAACTCCTGCTACAAAAGTCCGTTTTTTGTTGGTCGATTTTGGGTGCGGAAGTAGCTGTTTGAGAACTCATCTACTTTGCAGGTCATCTATTTACTTTTCTATCGTCTTCTCTCATTTTACCGCCCGCTTGCTGCATTACCACCCTGACTTCACACTTTTCTGCCCGCTCCATTCTCGACGGCCATTTTCTCTTTATTATTTTTTTTTGTCTCCGCGATCGGGGCTCGAACCACGCACTCCTGACTTCGCAAGCCGTTGCACTACCAGCTGCGCCGCATTGCTCCATATCGATAGTGGGTGATAATGATGTTAGCAGCAGGAGAAATTGCGTGCAACGGCGACCGGGTGACGAGTTGACGACAAAACAAAAAACGCACACTCGTAGCCGTCGTTATAAAAAAAATCTTCCAAGACAAAGAGCGAAGCGACTCGAGTGACTCATGAAATATACTATTGTTAATACTCAAATAAGATAATTCTGTGGAACCATTCATTTCCTCTCGATGTTTCCGATAGCGAACGAATTACTCAAAATCTTGTCATATCCTGTCAACGTGCACCTTCTAAGCTGTTTGAGTGTGTTCTTGTCTTACTGGAACTCGCGTGAAATGATGAACAATTTATTACATAATCGAGAATAATACTGTGTACCCACAAAATATTTTTTTTAAACACGTACACGAAAAGTATGACATTATGCAATTGATTTGCGTGGTAAAAGTGCGACTTTTTTGGTGAGAGCATAAAAACAGTTGAATAATCGTCTCTGACAGTGAAATAATGATTCATTATTTAACTGAGTGAAATAATAATTCCCAAAATATAATACAAACACCATTTTCGGCAACATAATGTCATACTTCCGTGTACTTGTATAAAAAAATAGCGTATAGCACACGTATGAGAAGTGCGCGATATGACTCGTCTGTTCGCTTCACTCGGCGTTCCGGCTCGTTTCGCGAATCATCAGACTCGTCAATAATCGCGCACTTCTCACACTACACTGAAAGAAATTATTTTCGAGATCTGGGAACGTCAACTTTTTATTACGGAACTACTCCGAGTTATAGGGACTCAATCTAATGTATTGGAATGATCACATATATTGGACTGAAAAACTTGATATTAGCTTACCTTCTTTGATATCTAGTACTCATCACTAAATTGTCCCATGCAATGAGTACTACACAACTGCTGCTATACAGATGAAATCAGGACTCATAAAAATAGAAACTATTACAAAATAATACAGTAAGAGTTTCATACTACAGAATAGTGCTCAACCATGTTTCTCTTCTTTCTCATATAAAAATAGAAATGGTAAACTCATCTAAGAATTGGGTATTGAGTGACTGAAATGATATACGAATAAGTTTCATATACTAGCTGGGTATAAGTTATCATTAAGAAACGAATAAATCAAACTCACTTTTGCATCATCGCTTTTCCCCTTGTAAAGACTGGTTCCTTCATTGTTAGGGAATCATTACTTCAGAAAAATGAAGTATAGGACTGATGCAAAATATTTAGAAATTATTCACATTAAATAATGAGCTATGACACAAACGTTTTGGAATGGTTACCATAAAATAATCAACCATCTCAAGAATTTTTTACGTGAGTACTGGAGCAGTATGAGTAATTTCCAAACGTAAGACGTCAGTGACGTAAATACAGCATGTATTACTAAACGTGCAGCTGGCATTGCGCAATATGTGGCTATTGATATCAAAGATACAGTGAAGCAGTACGAGGTTCGCGCGATTATGGTGGTTTACTTCTAGTTGAGTAGTTTCGTCCTTTTCGATTTTCTCGATTTCAATGGACAATGACGACAAATTGCTGCACACGCAGCGAATAGCAAGATCCATTACAGGATTACCGATTGGCGGTAAGTGAATACTCTCTCATTTTATAATCCATTATAATATTCCGATTTGGTAACGTTTATTGTAAATCATACGCTGGTGTCTAAGTTAGAACTGTACTAAATTTGAACGTAAGAAATGTGAACCAGTATGTAGACATAACTTAATGTAAAATCTCAGGTAGACAACTAGACATTAATTTGAAGTGCTATTTTCCAACGCATTGTTTTCACGCAGACTGCCTAATATCGGAAACAAAACTCATCAGTCATGTAGCTCTGCCGTACAATGTTACCGTAAATACATCCAAATCGAATCGATCAAGCAAACTGTACCTATCTTTCGGACGATTGGTGCGAGTATGTGAAGAGTGATAACACACTACTATTACTTCATTGATGGAATAACAGGGAAAAATTCAGATCTAGAAAATTGGAGCTTTCTTTCACGTAGGATGAACACCATACTCTGAATTGTGTTGAAATGAACGTTGGATATACGTCAAAAAATGTTGACGTGTATATATCCAAACCACGACCCACAAACGCCAATACTGGAAGGAGGGATGCTTGTATCGAAAAACTGGTATGATAATCGGTTTTCTCATCAAAAAATCGCTTTAGTAACGCATATTTACATCTCAAGTAGCCGTATTAATCTTATTTTAAGAAAATGGAACTTCTTCCCGATCGTCGATTTGGATATACGATTACGAGTACCTACGTCAATTTAACTTCGTACAGCAGAGCTGCTTTGTAGTATTGGAATACACGTATGTACTTACTATAATGTATACGTGAACGCCAAAAGTTAGATACTACCGGTATGTCATGTACTGATAGGTAGCGACAGAATTTACATGGCAGTGGCACTTTTATTACTACAGTGCAAAATATTATGGAAAAGTTCTTTGAGAACCAATGAACGAGATAGGTCGTTCTCAAGGATATTTTTTGCACAGAATTCAGAACCATTTTTGATTTTTTCGCGTTTTCTTCTCATGATCATGTTTAGTAAGTAGTCACGTATCGTCGCGAAATGTAAAGTTTGTTTTCAAGCTTCAAGCTTTAGGACTGCATCAACACTCGAGAAGAACGTGGTCTTGCGAGGATAAGTAGCGACTAAAAAAGATCACAAAAAGACATTGTAAACCTCTATCGAAAACTCAAAAATGGTTCTGAATACTACTCAAAAAAAAACTTTGAGAAACAACCTACCTATCTCGACCTATCCATCTTGTATCATTGATTTGCAAAAAAATTTTCCACGCAAAATAAGGTGTAAGGTGACAAAGTATCTTCTAGCTTGATTTTCAGTGATTAAGTAATACATTTCTTGGTCAGGTTTCCAAGTTGTCTTGCTGTCGTTCATGCACGTAATCATTTGTTCATACATAGGCTCAGAGGTGTCGATTCTTTTCTGATTAATGAATCATCAATTAAAAAGGGTTTTTTTAGGTCAATTTAAATTTTCCATTTTTGGTTATCAATTATACCAACCTAAGCCTAGTACATAATTACATAGGTATACAACAAAAGAAAAAAAAAACATGTAAAGTGCACGAACAAAATTATACAATTCCACAAGTATTTTCGACGCTGATCACAATGCCGTTGACAGTTCTCCGATATTGGCTCTGGTTATCGAGAAATGATCATATCAAGTTCCCGCAAATTGTAGTAACTCGCAGTGTATGTTCTTGTACTTATGAAATTCAGGAAGTACCTAAGCAGGGTAACAAACACGGAGCTTTGCTATGATTTGCGGGAACTTGATATGATCATTTCTCAATAACCAGAGCCAATTTCAAAAAACAGTCAACGGCATTGTGATCGAAAATACCCCCATAATTGTATAATTCCGTTCATGCATTTTTCAATTTTTTTTTTTTTTTTTGTGTTAGGTATTCAACAATCAATCTTTAGTTTTCTGTATTGGTACTAGATACTGTCCAAAACGTCCTATCCAGTCAGTATCTTTAATCAACACATAACTTTTTTTTTTTTTTTTTTTTTTTTTTTTTTTATAATTTCTTCATTATATGGACTATCATTTACGATTATTTGTGTATGTGTATGTGTATAGGATATGTACATGTGTATACTACCTACATGTTGAATGTTCTATTGTATTCCTATTTCCATTACTCAATATAGATGTTCATGATCAAGTAAATGATAGAGGTAATGGTCCTATAATTGATAATAACGGTGATGGTCGTAGGAATGACAGTAATGATGGTTTAATGGCGATAAATACTAATAATTTTCCCACTGTAATAGCACTAGGAATGAATAATAATGTGAGTAATAACAAAATGTGACATCTGTATCTTATCAGGTAAAATTGTACTCCTGATTTTAAAATTTTAAATGCTTCATCTTGAGTGGTATTATTCTTTCCTGATCTTTCAATTGTGTCGAATTATCTGTTCCCATCTTACTTGTATGTATGATTGTATGCACCAGGGAGAACTGCCATCGACATCTGGCAACCTTTCAGATTTACTCACAGCCGATGCTTTTTCTATCCCTAATTTGCCCGAAATGAATCATCAAGGCGCTTATCTTAACAATATCGTATATGAAAGCATCAGAAATGAGGTATGATGTAGATTTCATATGTAACCCACTTTATTAATGTATCCTCCAAATGATCCTTGACTATATTATGTTCACATGTATGTATATAGGATTCTTTAGAAATTTTATTAAGGAATCATGTTGATGGAAAGTACGTCCTTCAAGCATATGAAAAGAATGGGTTTCTCAATGAGTATAACCAAATTAACCTCACGCATGCTATTATATCTCTTGAAAGAGAGAGAGCTTTCAGGGAACAAGATGGAAATATGAAAGAATTCAAGTACTTGAAATTTATTCTTACGGAGTTTATTTGGTGGTAGAAATTTCCTTCTTATTACTCTGTTGTTTCTATCATATGTATACCAGCCTGTTTCTAAAGCATTATGTATGGTTCACTACTTACTCTATATGTGTTTATTGTTTTCATTGTATAGTTTTATACATAGGTACGGTGTGAATGTTTTCATTACTCTTGCTAGGCCTATCTACTAACAAGTTACAGTGTTAGGTTCTCTCAAAATCATGACGCGAATATTCTGATTTCCTGATGTAAACTGAAAGCAATTTTTTTTTTTTTTATTTAAAAAGGAAGAAAACACATGGACGTTATTCCATACCTGCTGTCAACAAGAGTTGTTGATGAAAAATTAATTTAATTTTGGAAGATGCCTTTCAAAAACTCTTGTTTGCCATATATTGAGCCATCTACATACTTTATAATAAGAGGTAGATAGGTTCCCTCTTTCTATTAAATAATGTACTATATATACACTGTTTTCTGTACTGTTACAGTATAACGCCATCACGACTCAAATTTCTCTCAGAAGAAATCAAAAGACTTTTTAATGAGGATCCATTCATTTACTATGAACCATATGTCCGTTTATCAGCAACAGAGTTTAAGCAAGCTAAAGGTACACTTCACGACAGATTCCATTATGTCAAGAAAAGAATGGTATTAGACAAGATACTTCCAGAATCAAACAGAAAAAAGCGAAAGAACATTGATGAGACTGCAATTAAGAAGAAATTTGTGACTGGTACTGTTTCTCTTCATCCCTATATTACATATTATTATTATTATTATAAGTATTTTATCAATTTTTTTTTTTTGATCGAAAGGTAGCCTATATCTAGGTAGCCGACAATAATGAATGAGGTTCTCCTCCAATGAACTCCATCCTAAAGTTGAATCAAATTCTATTTGTAGCAAAATGACACTTACCTATATAAATCTCAATTTATCCAAACAGACATTGATACACTTTCGAAAGTAAATTGGCTTGAGAAGAATACAGACCCTGAGGATAAGTTATATCAGTATTGGACGGATACATATGATAGTAGGAAAAGTTTCCTTGCAGACGATAAAATATCAGTAATTGATTACTTCAAAAAATTTAAAGCTCTTCGACTTCAGAAGTTTGGTCCTGAATTAGTGAGTTTTGAGTATAGTATTATAATTAGGTACGCGTCAATTTGTCCTTTTACAATACTCCCGTATAATTTGCTGCAGATGAAGAAAGATTTTGATAGACTTCAACCTGGGAAAAATATCATATTTGATAATAACTGGCTTGTCTACAAGAAAAAAGTTTTCGATTTGGAAGTACAGTCGGCTGTTGTCAAGAAAAACGACAAGTTTTTGAAACTGGTTGCCAATTTTTCAAAATACAATGATGGTGAGAAACATAGAAATTATTCCTTCTGTTGCCATGTATAAAAATATTTTCAATTGGAAGTAGGATTTTGGTGATCAAAACGTTTTGATATGGACAGGGAATAATTATGCAGATTAATGAATGAATATGATGGGATATTATGATAAATGGTCTAGAAGTGTGTAATCATTTTCTTATTTTTTATTAATCGAATTGAAATTTCTTCATGGACAATATAAGTTTTCGGTCATCTCACAAAATTTCGCCCTCATCAATCAACTTAGCAAATTTATCCGTGAATTTCTGTACAAATGAGAAATTTTAAGAGGATTAATTCACCTTCCAAGTTTTTATTGTGGTCAAACAGAATTTTGTTGATAAATAGTGGTTACCCTTCTGAAAGTTCGATCACAATAAACATTTTGAAGGTGATTTCTGATCATCAATTTACTTAAATATACTTACTTGAGTTTTTACCATCGATAGGCCAACAAGATGCTGTAATTCTATACTTATTGCCAACTCTAATACGAAGACCAGCTCCTATTCGGTCTACAAAGAAGAAAAGTTCAACCACTGAGGCAAATGTAGTACCTGTTCAACCTAGCCTTTCAGAAATACACGATTCATTTATCTTGCACATACCGGTATGTAACTGAAAAATAATCTAAGTATCATAGTTATTTCAATTATTTTACAGGTCATTTTGAAAAATAGTAAACATACAAAAATTATGTTTTTTTTCTAACACGAGTAACCCAAGGAACCTCTTTTATAAGAGCAATTTGTTTTATATTATGAATTTTCGTATGTTTTCTTATCATGTGTACCTCACAAATCTAAATTCTTTCAAGTCCTCTTCCTAGCACGAAAACCGAAATTTTTTCATGTTCCCCACCCGTATATAAATCGACGATTTGAAATTTTCAAAGTCTCTACTTGTATACTTGTATATAATTCGATGTCGTAATTTTTCAGAATCCCCCAACCTTATATAATTCGACGATCAGAATTTTTCCAAGTCCTTACCCATATATAACTTGACAATCAATATTTTTTTCAAGTCCCACTTCCAATAGGAAAGAAGAGAGGGAAAAAGGGAAATTTTTTTGTCGGTTTTCACAGGACGCTCGTCAAATTTCAAAAAATAACAACCCCCTAAAACCGGTTCTCTGTTAAAAGGATAAGATAAACTCCGGAATTAATAAAGCAGCTATGGCATATTTGTATTCAAAAGGGCAGGGGGAGACGAGTTTTGCTTTCTTGCAATTGATTCAAATACTAAAGCGGAGATAGGATTTCTTTGCAAAGATCAAGGTAAGCAAAAATGAGGGGTTATCAGTGAGTATGGTGTGCTGAATAGAGGAAGTGAATTACGTGATGCAATTTTTTGAACCTCTACCCCTTTGATGGTGAGATGTCTTGAAATTTGACTTTGAACCGTCCCTCGTCTTATCTTACGCAAGATTTTTTCAAATATCATATTTCAGTGAAAATATGCTGATCTAGTGCATCAAAAAGAAGTCATATTTTGCTTGATTATTTCATTTAAAAGTCAAGGTACATGTTTTATTTAGAATCAAATCCAGTTTTGCAATACTTTAGACGGTATTCTTGGGATAAAAAACAAAATACTGCATGATATTTGATAAGACCCTCCTCCACAATATAAATACCTCACGTAATTTATGGACGTTCACTTATATATTTGAGAGAAACAAAAAATTCTTATAACTCTGTGCTGGTAGTATAGTTGCTCAAGCTCTTATAACAATTGATTTTGTCTTCAATGCAGATAAAGAAAACTGATGACCTATTTATATGAAATGGGAGGGTGTAAAGTATTTTGGAAAACATTCAACTTTGAAAGAAAGAATAATTTTTGGATTAATTTCATTTCAGAAAGCTGCAGATGTCAGTGAAGTACTGAAAAGGAGATCGGACGGACAACCTGTGATTTTATTCGTTGGGCCTGAAGATAAATTCGAAAGTTTTTATTTCTACATTGATAACGTCAGGTTTGAAGCAAATTCTGCGACAAATGCCATCAAACTTGCTCTCAATACATTTTTTGCAATTGATATAAGATACCCGGATCAGTCCAAAAATATTTGGTTGTTCATCCAAAGAATTTTTTATCAAATTGAGAATGAAAAAGATAACATTCCAAATCAGTTGAGGAAATTATTTAGCTCTTTGAAACGTTAACTCTATGTCGCACTCCTCTGTATACATTCTCATCATACTAGTAGTTTTAGATAAGTAAAAGTTAGGCTATAATAATTTTCATCTTGCGCGTATATTGATTAAGGTAAAAATGCATAGTTGTTATAGGTGCAATTCGATTTTTGAGTCAAACTTGTTGTTAGTTAAGCATGTTAGTAGTGCACACACAAATGATTCTCCATTTTGCTGTACCGAAACATATTGTTCTCGTTCCTTTCCTTATCTTGCTTCTTTCAGGAAACATCGCCTGTCAGATGTTACTCATAATCCTTCTACTTCAAATAACTATGATAATATCTGTACCCCTGAACTTATTAGTATCTTGACTGAAAATGAATCTCGTGGTTGTCACGGTAAGGAGAATTTTGATACAAAGGACAACCTCCTCGATAACAATAGTTGTGACAGTGATATTTGGTATACAAGTAATGATAACATTGGTGATGATTTGACTGATGGTAATTTTATAGTAAATTTTGTAGCCAAGATGCATGGGTACGCCGATATTCCTCGTAGTAGAATAATCTCAATTATTAAAGATATTGACGATTTAATTAAGAAATACATAGGATGTCTGGAAAGTAAGCTTGATCCTCTGTTAAAGTCGGCCAATGAGAAAGAGAAAGAGGATAACCTTCAAAAAATCCGAACGACTTTTTCTACTTTTAAAAATCCATTCGCAGAAATTGGTCTAACTGAATTCAAACATTTCAAGTATTTTGAAAATATAACTAAGACATTTATTAGGCCCGAACAAATTTTATTAGGCGAGAGAGATGATTATAGAACAGTCGATAATGTTTCAAAGCTCACAAAAGTAAAATGTACTGCAGAGTTTATTCCTATAAGACATACCTTACAACAAATTTTTGAACAGGAAAATATTTTCAATGAAACTCTTCATTATTATAAATACCTCATGTCACAACAATATCTAGTTTCAAATTTTGTACAAGGTACATTCTGGAGAGAAAAAGTTGTGAAGTTTGGAGAAAAAATTGTTTTTCCAATCTTCATTTATTTTGACGACTATGAAAATAATAATCCGCTTGGCTCACATGCTGGTTTATCTAAATGTGGGGCCGTTTATTTTACAATACCGTGTCTTCCACCCAGATTCGTTTCGAAAGTAAATAATATCTTCTTATTTGTTCTTTTTAATACCTTAGATCATAAAATGTTTAAAAATGAAACAGTTTTCAAGAAAGTAATAAACGAATTACTATTTTTAGAAACAGAAGGTATTGCAGTAAATTATGACGGAAATGAAGTACAATGTCACTTTTGTTTATGTTTGATTTTGGGTGATAACCTTGGTCTTAACACAATTTTAGGCTTCGTAGAGGGATTTCGAGCTCTACATCCTTGTCGAATTTGTTTAGTTCCATCAACTGATTTCAATATTTACTTTCAGGAAGATGTTTCCAAATTACGAACTAAATCAAATTATGCATTACATGTAGAACTTAATGACACCACTAAGACAGGTATTGTTGAGGAATGTGTTTTCAATAAAATGGAATCTTACCACTGTACAGAATCTCAAATTGTTGATGGAATGCACGACTTTCCAGAGGGTATTTGCCCATACGATTTAGCGTTATTATTTTCCTTTTATATCTATGTTTCAAAATTATTCTCGCTAGAACACCTAAACAATAGAATTTCTGCATACAAATACAATGAATGGGAAAACAAACCTCCCCAAATTCTGTCTCACCATCTAACTGTATCAAAAAAACTAAAAATGTCATCCAGTGAAATGTTGACTTTAATGAGGCATCTAGGCCTAATCATAGGAGATCTTATCCCTGAAGGTAACATGCACTGGGAAATATATCTGAAATTACGAAAAATTGTTGATATTGTTTTAGCTCGTACAGTGTCAATTAATACTCATAAGGATTTGGAATGTTTAACTAGAGAGTATCTAACTTTGTTAACTACTTTATTTCCCGATTATAAATTGAAACCAAAACATCATTTTTCAACACATTACAGTAGCGTGTTGAAGAAGATGGGTCCTATATGAAAATTCAGCTCAATGAGATTTGAGAGTAAACATAGACAGGGTAAGATAACTTCGCGAGCAGCAATTTGTCGAATCAATGTGTGTCGCACGATCGCTTTAAAAAATCAACTCATCATGAATAATTTACTCCTAACAAATAAATTTCTTCCTGATGATGGAATGTTCAAAAATGGTCCTCATCACATTCTTCAATCTGCTGAAGACGTTACTTTTTTCATAAACTACATTGATTCATCTTACAAATTTTCTGAAAGTAGGCCCATCCTCAAAATTAATTATTTTTTCTATTTCGATAAAAAAATTTCGAAAAATACAGTCATTGTATATAATAAAGAAGACGGCGAATTGATTTTTCTGTTTGTTAAATTTATATTCAAGTATGATGACCAAACTTTTCTATATGGTTTGGAATACAATGAACTATATTTTGATCAGCATTTTCAAGCACATAGGATTGATCTGAAATCAGAAAATCCGAAACTTCACAATCAAAACATCCTGAAACAATGTTCTTGTATTTCGTCCTTTTACGGCTCGTTTGTTGTTACTTAATTAGTAGATATTACATAACGATATGGCTCTGGTGAGTATTCACAAAAGTTTAATCACAAGAATAAGCCAACGTTTCGACGGCATAGCTGTCTTCTTCAGGGTACAGAATAAAAGTGAAACATATCAACTAAATAGGCTCAGTAGACGACAGAAAAGTAGGGAAGGTGATGACTCAGTCATACAATGACACTCCTGTAAGAACTTGATAGACCCTCGGTATCACTTTTAAAATTCACGCTGTTCTTGTTCTTTATGATGTTGATTACCTCGGATATTTTTTTTTTCTTCGTGTTTTCCTCCCTACTAACAATTTTCGTGTTTTCAAATTCAAAAACATGGCCCTCCTCAAAGGCATGTTTAGCCAAAGCAGTGTGATTGGAGTGGCCATATTTTTGAATTTGAAAATACGAAAATTGTTAGTAAGTAGAAAAACACGAAGAAAAGAAAAATACCCGAGGTTATCAACATCGTAAAGAAGAAGAACAGCGTGAATGTTAAAAGTGATACCGAGGGTCTGTCAAGTTCTTACAGGAGTGTCATTGTATGACTGAGTCATCACCTTCCCTACTTTTCTGTTGTCTACTTAGCCTATTTAGTTGATATGTTTCACTTTTATTCTGTACCCTGAAGAAGACGGCTATGCCGTTGAAACGTTGGTTTATTCTTGTGATTAAACTATTGTGAATAGCAGAGCCATATCGTTATTTAATATTTTTTAATAATTCGTATTCACGGTTAAAAAACTTTTAGTTAATTACTTATCATGCTTAAAAATACGAGTAAATTTAACAAACAGAAAAATTAATTCGCCATCTTCTATAATTAGGTTACTTGTAAGATGATTTCTATAATTAAGATAATTTTTATAATCTGTCGTGATCCGAGAACCATCGGCATAAATACACAGCGAATCATTTGTATTTTATTACTAATCTTGTGAAGCTTATGACAATTTTTATTCAATTTAATTTTATAAATTTTATAATTTTCGTTTTTAAATTTAACCATTCTTTTGTGCGGTTTTTCGCTTTTTCTATTTTAAATTTTCACCCTTTTAATTTTTACACAATTTTAAATTACGAGTGTGAAAACTCTTTGAAATATAACATCTTGACTTAATTCATTTAAATTTTAGAAAAGTTTCAATTGTTTTTCAAAACACTATTATGTAACCTCTTGAAATTTTTCTTAATGCGGTAATCAGGCCAACCCCTCCTCCCTCCCTTCTCACAGAACACTTATGATAACTTTTGAAAATGTTTTGATATCTCAACTAGGTTACAGCCCATTTTTTCACTGGGAACCATAATTTGCCGGAAGAACAGAAAAAGGCAGATACCCCCCCTCCAAAAAAAAAAAAAAATCAAGCAGGTTCTCCATTGGAATTTTGTAAAGAGGCAAAATGATTTCTTCTTTTAGTTTTGTAATGGCTCAAATGAAAGTCTTTTTGGTCTACTCTCTTCTTAATTGAATCTCAAACATGCTGCTCTAAAACTTCTGCACCACTATATTTTTGTATTTTTGAGCTACCACTTGAATGATCTTCTCAAATTCTAAACTAAAATCAAGGGATAGGTCCTTCGTGCATTCTTGTAGAAGAACTTCGATGCAGATCCGCAGTTATATTGTTATATAAGTCAAACTTCAAATATTTTGCAATGGTGATAGTCTTCAAGCTGTGGCTCAGAACTCTTCAATAATATCATCGCAAAATACTTTGAAGTCAGACCTTCAATGGGAATCTAATTGTGTCTTTTCGTTGAAGTTTTTCTGCAAAAATGCATAAAGAACTTTTTTTGCTTCAAGCCATCAATATGCAAATGAGGTTAATAGCTTTCACAAATATATAGGTCAATGGCTTTCACAAGTATAGAGCACTCTTTCCTCGTAGTATAGATTTAGGTGATTAAATAGAACAGCAGAGAACACAAAACATTTGGTACTGACTCCCAAAAAGGACACAGTTGAAGCCAGAATAAAGAATAACAACTACTATTTACAAAGGGCTCAATCCCAAATCATTAATTCTGAATACTAAGCAGTGAGACTAGTTTTGAGAATTATATAGTGTTCTTTCCAAGACAGTCAATGCTGGGTGCTCGATAGTAAGGCTAATAGCGAGAATTATATGGCACTCATTCCAAAACAACTATTGTTGAATGATTGATAGTAAGATCGCAAGCTACAATGTAGATAGTACTCATTCCAATAAGAATATGGGTTATCAATGTGTAGTAAGCTAACATTCCTATACGTTGTTAATCAATTGCTGATCAGTAAAACCAACGAATACAAGTTATGTAGCTTTCATTCCTATATAACAAACATTGAACACTGAATAGTGAGGCAAATAGATTCAAGCTACATGTCGACAAATGATATACAAAGAGGCCTCCTTACAATAGAAGCTTGCACTTATTGTTACCCAATAGATAACCGTATCATTACAAAGTGCAATGAAGTTCATTCTGTTCTAAGTAACGACCCTTCGAGCTAATCAGGCATGATTCCAAAACGGGAGTAGCATAACGGATTTACCATAAAATATTGTAATCATTCCTTAATTTTTAGAGTTCAGGAATAAACAGTTCTTTCAGTGAGTACTATAATATACTATTTATTTGCTTGACAGAATATCGATATCAATGCAACGCCGACGTCGTTATATGAAGCCGGCCTTATTATAGGGGCTCTAAAAACCAACCTGGTAAGTAATTTGGTGTTTCAGTTGACTTCTCTTTGAGTGACTCGAATTCTCGAAATCATGCTTCAGTATAGTAGATCCTCGAAATTCACGGAAATTTTTCTTTTCAAATACGTACGAACTAGTTCTAGACTATCTCATTCAACAGTTCGTAGCATTATTCTGGCTTCTCCTCGTGTAAAGACGCTCGAAATTCGTTACTGACTGGACGTACGAAGTTCGATTGATCCATATATATGTTACGGTAAATGTACATAACCCGGTAATTCTATAGAAAAACCGGAGATTGTATAGAATTATCACGTATTTTGGGAACTGTATGTAATTGTCAAAAATTGTATAGAATGACCGGTGTTTGTATGCAATTCCCAGCCTGTATTGGCGAATGTGACTAATGACGAAGAGGCTTACTGATATGCATGTTGAAACAGGTGAATAAGTAATCTGTATGAGAGAGTGGCCCTTTATCAAGAACTGATTGAATCCCTCCTTGCTTCTGCATCCACAAACGAAGAGGAGTGTGTCGACGATCCTCATGAGTTGCCCGAAAGTACTAAGACCAGCGACCCTGAGACTGATGCTGTGAATGTGGAGAAGCGAACGACAGCCATCCGCAAGAAGCGATCAGCAGCAAAGGACGCCCTCACCGAGCAGGCTGCAAAAATGGTAAAGCTGTCTAAGGAGAGACACAGAGAGGCGGAAGTAGGAGAAACAGTGCGCATTCCCATCCTCGACATGGACAGAGCACGCGGAGACTTCCGCAACGTCCTTGGAGTTGTCCTCTCCTGCACTGACGACAACTACAAGATAGATACAAAATTTGGAAAACTGAACCAGCTATATACTAGCAACCAATTCACCACATGTAAAGACCAGTTTGTAAGCACCGCTGACGTGCGGGTTATTAGGTGTAATGCGAAGGTTTCCGGTCATACGATTTTAGCGCGGGTATGCATATGTACTTAGCCGCTACGTCGTTGCATACGACGAACGAATTCCACCCTATGTAAGAGTAAAGGGAGCGCAATGTTCGTTATGAATGAAGGGATAGTGTAACACATTCGCTCGTAAAAGTAGAGAATAGGTACGTACATATGTAGTATGACTAAAGATACGTTTGTAAATCATGATTTATATGAATGAGTGTAACATATTCGCGTAAATTACCTTTACGATCGATCGTCTGAACAAGCCTAATTAGAATTTTTACGTTTTTAAGAAGTTCTCATAGGTAGCATCTGCGCGATGATGCCAGTTTAGGTCGTAAAGATCATTACGCACGCATCATTTCGCCCTAATGTTTTTGGTCCAGCTGTGATTTTCACTTTTTTCGTAAATGAAATGGGGTAAACACTCGTAAAAATATATTATTCGCAACTCGATAAGAATGCGACAATTTATTGGTGTCTATCGTAAAAATCAACGGGCACACATATCTCTCGCTCTCTGAGGGGTGACGTTCGGTATTATTTCAAATACGACTCGAATATAAACGGGTATAGTTTTACGACTTATTTTTAAAAAACACCTGGAAAAGTTTCCCCGAGGGTGAGAGAATTCTAACTGCAGAGCGTGAGATTTTATGTAGGTACCCGCAACGGTCTATGATCCGTTAGAAGGGCGATTCTTACATTATTTTCATTGGATCATGTCTCCCTATGATTAAATTCAACAAACCGATCAGATGATAGGCTGTAATATCCGCGATCGAAGATCAAGATGAACTTATATGTTTTCAAAAGGATCGTTCTCGAAAAACTCCTAGGGGTGTCGGTTGTGGCAAAGGGCGATCAGCACTCAGATTCAAGTTGCCGTCTTATTTTTCATTGTAAACGCTATAATTTGTATTTTTTAGTCGATTCAGGTGCAGGCGTTTCAGTCCTTCTTGCATCTAAAATTTACAAAGCAAAACAAAAACCTGTTCCCATTTCATTTTTGTATGCTGCTAATAACACTCTGATCCCATATACGATAAGAATTTTAGAATTCAATATAGGCCTACAACAACCCTTATTGTAGGGAAGGAACCTCTGAAACAGAATGGGTGGTAAAGTATAGGCGTAGCGCACTCAATGATACGATAAATCACTTGTACTACCACTCTGATTAAATTCACAAAAATTTCATATACAATTGTTTAAAAACTTTGAACAGTCATATAAACTGCACAACCTCATGTAATTCCTAAACAATCTGCTCTTCGCGCAGGAAAGGACCATTTGATCGATTATGCATTTTTCGCTGTACGCGGTTCGCCTGCGAAAGTCCGGTATGTAACTGTACATGTCAAGCGGAAATATTTATAGTGAAGAACAATTTTAAGGCACAGCTGATCGTATGTTTTTTGTTTAAAATTGCTTCTTCTCCAATCAATAGTAAATGTCATTCTCTATAAAAAGGTCCCAAGTTGACATAACTGAAATTTTCCAGGATGAGCAAATTAGTGAATTTGGTCATTTTTCTTGAATTTTTTTTTTATGACGGATTTTACACATTTAAACCTTCCTCTTTCAGGAAAAAATAGTTTGGAAGCGATAAAATTACAGAAGGTGGGTCAAAAACGTATTTTTGTGTAGGATGTCAGTGAGCGTGAATTCCGTTTGAAATGATTGATCTGTGGAATGCCCCAGTGAAATATCGTGATACATTATGCCCTAACCCAAAAGCAAAATGAAATTGATCAAAATTTAATAATTTTTTTGCTCTTCCCAAGTTCCTATAAATTTTTTATAATGTACTCGTCACATTGTTTATCCAACGTTTTCTGTCCAATAAAAAATATTGTATTCATTTTTGTACTTCTACAATGCTGATGAATTCGCTCGCTCGTGTCACGACGTATTAGAGCCAACCTGACTCGTACACGAGAATGCTTGACTAATTTTTAATGTTTCTGAAAGGAGTTCTGATGTAAAGGCTTTTCTGACCGCTTCAAGGGCTGGGATATGGTTTATATCGACGGTATCATGCACACTTGAGCTAAGTGACATTTTTATGAAAAATGAGTTAGATGAATATTCTTGTAGATTTTCATACCCTCTATCGGCTGCACTGATAAAAATGACGAATTACTTATTTTTAACCCCGATAGAGAGTGCAAACTGTTTGAGCCAAGTAACGAAGACCTTTTTCTATCATGCATAAATGTTCTAAGTGAAGCCCGTATCACTAAACTGCACTTAGCACATTTCGCGCGGCAATAATCAGCAGCCAGACACCACGTGAACTTCACTTAGCTCAATTTGATAGTCACTTGGGCCATTTTGCGCGAAATAGCAGGTGTTCACTTAGCACAATTCTGGTTTCTCTTTTACCTGCTTTGTAACCTGTTGAAACGGCGAGAGATGAATAGGGGCCGAATGTTAGCGGAGTTGGCCGCCGCGAAGAATAATAAGAACGGTAACGTCGATAAGAATGTACTTCAAGATACGACGAACCACCTGGTGAGTTAAAATCGGCTTCCCGTAGTTCATTTTGTCGTGAAACACTTAAAATAAAGAAACTTTTCTCACAGGAACGTCGTACCATAAAATATTTTCAAGAGTTAAATACATTTAATAATGAGAATTATTCTACGAAAGAATCATTGCCAGTGCGACGAAGTCCACGAAATGTATCGAAAATAGTAAGTCGAACTAAGCTTTTCATTTACGATTTACTGATGTAGAGCGGTCGTTTTTCTGAAACAAAGAATTTTTATTAATCTACAGACAAAAAATTTGTTTGGTCGTGAGATAAATCATAATAATCACGCAGTTGACCAACGTACCTCTCATCAAGAGCCGAATCATTCGCCAGTTACACATAATAATGAGAATTACTCTCCCATCAAAGAATCATTGCCAGTGCGACGAAGTCCACGAAATGTATCGAAAATAGTAAGTCGAACTAAGCTCTTCATTTACTGATGTAGAGCGGTCGTTTTTCTGAAACAAAACATTATTTTTTATTAATCTACAGAGAAAGAATTTGTTCTGCCGTGACGAGAAAAATGATGAACATTCTGATGATTCTTTTTCTGAACCTGAAGAATTACAAGACGATAGCTCTGACGAGTACAAGCCTGGTAAGAACGAGAATGATAGTGAATCTTCAGAAGAAGAAACTATTCCAATAGAAACTGCGACGCCACCAATTATCGGTACGTTAATCAGTTCTTCAAGTGGACTGTTTCAGTTCTACACCAAATTTAAAAATCGAAATAATGGTTCAACTATTATTATTTTCTTTTTCATAAACGTAGATGACAGTGTAAATCCACTCAATGAAACTGCCAAAGTTGAAAAACGGAAGAAAAGACGAAAACCGACTCCAAAAATGTGGAAACGAAATGTTCAAAAAAAGTTACGGCAATCTGGAGAGGAATACACAAATTCTCGCGGTCAGATTGTGGCTAAGAAACATCTACGCACTGTCGACTGTTCAAAATGCAGGTTAGAAAAGAAATTTGCGATACACACGCATTTACAAGTCTAGAGCCTTCCTTTTTTCGCGATTATAAATTTTCAAAAATTATTCTTTAGATTCCGGTGTAATGAGAATTTTCCTGAAGAACAGCGGGAGAAACTTTTTCAGGAATTTTACCAACTGGCTGATGTGAGCAAACAACGAATGTACATTTCGAATTTGGTTTGTAGTAATCATGTGAAGCGACCTCGGGAAACTGCTGTAAAACACAAGGCACTCTCTCGAAGTTATTGGTTGAGAAATTCGGCGGGTAAGGATGAACGTGTGTGTCTGAAATTCTTTGCTGCTTCATTCGATGTGAGGACTAATTTCGTGAAGTACACATTGAAAAATGTATCCCCAATAACGGCCGTACATCTTGGTGGAGATAAAAGAACAGGTCAGACTCCACACAATTTGACTTCCCCAGACGACGTGAATTTTTTAATGCAGCATATAGATTCATTTCCCCGGGTACCATCCCATTACTGTCGTCGGGAATCAAGACGCGAGTACCTGGGGAGTGAATTAAACCTGAGCATCATGTATCGCTTATATGTAGAGAAGTGTTTGGAACATAATAGGAAAGCTGTAGGGCAAACTCTCTATCGGAACCTGTTTGCTGACCACGAACCACCTCTTTCATTCTACAGCCCAAAGAAAGACCAGTGCCCTCTGTGTAATGTCCATAAACAACTTGTAGCTGATGGTATTGTACATGAAGTTGAAATCGATAAAACCAACTTCATTTGTGATGAAGATGACGACTTAAATGTGGAAGAAGAAATGGACGAAGTACTACAGTTTGTTGACAGTGATTCAAAGAAATTTGAATTAGAATATAAGAAACATAAACAGCGCGAGTATGCATCTTTATCAATGAGAGATGAAGATAAAAAGCAAGCTAGTAGTGATTGTAGTTTCCGAGCCCTTAGCTTTGACCTGCAGGCGATTTTACAGTTGCCTTATGCGGCTGAAAATCAGCTGTATTATGTACGCAAGTTGAATGTATACAATTTTACTATTTATGACTCGTCAGATAAAAGTGGCCACTGCTTCTTTTGGGACGAAATAAATGGCAGTAAAGGAAGCAATGAAATTGCTAGCTGTTTGATCGAGTACCTGAAAAGTCTCCCGAGGACTGTCAAGCATGTTGCCACATTTTCAGACACGTGCGGAGGCCAAAACAGAAATCGTAACGTCATTGCGGCTATGTTATATACTGTGCAAACAATTGACAACCTTGATACTATTGACCTGAAGTTTATGGAATCGGGTCATTCTTACTTAGATGCTGATAGCATGCATGCTAGAATCGAGGAATGTCGCCATCACAAACGAATTTATACACCAAGAGAATATGGGTTAATCATGCAGAGTGCACGTCTTAAACCAGCCCCCTATTGTGTGAATCACATGAAATTCGATGACTTTTATGACTGGAAGAGTTATAGTACTAAAACATGTCACAATGTGAAGAATATCTCGAACAGTAGTAGCGGCGATAAAGTCCAGTGGTTAAAAATAAAATGGTTTAGGTTTGAAAAGAGTAGACCGAATATTGTACAATTCAAATACAATTTATACGCACCTGCGTTCTTGGAATTTGATGTTTGTGGAAATAATGGTCCAAAGCGCTGTCGTACTCGTGCTCAGAATAAAAGTGGAAGTGAAGCTCCAAAAGCTGCAGTCATCCCAGATAAAGCATACCAATCATTAATACCCATATCAGATCTGAAAAAGAGAGATTTGTTAGAAATGTTGCGAAAGAAAATCATTCCATCAGACTATGCTCACTTCTATGAAAACTTACCGGTACCAATTGTTGAAAATAAAAAGAAAACAGTTTCTAAAAAACGAAAAAATGAGGATGATGATGATGATTGATTATCAATTATTATTTTTTGTTATCCCTACAGTTATTTTGAATAATGATTAATAATACGTTTTTATCTTCTTAAAAGCTGTCTTTCAGTTTTATTATTCAGTTTCAATATTCCTAAGAGTTCTCAAATGCATTATTAGGAACTTACCTGTTGTTGAAAGTTAAAGGAAAGTGCCTGTGAAACAACGGAAAAAAATAATTTTAATTATTGTATTTTTTACTTATAATTCTATGTATTAAAATTATGATTGAAAGATAATTACTTACTTTGGGAACATCTGCGGACCATTACAATTAATTAAAACATTGTCAACTGCTTTCTAATTAATTTTATCACCTAGGATTTGAATGTACCAAGTGACAAACTTTGAAATGCAAAATGTGCTAAGTACCACCTTCTTTCTGCATAATTGTTCTAAGTACAGTCATTGTCGCGCAAAATGGGCTAAGTGCATACCCTTTCACAGTTACAGCCACCGTGAACAGCACCGCTTTCTTTCCGGAATTTTTTCCCTGTGACATACTATTCCTGATACTTGTTACATATCACCCCCACCTTATTTACGCCTTAAACCTTTATTGTTGACGTCTCAGGAGAGCTGAAAAGTTTAGAAATTTTCAAAACGCTCTCCTGAAAAAAAACGGTTTTTGTCACTTAGCTCAAGTGTGCATGATACCGTCGATATGGTAGATATAAAATTTTCATACTCAACTCCATACCCACCGAATGGGCCCATACCTATGGAATGGTCACATCTCCTTGCAGGATGATGATACGCCAAGAGGTACCTACCTATGTTGTCGATATTGATATTCAACTTTTCGTAACAAGGGTTGCTATTGCGACAGATTGTCACGTATTTGGGGACGCAGAATTCGAAAAAATACCTACTTAATTTTAAATACCTATTTATATTCTTAACGATAGCATGAATTCATGATTTTAAAGGTCGTGTTTTACTACTTTGTTCACATTGCAAATAAATTAACGAGAAAAATATCCGTTGTTACTTTTTCTCAATAACGAAATACGTCAGATGGTGATTCGATTTTCTATTTTATCAGTTTATCACATTCATTTCTTAATTTGATTGCCAACGATTTAGTAACAGTCTTTCCCACAGAAAATTCTTCCTAGGGCGTGGATAAAGGCAAAAATAATTCAACATGGTTGCACCATTACCACAGGAAAAAAGACCTGAAAAAACAGAATAATACTCGTATTTCTGCAGATACAATTGTAGATAGTTTGCTTGGTGAAGGTGAAAAAATTTTCCATTCTAAAGCAACATTTATTAATCTCAAAAAGGGATCAAAATAATGTCCCTAAACTTTTGAAAATATGAATTAATTGTAAGAGAACAATCTTCCATTGGTCAATCGAGTTCTTTAAATTAAAAATTGACGTATCAACCGGAGATTGATGAGATGATTATAGCGCTATCATAATTTCGTAAGTTCATCGATATTTATGAAAATCACTTAACAGTCTTACAGTCCTCATACCCGACACGTTAAATCCATTTCGAGCGGACCAAAATTAATACAAAATGTTCCAAAATAGGGCATTACAAAGGAAGTGAATTCTAACAAAATATACGGATTGTGTCCAAGAAATAATATTTTCCTGGCATACAAAAGAACGAATATGACGAATGAACTGCAACAAATTGTGTAGATTGAGAAATTGGTACAAAAAATATTGGCTCATAGTTTTCGTTTTTTAGGAAATTGTGAAACAATACTGTAGTGAATTGACAAACGGAATTTAACTTTCTTCATCTGTAAGAGTCATGATTTCACAATGGTAAGATTTTGAATTTTTTCTTAACCAACATTGTGTAGAGATAAGACGCAAACTTTCACATCCGTTAATCATCTTCGAAGCTTCGATAAAGTAACAGTCACCAGAAATACCGCATTCATAAAATAAGTTAACCTAAGTGACCAAAAAATTATGATTGATAAGTGGATTCTGCGAGCAGTTTCTCATATCAATATTACCGAGTGGATAAAAAAACAAAAAAGTCTCATTTTATTCATCACTGGTCTTTTTCGATTTGATCAATAATTAAACATCATTATTGTGTCCATTTGTCTTAAAAGAAGAGATTGTAAATTCACTCAAATTAAAATTTTTCGTCTAAATTGAATTTCTGATATTCAGTTTTTTTTTTTTTTTCCTTCATTAATATCCAACATCTTGACCTTGATATTCATTTCGCTTTACGATCTTAATCTTGTCAAACTATTGGCACATATTCACCTATATTTTCAATCTTTGGATAAAAGCTTAACAAATTTCTTAAAAATGATACAATGAAAGATTTTAGGATAAAACAAACTGATGAAGATTGGATGATCTTGATTTTTTTTTCCAATTCCCGATGGATGCGAGAAAATTCAAAAATGAAAATGAATATTATGCGGTTAGGATAAAAAATGACGGCTTCCTTAACGAAGTTAAACGAGGAACGCAGGGAACCTGTTTTATGATTCGAATGAGATTTGGTATTGAAAATTCAAGGAAGCCTAGATCATATATAGCTCGACAGTCGAAATTTTTCTAAGTTCCCCTCCTATCATCTATAGCTCGAGATTCGAAATTTTTTCTAAGTCCCCCTTCTATCATATATAGCTCGAGAGTCGAAATTTTTCTAAGTCCCTCTCCTATCATATATGGCTCGAGAGTCGACATTTTTCTAAGTCCCCCTTCTATCATATATAGCTCGAGAGTCGAAATTTTTTCAAGTCCCCCTCCTATCATATATAGCTCGAGAGTCGAAATTTTTCTAAGTTCCCCTCCTATCATCTATAGCTCGAGATTCGAAATTTTTTCCAAGTCCCCCTTCTATCATATATAGCTCGAGAGTCGAAATCTTTCTAAGTCCCTCTCCTATCATATATGGCTCGAGAGTCGAAATTTTTCTAAGTCCCCCTTCTATCATATATAGCTCGAGAGTCGAAATTTTTCTAAGTTCCCCTCCTATCATCTATAGCTCGAGATTCGAAATTTTTTCTAAGTCCCCCTTCTATCATATATAGCTCGAGAGTCGACATTTTTCTAAGTCCCTCTCCTATCATATATGGCTCGAGAGTCGAAATTTTTCTAAGTCCCCCTTCTATCATATATAGCTCGAGAGTCGAAATTTTTCTAAGTTCCCCTCCTATCATCTATAGCTCGAGATTCGGAATTTTTCTAAGTCCCCCTTCTATCATATATAGCTCGAGAGTCGAAATTTTTCTAAGTTCCCCTCCTATCATCTATAGCTCGAGAGTCGAAATTTTTCTAAGTCCCCCTTCTATCATATATAGCTCGAGAGTCGAAATTTTTCCAAGTCCCTCTCTTATCATATATGGCTCGAGGGTCGAAATTTTTCTAAGTTTTTCGCTGGACGGCGCACGGCGGACGGCGGACGGCGGACGGCGCACGGCAGATTTCTCAAATAGCCCCCCATAAAACAGGTTCCCTGTTAAAAGAGAAATGACCTTCGAAAGAGATTTTATGGAAGACCCAATAGAGTATTATATGAACTACATTCATAGAAGCAAAAAGCAAGAATGCCGAACAAAATATTTATGAGAATATCAACATGGCCTATTTTTTCTAGAGATTTCTCTGTAGATTCTTTCGTTAGATTAATAACATAATTGATTGAAAGAAAATTAAGAAACGTGATTGAATTGGTGCTAAGGGTGATCAAAAATTACTTGGAAGAGGAGTTCCAGCGTATTCAGAAAGTCGATCAAAGTAGTAATTCTCTATGGCATTTACCGAATGAAGAGCAAAAGACAATCAAAATTATTGGGCGCAGCTGAAGTTCTTCTGACGACAGCAATAAACAGAGAAAAAACTACCCGAGATATAGTAAAAATACAACACTGATCAATGATGCGAGCCATGATGAATTAACAGAAACACGCTTGCAAAGCGCGCCAGTTTTCCTAGTAATTTATAATTTTGCATTATAGGAGAAGAAAAAAAAAAAAAAAAAAAAAGGACAAAACGAAGTGATTTTGCACTTTACTCAATCCTATAAAATTAGAGAAACCAAACACATAAAACGGATAACCTCGAAACTTTAGTATTCAAAAATGTGAATTCAAAAAATCAAAATTTCTAGGGTAGACAAAAGTAGAAGAGACCAGATGTCAAGAAAACCGGTGCATTTAGGGGGAATTAATTTGACAATTTGGATAATAAGGATTGTTTCAATTGAAACCCCATTCCATTTAAACTTAGGAGAAGTGAGATAAAATAAATATATCGTCTCACTATTCTTTAATGTAATAAGAGTGTTTATGTGAGCTTTTTATACATTTTCAAATACCTAAACTCAACGTTCCTTCATTAGAAAATATATAAATTCTGAAAAAAATGAATAACGCTCTCAATAATCAGGCACTGATCTACCTCTAAGAAGAATTCGACGGTGTAGCTCTCACACCGAATTTTTGATGAAGCAAGCATGCCACTTCGGCAGGGGTAATCAAATTCTGGATTCATGATTGCCAGGATTCCAAACGATTTTCGGGATCCGAAAGACGTAACAACAGTTTTAGGGCTCGTTTGGGACACAAAAAATTATGTAATCAAATTGAGCTCCCCAGAAATTACGAGTCACGAAGAGCAAACCACGGTTCGTTAACATACCGCTGTAATGCTTACTCATTTATTTTATGATTTCGGCCGCCACTCCTAATCATCTGTCAAACATATATTTACGGCTGAAGGAGGAGGAACCGATGAAATCAAAACGTGACGACAGCGTTTCCCAGAGAGAAAAGAAGGCGCGATATATCGAAAAGATAATTTGGAAGTTCAATGCGTTCGATTTAATATCCAAGCAAAACAGCGATACGTTGAGAAAAAGTAAGCAGTTGAGTCCTTATAAATTGTGCAGAAAGATACAAGTGAAGATAAGGAATATTCCCACAAATAATTCACTCGAGCACGATCAATCGTTCAAAAGAACTAAAAAAGACGTCGAAGTGCGACAAAAAGGCCACAAAACTGCACGAAAAAAGAAATTAGATCCACACTTCTGCGAAATCAAGATTCAAAATCGAAAAGTTGAAGCAACTGATGAGTCTTCAAGGTACTTCATACGCTGACAAAAATGCAATTATAAATTTCATTTCTTAGATCAAGAACGTCAAGGATAATCCTCCAAAGTTAGCTAGCTCAACCAATTAAAATCATGTGTACCAATCTGAAAACTGCCAAAATTCAATACGTAATTATTTGATAAAGGAAAAAATTTCCGGACCAATCGGAGAAACCAGTCTTATAAACTTGACTGACAGTTTAAAACTGGCACGCATAGTAGATTTTACTTTGAGGGAAAAAAAAAGTGCAATTTTTCAAATAAAGCACTTGTTGCAAGTTTTAAATTGCTTAAAATATGACGAATCACTTAAGACTAAATATAAGAATAGTTGACTTAATTTAAATATTATGTACTCATAGACTCAAGTATAAATACTCATTACTCACGGCCACCAGCAAATATCTACAATTCCGTCCGGTTCGATCAGCAAAAACGAAAAGCATGTTCATTCCAACTCTGCCAATCTCTCAAAATATTTCTGGGCTGCTGACTCGAGCATTATTTCTCTTCAGTTCCGGCGATTTCTTCAGCATTTTCACTTCAAGGTTGTTTTGTTTCAAATCCAACAAGTTAGAAGTTTCCAAGATTTTATTCATTGGAACACGAATTCCACAAAACTTCTCTCTCTTTCACTAGAATAATAAAATAAAAGGTAATCGAGTATTTATCAGTAAATCATGATTATAAAACACTTTTATTCTAGTGTACAAGAGCTTGAAAACCCAAGTACTATACTTACACGAGCAAGAAACGTCAACTTTGCGATGAGTTCTTCGTTTGCACGTTTGTACTGCATTCAAACGACACAGATTCTGTTCACATAGTATTTTTTTCTCAAGATGGGGTGCACAACCAACTTCCAGCAGTACTGGGCTTCATTTCAGAAAACGGGTTTCTAAAGGACAAGATAAATAATACGATATATTTTCACACCAAAGGTTAACCTATTTTCTACGATTTACAACGCGGGTAAAAAATTGAAATATTCTTATTCAATTTGAAGTACTGGAGAAAATTTGGGGACGAAGACTTATACACGAATAAAGAATTTCGATTTGTTTCAGGATGCGACACATTTTAATGGAATAAAGAAACACAATGAAACAAAAAATGAAAAGTACGAGTCGCAAATTTAATGAACATTAAGCTAAGAAATGTTTTCGACCGACTTGTGTTTCTTTATTCTAGGAATGAATAACTTGGAAAAAAAAAATGCGAACAAAAAATTTTTTTTTAATCTTGATCTGAGAAATTTTCGTTCACCAATTCCAGATACAACCTCGATCATCTTATCATCGGTCTTCATTATTCATTTTTTCAAAAAACAAATTTAGCCAATTGAATTATAGCATTTAATCCCACTATGAATCGTTGCTGAAACACACTCGAATTACCTTCATGACGAAAGCCACAGATCGACAACACTATTCGGCAATCCGAAATACGCTATTGACCGCAGAGTCTTTTCAGTTTCCAAAACATCACTTTACTCTCAGCCAGAAACCAGAAACACAAAAGTAAACGCACGACGAAAATAATTTGCTAGGTATCGCCACTCCACCGTGCTAATTGTTGCTGCAACATTGAATTCTTAAATCAGTACTTGAACGAATCTCAAGAATAATGCTAGAATTATGTATACCATCTGATCGAAGATTGTCATGCTTTGAAGCGGGAGTTTTAGCGGCGTTGTTAAGGGCGTCCATACCGCTGGATTCTTCAGCGAACTCTCGACCGGTTGTAACTTGTAAGAACGACCTCCGTATCGTTTACGAAGTCGAAGACGAAATGACGGATGTATGGTGTCAGGTGAGCATTCGGATCCAAAACGTTCTACCACTATCTCCATACAAATGGATCACAAAGAATTTTTCAGCGCATCAACTGTAAATGCAGATTGAATTAAGATATGCACACTGACGCTTATACCGATGGAAATACTTCGAAAAAAGAGTACCGACTGTAATACTCCGAATAAATGTTTTCAATACGACTAAAATGATATCTTGTGTCCATCAAAAAAGATCTAATATGTTGAATTTCAGAATGTTTTCTTCGATCACAGAATCATTTTTATCTTCGATAATTATTTATCAAAGAACTTCATCGGCCTAGAGTCAAAATATCGTATCTCAGAAAATGGTAATTTTACAGGGTCAAAAAACAACTTTCTGTGGTACTGATTGGAGTTACAATATGGAAAACAATTTGTTATTTTTCGCATAATTAATGAATTATACATCATTTTATCATTGTCATCACAAAAACTAGAAACCATCACTAACTCAAAACCACTAATTTTGGGAGTTACGACCTTTTGACTCCGGGGAGCTAATGATGTTCGATCGCAATGAGTACTACAGAACAGTAATGAGGATACAGAACATAAAGTGTCACTTACTATAGGAATCGCATCGTACTTCAATCCGATTCTTCGAACTTTCCGATCTTCACTAAAATGATGGTCATAAATTCGATAATTGAACGTGCACGCCGCGAATCGCAGTATCAATATCAATTGCTTTAAACCTTCGATACCTTTTATCTTCATACAGCTGCCTCGCTGCGATTTTAAGCTTGGGATTAGATTACATGAAAAATAGTCAGCTTGATCGAGACAAATACTCACCGATAAATGACATGTATCTTACAATACCTGTTGGTATCCGTACATTTAGGCACACAGCACGTCTGAAGAACTTGCAGTAAGTCTCGGTATTCTGTTCCGAACTCAAGATTTCCGATTCCGAACAAATCAAACTTGAAAATTAATAACATTATTCAAAAGATTACTTTGTTGCGGCGAGCGAACAAGCAAACAAGCAAGTTGTGGAATTTCCAGATAATTTCCTGGTAATTTCATTTTTCGTACGAACTTGAAAATGGAGGCAAGCATGTGAATCAGCTGACTGAACTGAGCTCAGAGAGCAGCAGCCACAGCTGCAGCTAGCGGCGCTTGGGCTTTCGGCGAAGGAAGCGCTTACAAATCGAACCGAGCATCCGCTAGGAGCGCTACAACGGATGAATTTGAAAATGGCATCAATAATAATGACTTTGATTTTCTCTTTCCATTTGAAATTGAATATTTACCGTATTATCGAGAAAAGAAAAGAAGAACGAGGCTTTTCCCGCACAGAATTTATTTGAATATTTCTTCGACGTTTCGACTTTCGCCCAATCTACTAGCCTTCATCACGACAAAACAAGATCTGAAAGATAGAAAAATAATGACTACCTACGGGTATACAAGAATGTAAGCCGGGAGTCAGAAAAATTGCAAAAAATTACTTGACGTTATTCAAGATAGTACTAGGTAGAGTAGAAAGAAGCGAAATTCGCAGTATTGTTCTTGTAGTTTACAGTAGTGTTGGCGCTTCTCATCTCGTAGCTCAGGTTTTCTATCATTAAATTCATTGGCCAAAATTTTTACATCCTCAAAATTAAAAAGGTGACATGTTTCTTTGGAGTGGACAGCTAGAAAAGTCTGGTTTTTCTTTTCTTTTCTAATTATAAATCAAAATCCTCTCTTCGATGAATTATTGAGAATAATTAGTAGAGAGCAGAACTATCTAACGGAAAGATTGAGCAAACAAAATTTGTGGAGGGTAGAATTTTTGTTATTAAGGTACCTTCTCATGAAAATTGATTTTAGTTGGAGGAAGGAACCCTGCTCCCAAAAAAGTCAGATGTGCGACTATGCTCCCATTTTTTGAAACTGGGAGCCAAAATTGAAGTTCGTTTCTTAAAGTCTAGCTCCAAAGCCAAGCTCTGGCTCCAGAGCACAGCTCTTGTTCTTTTTGGAGCTGTTCAACTCTTTTAAAGGAGCCGGTTCTTCTAATTCCAAATTCTCAAAAATAACGTTCAAACCCCAGATTTTTTTCTCAATTTTGCCAATTCTGGCGATTTGAAGTTCGAGTAACTTGCAAGTACTCGTACCTATTCGTACCTATATATCTTTTTGTGATTGGTCGCTAATTATAATTATGCGTGGTGGCTAAACGCCCAAATAGTTTCACATTTTAACGCTACAGAGCAGTTGGTTTGTCAAAACATTGAAAAAGTTGGAAAAAGAAAAAAAAAAAAATGGGAAAGAGGAAACAAACGAGGTACAAATTGGGGAATTGGAGTTGCGAAATAACTGAAAAGTGTTGAAATTAAAGTTCTCGAAATCTGAGAGCTGGAAGGGTTGACTAGAATTTTTCAGTGTTTTACACGTTAAATTCCAGACCCACAGCTTAGATGTCATTTTCACTGTAGGTCTAGTGAGACCTATAATTAAAGTCACAGGTCGACCACGATTTGAGAAAAGCTTCCGTCCCTTCGCCATTTTTACATTCTTGTTGTACGCGATACCGAATTATACCAAATCTACCTAATTTTAAAATAATAGAAGATAAAAAATATTGAAAGATTTATTGAAACTTCACAATGAACTTTTAATAATCAATAATGAAATATAAATATTGATATTTTTATTTAAAAAATTATTAAAATTATTAATAGGCGTTAGGAAAAATTCTTGAACATGAAAAATTTTTCGCTATTTTTAAATTTTATTCTTTTCTAATAGTATTTGTATCACTGATGCGTATCAGCAGCAGCGCGTACTACCTACTGATATCAAGATCACTATTCCCAACTGGTTCGCAAGGAAAAAGACTAATTTTTTTGACAAAACATAAAAAAAACTATAATTATATTGTTTTAAAAGAACATTTTATCTCCAAAAAAGAACATGTTTTTCATCCAGCTGTTGAGTTGCTCAATACGAAAATTCAAAACTGAAAACCGAAAAATTAAGAGGCAAGGAGAATCCGTACCAAAATTGAAACCAAAAAATTTTGTGTGCCATAAAGAATTGAAACTCTTACAAAAATTTGGAATGGGTACCAAAACTACATTATCACTACCGTAAAAAAAATTACTGACATATATTAATGAAGGGTAGCAATTGAGAGAATAGGATCTTGGGCTCAATAAATTTGTGAGACGATATACCTACGTCACATTCATGAAGTTTACTAAAAAACGAACGCAGTGCAGGGCTTTTCCCCGGAGGGCTAAGATAGTAGGCTCTGAAACACGTAATAGTTAAGGAAAGTACAGAAAAAGATATCTCTTGAAAAAAAAAAAAAAAAATGCAGAAAGTTCCTGTAATTTTCTTTCAAAATAAAATATATTTCAGCCTATTCTCTTCTTTTTTTTTCATGACTCGTTGATAGACAAATCACACACGACGAACGATAGACAACCGAAATAAGCCTTATAGAACGAAAAGGAAAGGAAAATTTTCAAGATATCCATTCGAGAAATTTTCTGAGATGAAACCAGGTCTAATTGCTACAGAATTGTTTTAAAACAAAAATATATATCCTTATTAGTTTTCCCCGAAGTTCAGAATTGTTGACAAATTCTTAGAAATCTAGTTATTGTCTACAAATTTTTCAATTGTTATTTCCGAGGTAAATTTTGAAAGACGGATGAGGAAATGCATAAAAATAATACTTCATCTATAAGCGTAGTGAGAGATTGGTAATAATTTCTATAATGTACAGGCGCGTATCCAGACGATCATTTTGGGAGAGGGGAAATAATCCAAAAAAAGTCTGACGGACTTTTTTTTTTTTTTTTTGGTTTTACATTTTCTTCGAAACTACAGATTTTTTGTTGTTTTTTGGGTTTTAGGGTGGGAAATTCCCCCTATCCCCCCCCCGTGGATCCGCGTCTGAATGTAATGATTTTCAATTATTTGTTTGTTCTCAAATATTTATAACATTAATTTTTTGCTGACAACAATTAACAAAATCTTAGCTTCAATGGTGACAAAAGGCGGACACGTCGAATGTGTAACGAGATTTTGCAAATACATATAGAATTGGCACAGCCTACTACAGCATTTCTTCCATACTGTCATGTGACGATATTTTTTTTTTATCACAACGCACAATAATACTGTAATTATGACGTCAGGCGGTCCGATTTCAAAGAGAGAAAGAGAGAAAACACGGCAAATTTCTTTCTCGAGGTAGGTATCGTGTTACTTATTATACGTTAGATCAGAAGAAACGCCCGGCTTGGCTGTCTCGAGTGGTTCTTATGAAGTTTAAACGTCTGGATCTTCTCATCTTTTCGCCGCATCAGTGTCTGTCTTTGTTACCGGTTATGTTACGATTAAATTTTGCTGATTTACTTTTTCCAAATCTTGTTTCTTAGTTTTTTCTTCTTGTCTTTCTTTCTCGCAATTTTTTTTTTGTGTCCAACAATTAATCTGTAATTAATTCATTGTGATATATGAATCACCGAAGATCATCACTATAATCAAGGTGAGTTTTATTTCGATATATATAAGACGCTTCAAAAATTGAAAGAATCTCGAGAAATATAATTTTCAAAAAATATTCGCGAAAAATGGTAAATTATTTGAAAATTTATTTAGTCCGTTGAAATAGAAAAAAGTAGTCAATCCCATGATTAATTGCCGAACGCGATCACAATCGTGTGTGGTATTAAGAAAAAAAAAAAAAAAAAAAAAAAAAATCCTCCTATTTTTACTGAAATATGAATAATTTATTTTATTTGATTTTTGGAAAATACACCTCACTGTGGTAGGTTATTAATTTTTATACAAAAATTGCCTACTCTTTGCGTTATATTTTATAGCAAATTTTTGTCTCTTTTATCCCAACTCAGTTTCGGACAGACTTCCCATTATTTCCTCGATCTATTTTTCTGTAGAAAGGAATCTGACGCGGCTTGTGTCGCTGTTGTATAGAGCGAAAAATTCTCGGTGTGGCTTTCAAGGATTATAAATTTTCAAATTACGAAATTATAATAAGTTCTAACTAACGGATTTATTCCACGGGAAGGCTTGGGCTTGGGCTAGGGCTATGATTTTTCTCTATTTTATTTCCTCTTTCTCTTCCTCTCAAAAAGTTCACGTAGAATCACACTTTGCAAGTCTTCGTTAGAGGAAAATATAAATTGTGACTCAGTTGCCTGCCTGCAGCCCCTTAAATTCAAAAATCATACAATTAGCCGACTCCAAGCATGAATCATAATAAAAAAGAAACAAATCTTGTTTTCAGGATTTTCGTTCTGAAATTCTTATATAACTGGTTGACACTTGCTTTTACAAAACTCATTATAAAAAATACCCCATCTAAAATCTCTGTGTCCTACTATAATTCTTTATACATCTGTTTTTAATGAGTGGACCGTCACTTTTTTTTTTTTTTTCTTTTAGAATGGGTGGTGAGTTCTTGCTTATTTATGACGATAACTTTCTGAAGGAAAATCCAATATTTATTACCATTGAAAGTCTTTTATAAGGGAGATTATGATGTAATCTATCAATTTCAGCATGCCCTCTACTGCAAAGTCAAAAACGTGTATCTTCCTCTGAGTGACAGCATCTTCTCATGACTGTAATTGAAACGAAAAATACAGCCGAAATTTAGGTTTTGTCAATTCATATGATCGTACATTACTCTAATAATTCTGTCAATATGTTAGTGAAAAAATTACCTTGTAAAATTGTCACCTTACCGCTATACACGAGTCGCTTCACGTCACCTACTTGCTAAATCTAGTGACATTGTTGCACGATTACTATATAGGTACCTACCAGTGAAAAAAAAACTAAGGAACTTTTACACAGTTGTCACTTCGATGTCATTTTAGTGCCTTGAGTCACGTACTTGTCGCACAGAGTAACACTGTCACAAAATTGATATCGTAGAAATCATGATGTATCGCTTCGTATTATATCGTCAAACATTGTCATCCGTTTGTCGTGAAGAGTGACAACTTCGAGTTCTCTTCCGGGGGACTCACGAAAAATTGCCTATCAGCTTCAGTAGGTTTTTTCTCAAATTTTACTCTCTCGGTAAAATGACGGGCTCGCTACCTGGACCGTGAGATCGATGGAGAGAAGTCTATGTATAGCTTAGCAACGACTTACGATTTGGTCACAACCTTGATGAAGCTATATTTTCTGATACTTCCGTGATAGTGTATCTTTTCATATCTATTTATTCATTTTCACGAGTATTAAGCTGCACTGAGGGCTTCCTGCTCATAAAGACTTGAGTTGAATGACATCTTAGGATTAATATTGGTATACGGATAACTATGCTTAAATGTACATCTTACGAGGTCAAGTTTAGGCTGGATGATATTAGGCAAAAATTGGATCAAATTGTTGGTGACAGAAATATATTTCAGGGCTTTATGTCCGGTGGGGGGGGGGGATGTTGTAAGTGTTTCGGAGAAATGTGAGTCAACATCAATTAAAAATGTGATCGATGTTCAAAATTTGGTCAGGACAATTGGAATATCCAGAAGGTTTGATTTTTTTCAATAGGGTTAAGATTAGGTGTCAGGTGAGTTAAGACGTATGAGTCTTTTCTCGAGGCTCTGCTGGATGAGGATTTAAGAGGATTGCTTTTGATGGGGAGAAGTTAGTTTTCGTTTTGAGTAGCACAAAAGAGGGACTAATTTTTGTGGATGAAAGTACGGAGGTATTTTATGATATCAGTGAAGGATTTCGTTAAATTTTGTCGCACCTTTTGCTGCTTTGTCTACTCGTTGTTTTCCTGTAGTGGAATATGAGATGGAAATCATAAAAATGGCACGAATAAGTTGGCTTGCATTATTGTGTGAATGACGATATGAATTCTTTGGGTGATCGGGTCGTGGGTGAATATGGTTTGGATTGTCTGGAACGAAGACAGGGAATCAATGACTATGAGGTATTGCTTATTGAGGGGGTGGCAGGATATCTCTCGTAGACTTATGAGGATTGCATTGCAAAGAGTTCTGCGGTGAAAATTGATGCTTTGTTGTGGAATTCGAGGAGCAATTGGTGAGGCCAGGCTTGTTACGGTAACGTGAACAGTCCGAGAAGCAGCGAGTATGTGAAGGGAAATTATCTACAATATTTGTTGTATCTGATGGTAGTTGGAGAAATTTCGGTAATTTCAAAGTTGAAATCAGCTGTTTTTGGAATTATAGATTGGAAGTAGGAGTCCAACGTGAGTTTAAAATTAAGTGAATGTTCGAGACTGAAGTCGACTTGATTAGTGGGACAGTGGAAGGGTCATTGGCTTAAAGAAGAGACGAAGACGTAGTTGAACGTAATTGAGTTAGGATTGGCTAGAAGTGAATTAGTGAGTGTTTGCCTGTGGTAGTGGGAAGAGAGCTCACCCCCTTTGCCACATAGGCTGGAGGCAAGGCTTGCTTGGAAATCGCTGTCGCGTTTTAATGAAAGCGCTAATTTCTTTGCGATTCCATAAATAGGGGCTCCATAAAAATTTACTTAAAATTGATCCAAAATGGATCGGCAGTTCGCTGAATCAAAGTACAATAATGCTGACTACTGACTCGTTCGCTAAATGAAGAATGCCTTTAACTTCGAAAAAACTTTCTCAAACGGTATGGTCTTTAATGGTCAAATACGTACTATCGTGTTTCGCGATAGTTCCTAATTTCTATTTTACAAAAAAAAAAAATCAGACTTGATTTAAACGGAGGGAGACTTTGCCCCGGTTTCGTACCCCAATTGCTGACACTGTTGAATTGTTTTTCTCCGCTCAAAAAACGTGAAAACAAGTAATCATCGCCAATGTAATGGAAAAACCCCTATGACTTTTTTTAGAGACATGAGGCATTCACCAAGAATTTGCTCCCCGTCCGGATAAAGGCTTGATCCAGGCATGACATAATAATTATAGTCCCCCCCCCCCTTCGGAAAAAAAAACCTTAAAATCTCCGATACTTACGAGGGGCAAATCTTTATATTTTTGAACATTCTCAAAATTGTTCCACAAATAGTTTACCCAGTGACCATCATTAAATGATTCGTCTATTTTTGTCATCACTTTTTTTTCTACACAACTTCCGATTTAGGTATTTAAAAACTCGATAGTTTTATTTATATCTCATAATAAAATCTACGATTTCATTCGTAAATCACACCGGCTTTCTCTCCTAGATCGAGGTTCTGAATCGATGTCTCGTATAGGGCAAGCGCGTGGTCAAGCTATCCTGTTCGGTAGACTGTTGATTACATAATGCATATCTGTGGACCAGTACCGTGGACATAGTTGGGAGAGCTCGAATTACTAGTCACGATCGGAAGCCAAATTGCGTACCCGTGGGTCATAACTTAAGTTTCTATAAATGGGAAGCTGCAGTAGAATTTATTTACTCTTTCAACCTTTCCATTTCACTCTTATGAATGGGTACAATAATACTCGTAGTTATAGATTTTCGTGAAAAAATAACTTCTGCAGACAGCCTACGTACGTTAACGAGAGAGTATTTGATATAGATACCTACATTCTTTCTCCAAATCGCCGGCATGTCAACAAAAGTCTGCATAATTTGAGAATGCAGTTTTCCTGTCCTAGATGCGAGATAGAAACACTGTAGGGCATCCACAAGAAATACGGTTAGTCGGTAAATCCGTACCACGATGATATAACAGAAGTGGTCACAAGCCGACGCGACGATGAGTGTTCGTTGGATTAGGTTTATTTACAATTCATTTGCTTCGTCACTCTAGCCTACTGCCTAAAATAGTGGCGCTACACATTATTAGCTTTTATTGAGGCGACCTCCGTGCTCATAGTTAGCACGGTCAAGGTTCACCGTACTCGGATGAGTTAGCATATAAATGAGATAATTAATATTATTACTATGAGACGCTATTCTTTTACAAAGTAGCCTTATTTATATTTGTGAGGTGAAAATAATATGGATGCAAAATTGTTACGAAATACGCGTTCATTTTGACCTTCACACTTATAGTTGAGGAGATTTAGGATACACAAAATCGGCCTACGACAAATTATACGTGGCATTCTCGTGATTGACAGGCCTATGTTATATTTGATCGCAATCAATAATCGATATTAGAAACTGACGTTAGTACAGTACAAAAGTATTGATGAAAAGATCTCTGAAGTCTCGATGATTTTCGCGTTCGATGGCCTATATACGGCGTACGTATTTGTGCAAAGACAGTGCTTCAACGGTTAGCAGAAACTTGTTCTCACGTATTACCACACATATATGAGCGAATATGAAGCGTACGTACTTACAGTAAGGTATTTATTGTAATTTACTCGACGTGTGCCTCTGCGTGCAATTGAATAAGTATCGAAGAAGGCGATTGCGAGAAGGCCTTAAAAGAGAAATGTATCTCGATGTCATGGGCTATTACATGATCGAAAATCTTCCAGAATCAGCTGACTTCCTGGTGAAATTGTCGTCCGTATAAATTTCCCACCATTTACCAGACACACGTCGAACCAGTAAACTATGTCGTGTCAACGTGCGTAGCGGCTTGAAACTTCTCATACGCACGGTCAAAGTTTTAATGCCCATCAAGACGAAAAAAATCTAACTTTTGCTCACAGCGATATGGTGGAGGGTCTTGTGCTGAAAGGCTATGTAGTTATTTCATAAACTCTTAACACAGATGATATACGAAGTACGGCTAGGAGATGCACCCTCAAAGCTTCACCTAGATATACTGGAAAGGGTTGAATATGGCGATAGAATTATATTTGTGCTTAGTTGATTGTCACTCTGCCAAAATACCCTCTCAAGGAAGAAGTTCGCGACTTTTTGGGTCAAAGATCATCGCCTGAACACAGGTATGGTTATTAAACGTATAAATTACAAGAGTCTATACAAAACTGCAATTCTGAAGGGGGGGGGGGGGTGATTTTATTTATCTGTATTCAATAAATTCTCCAGTACCTAAGAAATTACCCAGCTTCACAGCAGATTGCTCTGAAAATTTCGGGGTGAAACTGAAGCACACGACGGACGAGATGGTTACAATACTTCATAATTGAGGACCGTTCTGTCAAAAGGGCGTTTGCTTAATGTATTTCTAATGAGACGGGTGTCATTTTGACAGAAAGTTCTTCAATTAATGATTAGCCTAACGACTAACATTTTTACAAATCCTGAAGAAGCGGAGTTTACAGACTGATGTACTCAGTTCTCCTCACGGTCTGAATTGACACACTTAGCTGGAAATTTAAAAATAGACCATGAGGAGACCTTTAAGTATCGTGTCCCAAAGCGTTCTATTTCCACTGCTTACATATACCGAACATCAGAAATCACTTATTTGTGTTCGTTTTCTTCACTCCACTGGAAAAAGCTTGAAACGTACTGCTCTTAAAAGAATAAAGAAAAACCAACATTACAATGATACTTCCTTCTTTTTGCTCAGCCAGAGTCGAACTGCGCTCACTTACTCATCCCCTAATTTTTGCAGTTTTAACCACGAACTCCTTCAATCCGTCCTAAGATCGATCAGATCTGAGCTATCTATGAAACATTACCTTCTCTTGAAAGTTACAAATTTATTTTCTCTGATCGATACTGGTTCCACTATGTATATGTAAACTTGGCCGAAACCACTCCTTGATGAATTCCAGTATGTCAGAGATTGTCGGGAGTTGAATCGATTACCTCGATCTTTCAACCTCTTATTGGACGCACTTGGGTCCGTCATTGGAACTCATTTTGAGTACGATGATAAGGTGTAAATAGAGCACAGAATATTAAAAGTATCTTAAAAGTACCTAGTGTATTATTCTACATTATTGGATAGCCTACCAGAGGACTCTTAGGTGTTACCCCATCATCAGTTGTATCGCTACTGAAGAACAAGGCTTTAAGCATAAAACTGTGATCTAATTGGCTGAAACAATGCCACCTCGTGATTGGTTCCCTTTTTAACCTGTGTCGTATTTCTATTGGATAGCAGGTTTGCTGTCACCCTATTGGTAAGTTTTACTTTTCTTCTCTCGTGCAATATTGAGCGAAATAATCTTTCACTGTCAAAGGTGATTCTCTTGGGCGACCTCGATCTGTTCTCAGAAGCTTCTTCTCTTATTGCGGGTTTCTATACTCGTATGATTTCGATCATCATTGTGTTGTTCTCTATTTGGAGTTGCCATCCGCTAGGATCGCTAACTACGCGTGTGGTTCGTTCAACAGTAATGGTATTTTTTTGCCGAATTTGAAAATGGGAACGAAATTATGGTGGTACAAAGGAAAGTGAAAAATTTGGAATAACTTTTGAATTAGGGGGTGTCCATAAATTACGTGAGGCATTTTTTGGGGGGAGGGGGTCCAGCCAAGTCTCAACAAAACTCACGTGAAGGAGAGGGGGATGCCGACAAATCTCACGTAATTTTTTTCTCACACAAATACATTCTAAAATATTGCTAAACTGGCTTAAATTTAATAAAAACTAGTCCTTTTCAAATAGGTATAAAATGTGATCGAGAAAATTGTTTTTTTAATAGATAAACGTATTTAAAGCAGAAATACACATTCTAGAAAATCTCACGCGTGATAGGAGGCGGAGGGTGGGGGTCAAGGCAAATCTCACAATATCTCACCAAGGGGGGGGGGCGAGGTCGAAAAATCACAAAAATCGCCTCACGTAATTTATGGACGCCCCCTTACCCGTAAGCGCAATTGAACGTTTTTGTAGACTTTGTGTTTTGGAACATCTTTTATTGGATGTTGAAAACCCGAATCTGCTTCATTTTAATTTCTTCATTTTTCTCCCATAAGTATACCACCATGGTTTATTTCCCTCTTTCAATCTCTCCCCGCTCAGTAAGAATGCAACGCGACGCTAGCGCTGTCCGGCCTGAATTGTAGTATTTATCATACCGTGACTTGCCATCTTCTTGTTCCTTCGATTGTTTCGGGCTCCTTTTTCCTAATGTTGAACCTCGATGTAAGTATCAGGTCCAGATAGGTGATGGTATCATTGCCCTTTTCCACCACGACTTTGATATTCTCATTCATCCTATTCGTTTTGAGGAGGAATTGTTCCACCTCTGTCTATTAGTACCCGACTACTCAATTAGGATATCATTTATGTATCTTGTCTAGTGTTTGTTTGAATTGCCTTCCAGTTTATTGTTTTCCATGTCATTCATAACTATCTTCCTCAGTATCAGTGACAACGGTGATCCCATTGTTAGCCGTTCTTCCTCGGTAAAACTTGTCCTTGAATGGGCGGTATAGTTCTAACCCAAAACCTCTTTCACTATTTTGGTGTACGTCACACCCGTCAGGATTTCTGTGGTATAATTTGTAGCACATAATTTAAAATGTGAACTGATCACGACCGGGCATTCTTGTAACCAATAAGATCACAGTGTTATACTATAGGAACTAATGTTTTCAACCGCATTCTGATTTTTAAAAGAAGCGGCAACCGGTCTGCCTCAGTTTCCCCGCTGTTGGAATCCTTTTTCCTTTTGTAATCAGTGCCGTCGACAGCTCCAGTCGGGTCCGGAGCGAGGAACACAGCGCCCCCCCCCAATAAAAAAAATTCGCCCCCTCCCCTTGAAAACTAGGAACCCTGCGGGCCCCTAGCAGAGCCGGGCTCGGGGACAAAATCCCCAGTTGCTCCCCTCTCTCGTCAGGCCTGTCTGTAATTAAATTTCCTTGATTTCTCCACCTTACCGTCTTCCTTTCTTTTCTACTTTCCTCCCTCCTTTCCCCCCTATTCTTCTCTATTTCTGCCCTCTCTTCAAATTATTCCTTTCATTAATTCAAGAATGGATTTACAAGTGGAGGGAGTGAAACAAACTTGAGAAATAAGAAACAAAGAAGGTCAAAGTCAAAGATGTAGTAAGTTGTTAAACTTCCCTCTCTCTCTAAAACCGTCTATGGTTCAATACACTAACCTTTATATGATCCACGTGCTATAATCTATGCTTCCTCTCACGAGAAAAATATTTGAAATTAGTTTCATTCGACACCCCCCCCCCTCCAGCCGCAAAAAAATTCTGGCCTTCTTAAGCGTCGCTTAGTGCTCTTCATCAAACAGCACCGTAGTCAAAGAGGATCGCCACTCCTCGCAAATCTTGGCTAAGAAAGAGAAAATCTGAATGAAGAATTGCTTAAATTTTGGTTCATGCAGTATAGACGATAAAATTCATGGTTCAATTACTTCAGCAGGTTGTCGTTTTTACTGCTCTTTAAAAAAAATATTCATAAATGCAGAAAGAGCCATTTAGGTTCCATTTTACTTACAACTGCACAGTTTCTAATTTTTCCACTGCCTGAATAGCGAAGCTGTTCCCAGCTCTCCCACAAAACTGCGGCACTTGTCGAAAAATTGCAAAAATCTATTATTAAAATCTCTCTTGTTATGTTCGGGGTCACCGAGAGATGGCAGAATATCGAAAGGATAAAAAGAATTGCTTCTTAGAAAATATATTGTTATTAGAGTATCTTTTTCTGCATGCATGGTTATTTTCTGATTAGAATTTATGAAAAATCGTCTACATTACGGGAAGTTCTATTACCCGTACCTATCGTTAAAAAGATTGATGCGCTACCGAATAAAAGATGTCAAATATTTTACTAAAGCTATTGACTCGCTTACAAGAGTCCCTTCAGACATGACCGCACTAAATAGAGCTCATCAGATTTCATTCAGAAGTTCGTTGTACTTTCTTATAGCAGCAATGCCAAGTTCAAAGATGCTCAACTCGTGAGATCAATAATTCAATGTTTCAAATCGAAGGCTCGACGCCAAATAAATCGGTCTCCTAATGGCCACCGTATCACCTTGGAACTATTACTCTTGCCATTACAGACCATATATAGGGTACAAAGCATGCAGCGTGAATGTACCAAATTGATCGTGAATAATTTCACATTCTATACGTACTGACTGGTAACGTTTGATAAATATGAAAAAGCTCGCGGTCTTTTTTCATAAGCTGGTGCGTATTGATGGTCTTCATGGTTTAATACAAATATAATGATATTTTGAACGGACATGCCAGGAATTAAAAGTTCGGCGCGCTGTAATAGTCTGAGAGCATTATCTCCATCGCATATCTGGCCGAGTGAAGCGATTTTAAAAACTCGTTTCAAACTCGCGTAAAAATAATGCAAGTGGAGTGTAGTAGGTCTAAACCCGTTACGATGAGGAACTCTTATTACCGCGTTCTTAGAGTTCGGGTATTATATCGAAAAGCAACACCCGGTACGATTACTTAATGCGTTAATGGTGTACACGCATGCTGATTATTTCACGAGTGCAGAACCATCAATGTTTACGCATTGGTAAGTGTAACGAATTTAATTTTTTGTCGCGCTCGGTGCGTTATAATTATCATAATTTATACGTTGGTGACATTTATCGCTCTTTTGTAGCATGTGAGAAAATATCATAAACCTATACCTACCGTCTTCATTGAAAGTGATTTTGGCCGAGTAAGCTTTTTAATCTTCGAGCACTCTGCCGAGCTCGTTGGGAATTTTCCCGACTGCAATTTTTCGCGAAACTCGCGGTGTTATAATATCTCGACGGGTGGAGCGTATAATGTAACGTTATTTCATTCAAAATTTCCTTCCGTTTCCTTTTCCATGTCTTCTATAGTCTTCTAGTATTAATTTCAAAGGTCTATACTTCGAACAGAAACGAGGCGGGCCCCTGTTTCTCTTTAGCGTAGGTGTCGTGAGCTTGCGATGGTGCCCGACTTTCTTCGAGACCCTCTCTCAAATTTGGTCCCACGCGTTCGTTGACGTAGAATATCTTTCGTAATCCCTTCTTCCTTACTGTGGTACACACTAAGCCATCTAGCTTACATCGACTAGGCTATACTTTGTACAAATCCTAAATGTTTTAGCATTCATATTTAAATTATCGTAAAATTGACTAAATGACGAATGGATGATAATGAGAACACGGGTTCGTACGTGAACATTGTATTTTCTGATGAGGCTTCCCTCCGGAAGGCTCGAATAAGTGTCAACCAATCTGGTATCTCATGTTTAAAAGTGTTCTAAGGTCTGCGAAAATAAATCGCATTTCCTTTGATGTATTTCATAATTAAATCGTAGAGAAAATTAACATTTTTTTTGCTGGAGAGAAAAGCTACCAAATTGTTCCAAACGTTGAACTGTATCCACCCCCGATAATTTACAGTATAGCACCCGAAGAAATGACAGAATAGCCCAAAGGGGAGAGAGTGCAACAATACGTCCATTTATTTTCTTGTACCCTTACGTTCACGTCCGTTACGACTGGTAGAAGTGTTTTGGCGATCGCCTGAGTCTTGGGTAGGTACTGAAAAGAAAAAGAAATTCTGTCAGAATCAAAATAATTTTAAAGAAGAATCTTTGAGAGTTTGTTGAGATTGGAAGTCTCAAAGGGTGATCTAGAGCCTAGGTCATCAGAGAATTTAAAATTTTGTGAGAGTGGGACAATACAATCACATGATAGAAACGAAGCTCAAGAGGTTGAGATTCGACGATGAGTAGAGTGAGCAACGTGGAGGGGCTAGTTATAGATGGAAACAAATTACAATAGCTTGTTTAGAAATTCGAACTACATATCCACTCTCCTGAAGAAACATGTTTTTTGACTAGAACTGGTAAAATTTTGAACTCTAACCTGTGGAATTTGATAAAAGTTTCCGAGGCGTGTGAAAAAATTAAACTGAGAAGAATTTCCAGCTCCGACGCTAGTATAAGGAGAGGATTGAAAGAAATATGAGCTCCAAGTTCTGTAAATATTTCCACTCTTACAAACCCAAAATAGGCTTGTACAAATTTTGATTTCTTTTTATCCCGTATTCTGAGATTTATGAGTAAAGAGAAAGATCCCGCCTTTCTCCAGTTCTCCAATGTAGATTTGGATTATTCAATATTAAGAATATCCTGCGTGACTTTTAATGACCTGGCATAGGTACCCCAGTTTCTACTCTCTTGATGTCGAGCTTGGTTGAATTTCATAGTCGAAGTTTTTCAAAGTCCCTCATGTAAATAAAGACCGTTTAGGATCGGGGACAGGCGTCGTGGGTGATATTCCGCAAATTTTAGACTCATCGCGGCCGGTGGGGTTCTGAGGGAGAGCAAAAAATTGCGAAACATGTCAAAAGAGAACATAGGACAGGTTCAGCCAGTCGAGAACTTAGAAGAACATCAATTTTTAGGCGTTACAGATTGCTGACCTAAGTTATAGTTAAATGCAGAGAAATTTCATGGTCTTGCTCCCTATTACGAGCCCGAAGTTTGAAAATATATTCCCCTGATTTCTGCTCTAGTTTAATCGAATATCAATTCGGAAACAGGGAGACTCGAAGAAATTTTGTGCTCTAAATCTATAATATATTAAGAGAGAATTTTGAAAAAAAAAAAAACAATAAAACTAAACGAAAATCTCTCCACTCACCTCATTCAACGTATGGTTAATGAAATGAATCTTATGAGCTGCGAATATTTTGATGTTATCAATTTCTAGACCAAATGGAACATCGGCTCTTAAGAAACAATGTCCCTTTCTCTATATTCCGCAATAGTCGCGCGTATTTTGTTCGTCCAGTTCGATTTACATTTTTGTAAAGCAATAAAACATTTCTTATTCCATGAGTTCGTATTCTATCAGTTTTTATGCTGACCGCGGGCGTGTACTTGCCTGAAGGAGTATAAAATCGAAAATAGATTGCCGAAAGAAATTTGTCCAGCATTTGTGTTTTTCAAGTCAAAAATGTGCCAAAAAGAATGATGTGGAATGTTCAAGAGAAGTGAAACATTTGGTTCAAGGCCCATTCAAGGAATGCACGATCTAGCTTTATAGCTACTCTATTCATAATTTACACTCAGAAGTCGCATCTCATGTTTAAAAAACATTTTTATAGCGCCTCGTATTTTTCCCCCTCTCTGAATTGAACTTTTCTCTCTTCTCTTTTCGTCGTTAGGTATCCATTTCTAGAATGATCAATATTTACTTGGTATAGTATACTTAAGTGCGACTCGATAGCACTGACGGATCGAGAGGGCAATGAGTTTGAAAAAATTTTATAAAAAGGACAATCTTCTAAAACTACGTCTACAGTTGGAGCCGGGTTAAGAATTTATCACTTTTGATAAATTGTTCTTTATACGGTACACCATACCGAACGATATACCCATACAACGTTATTATTACTCGTAATTTTTCTTTTCCAGCTACCGTTATCATCACTTCAATTTTTCCTCAAGACGATTCGATTACCAAATCCAACTTACATAAAGAAAGAGAAGAACAAAAGACGAGAAAAAAAAAAAGAAAAGAAAGAAACTAGTAACGGGTTTTGATTCAATAATTCAGTCAGATTATTTTTCACGTCGCTCGAGACGTTGTCACAATTGCAATTTCGTTTTCCAATAAGAGTCCTTTCACTTTTTATCGGTGAGGTGTAAAGCGAATATAAAACGTCTTATTAAAATTTCATGTGCAAATAAGTCACAATGCATAGGCGATTGCGAATGCGTGAGCTTTAAAAATGTACTCGTGTGAAAGTATGGCTATGTTCCTTATTACTCGGATTGAAGAAATATTTTTGTAAAGACAAACGTTTTCCGTTACTACTGGAATTAGACTCGGAAGTCGAAACGTATAAGAATTTTCCGATCAATATACCGGTAATCGATTTAATGGTTAAGTGCTCCTGTGTTGTCATTTACCTCATTTTAATCGATATCGGATTTCTATACTGATACTGTAAAGAGATTGGTACTTGAAGAAAATGGAGTTGAATAAATATTACGCTAAGTGACCTGCACCAGTTATAATTATGTTACAGTTTCCTTTCGTGACTAGAAAATCGATGTGCATGATCTTACCTAACAAAAACCATAGACTCACTATATTCACATCCTAGATTGACATTAATGGAAGGCCGAGATCTTGGAAGGCGCAAATGAAAATTAATTTGGATGATTTTATTCCGTCACGGTCGTTGAGTGTATATTTTACGACAGTGCACTCAAGAAAGCAAACTTATGCAAGTTTTGTGGTCTAAGCTCATCCAATGGAATAGCTCGTTCAAATTTAATTGTCCAATTGTTTCAACCATAATTCTCGTTCGCTGGAAGCTTAATATCGATACAAAATGAAATACGAGTATATAATTTTTATTACCGCTATATTTTGACTATAGGCACCTATGTCAACTTGTTGATTTTTTTCGAGTAAAAACTTCCTGGTTTGTTTGTCCTCAAGATCAACACGTCCGTAACTAATGAAGAAATGTTCATCATGTATCTTGTTCGTTTCATACGCCACATCATATCAGTATTTTCGGTGCAAATTCCCATCATTGGTCATGGGAGTAGTGTTACAACTCGTTTTATTGGTGTTGATTTCGAGGTAAAGGACGACGATATTTGCAAATTTTATCGACCTAGCAAGAGGATGACACAATTTGTTTGAAACAAATTTTTTAGGGGAATTATAAAATAGTTAAATTTTGGTCGAGGCAATCATTTCTCTTGTTTTACCTCCGAAAATTGTGCACATCATCGTCGTCATCTGAACTTGATGTAATCCTCGATGGACCTCATGCAATTATGACTAGGCATTATGTCTGTGAGCAGCAGAGTCACGTGACAAGGAAGTCTATCCAGAAGGCGATGGGAGCAAGGGTAAACTATACATCGACTATAGAGATTAAGGGTGAGAGGGAATTTTTAGAAAAAGTACTCGAATTTCTGGTACGAAGAAGCACTTGACCTGAGTTTCGATCACCCCGCATACAGATTTACGTAATAAATGTGTCAAAATGGAGTCAATAAATGTTGAGTCAATATCAACGTCAGCATATCTTAAGAGTTCGAAATCAATTTCTCCCTACTACTCTCAGCCCCTAATAAGCAGCAAAGCTACTCCAATTAACCCTCGACAAAATCTCGAAATGGTCGTCTGACCGTGGACTCCGATTTTCAGACCAGAAAACAGCCATGGTAGTGACCAAAAAGGCAACGAGGCCATTCATCAATTACGCAGGAGCGATTTTATCTATTTTTGACCCCCATGTCAGAATAAATAAGGATTTTTCACCTTCTTCCTCCCCCTTCTTACGTAAAATTTTGCAAAAAATTAAAAGAAAACTTTTTTTCTGAATTTTCCAAATGGCAATGCGTGATTTTTTAGCTAGTTTTGAAGTACGTAAATATGGCTTTCTACCTCCTTCTTTCCCAAGTAAAGTCATGTAGAGATTTGTTATCCCTCCCCCCTTCCTCTGAGGCCCTGAAATATTTAATGAACGGCCTCTACTCACTTCCTACGTCTTTAACTTCGGAATTACTACTTAATCCTCTGCCAAGTTCTTTGGTCTCGCCTTCAACCCAAAATCTCCGATATCAAAAGCTGGAGAGTAGAATGCCTGAATTCTTTGAACGTTCTCAAGAACCTATTACACCCCCGTACCCCCGTACCGGCTGTGACCGTAAACTCTTCCTCCAACTCTACAATAGTCCAAGCCGTTCCCAACTTGATTACAATTCTCCGACTCACACTCACTCCAACAAAAAACTTTAAAATTGCTGCTGGACTTCGTTCAAGCTTTCAGACTTTGACTGGCCCTAGGCGCACTACATACCACCCGATTACTCACCTTATGCTCTCCGATAACACGCTTTTTCACTCACTGCTAACTTTCCGGTCTCAACGGCTCCATACCCAGGTCTTCCCATCTTTTCAAATACTCTCAGTCCACGTAATTCACCCCTTCTATCACTTCAGTTCCATCTAGGCACTCATCTCAAACTGAGGCACCACTTCCTATTTTTCATTCCACCCGTCTCATCTCATTGAAATTCCCAACTCAGTCAATTTTACGACAAAATCATTTCCTCAGGATTCACCTCCCACCTTCTCCTCTAGACCGATGGATTCAAATCGGGACCCAAAACCGAATATGCAGTCTTTAATAAGGGTAATATCTCATTCACCGCCAGACTTACACCCTTGCCTATCTCTTCTAACCCACTCCTCTACATCAGGCAAATTTTTCATCGTATCTGACTCTCTGCCCTCCTTACTGCTATCCAAGATTATCCCTATTAGCCAATAAATTTGCATTCTTTTACCCTGATTAAGTATTTCCTTATTGTCCACCTCTTTTCTATGGATAACAGGAGATACCGACCTCAAGGAACAAGATGCAGAGGACCTTTCCGAAAATCACTCACTGCGTTTACCTTAGGATATATCTCTTCCCTCTCTGAAGAAGGAAAAAAAAGTGCAATGGTATAAAGACCTTTTTCTTTCTTTTTTGTTTTCAGGTGATTCCAGGACCAATTTTCTATTCGCTCTTTTATCATGAAAAATTTTCTTCAACCGTCAGCAGAACGTCATGCGCCCCTACACTGTCGCATTAATCGTTCTATTAATTCTCGGGTGTCAAGTTCTACGCACGCATTCTCTGATCGATCTACTCACGCCGTTCAAACGGTCGTACCGCATCCGTGGATTCCCGTTTCGCGAGGATCCTGATTTCGGCAATAAACCCATTCTCGAAGAGTACGATTTTATTGTGGTGGGCTCTGGTCCTGGCGGCAGCGTCGTTGCCAATCGACTCAGCGAAAATGGAAACTGGAGTGTTTTGCTGCTCGAGGCGGGCGCCGATGAATCTATCGTTAATCAGATCTCACCGATCGCTCATTATCTGCAATTTACCAACTACAACTGGAACTACTTGACCGAGTACCAAAGCGGAGCTTGTCTAGGCTTGGTCAACAATCGCTGTCCCTGGCCAGCGGGTAAAGGCACCGGAGGTGGTAGTTTGATCAACAACAATATTTACACAAGAGGAAATAGACAAGATTTCGACGGTTGGGCCAAAGCCGGTAACGTGGGATGGAGTTACAACGACTTGTTGCCATATTTTATGAAAAGTGAAGACATAAATATAGCCGAACTCAAACGATCTCCCTATCACGGAGTAGGAGGTCCTATGCCGATTGAGTATCCGCCATTTCGGTCGGAACTATTGGACACGTTTCTCAGTTCAGCCAAGGAAGTTGGTCTTAATGTCGTCGATTACAACAACCCAAACACGCACGAGGGTTTTTCCCACATTCAAGGAACCATCAAGGTGGGTCGTAAGATGAGTGCATATCGATCATTCATAAGGCCTTACAAAACTAGAAAGAATTTACACATCGCGATTAGATCTAGGGTGACAAAAATATTGATTAATTCTAGCTCGAAAGAAGCTTTTGGAGTGGAATATGTGAAGAAACGTCGACGACGAACAGTGAGGGCTCGTAAGGAGGTGATCATTTCCGCAGGAACTTTCAATTCACCACAACTGCTCATGCTATCCGGTATTGGCCCTAAAGAGCATTTGAAGGAATTCGGTATACCAGTACTGTCGGATCTGAGAGTCGGCGACAATCTTCAAGAGCATCCAGCTTTCGCTAGTTTAGCGTTCACGGTGAATAGAACTCAGGTTAGTTTGATCCCACAACGGTTATTGCTGAATACATTACCTACTTTGATGGATTGGATTGAAGGTCAGGGTTGGATATCGACGCTGGCCTGCGAAGGTCTCGGTTACGTGCACACGAAGTACAATGATCGTTCGAAGAATCCACCCCCGGATATCGAGTACATCTTCGTGCCCACCAGTTTAGCTGGCGAGTCGGGAATCGGCGCGGATTTATTGCGTCGGACTATGGGCATTCCGGACGATACGTTTGAAGAAGTTTTCCAGGACATAAGGAACAAAGACGCGTGGAGTATATGGCCAATGCTCATGTATCCGGAGAGTAGAGGTACGGTGCGCTTACGAAGTGCAAATCCATGGCACGCGCCTAAAATTCAGTCAAACTTTTTCGCCGAGCCGATCGATTTGTACAGGATTGTCGAGGGTATAAAAATGGTGATCGAACTGAGCCAGACGAAAGCCTTCCAATCATTAGGGTCGGTTTTGAATCGTCGCCCGTTTCCAGCGTGCAAGCATCTCGAGTTTGCCTCGGACGAGTATTGGGGATGCTGCGTGCGCCAGTGGACGATGCAGATGCATCATCAAAGCGGCACCTGTAAAATGGGCCCCGAGTGGGATAAAAATGCAGTCGTGAATCCTCGCTTGAGAGTGTACGGAGTGAAAAATTTGAGAGTTGTGGACTGTTCTATATTGCCGACGATACCGGGTGCTCATACGGTCGCCGCGGCGTATATGGTGGGCGAGAAAGGAGCCGATCTCATCAAAGAGGATTGGAATTGGGAAAATCCTAAGTGACGGATGTAATTTGCGGATGGATACGTTTTATAGCTTTCCGATTTGATAGGGAGCAGTTGGAGGAGATCGAAGATATTCTGAAATTGCTGTGGATATTTTCCTTCCGTTTTGGTAGAAGGGCGAACGTCTATTTCGTCATTGCATTTGTTCAAGTCGATCTACAGAAATTTGCTTTTATTTATTTTTTCATTGAAATTATTATTTTTTTTTTTATGAGGGATAGTTTTTTTTCCAATTAGAACGTAGAAAACTTAATTCTTTGAAACATAGGACAAATTCCAACGTTCTAATCTCAAATTCGAGATAGATTCCGTCTTTTGTGCATTGAATATTAAGATGTACAGTTCAGATTCTGGGTGATGAGTCTGTTCAAGAAAGAATTAGCGATTCAGAATGATGAGAGATATCGCAGAAAAAGTAATGTACTAACGTATTTTACGTTTTCAAAAAGTTGGAAATTCATGATATGTACATAATTATCTCCAAGTGACCCATCATGTTTTGAAAATCATTATCATTATCGTTCTTGTCCGCAATACAATTTGGAAACACGTGGAGAGGAATGATTTAGCGTTGCTCGATAAATTTTGCGATCCACATGTCAAAATTGAATAATTTTTCTTTGATGTACAGTACCAGTATAAGTTTGGAATAAGAGTGCTTAGTTCTATTGTCTCTTTTCGTATACATTTACATAATATTATGGAGATCGAGCCTATTTTGTCCATATACATGATTGTATTGAATATGAGATAATAAGGTAAAAACTCGTCTAGTCAGTTCTTTACCTCTGTAATTTAGAAAATTTCACGCAAATTATACGCACTACAGTACCCATTACATTTTCATTATACTTTTTTTTTTTTTCGTAGATTTATTACGCTTTGTCGACACGTTAAAAGTTTCAGTTTTTGAAAAGCACATTTTATACGCCATAGTCGGAGGCAAAGTGTAGAAATATAATATAATGACCTCTTGACGTCAAAATGTGTCTAAATCAGTCTTTTGATGGCACGTGTTTCAATTAATGACCAAAATAATCAAAAGCAAATCGACCTCCGGCAAGCTCGGTGGGAGTGAACTGTTGGAGAATACCGATGCGCAACTAAATTCCAACGAAGATTTTAATATCGAGGAATTTAGCCAGCAGGTATCAGAAAATATAATATAATTCTGACGAGTTTTTGATATATTTACAGCCTAAATATTATAGAAAATGGTCCTAGAAAGCCCCTAATCAATTTGTAAAAGTTCTTTTACAGAGCCTACGAAGAGAGGTGTGCTCATCTCTACTGTTAGTCAAGGTATCGAATACCAGCTTTTATGATCCCATCATTCAATATCACTTCGTTTTCATTGTTTTGTGCTGCTTTCCTTGCCCTCCTCAACGAGAATATAGGTCTGTTTTTCGAAATTCATCGTATACTCAAATTAAATCGAAAATCCCTAAAAACATCCGCATATTGCCTTTTAAAAGGTAAATTAAAAGAACATAATATTTTGGAGTTGCAATTCGCTTTCTCTTTGGAGGTCCTCAAAAAACGACCGCCTCCGCGTCCGTGTCAGCGCCCAACCGGTGAGACGTCATCAATGACGTTGGCCTCATTCAGTACAATGAAAAATAGGAACATGGGACTTCAAACGATTCTGAGCTCCAATATTTTAATAGAGGAGACTTGAGGACAGTTGGAGCTGTAAATCTCCGAAAAGGGAGAATTAGGAAGAATATACAACCCTCAACCTCTGTAAAGGTGGAAAAATTCCAAGCTGTGAACATGGAAGCTGGGCTATAAATATGAAGTTTTGGATAAGAATGGAATCTTAGGGTAATTATAAGCTAGGTTTAGACGAGTATTTCAAGCTAGGATACCTCATGCTCAGACTAATTTCGAGCTATGTGGATCGCATCTTCGGAAAACTTACGCGTTCAACCTTTGTGATGTCATCAATGACCTCGACCTAATTCAAAGACATGGGAAAAATTTAGAGCTATAATTTTATAGAGAAGTGCTCAAAGGAAGGTTGACCTCTGAGACTATAACTATGGATTCTTGAGTCATATTTCTCCTCTAGGCAGAAAATCTAGGCTACTACTAAGATAGGAAGGCCGAGAGGAGAATTAAGATAAGACTCTTCAAGTTGAGATTAATTTTGCGCTATTTGGATTACACCCCCAGAAAATTTCCGCTTTCGACCTTTGTGACTTCATCAATGCCTTGACCTAATTTAGAGATTTGCGAAAATTCGGAGTTAGCTATAAAACTGTGCAGAGGAGGGCTTGCTCTGAGGCTATCAAATTTCTCCTATGGGAATAAAATCTAGGCTACAACTAACATAAGCTAGGCCCAAATGTGGGTTATAGGCTAAGACTCTTCGAATAAAGACTTTCCATTTCATAATATTATGAACTAGATTCAAACTTGCTTGATTTACTGTCAAGAAATAATACAAGTTGGAGACGTATATGACATGACGTTATCGACGTACTTAATCGGTTAGAAGCAAATAGAGAAACTCGAAAAACCCATGATATTACCACTCAGAATCTCCGGAGACGAGTAATGTGCAAGCAAGCAGGGGTCTACTTATAGAGCTCTCCCTCCCCTGAAATTTTGATATAATTAGGCTACTGCAAACGCAAGAGATTATGACGTCATATGGGGATGATTTTTGCTTTAAATACTTGTAGAGGAGGGTACTTATAAAAATCAGAGCTTGATATAAAAAAAATTACGAGTCACATGCAGGAAGGAGACTTCCGGGCTTTCCAAAAATTCAACGACGTTCAAATAAAAGAGAAGTATTTGGAAGCAGCAGAGATTGTGAGCTTCCCGCGGCGCTGCCATTGCAGAGGGTGCAATGCCCGATAATTTTTCCAGACTTTTTAATCTCCTCCTCGAATTCCGAGTAGAAGTTCTAGCTCGTTTCTCCGTATAAATAGCTTGAGAGTGAAATTCCTTCCCAGCTCCCTTACAGTTCTGAGATTAATGTTTATATTCCGATCAATCGTAGATGTACTTATGAATGGGCTAGTTAATGGTATTACCATTACTTTTTCCCATATTCAAAGCTTCACTCTTTCAGAAGATGAGCTCGATAAAGGAATATAAATTTTTATTAAAAATATCATCTTCTCACAAAGAATTTGCGCCCACGTAAGTCATTCCACTCTCGGGTGCAAGTATTCGTATTCCGAGTTCTTGAAATTCATACGATTTTTTTCAGTCTTGAAATTCTTCCACGCGCGATGACGTAAAATCCATACATCATCTCGATGAGTTCTATCAACCTTTCATTAGTGAATTATATATTTCGATTTAACATAATATACCGGTATTCGAAACGATAATATACTCGTGGAGGTTGGAAAGTTTCGCCATACAAAGTGACTCAACCATAGTGCACCCAACTCTCTTCCTTTTGGACGGTGGGAAAAAAATATACGTAGATTGGCGACATTAAATACCACAACGTCGCAATGCACGGAAGAATCTCTTTTTAATGGTCCACTATTCTAATTAAATAGTTTGTCGTACACAAGATGAGGTACCGCTATTTATTTGCTAATGTTTGCTAATTTAGAAGAAAGGGATAGACGACCGAGAAAAATACTGTTTGCTCGACTTCAGTCGTAAAACAAACATTTTCGTGTGCTCTTCGAGAGGATACTCCTTTTCATTTTCATTTTAATTCGTCGTTGTCTCTTGCAAGAGATAACCTTTTCATTCTATAATTTTTTCCCTCTCGTTCTTTCATTCCACTTCCTTTTCAGCTTCATAAATTTCATTATAGTGCATTCCTTCCGGGGTTCGGCCTCTGTGTCTAAACGAGAGTCGAGCTCCGTAGATTTTATGCACTTACGGCGAAAAGGTAGAGAAGGCGAGGATCGACTGTCCCGCACCAAAGTTTGCTTCTCCAGATTAGGTACGCTAATGACAAATTTACTTTATTTACTTTTCACGCACTTCAGGCTACATAATTACAAATTCGTTCTGTTATGGTCGTATGTCGAGCGTATTGGTATCAAGACACATCTTTCTCATGTCACGCTCCATGAAATTTCCGATTATCATAACAGACATAGAGGCCGGCTAAGATTAAAACGAGTACCAAGTTATGTAGGTTTCTGTTTGTAATTGATAGGAGAACAGCGCGTGGCGGTGGCATTACTCCATTACATATTCTCTTGTTAGCGTCCATCAACTACTCGTCTCGTAACGACGGATTCTTCCGTGTTTATGGCATTTTAATTGTTTTCGTTTTAGGAGACGTATCGCGGGAAAGGGGTTGGAGGGAAGTTGAAATTATGCCGCTATGGTGTGCGGAGAAAGTACACAGCGGTAAGTGAGTATAAATGTACTCACTTAATCGGCGGTCGATGAGTGCCAAAACACGTCTGACTCATTATAACTGGATGATGATAAGCAACAACTGTTTTGAATTGCATTTTCTCATCTCATTGCAGACCTATGTCACTTAACGATGCCCAGAAACGTCACGCAATATAACACCTTATTTCGTTGTACTTTTAATCTAGAATTTCAAAACCATCAATTATTAATACCGGTCATGGATATTCTTTCGGACGTACTTAGTACATAGAAATGCTTGTATTTGTTACGAGGTAAATAGCCTATAAAACCAGGCAGTCCTTATTTTAAAGCTCCGGATAGAATAACTTTAAAATTTCAAAATTTAAGTTGGAGAAAAAATTTTTAAAGCTGAAAAAAGAAAAGGAAAGAGAAGCATTGCCGCTACTTCTAATCATTTCTCTTTTCTTTTTAAATGGTCTCATGTTTTTTGAGGTCCTACGAGTTCCCTCCCTCTATATTCAACTATAGTGATTTTTCTCGACATTATACGTTCTGATTTTTGTGATTTGCTCCCTTATAACGATTTAAACAAAAAATCATCCCTTGATGACGTCAACTTCTCTTAATTGTACTTTCCTCGTCTTTAAGGATTTTGAGTGAAGTCCTTCTCCTCATGATGTCGTCCCTTCGTGCTAGTAGCCGTCAGAGCCCTCACTATGCCACTGGCCAGAGCCACAAATATAAAGGGCGAAGATCGGAAGGTCAAACTCTTACATGGTCGACTTAAAGGTTCCTCCAAAGTATTTCAAATATAAGTTTGTGACCATGAATGGTAAAAAGTGTTCTTTCAAAATCTGTTTTTTCCAGTACAACGGCAACGTATTGATAAAGGCACTGTTTCAGGTGTATGATTTGATCAAAAAGTATCTGCCAGTACAGATGGTTTACCTTTCGAATTTCAATTCTGTTAAATGCAAGAACTAAAAAAACTTTCGGGTTGCCAGTTTTACAAGCTGTACGATAACCGAGCTGATGAAGAAGCAGTGGAGAAATTTCAGAGACGGCCTTTAAGGACAACATTCGAATCAAGACTTTATTCCTCTCCTTATGACATGGGAGCTAATGTTAGCAATGCGAGGAACCTTCAGCCAGTGATGGTGGAACAAGATTTGGAAGTGATGTTGTCTCTGTTGAATCCACTCTCACCATATTCGTCTGCTTCTTTCGGCAAATCTTCAAGAAGTGAATTTCAGGAAGAGAAAAAACTTGAACAAGTAGAATGTGTGGACAAATTCGTAGGCTTTAGACCCAACCATGAAGCGCCAAGAATTTGATTTGCTCTGGACGACAAAAAAGCTAGGCATGAGACCACCAGTAATTTTTTCGAATTCTCCATCATCTCTTTCGAACCAACTTAGTACATTGATGATGTCACGCCCTTCTTCAACTTGCATTTTTCACTTTTAACTTGTAGCGTCTTAGCTTAAGATCCTTCTCTGGAACTAACTCACGTTAGTTGTAGCCTCCATTGCTATAGACTAGCTTGAAAATTCAGAGCTCAATCTCCTCCTAGGAGGCCCACCTTTTCACAAGTTAATAGCTCCAAAGTTTCTCCCCTCTACGAAGGATCGGACTCTACATTATTTCAAGTCCTTAGGTTAGGTCAAGCCAATCGATGACGTCATCACAAGGGTCGGACATGGATGCGTTTTCTGAGGATGTAACTTTCTTAGTTTAAAATGAGCGTGACTATTGAAAGTCAGCCTAGAATGCTATTCAGGACCTAGCTCACGTTTAGCCTAGAACTCCATCCAAGCCTGAGATGCCATAGTTATTATAGCCTTGCTAATAGATTTCTAGCTTGAAATTTTTCAACTTCTTCAGAGGTTCACGGTTCAAAAATCAAAACCATTCCCATTCCCTTATTTTTAGATATTCGTAGCTCGCCGTTTGTCAGGTGTCTTCTGCAGAATATCGAAATTCTAATTTTTTCAAGTCCTCAAGTTAGGTGAAGTCGATTGATGACGTCATCTCAAAGGTCGGACGTGGACGTTTTCTGAATGCGTAATCCCCCACAGCTTTGAATGAGTCTGATCATAAGAGGTCAACTTAAAATGCATCAGGAGTTGTAGCCTAAAAAGCTCCTCGCGACCTAGCTTATGTTCAGCTTACGACTTCATCTTAGCCTAAAGCTCTATAGGTATAGCCTTGCGAATAGGTTCATAGCTTGTAATTTTTACATCCCTACGACAAATCAGAGAACGAAATCTTATCAATTCCCTTACTTTTGAAGGCTTGTAGCTCGCCTTTTCTCAGATGTCCTCTACAAGAGATCAGAGTTCTCCTCTGTTAACAGGGAATCTGTTCTATGGCGGGTTTTTCGAAAAATTTGCTGTGCGCCGTACGCCAGACAATGTCCGGCGAAAACTGACGTTTCCTAATAAAGGATTAAGATTCAGAAAAATTTCGACTTTCGAGCCATAATAATTATGTGATAGGAAGGGGACTTGGAAAAATTTCGACATGAAGAATTTGGACTCGAAAAAAAATTTCGACTTTTGAGTCATAATATATGACAGCAGAGAGACTTTGAATTCTCAATACCACAACCAGTTGACCCTGAAAACAGGTTCTGCGATCCTCGTTCAACATCATTAAGGAAGCCGTCGATTTTTAGGTCCTCAATTTAGGTCTATCCGATTGAAGGTCGGACGCGGACGTTTTCTGAGATTGTAAGCCCCACAGCCTTGAATTAGTCTGATCATAGGAAGTCAGTTTGAAATGTATCAGGAGTCTTAGCCTAAATGCCTCTTCGCGACGTAATGTTTAGCTAAGGACTTCATCTTAGTCTGAAACGCCATCAGGTTATAGCCTTGCTCACAGGTTTATACCTTGTAATTTTTCCACCTCCACGGAGAGTCAGAGATCAAAATCTTTTCAATTCTATTATGTTTAGAGGTTTGTAGCACACTTTCTTTTAGATTTCCTTCGCTAAGGATCAGAGCTCCAATTTTTTCAATTTCCCAAGTCAGGTCAAGGTTATTGATAACGTCAAGAAAATTGGACGCAAAAGTTTTCCGAAACTCTACCTCCACCAAGCTACAAAACAGGTTGCGCGTTTCCCGCCAAAAATTTCAATTCGTGAACTGTTACAGAGAACGGGCAATCTAAAATGTCTAAGCTCTGAGCGTGTACAGAGGAGGGACGAAAAAATTGTTTAAAAACCTCTAAATATTACGAGCTCCTACCGTCAGGTCATCAGAAGATTTAAAAGTAGCCTCGAGCTGCGCAGAGGAAAAGTACCGTTTTTGATACCTTTGGCACGGTATATTTGTCTTGGAGAAATTACGAGAAGCGAACTCCATAGACGAGGAGGTACTCAGATATGTTGAGCTGAGAGTTGTCTTGACGTTATGAAGGAAAGAAGGGGCCTGGAAAAATAAGAAACAAGATGTAACTTCATCCATTATCTTGACCTAGATCAGGACTTTGAAAAATTCCGATCTGGAGGAACGTTTATAATCAAGGAATGACGTCATTAGAGGGATGATTTTTCTGAGGGGAAGACGTGATGTTGAGAAAACTAACAACTTCGAAGCAAATGCGACCCCAGTGAAATGCCGATCGAAGAAGGGAGGGGAGGGTGAATCTCTGAACGACACCGACTGAGTTGAGCACATAGCATTCAAATCACCAGATCAGTACAACAGAACGTTCTTATATTTATTGAAAATAACAAAATTAGTAAATAGTATAAAAAATACACAATTAATGCTATAAAACTGACCCAGTACATCATGAAACCTGATATCATTTTTTCGCGGGTCACATTATTACATTATAGTACGCATAAATACGGCTCAAAATTATCATTTTTTTTTTTTCAATTCACCGGTATTCAAGCATTGCTTCTTCGTTAAAAACTTGATAAGAGAAAAACACATAGATACGATTAAAAATAAAATAGTTTAATTGAAAGAACTGAGAGAAAAAACTTGAAAAAGCTTGTATTCATGACATTATGTATACCTTTTCATCCTCATGTCGTTGAATTTAAATAATGTAAATTTATCGGATTGAATAAGTCTTCGTACTTTTTTGTCCCTAGAAAAATGTATAGAGAGAAAGATTGAATTTTCAATTTCAAACGGATAAATATTATAATATGGTTACTATATTCGGAGACACTGATTATCAATTGCATCAAAAAGACTTGTACCAATAAAAAAAAAAATGAGCATGTATGAAGTTTTTATTCTTGGATAATAGTTTATATAGGAACACCGACTCGCGTCATTGCTGTTCAATCACATTTTGTAGCTTGAATTAATTAGAAATGCCTCGCATAAATTTGATCTTATTCGTACTACTTATACAAAGTAGAAGCAGAAAAATAGACGGGTTCGATGAAATAAGCAATATGTTAATTTCGAATCCATGATTAAATACTGACTTTCTCTTTGTTAAAATATCGATAGAGACGATTTCTAACTACTTTAACGAGTAATTAAATTTGAAAAAAAAATTATTCTTTCGCGGGACCAGAGGAATAATTTTTTCTTTAATTTTATTTGACAATCCATAAAAAATTTTTGATCAATGACACCAAAGGTAAGATATTTTGCTAGGTAGTCGAATCCTCACAAGCCATTACCAGTCGATAATTTTTGAGAAGCATCCGAGTTTAGTGTAGGAAATTTCATTCATGCGAGGTATTTCATTCTCAAAATAGTTCACTTCGAATGTCAGTATAATTTAAACAAAAGTAAACAAAATAATAATAATAAAATAATCGCGGAACGTTAACAACCTTGAAAAGTGCATTAGTGTACCGAGCGTATACATGTCAAAATTTCATACGCTCCCAACACCCGATGATGATACCGTACCAATATTATATGATATTATAATACTGAGCCAAAGCTATTTTATATGCTGTATAACCAATGGCATTGGCGAGAAAAAAAAACAACACTCATGAAAAACACACAACAAAAATATAGAAAGAGAAATAAAAACAAACGTAAAAGCGAACGAACTTACCACCTTATTGAACTTATAAATATAAATGAGCATGTTAAGGGAAAAATAGTGTAGTCGAACTGGTCGAGATGGAATATTCAACTGTCATCCGGATTGATTACGGTGAGGCGGTATAAACGTATTTTTCAGGTCCATCGCCGGATGCACTTCACCGAAAAACGACGGAGCTTCGCCTAATATGACAAACGTACCAACCACCGAGGCGATGAAGAATATCAACAGGAACAGACGATCCAGCACCATTGCCACAAATCCCCAGTCGAGATCCTCCTATAAAATTCAAACAAAAGAGGAACGCGTGTCAAGTCACGGTAAACTGATTGTTCTACTCCTATATTTATTGTGTTTGCTTGTCCCCTGCCCTTAATCTTCAGCTCCTTCGACCTGAAAACCATATACCCCAACTTATATGCTCAGCCAACCTCGGCAAACCCTCGACCTTGACTCACTCTTCAACTCTAAGTCTCTCCTCTATACGACTTCAGAGATCTAGGCTATTGATGACGTCATGAAGACCGAACCCTACGTGGAAGTTTTTGAGGATTTACTCCCAGCAATGATAATAATAATGGGACTCCCGCTGAAAAACTTGGAAAATTCCAAGCTACAACTGTCCTGGTGCACCAGCGTCTTGGTATCTACCTTCATGTTCCCAAGTGCGTTCTATCACATGTTTTGCAAGCCTGTTAACTTTCTCATGAGACACCACGAGGAAGTCAGCTCGCAGATCTCCCAAAAATCCACGTTCAGCAGAGCTCTCTTCCGCAACATTCTCCAACAGCCTTTCTTGAGAATTGACATACCGGTCCTTTCTAACCCATCCCTTGGATTTTGATCTTTGGCACTATTGAGTAAGTGCTCTTGCAGGAGACCATTGCGAGGGGCGCTTCTAAACTGACAACATTTTTATAAGAGTCTCTCTAGAGTACGGTGAACAGAGCACAACGAATAATGAAGAAGACACTTCTATTATCGTTTGTTTTCATTCTACATATTATTAGATACTGACTAGTAGCATCTCCAAACTCTTCATTGCAACATCCTGCATCATATTTCGCTGAATCACAATGTTTAAAATATGTTCAGTACAACAGAATAGTTGTTTAAAAATCTTCTTTGCAGTCGGGCACGCCGATAGAATGCACCCTACTTACTAAAGAAAAACGCAGGTAAGACACACACTGATTCAGAAAAATGATGATAGAACGCACATTAAAATTGCACCGTCATCCTACGTACTCAATCACTCTTTTGTGAATTAAAAGATCAACTTTTATAGTAACACTGGATTGTTAATGGCATGTGAACCGAGAGCGTAGCACAGTCTTTGATGTTTTCTCCCACCAAGAAATTCGTAGGTACCAAAAATTCAATTAAAAACTTTTCAAATCTAAACAGTATATAATTTTTTCAGGCGAGACGTTTTTCAAAAAATGAATAAGCAAGGAAAAGAATTTCCATTTCTACCAAAATGTCTCCAATTCAACTTAGTTTTTCACTTTAATCGATTTTCTCATTAAAATTCCTCGCAAGACACCCACTCGGAACGTAACCGTAAGATAAACTCTAAAAATCGTTTTACTCACCGCATTGAATTCATCTTGTCGTTGTAGGTGGTGCTGAATAAATTTTACGTTATGTATAGCTTTCTCCAATTCAAACGGATACCTTTTTCGAACAGCCACATCGCTTAAACTCTCATCTAAGCCAACCATCGCTGGTAGTCCGTTATACGTATGTCCACCAGTAACTCCATTACCACCTAGGATGCCTAAATAACTGCTCAGCCTATTATTGCCCATATGCAGTCCGTTGCAGCTTCCGGTCTGCTGAAAGCGTCTCAAGGAATCCGGAGACGATGGTAACGAGGCAGCCAACATAGTATCCCGTTTCGATCGGCGAGCGGTCCGGAGCTTCTGTTTGAATGCCGCATCCACGAGTATTTGTTGTGGCACTCTCATGAGTAGCAGCCCGGGCAACTTTCTTATAAATATTTCTCGCACCCAAGGCGCCATCTTATGTGTACTGGGTTTACGGTAGTGTATGTTCAATATTATAATAGTTATTATTACACAAAGCCCTACCAGTAACATCGTAAAAAGAAGATACTTCCCCAGCAGCGGTAGGGCCAGCGAAGTGGATGGCATAATCTCAGATATGAGCAGGAAGAACATGGTTTGTGAAAGTAAAATGGTTATGCAGAGCGCAATTTTCTCGTTAGAATTTGCTGGTAAATAAAACACTAAAACTGAGAGGTACGAAATGCCCACCGTTGGCACGATTAAGTTGACCGTGTAGAAGAGTGTTCGTCGACGAAGAGTCATGTTGAAGAAAATATCTGTAAAAAATGAAATAAAAATTCAACTTAAAACAAGATATGGGTAGGAATATTTCTAGCAAAGAATGCTTCCAACTCTTCATAAACCACTTCTCAAGCAAATCACTGAATAACCTCGGCATAATTTCTACAAATATCTGAACCAATCCACAGAGAAACTCTACCTCTTTTGAAGAACTTTAGCTCTCTTCGTCTTTGAGAAAATTCCATTGGAAAGCCTCGGTCAAGAAAATGGTTCACATGTTATATCACTACTAGAAAGTTCTAAAAAATCTCATGCAGGACATCGATACAAAAGAAAGATTTCCAGCATGGTGGTTGGAATTACTGTGGAAAAATCCGGATTTGCGGAATAAAGTCAGGCTAGACCATTGATTGTTCATATTTGAGGAGGGTTCTGGTAGAAGGGCGTCCGTCCCGTAAGAAATACATTGAGCGGACGCCCTTTTGCCAGATACGTCCTCATTTGTAATTCACAACTCGCAATTGATTACAGGTAGTGACTGTGCATATTCGAAAGGTCATTGACTTTAATCAAGTTCAAAAGCAGTGAAAGACTTTAACTTGTAGTCTTTTTGATAACGTCTAGCGACTCAGAAGATAAGGTGCCCCAGAATTAGATGTTATATATATGCATGAATAATCAAGAAGACCATCAAACTCAAAGATTCTTCCTCTTCGGTGAAAAGGATGGGCTCAATTCTTCCCACCTACAGGTACAGCAAAGAAAGCTTACCGTCAGTCAAATCTGATGTTTTACTCCAATGACTGTGTCTCTGTCTCAACTCTGAGAAGCTAGCCTACCAAATCTAAAGCCTTTTGGCCAACCATCAAGTCACAAGCTACCCCATAAAGACGTACATAAGTATTTAGCAACTCTGAGAGTTTAAACTAGTTTTCATATCAATCAGAAAAAAAAACTGTTTCACCTTGTCATAAAAAGCGTCATACCATATTGATGGACCCTATAACTTTAGATCATGAGTAGAGAGAGACTTCCTAGTTTATTTAGTGTATCCAAGTTCTAATTAATTTCACTTTGAAGATTTGTCCAGACTCTTTTTGAGCGTGTTTGAGAAAAGAAAGAGGAGAATTTCTAGCAGAGTATTGCAGCCGAAAATCTCAAGTTCGGCTTTTGGCTTTAACATACGACATTGAAAAATTTGGCTTTCCACGTTTGGAAAAATTCAACTGATTTTCAGCTGATCGATGTTATGAAGGAAGATGAGTTCAGATGGAACGATTAGGAGAATTGGGGCTTGTTATAATTATAGAAGATACCCATCCTTTAGTTTGTTTCCATTTTCATATTTTCATTGAATTTTTATGCTCAACGGCTGAGAAGCTGAACTGAATCAAAACCAAACTTTTTATCTTCGTAATTCTTTGGAAAAGCCAGTCTGACCAACAGAGTGGAACAGTTGAACTTGAAATTTGAATACTCAGGCAGTCAATTTCCTATTTTGCAAGAATTGCGAACACAAAAAAAAAATCTAAAAAAATTTGGCTTATTTTGGCTTTTGGCTTACAACGGTTGAAATGAAACTGGCTTTGCGCTTCTCTCTTATCAGTAAAAGTTCTGCTGAATTTGATTTTTTTCTACAGTCTTTCAACTGGCTGCAATGCTCTGATTTCTTATCTTTTCTATCAAGATTCGTGTTCTCTCCTAGCACTATGCCTTTGTACAAATGTGCATGTGATATGGGAAAGTTTCTTGAACTTGGGATTCAGTAGTGCGACCAAGAACAGCAAAGCCACCAGATGCTGAGTTGTAAAATTGTAGAGAATTTCTTTTTGAACCGCATGAACAAAAACTCACGGGTTCTTTAACGGAGTTTGAATGTGGTGCGGCAAGGAACCTGTTGGAGTTTGTGGGATCTGAAAAATGTTGACGTATTAGATCTATGACGTCATCAAATTGTGACGTCACAGGCCTGGACATTAGAGCTATATATAATAAGAGGGGGCTTTAGAATACCGTAGAAGGATGTTCTGAGTCTTATGGTGTTTGAATTGTTGCATATCTGACTCATTGAAGGGGCAACGTCAATTGGTTTATGAAGCATTGCATACTTGGAGCACACCGAGGCGGACTTGAAAAATTTTCGAGCCCGAGCTTTGCTGGCCGGTCGGATGCTGGATATTTTCCCAACTCCCACCCCTTCCATAAAACAGGTTCCCTGTTAAAATTCTGGAGTTACTTTGGGTCCAGACCTCCTTTTGAGAAGCTTTTCAGGAGTAACACTTGCAAGCTGGCGAGTAGCTTAGCTATATTATTGACTTCCGGTGCTTCTATAAATGACACTTGGTCGCTGATGAGTACAGTTTATTCTCTCAGTTGCAGAATAGTTTGAATACTCATTATAAGTATGAACGTTGCGTATACTTCTGCGTAGATTTCCTGAGAGTGGCTTATTTGTACCAAATTTTCGAAGGGTGGGTTGATCAAACATGAAAAGGGGCCGAAGTTTTATACGATTTCAGCTTTCGGCAGAAGTGTGGGGTCCAATCGCCATTCGTTCAGTAAGTTGACCCCTAAAGAAATTTAGCATCATTGGTATTGCAGCGAACCACACGTACTCTACTTCCAACCTGTTCTCCTATCGTCATCCTACCTCGTTCTTCGTTCATCGTTCTCCTTCTTCAACTCGTCGTAATCTCCCGCAATCTTTTTTCCGTCGCATGCACGCCCTTCGTAGCACGACTAGTTTTAATCACTTCTGTCTCATTTCTTTGTGGACTGAAGTGACCCCGTAATTCCGCAAGGGGTGACCCCGACGTGATGTGCTATGATACTTCGCACTTTTAAATCAAAAAAATCACCGCGTAACACTAGAGAATCGAATCGGAAAAAAATTCGCGTAGAATCGGTCAGTGGTGATAAAAAAAATTCGACTATCCCCTATGGCCAACTTTTCGACAAAGGATCCCGAACGATGACGATAGGAGAACAGGTTGGAAGTAGAGTACGTGTGGTTCGCCGCAGGTCTCTCAAAAGATGATATGGAGGTTGGGTGGCTGTGAATTCAGCATATTCTGGTACACCTATCTCTTGGGACGTGGTGTTGGGACACCAATAACGTGAGCTCTCCGCTGTCTGATGTTCGTCCTAGATGAAAGGGCTGATAATTTCATTTGTTAAAGGGCTGGGGTTTTCACTAGCACACCAGGTCGAAAAGAACAAAAAATTTTTAGCTGGCTGATCTATCATCCTTCTTTAGATACGGTTCCCCTTTAGCAGTAAAAGCAAATCCAAGCATTGTCTAAAGGTTTTGGCTGTCTTAAAGGACGAATGCTGGATGTGGTCAAATGAACTACAAATTAAAATCTTTCACTGCCCTTCAAGTTGACTAGAGTGGATGATATTCTGAATCGGCATCTCATAGCTTGTGAATTTATAATCAATGGTCTCAGCTGACACACCACCAATCCAAACTTTTCCATGGTGACTATAAATTATTAAAAAGTCGTCGATAGAGAATGGCGAAAATGTGACATTTTTTCAGTCCATGAGTTGGAAAAGTTACAATCTATGTGAAAAAAAAAAGATTTACTCGATATGACGAGCGCGGCGCAAAAACATTCGGCGAGGATACTTGGTGAAAATACTGTTCTCGGAGGCCGAAGAAATTTCCATCTTGACCGATCAATAGCAATTAAAATATTTCGGTAAACATAAATACGGTTCTAGATTTGAATAATTCATGAAAGGGTCAGTTTTTTCTTTCTCTGTGTCACACGTTGGATGCTGAAAAAGCAACCCTTTGTTTAATCTTACTACTCCATGCTGGCAGATTCGTCAGGAAAAAATTTTCAGAAGAACGCAAATATATCACGTAGGAAAAACTTGTTTATCAAGTATCGCGTTTAAAAACTTTCGAGTACAACCTCTTCCGTGCTCGAACTCAGATTGACGAATTAATTTTCCGCGTCGGATTACAACTTTTCGAGTGAACCGCTTTCAACTTTTCTGAGGTTATCATTGTTCGAGTCGAACATTGTCTGCGAGGATTTTCAACTGCAGTATATCAGAGCTCGCTTTCGCGAAGATCCCTCGCAGAAGAGGAGAGCGAATCGCTTTTGCAAACCTTCAAACCGTCAAAGCTCGTCGACCTCGCGTACGTGCGTTCTTCGATTCCTGTGTACAAACTTTCTAATCAATCCTACACGCGTCTCGGTCTTAACAATATTCGTACAATGGCGTAGCGCGGTAAGCTTTAGCCACGGAAAAGTTTTTCTTTTTCAAAAATAAGTACGTCAACGAGCGTAACTTATATACACAGCACGAAAGCCCCAATATTTTATGCGATTTCCGAGATGAGAAAGTCTGTTGCCGTTGTAAACTTTCGAAAATTGTATGATAAACATAAATTCTATTGTACGTGTGTACGTGGGCGGGTATGCTCCTCTTCTATGATCCAGATGTCGGGCTCGTTCGTTTTACCCCATTTATCTCGTAAATTTCACCGTCTCCGTCTTTCTCGTGCATCTGTTGGCATTTCTCTCGCATACCACTGCGTGTATATTCGCGTTTATCGTTCGTTTTTCTGTTTCTTTTTTCTCGGTCTCCCTGCCCCATCTCTCTATCTTTCTTCCAAAAGAAAAATGTTAATTCCGGGAAGTTTACAAGATTATGAAATCCGCGCACAATACACTGAAAGAATATTATATACGAGAAGAAAGGTAAACTCTAATTTATATTCATTTTGCCTTCTCTCGAAAAACGATTCTCTTTTCCCGTCCGCAAATGCCTCCTCCTCCACTCCGCCTCTGAAAATGACATCCTAAAAATCGTCGGATTGAAAAAGAAATGTATGCTTTGCGTTTGCACGCAAAATCCTCGACTATAAGCTGATAGAATTACGAATAAATTGAAAAAAAAAGAGAGTCTATATTATATACCGCGTATATCGAAGACGCGATCGTAAACTTAACGTTCGAGAATGAATCGTTTTTCTCGCGCGCACTCCATATTTCTCATTTTCTATTCAGAAATTTATACCGTTTCGCTATAAACGCGTTAACACGAAACCGTCAAAGACTTTATCATCGCGTCTCGATAAACCCACCTGGATATGGTTCCGGACAGCATGAATAGTATTTTTTATGAGCTTCGGCGGGTACAGCGAGTATATCCCATTCGACGCTGGGATAAAATTCTTGTAAATCAATGCCGATTTGTACCATCGTACTGCCTGGTTTCTGATTTATGTGTTGCAGATCGATCTGAAAATGCAGTTCGAATTTTACGATTAATTAGAGCGAACGCTATAAAAAGGGATTATATAATGGGAGGGTCGACGTTCTACGTATATACTTCGCATTCCGTTTCAATGATTATTGCAGTTACGGTATAACTGTAGCTAAGTATTTCTATTTTATAACTGTAATTTTAGGACTGGGAGGTAAAATATAACTCGCGATATGTATAGGCCGCCTAATTTGCCAGCTCTCGTCGACTTAAGCTAATTGAGAAATAATACGATCGAGAGCTAGGATTAAGTGTTGAAAACTATCAACGGTTTGTTATTTCTATTTGTATACAGGCCTATAGATATGAAAAAAATGTAAAGGAGATCCAAAGACCTCTCAAGGTCTCTGACTGGTTCCGGATGCTGTAATTAAATTATGATCAATCGAAGTGCCATTAAGTTGATTTGCCCAACGAGTACGCCTACAGAAATTCTCAGTCAAAAACTCTCTCACTTACGAAAGAGGTGATATTTAGAAATTAGCACCTAAATAGTGACATAATTATACAATAGACCGCTGATGTTTGCAACTTTTCATATCCTAGAATTTTAATTAATATGAGTACAAGACCGTAGTAATGATAAATTACTAGTTTCAGCCCCACATTTTCCTAAAGAATCTAAAGAAGGCTAGAGAGGCTGATTTTTTTCATTAAAAATGTTCATCAACTCGATTATTATCTTTGGAACTTGATACCCTTCTAAATAAAACCATCCTACACAATCTTCGATCTTCGAGGAGGAAGACATGCGGAAAAATGTCAACCTTGAAGCAATATTTGAGGAGACGAGGACTCGAAATCGGCGGCCTCCTTGACAGGGTGAGCGAGGCATTCAAGAAACCTATTCTGTGGGACGAATTTAATTTTTATATTGAGAATTGAATTCAAAATTGGAGTCTTCCGAAAGTCGGAAATTGTTCCGAGTTCTTCCTTCCCTCTTATATAAAGAGTGTGGGGAATGTCCCAACGAAACGAGCTGGGGAAACGGTTTTTCCTCAGGAGTGCTAAAGATCCAAGTTTCCAGCTCGTTTCGTTTGGACATTTTGCCTTCTCCCTCTGTACCCTTCATATGCATAGCTCGATACTCAAATTTTGTTGAAGTCCCCTCTGTTTGAATATCTCTACAACGCGGGAAAAAGGGGGAACAGAGAAAACATTTTTCCAGCGCCTAATTAGATTCAGGTAGGTTAGTTTTCGCTGGATGGCGAACGGCAAATATTTCAAAGAAACACTTCCAAAGAACAGCTGATTCCCTCTCGAAAACTTTTCTCACCCAGTTAAACGAGGACTTAAGGGACTCTATTCCAAGGGATAAAATTTGTTTCGATATTGATTGGAGTCCCAGAAACAAGAAATTTCTCCGAGTCTTCCCCCTGTTATACAAATCTTTTTCATTTTTATTTATTTTTATTTCATTTTACCGAGCTGCCAGTTACACTGGGCCCAATTAAGCTCTGTGCACACAATTATTCATTACGTAATTATGTTTTTAAATTACAAAGGCAATAAGGAAGGTAAACTTTCTATAGATCAATGTTGAGTGGAGTTAGTGTGGACAGTGGGTTTGTTTAGATGTTCGAGTAAAAGTTAATTAGTTGTAAGAATGTCGGGTACACAAATGGTATCGTGGTTATTTTTGAGTGCTTGAGTGAGGGAGGAGGTGTATTTTTGGAAGAACGGGGAGATGAGAGTTAGGGGTAGGAGAAAAAAGATCAACTTTAAATTGTTTTGTTGGCACTAGAGGTAAGATGGAGGGGTCAAAATAAAAGGATTAGTAATGTAGGAGTGTGTGATTTTGAAACGAGAAAGAATGACTTCTTATCGTGTACTGTTCCTAATGGATGGTTACCAGGAGACGGGAATTTTCTTAATGCGAAGGAGTCTGTTGTTGAATCGATTTTTCCAAAGTGTGTTTCATGATTGAGTGACGAGTGAAAGGCAGTGATCTTTAGGGCATTATCAGTTATGGTTGCGGCAGCTTGATCCATGTGGAAATTATGTGGGTTTTAATTGAGTCTAGAGTGTGAAGTGTGAGGAGAATGCATTGTGTGATGGGGTTAGAGTTGTATGGGTCCGTAAAGAAGTATGGTGAAGAGAAAGAGTCGGTGAGGTGAAGGAATTTGCTGTCTTGGGGGTAGTTAGAGAGAGGCAGGTAAATATGCCCATAAGTTTGGTGGTAAATATGGAAGCTATGTTGCGAATGCGTTGTGAAACTATTTTCTCGTCGATCGAGTATGCGTAAACTGTCGACATGTTTCATGTCTTTGCTTTGACCTCCACCCCAGAATTTGCGTCCGTGCGTCCGTAAAACCATGATTTTGGGACTTGAAAGAATTTTCGTCAACCTCTCCCCTACCTAATGCCCGACTACTTCCTGTCGCTAATCAATGAAGATGTGGACTCTGATTCCGATCCACCGGTTCGTTTAAAAAACATGGAACGTGTTCTCTGTGGGAAATGTCAATTTCCAATCTTCCATACAAGAGATGCTGATTTCTATAACGAATCAAAAGGTAAACGAGGAGTTTTTGACCGCATGAGATTATACACGTAGAATCAACCGTGCTGCCCTAAATATTGTTTCATACAGAAAAATGTAGAGAATGAAAGTTGTTGCTCTCATAACTATCTTTTAGATAAGTTCAACCTCGGATCTTTTGCAGTTTTTTCCTTTTTGGTAGAATTTCAGCGAGCAGTATTATTTGTATTGCCACTAGAAGACAAACGTTTGGCAGAAATTCGGAAATAAAATGAAGCTACGGATCGGCACGTCAGCCAAAGAACATCTGCGACGAGTATTTTTGTACATAGTAATTTTCACGTCTTAAAGCGTGGCATATCATAGAGCAAGAGCCCCAATCAACCCGCAAAAACTAAATACTGCTGTACTTCTATCAATCCCTCACGTCTTTTCAAATTTACAATCATGTACTCTCCAAATTCTGAATTTTTCCGCCAACTTCGTTTCTCCTGTTTTTCCCGTCCTTTAGTCAGTCGTATAAGTTATCATCTGAAACCTAATACTTGTCTTTTTTCCCTGCCCTAGTATTCGTAGGAGTTGTGCACAGCGCAACTGAAAAAATGAGAAACTTTTCTTCCTTTTTTTAATAAATTATGTCAATCGAATAAAACAGGGAATTTATTTTATGGAACCTTCTGAGAATGAACCAAAATATTCTCACAAGATAACCTTTTGTAAAAAGAATTGTTATTTAAAGCAATACCCATCTCCTCGGAAAGTTAATCAAACTTTTCGTCGTGTTCTTTCGTTTCCAAATCTAGAGGTAGATATTCAGGAAACGAAGAGAAATTATTCATCGTCTCTAAACTGTTGTCAGCCTCGATCGAAGATGTATAGAAAAAAAAAAAGATTCATGAATTCACCAACTGAACTGACATCAAATAATACATTCGTTTTCTTCAAAATAACTTGCGTACATTCACTCGTCTTCCTCCTGCGTTTAGGTAATTCTATAAACATAACATCCTTGAAAGACATTTGAATAAACTCGCAGAAAATGGAACGCAGAATATTGTAAACATAAAGAGCTTGTTGTTTTCAATGTCCGTACAATAAACCAATATTTTGTGTTGACTTATGAAAATTTTGTCTTGCAGATTCCTCATCCACGTAAGTATAAAAGACGATGTACGAGTAGTTTACAGCACTCTCTTGGTTACTCGCTTTCCTCAGCGAAGTGTTCACTTGGTTTTGCTTGTACTGCAAATCTAAAATTTAACAATCGTTTTAGATTTTTTTCTTTCAAATCTGTGACAGACGTTCGTAATGAAAAAGTTCAACATCCTTGTTTTGTCTTTATCCGTTCTGTTTGGTAACGTTTATGGAATCAATGGGTCCTACGCACAGAATCCAAACACCATGATTGGCATCCATTTAGGTAAATTATTATTGCTGTATTTTTTTTTCTAGAAAAACCAAGGCTATTTTTTTTTTTTTTTTTGGAAAGCTGTCCTTCAATCGTTATTTTCTTGACTTGGAACGTAGAAAAAAGGTTGATTTTTCATCGGGTGAAAGGCAAGACTGAGTGCGATAACTTGGAGAATTAGGGTAATAAGTTTTGAGAAAGTATCGACTCCCCTAAAAATATAGGTCGCATGTCAAAATAAACAAGACTGAGTCGCCTTGTGCCTTGGTGTACGATTTTTTTTTTTTCTCACGGAAATTCAACTTTATATTTTACCAACTCTCTCCAATACTTACGCTCTACCTACTACTTTCCTCTTCTCTAACAACCTACAATACCCTTTTCGCGAACTAATGACCCATAGAGTAGTCGAATAGCTCACAAATAAAAAAAAAAAAAAATTATATTTCGAAGGATCTGGAGTTTTTTTTTTCTACCAAGATCTAGAGCTCAAGAGGTCTAGATTTTTTCTGTATCAAGATCCGGAATCTGAGAGATTGGGTTCCTTTTCGCCTCTCAAGATCCAATATGCAAAAATACCCCCCTAAATAGTTATAATATGAGTGTACCCAGCCAAATAATGTTAGACAACGGCAGAAATTGAGATATTTTCTCTTAAAAAATATAATAACATTCTCAATCATACGCTAACGTAGGTATATTACCATTATTGAGGTACGTATTGAGAAAAAGGCAGGAATAAAATCCTTCGAAGACTGTAGAAAAATTTGAAAAATTCCATCAAAAATAAACTCGCTAGGACTGAACTGCACAGAAATTGAAGAATGCTATACAAAAATAAAATCTTAGGTGACACGAAATATTATGTATCTTGAGTCGTGACAAATAGTTTCTTCAAGGAAACTGTCGGACTTCAGCGGGGAATCTACCTATTACTTTGGTTTGAGGGTTCATCTCTCGGAAGACCTGGAGCGTAACGTCATCGAGGAAGGTTAAAAAATCCTCCGTTGAATTCCTGATTTCTTATTGAGAAAGCTCTCGGTGGAATTCCAAGTTGTATGGGGTCACTCGTATCCATTTGAAAATTTTTGCTCGAATTCCTATCAAGGAGGGCCTCGGAGGAGTTTTAAGCTTAATCCTGTATAAGGGAAGCAGATTTTAGCTTTCTTTCTTGGTGAGAGCAGATTCAACGTCAGACGTGAAAAGTTTGAGCTCTGAACGTCGCAGACAACAGGAACGGGGCCTTGAAAAAATTGACGACGTGCTTCAAGAATGTAATGGAGAAATGCGAAGAAAATGTTCCTTGTGTAAGGATCAAGAAGGATGTTCTATAATATGTAGATTCTGAAAGATTGGATTCATCGGCAAGACTACTCAATACCTACAAAGTAATGATTCGTACAAAATTGGACTACGGCGCCCCCGCATCTATGCGTCAGCTTCTCAAACCCTCCTAAAAACTCTAAATCTTATACAGAACACCTGTCTCCGTCTCTCCCTAAAAGCATACCCTACCTCACCAGTAGTCAGCGGCACCTCTCCCCTTCATATACATCGTTCTATACTCTCAATGCCCTAGCACTCAGTATCCACACTAAAGCCAAAATAGTCTCTTCCACCACCAAACCCATCCAATTCTTCCCCACTCAAATCCACAATAATACTAACATCTTCACTCTATCACCTACTGAAACTCTTCCCCTTACAGTCCTTCCTGGGAAAACAGTGCAACTACTCACAAATTCCAAACCACCATGGAATAACTTACCAGCCCAAACCCTTTGGAATGTGAAAGAGGAGTCACCAAATACACCATCTGAGAAACTGAACCACATACTAGCGGACTACTCCGACTGGACTTGCTGTTTCACAAATGGATCCAAGACAGAAAAGAAATGTGGAGCTGCCTACCTAATAGACACTGAACTAAAATCCTTCTCACTTCTATCAATCTTCAGTGTATCCACAACAGAACTGATGGCCATCTACCAGTGCCTCTTACACCTCCCAACTTCCACCAGATCACCGTTTCGAATGCTATGAGACTCTGAGACACCTCTCCTAAAAATGTGCCATCTCACCCAAGACTGCGCGGTGACAAGCCACATCGAACACCACACCACTGGTACCAAAGTGACCTTCATATGAATTCCAGCACACGTAAACATACCAGGCAATGAAATCGTTAACTCTACTGCCCAGGAAACAGAACAAAACCTACTATCAGTATTCGCTCCCGAAGACCTAAAAAATATACCAAGAAATTCCTCATCAACGAGTGGCAATCCAAATGGAACCAACAACCAAGCAAACTATCAAACTTCAAGAAAGACGTTACAAACTGAACACCACTCATTGGAAACACTTGCGACTCCAACCGCCTACTGGAGACCTACATCAATCGAATTTTACTGGGACATACAAGGGAAACACATGAATACATCTTCCGCAGAATCGATCCGCCAGCATGCCCGCACTGCCCCGACGAGCAACTAACGATCCAGCATCTTCTCTACTCCTGCGTCAAATAGGGACCTCTTCCCCTGTATCATATTGCATGCTCGTGGCAGGGGAATTGATGTGCAGTAATATTATCTATTATAAAAAGAATTTTTTCGTGCAGAGTGCAGAGATATTACTATGATGATTTCAAAATAGAAAAGGTTCGGCCCTGCTCGTGCAATAAATGAAACAAAGAATCATTTTGGAAACCAAAATAATTATGTATATTAATCACGGTAGGTATTAACGTTTCAACGTACTTCGACGTATTCTCTTGCCATAAGGCCGAGTTAACGCAAGTACTATTACAATAAGAATCAGGCAGACGAGTCTGCAATATTATAATTATAGAGGAAGAGGCCTGCACCAAGATTCAAACTCTTTTTTTCACAATTTTTCTAATCCAGGATTTTCTGTCGTTTGTTATAGCAAAAACGATTGCAAAAGCAACAATAATGTCGTTTACCAGCTGCACCAGGGGAATAAGTGCGCAACCGGACCCTCCTCCACCTTCTCCACCTTCTCCACCTCCTCCAACTCCTCCACCTCCACCACCAACAGGTACATCAGCTGCGGTACAAATTCATACTTTTTCCTCACCAAGGTATCCGCAAACTCATAACGTAAATCCAAAATGAACCTAATGCAGCATAACACAGTATGGATCCTCTTCAGTTTCAAACGTGAAATGATTACCTAATTTACAAGTTTACTATAATATTATAATAATTATTCTCCTAATGTGCGCCCGCAATTCAAATGTAATGTCGATATTGTTCTTACGGGTAACATTGAAATTGAGTTAAGATGTAGACCTACCGAGCTGATAATAAATTTGTGCATTTTCGAACGTTATTTCTAAATGGTTATTATGCTTCATTTAATGAGCTGATCCTGTTTTCCTTTTCTCTTTACTACCTAGTTTTTTTTTTTTTTTTACTTTTTTTCATATTTCAAATAAGTATAAACAAACAATGTGATGACAATTTTGCGCTTACAATGTTTATTTTTCTAATCAGTTTGCAGGCCATTTGTATCAGAGCGAGAAAGATTGTGAGCAAGGATATTAATGAGAATGTATACATATTCCTATAAGGCTTTTCCACCATTCCATACACATATTACAGACCCTTCGCTCGAATTCGCGATGAGAGGTATGGAAAGTTGAAGGTGAGAATGATGTGATCAAGAGAGGAGTTTTTGTATAAATTCCTTTAAAAGTTACTCTTCGAAAAATTCCAAGCAAAAGGAGTCACATCATCAAAGTATGACATTATCAATCACCTTGACTCAATTGAGGGACTTGAAAAACCAGGGTCTGACGTCATCAGAGAGATTGAGAAACGAATTAAGGGTTCACTAACGGGAAACAAATTAAGAAAAGCATAGAACCTGTTTTATGAAATTAATTTTTGAAGGAGATAAGGGTGACGTCATTTAATCAACATGTTTACAGTTGGAGAGTTCCAAGTCCTATTTAGTTCTGTTGTCCCCATTTTTTAGAAATCCTTCGCATATTTCTACACTACTCTTATCAATGAGTACCTACCATTAAGATAAGAGTCAGGCAAACGTGTCTGTAATATAATATAAGTATATAGAGGACTAAGCCTGTACCACGACTCAAACTCTTTTCTTCACATTTTTTTCATAATTTTTCTAATTCGTTCGTCGTTTGTTACAGCAAAAACGATTGCAAAAGCAACAATAATGTCGTTTACCAGCTGCACTAGGGGAATACGTGCGCAACCGGATCCACCTCCTCCTCCTCCACCTCCTCCACCTCCACCGCCAACAGGTACATCAGCTGCGGTACAAATTCATACTTTTTCCTCACCAAGGTATCCTCAAACTCATAACGCAAATCCCAGATAAACTTAATGCAGCATAACACAGTATGGATCCTCTTCAGTTCCAAACGTGAAATGATTACCTAATTTACAAGTTTACTATATTATAATAATTATTCTCCTAACGTGCGTCCGTAATTCAAATGTAATATCGCTATTGTTCCCACGAGTATCATTGAAATTAAGTTACGTATAGGCCTACCGTACTGACAATAAATTTGTGCAACAAAATAAGAAATTTTCGAACGTTATTTTCAAATGGTTATTATGCTTTTTCTCTTTTTTTTACGGATGTGCATGGAACCTGCTCTTTGGAATTAATGCTGTTCGACGAAGATGAAGGAGGACGGGATGACATAAAAACGTGAAGTCATGAAAGTATGATGTCAACAATGACTTTCACCTAATTTAGGGACTTGAATGAGGGCTGAACATCATCAACAGTAAGTGACACTTACGAAAGATGATTCTAATTCATAAAAATCAGGGTCCGACAACGTCATCAGTGACAACTGGAAAAAAATTGTGAGTTGATCAACGAAAATGTAACAAAAGAGAGAATGGAACCTGTGTTATGAAATTCATCTTTGAAGGAGATGAAGGAAGACGTGATAACAGCAACGAGTGACTCGAACCTTGACCTAATTACAAGCTGGAGGAGAGCTTGGTATCATAAGTAAGTGACGTCAGCAAGCAATAATTTTTGCTTTAAATTCCTATACTTAAAGAAAAGATTCACAAAAGCCACGGTCTCACTTCATCAGAGAGATTTAGAAAAGAATTAAGGGTTCAGCAACGGAAAACTAATGAAGAAGGGCATGGAACTTGTTTAATGAAATTAATTTTTGAAGGGGGTAAGGGTGACGTAGTCTCATCAACATCAAAAAGTCTCCAAGACCTATTTAGTTTTGTTGTCCCTATTTTGTAAAAATCATTTCCATATTCCTACACTACTGTTGTTAATGAAATAAAAAAAGAAAATGATAAACACTACCTGCCTTTTCTAAAAAAAAGTCAGAAATAAAAATTCAAAAAATTAGAAGCCATTGCAGACGTTGCAATGGCAGCGGGGAACCCGCAATTCCTTAACACGACCTCTCAGGTGGTGTGGAACTGAGTTGATAATCTTGTCATATAATTCAAATCGAAATTATCATTCTACATTCCCTCCTATCATATATAGCTCGAGAGTCGAAATTCTTCCAAGTCCCCCTTTTATCATATATAGCTCGGAAGTCACAATTCTTCCAAGTCCCCCTCCTATCATATATAGTCGAGGCTCGAAATTCTTCTAAGTCCCCCTCCTATCATATATAGCTCGGGACTCGAAATTCTTCTAAATCTTCCAAGTCCCCCTCCTATCATATATAGCTCGAGACTTGAAATTCTTCTAAGTCCCCCTCCTATCATATATATCTCAAGACTTGAAATTCTTCCAAGTCCCCCTCCTATCATATATAGCTCGAGACTCGAAATTCTTCTAAATCTTCCAAGTCCCCCTCCTATCATATATAGCTCGAGACTTGAAATTCTTCTAAGTCCCCCTCCTATCATATATATCTCAAGACTTGAAATTCTTCTAAGTCCCCCTCCTATCATATATAGCTCGAGACTCGAAATTCTTCTAAGTCCCCCTCCTTTCATATATAGCTCGAGACTTGAAATTCTTCCAAGTCCCCCTCCTATCATATATAGTTCGAGGCTCGAAATTCTTCCAAGTCCCCCTCCTATCATATATAGCTCGATACTTGAAATTCTTCTAAGTCCCCCTCCTATCATATATAGCTCGGAAGTCACAATTCTTCCAAGTCCCCCTCCTTTCATATATAGCTCGAGACTTGAAATTCTTCTAAGTCCCGTAACCTAACCTAACCTGCGGACGCGGACGTTTTCTGAGGATGTAATCTCCTAACAAAATGGATAGCGGGTTCCCCGCTAAAATTCGTCGAACAACGGAATTTTTTTAGTGGGAACCCACGACCTGTTGGTTTGGTGGGAGGGGGAGGATATCTTCAGGAAACGTCGTCCGACTTCTGTGATTTCATCGCAATGGCTTTGACAAAATTTCAAGTTGGGGACTAAAAAAAGTGTAGAGCTATGAACCTTTGTAGGGGAGGGTCGCCAAAAGGAGTTTGAGTTTTTACCTATGGAATCTTGACCTAAATTTCTCCTCTAAGCATAAAAGCTAGGCTACAACTAAATTAGGCCCAGAGGGAGGATTTCGGGCTACGATCCTTCAAGTTAAAATTATCCCTTCCACTATATGATTGAGGTTCAAAGGTACAAGTTGAGTGAGAGCGTGATCTCCGCAATTTTCTTAGGAGGTTGGAAAGAGATAAGGGGAAGACTTTGAAAAATTACCAGTATGAAGGCTTGCCATTATCAGAACCGGAGAGCACTTGAGATCCCTGTAAACGGAAATAGTACAATCAGAAAGATATGACGTTAGCAGGGAATGATTTTGAACAGAAAATCTGTTTTATGGAAGAGTCATTTAAAATGAATGGTCGGGCGCCATCCGAAAAAACGTGGAACTTACAAAAATTTCTACTTCCGAGCTACATATGATCTGAGTGAGACAGTAAAATTTCGACTATCAAGCTATGTATGACAGGGGAAAGGGGAGGGGAAGTTCAGATTATTGAGATGCACAGTAAGGAGTTAGTATTTTATATCTCATATAGTGGTAGGAAATAGCATCAATATATCGGAATTATGCCTATATGTCGATGTATTGATTTTATCAATTGAACCCAAAAATCGATATCATCGATTATACCAAAATATCGATAAATCAAATATCGAATGAAGCATAGGCAAAAATGGAAAATCTATACAAGAAGCTCTTATAAAATAAGTTCTCTGTTTGCCTCGACTAACGCAATCAATGAAGGCAACCTCAAAAAGCGACCAAATTGGGCTATGAGTCTTTACGTTAAATCATTAAAATGGGGGAGGGGGAGACTTACAAAAATCATAGCGTAGTATTTAGACGAATTACGATAGTTATATAAAGAGAAAGAATTTGAAAAACTTTCAAAAATTCTAACAACGTAAAAAGAAAGAAGTAATACAAATGATTGAAAACAGCGGAGGCTGTGAGTTTGCAGAACATGTAACGGCCACGAAGTTTGTAATTTTAATTTATTGATTTCATTTAGTGCACAGTAGTAGCGTGGGAATTTGGGAAAGTCAGAAAAAATTGCAGCAGCCTTAGAAGTTTATCCTTTTGGCTCGCTATGGTTGGTACCTAACCTTTCCGGTATCATTATTTTAACACGCTGATTGAAGCGCAGACTACTCGATGCTGATAAGATCGAATTCGCACTAGTCGTATACTTTGAAGAGAGCTTTGTACGAGTTGATGATAACACACAAACATTCACGTACTTCAATAACGTTAAGGTCCTGTGTTTATGGTGAAACAAGCGTGAGCACTTAAAATAACGTGACCTGTATGTAAAGTACATTGATGACATATTACATCAAGTTGATTCTAAGAGACTTTTTGAAGAGAGTTCGGTGTGTTTATTTATGTACCGGTACTCGGAAGCTATTGTGCACAACATCGCTGTCGAGTAATTCTACCATTAAGATTGATTTCACCTGTTAATAAAGAGATTTCAAAGGATATGAAGTATCGCTTCAACGTCGTGAAATTCTACCGAATAATCAACAGTTTCATTAACGAAGCCAAGTTTATAGAAGGTATTTTAAGGTGTGAAAAGGTTGATTAATGCGGGAAGACATTTGATACTTTCAATACGCCCGGAATGGGGTGGATAGGCAACACTTACGTCGTACGAAATCGCAATAATAATGCAGTCGAATATTTTCAATTCGAAATGTCTCAGGTATGGAGGGTAATTAATTAGGTAAACGTATCAAAATAAGAGATACGTATCCCAATGGGATAAAATCATTGCCGTTTCAATCAAGTTTTCTGAATCTTAATCAGATACTCGTATTACATGCGTGAAGTACCAACTTTGGAAAGTCTCGAGTGCGTTAAAGAGCCAAAAACAGACCCAGGTGACGTACTATGAGTTCGTAATAAGGTCTGCTTGAAGCATGGATTGAACATCTCTATCTCTTAAGATAAAACTCACTCCTTTCCTCCTTTCCTTTCCTTCTCTTTTTTTTTTTTTTTTAACGAATTAAAACAACTCATTTATTTGATCTTCCCGACTTAGACTCTCCTTCATCGTCCTAAAATACGTCTCGATCTCACAAAAATCCCCAAATCTGACAAAATTGTTTATACCTATCATATCAGAAATTTACTTCAAGAATATTCTCACTTCACACTTTGTCTCTCCGACGGATCTAAAACATCCAGTAAAACAGCTTATGCATACTCGATCGACGAGAAAATAGTTTCACAACACATATTTGCAACATAGCTTCCATATTTACCGCCGAACGTACCTGGTATGGGCACATTTACCTGCCTCTCCCACCTCTCTCAACTACCCCCAAAACAGCAAATTCCTTCACCTCACCGACTCTTTCTTTTCACAACACCTCCTTACAGATCCACACAACTCTAACCCCATCACACAATGCATTCTCCTCACACTACACACTCTAGACTCAATCAACACCCACATAATTTCCATATGGATCCTCGGGCGCATCGAGCTCATCGAACATTATGGAGTTGATCACTACCTCCTTTATTCGAATAGGCACCCTTGTTCCATCCCTAGACTACAAAAATTACTACCTTTCACTCACCACACAATTATGGAACCTACTTTGGAAAAATCAATCCAACAACGATCTTCTTCGTATTAAAAAGATCCTTGTTCCCTGGTCATCATCCATTAGGAACACTAGAAAAGAAGAAGTCATTCTTTCTCCTCTAAGAATGGGCCACACACCCACATAACTGACCCTCGCATCATAACCCTTCCATCTTACCCCTACTTCCAACAAAACAATTAAAAAGTTGACAATTTTTCCCGTGCCCCCAACTCTCATCTCTCTGCTCTTCCAAAAATACGCTCTCCTTCCTCATTCAAGCACTCAAAAACAACCACGATACCATTTTTGTACCCTACATTACTTACAACTAATCAACTTTTACTCCAACATCTATAAGCAAACCTAACTGTCCACACGAATTCCACTCAACATTGACCTATAAAAAGTTTACTTTCATTACTGCTTTTTTAATTTACTAACATAATTATTCAATAATATTGTGTGCATCGAGCTTAATTAGCCCCAGTGTAACGGACAGCTCGTTAAAAATAATAAAAAATGAAAAAGTTTAGAATGTAAAACTGTATTTCTTTGTAGAGGAGAAAAGAGGGAAGAAAATGGATAGGAACTCACTTGATCACCACCGTAACTCCAGGATCCAAATTTCATGAAACACGTTTGTTGGTCGTACGGAAAATGGCGAACGTCAATTTCGCAAGACGACTTGAAGATAGCCGGAGGATTCCAAAACACTTTTCCTGAGTGATGTAGAACAGCTTTGGTCATTGTTGTAACCACGTACTCTCCGTCGGCGCTGATAGCGAATTGTATATTTATTTAAAAATCATGTTCAAAGAGTTGTAATGACAAAATTGTGGCAGTAATTGGGTACGTACTTGTTGTAGAGAACTATATCTGGTAGCCATATGTGCTCTGAAGGGACGTACAGTTCTGTGATACCACCGTATTCGGCCGGTTCCCAAGTGAATTTGCCATCATTCCATTCCTATAGAAAATCAGTTCGAGTGAGATTAGTATTTGAGGTTGTCCCCAAAATGAGGAACGATCATGAGGATCACAGATCTGAAATTTTGTAAACGTTGAAGCTGAATTTCATCTCCATAGGTTGAAGAGAAGGTCAAAAAGAGGAGGAAGAGGGTTTATGTTCTCCAGCAAGGAATTTAGCTTTATCAACTAGATATTCAGCAATGATACTCGATGTTGGACTGGTGCAAAAGGCGCCGGTTGCTTTATTCTTTAGATGGATGAAGAAAGTGTTCGAAGAATTAAAGAAGTGCATGAATTTTCCTCTGCTCGGCTAGGATGAGTGGCAGTCAAGGTATATAACGATCCAGGATATTATTTCTGAGTTTAAGGCAGAAAGTATGTAAGAGGATACACTGTGAGGGAATCGGTGATTTTGGCGAGTACAGGGGACGAAAAAAAGTGTTGAACTGTTTTTCAGGGAGGAAGAGGAGGTGATTGGAATAGGAAACATGGGTGGAGCAAAACTTATCTTTACAAAAAATCATTATTAAAGTTGCAGACTCGTCTAAAGATGGATTAGGTGATTAAGAGCGTCCCATCTTTGCTGGAACATCTTTTCTAGCATGGGGTGATTTACAGTAATCTCAAAATCTTTATGTGGGATCCGAATCCCTAAATAATAATGATCATTCAAATTTTGTTACAGGATTGTACATTGTTCAAGTTGAATCATACGGACAAAGGGATGCGAATGATTTTCTTTTCCTAATGAAATCTCATGAGTTAAAAAGTTGCTTAGCTGAATAAATATGTGAAAAAAAAAGTCACCGGATTCCTCTCTTCAAAAACTTTGCACGTTCGTACATCGTTCCTTTGCGCATAAAATATTTTTGTTATAATGGGCGGCCATCGACCTTCGTCAGTATAAGTCAATAGGAAAGTTACTATCAGAGATAAAAAAAAAAAAAAACTTTGAACACGTTTTTCCGAAAATACGGTTCCCGAACTGATGATTGCCTCTCGTTTACCAGACCTAGCAATTTATAAAAATTGTATCTTGTATATTTCACGAGAATATGATTTACTTCAGTGACTTTGTAGAGCAAAAAAGAATAGAGACGCGGGAGATGTGAAGGTAAATCTCTTTCGACGCATTATCTTCCTATTTTCTCACGAAATGTATATAAAAAAAAAAAAATGAAAGAGAGAGACTTCAGCGTATTTACGACTAAAGGTCGATAGTTGAACTTCTCCGGCCTGATTTTTCCGCTCCTTCATCAGATTGCGAAATTTTCTTATTACGTTATTTCCAAGAGATTTGAGTCCATAAATTACACTCGTAACTTACGGTCAAGTCTTCAAAATATTCGTTTACATTCCCAGAAATCTATCAAAAGGTATACGACATCGTGTATCTTTTTTTTGAGTCCCATTTTCCTTTATTGATGCGTTCCGAATGTATATACGTGAAGAAAAATCCAGATTCGTTCATTTTAATTGCGGTTCTCATAAATAATTCATAGGAGACATTTTATTTCTAACGAGCGCCGGCCGGGACAGAAGACCGGAGGAAAAAAAGACGGAGCGAGCGGGAAAAATAAAATAAAAGAGAGATAACGAAGGTATAGCTGGAAAAATTCGAGGTATACCGAGTTTACCGAGACCGTTATCTCATAATAATAACGTTTTCGACATAAGGTATGAACTTTTAAAAATACACTCAACTTTAGCACGGTGTGGCGAAATGCGATGCTCTTACGTATTTAATGCGGATTCGATGTGAGCTGTACTCAGTTTACCCTCAAAAAACAAAAAAACAAAAAGAGTGAGGGAAAACAGAAACAGCGAAACATCATCGACGTGAAGTTTGTGGTGTTTATTATTTTTTTTTTTTCATCCAATTTTGACCCATTTCGTCGAGCTAAAATAAGAGCATTACGTATACAACACGGGAAAGTATTAAATAACAGCAACAACAGCGACAGTGTCGACGGATATAGAGGAGTATTAAATCATACTATGTTCGATATCGAAAAGTGGTGCTTCACTACTCACGCGCCTCTAGTCTTTTTACCCTCCTAATAATTTTTCCTAGACGTCAGCTTATACTATCGTATTTCTTTTAAATTACCTTTTCTTCCCTAAGTACGTATATTATAGGCTTGAAAAGAAAATGTTTAAAATGGTATACTCACGTGCTCTAACCAAACGTTCGTCGTTAAAATCTGATCTTTCAAATTCTGAAACATGAAAACAAGACAATATGTCAGAAAAGCTTATGATTATTAAATGAGATTACATTTTGAAATGTTTAAGAATTTCTGCTGATATGTTTATGTCATTTATATTATAGAGTTCGGTGTATTCCTTGAAAGTAAGAGCCATCAAATTGAAGAGGGTAAATTAATAGATTACATAGGCACGTTATAGTTTTGAACGTAAATAAAATGATACTAGAGGAAAACGATCTTCCCTATTTTTTTCGTATTTTTTATTTTTGTTTTTTTGTATTTATAAGGTATTTTAGGTGATGTTTGGTTGGATGTAATAAGTAAATAAAACGAAAAAAAAAAAGAATTTATTAAACATTGTAGACCGAAAAAATTATTAAATAAAATTATAAAGTCCGAAAGTAAAATGAAATTTAGAAGTACGAAATAATTAGAAAAGAAAATGATGATAATTTTTCGGAACAGACAGAAATAATTTGAAACACGGAAACTGAATAAATCTAAAATACACAAAATTCACTAGTTATCACTTGCTTTTGTTTTTATTTATTATTTTTTTAAGGCAGCCAATACAGTTTCAAGAAAGAGATATTTATTAAGTAAGAAAAAAAAAAAAAAACAACACTCAAAAGTATCTATAAAAAAAAGTATGTGTATAATAATATGTAAACAAACAAAGAAAGAAAACGAAAAAAAAAAAAAATAAAAGGAGGTTGGCGGGATGGATTGGCATCAGGGCCATAGCTCAGTGTATTACAGCAGGAGGAGAAAAGATTTATATAGTGAATGAAGGAGGAAATAAAGAGATGAATTTGCAAATTTCAGGGAAGATTTCGATATGGTCTAGAGGTAATACAATGTCTGCATTAAGTGGAAGATGGATAATCGTTTGGTCTGACCGGATTCTGGAGTATTAGACCACCATCGACGGGCGAAAGATTAAATTAACGAAAAACTAACAAAGAGAGGTACCACACGTCGAAGATCTTTAAAATAAAAGTGTGAAATAAAAATAAACATGAATATTACGAGTTAGCGATAGAATTGTGAAAATTATAGCAGTACATATCTAATAAAAGGAGAGACGAATATCATCGACAGGTCGCTGAAGAGTTTATCCGAGTTTGGAGGCTGAGTAGCTGCAACAGATCTCACCTTTTCAAGACGGTTCATGAGAAGAAGTATACTCACGAAGAGTAAAAAACGCAAGTACAAAAGCCGCAATAAAATCACACTACCGAGTGCTTTCGGCTAAACAGCCATTCTCAATGTATAGAATGCGACTGAACGCAAGACCAACAAGAACAAATGACAACGAAGAGGAGGTCATGACTGAACCAGCGAGTCATCGAAATGTGAATCATCCTCATAGACTAATTCAATCAATCCCTCCTCAGGAATGTACCTGTTCAACACGGTAATGTCTTCATTATTCCGGTGACGATGAATTTTGATTTCTTCTAAAGCTAAGCGCTTGAAATATGAATTTTCCCTGTGAAGGAGAACTTTAGACCCCTCTTTGGGACTATGACCACTTCCAATTAAGTGGTCAGCAAACGCCTACTCACCTATTTCTCTTTTTTCCCAGGCTTTTTTGTGTTCATCAACTCTAATTTGGAGTTGACGACAAGTCATACCTAAGTACATACTAGGGCAATCACCACAAGCCACCCTATAAACATCCCCTCTCAGCCATCGGTATCGGACCTTTTAATTTAACCAGAAGGCTCTTAACAGTATCTTGTCCGAAAACCGAAGGGACGGAGGACACGGCTCAACTCCGAAGAAAACCTCCCCAGAAACGGCAGCCTAATCCACCGTTTTTGCCTATCAAGGTACAGTTCGCGGGGGAGGAAGGTTGTAAAGTCGAGACATTTTCTTGTGAGTCTCCTGCGGACCATAAGGTCAATGTCCACCTTGACCTGATTCACTCTAGCCAAGTGCTTTATCGTCACGAGTTCTTTTTGGAAAGCAACCTCACTCAGAGGAAAATGAGAGGCGATAGATTAAGCTATTAAATGTAGCTAATTTATGGGCAAAAGGTACAAAAGACGACCCGTGGATAGCAATGTCGGTCGAAGTACTTCTCCCGTAAATACCGAATTCGTGGACACCGTCATGACAGATATGGTCAAGTCCAGAAAATTTATCGAGGAACCACCAACTTCCAGAGTAAATTTGATGGAAGGGTGGAGCTCCGCAGGACCGGTCCACGCGCATAATATGTCGTCCACGCACCTATGCCAATAGAAAACGTGATTGAAAAAGGGTTTTTCAATTATACAAATCTACTTTTTTAGTTGCTATGGAAAACAAGATATCGAAGGGCAGCAAGTTCAGAAACTCGATCAAACACTGGGCCAGATATGTAGATGATATCCTAATTAGGTGGTCAGGCACTGATAGACAGGTGGATCTATTCCTTTCAGAAATTAACGCGATGAATGAGAGCATCAAATTCACAGTGGAAGAAGGCAATGAGACCATCAACTATTTGGACCTTACAACTCACAATGGAGAACAATAGGATAGAATACAAAATCTACAGGAAGCCGACGCATACTGACACCATCATCCCAAATGACTCCTACCACCACCCCAGGCTCAAGTTGGCGGCAATCCAGAACTACTGCTATCGGGCAATTCCTATCCTCAAGAACAACGAAGAGAAGAGGAAAGAGATCGAGATAGTAAAGCAGATCGCAGAAGCCAATGGCTACCGCAGATGTGTGGTGGAGGGAGTCTTTGGGAAAATGGAACCCATGATAGCATAGTGAGAAAGTACTCCAGATCGATACCATATATAGGAAAGTACACAAACAAGGTGATAAAGGCGTTCAATGGCTACGATGTGAGTGTGGGTATCGAGAATAACCAACCCATGGTGAAGAGAATCAGCAATGACCAGACGGAACAAAAGGACAAGGAAAGCTTGAGCGGAGTGTACAAGCTCAGTTGTGAACAGTGCGAGGGGATCTACATCGGTGAGACTGGGAGAAAGTTTGAGATCAGGAGAAGAGAGCACAAAACGTCGAGGGAGAACGAAGATGGCAAGTCACTGTTTGGGAAACACTGTAATGAGGAAAACCACGATGGAGAGGGAATATTTGCAGTCATACACGTAGAGAATCGCACAAAGAGAAGAAAACTCTGGGAACAAATGGAGATTGCAAAAGCCAAGAGGAAGAAAGGCTGCCTCTTGAACAATGTAATCATATTTGACAGCGAAAAATTATTCGGCCTGGTGATTGGACGAGAGAAGAAGAACGGAACCAACCAATGAGACGGCAGGAATCCAGGTAGCCAATAGAAACGCAGCATTTAGGACAATAGATTGAACTAATCACAAAGCAGTATGTTTTAGCCAGTAAGAACACAATGTCATATTATTGTAAGAATAAGTTTCTAAGAAGTGAACCAATCACAACACAGCATTGTTATAGCCAATAAGATCACAATGTTATACTATAAAAACTCATGGTTAAGGCCTTGTTCTCCAGTTGCGACACAACTGATGATGGGATAACACCCGAAAGTACTCTTGTATAAGCAACTAAATAGATTTGTACAACTGAAAAATCCTTTTAAAACACGCATGCATCGTAAGTACGTTTTTGCGAAACGATTTTCAGTGACGTAGGTAAGGATTTTCAGTGTTAGCGCGGAGCGTGTGAAAAAAACGAAATAACGTCACCGATGGTCTTTTACACACGGAAAACCGTTGCGAAAAAACTATGATGTAAACATGCCGCACGAAAAACGTATACTTCGGATGTACAAATTTGTCTTCAAAGTATTTGTGTTTTAAAGCTTTGTACAGTACAAGTGTTGTAGGTGAGTCTTTATAACTCGTACATACATTGCTTCACTCGCTTTGCTCGTTCCGCAAACGTATGTACTCGTTATGAAAAGACTCACCTACGCCACATGTACTGTAAATAGCCATTTCAATACTAGTGCTCTACTTACACCTCACTCACTCATTATAAGTTCCGAGAAAACGTGATTCAAAAACTCCTGGCCCGAAGAAAACAGGTAAAGCTCAAATTTGGACATGAAGTCCTCCGAGATATGAGAACCTAAGGGAGAACTCCTCAGAAAACTCAAAAAATTTATCATCAAACTTGCAAAAATTAGGTGACCAACAGGCGTTCAAAAGGTCGAAAAATTTGCCAAATTCATTATGAGGTGTACCAATTTCCACAAGCAATTTTCCTATCTGTTGCATAGTGGTAGCTTTAGGGATATTTGGAAAAAGCCCAACAACATCAAACGAGCATAAAATTGAACCAGGGGGAAGGTATGTGTCCTTCAATTTTTCAGCCAGGGCATTCGAATTCTTAACTAAATAGAGGGACTCCACCTCCACACGAGCTTTGAACCATCTATCCAGAAACTTGGGGAGGGAGTAGGTGGGGGAGGAAACAAACGAGACAATCGGCCGCATTGGCACATTTTCTTTGTGTACCTTCGGCAATCTGTAAAGAAGGGGATGAACTGGATTCGGTTCCAAACAGTGGTGTTTTTACCGCAAGGCATTATAGGCAGCTACCTAGAGTGGTGAAATTTTGGAATTTTCAGACAAAAAAAGGAAATGAAAGGAAAAGGGAAACATTAGGTACAGAAAAAGTAAAATTTCCTAGAGCGGCATCTTCCCTTAATACGCCACTGGTTCCAGAATGGCTTCCTTTAATGAAGGGCTCTTAATGATAACCTCACTACCATTAATAAGTTTTCTAGCCTCTTTAGCGAATTTTGGAAAATCAAAAAGAGGGTCCTCCTTGGCCCCACATTGACCAAGCACATCATAAGCCTTAGAGACGTAGGAAGCCTTGTCATTCCCTTGTCAACTAACCTTTCCTCCGTAATCTTCCTCCTCAAACCTATGATCAATTCACTCCCTAAATCACTCATGCAATCGTGAGTATACTTCTTCATGATGGACAACTGTAAAATTAAAAAACGAATAGTTTGCTCTTGGCGCACGGGTGGACGAGTTTAGCATCAACAGCGGAGAAGGGGTAAAGTTCATTTAGACACCTAACACCTAGAGTGGTTTTATCCTGTTGATTTAGTCGTAAGAACCAATTAGAATACAGTAAGTACAGTCTGATCGTCGATCTACCAAAGAAATTGTGTTCTCACTTCTTGGTGGCTATCAACAAGTCAAGAACTAGTCTAAATGCATTGGTATATATCTAGAAATATATGAAGCCGAAAGTTTGTCTATATCTGTCTGTCCTATCATACCTCGAGAGCCGTTTAACCTATCGATTTGAAATTTTTGTCGCCTATCTGTGTTATTCAAGAATATTTTTTATACAACCTTTTCGACCAGGGTAGTTGAATCGATGAAATCCCGCAGTAGTTGCACCAGAGCCATATCCCTTCTTACCTTCAAAGTCGTGGTCTCGCAGCCCTGCGCCAACTCTTCTTGTGATACTGACGCATCATAGTAGACAAATATCGTAGAAACCGTTCCTCAGTAAGCTTCAGAGTCTGACACTCCAGCAATGGTCGATTTAAGATCGAGAAGCTTGCATTTTCCGACCCTTAGATATCGACGTCATGCAATTGAATTTAAGTCCATCAAGTAATTAGGTATTCTGGGAAGTTTACTCGAATTTGACTTCTGAACTAATCAGTCGAAATCAGGTCAACAAATCTACGCTCATGTCGACTCGATATCAATATCGGTTTCCAGTTATTTTAGGTAAAAACTGAAGTTTTAATTATCAATTTGAGGTCGATTCCAAGCCAACGCCTGCCTGCATTCCAGAAATTGAGTAGAAATCAACGAGACGAATGAGAATTGAGTCGGAGGCGACCTAATTTGACCCCCTTTTCACTCGACGCTCACGTCAGCATACAGTAAATGTTAAAAGTGGCTCATATTGCTGTCGAAGCACTGATATGGGCTAATTTGAACTCCACTATCGTAGCAAGTCACTTATTTGCGAAAACTCGAATTTTGTCGAGAACGAATACCTACGTTGTTTGAAAATCAATGCTATAGGTACTCGATTGGTATTCCTGAAAAGTAAACTCGTACAGGGAAAGGATATATATTCCGCTTCATTATGGTTGGATTGTAGGTACGGAAGAAGAGGAATGAAGATTCTCTACACACACTAGATAGGAAGAAAAAAACAAAAAGGTTCGATATAAAATGAAATAAAGAATCATCAACGCTATCGCCGTCGATGAAAAACATCGTTATCACGTTTTTGTAGGCAACTTCCGCACTCCATCTGGGATGACGAGGGTGGATACGTAACGAACACCGAGTTTACGAAACATACACAAAGGATAACAACAATGCCCTGATTTACAATAATGTACGAATACCAAAACGTTACGTAGGGCCACAGTATAGGTAGAACCTGTCGCAAATTGGTGGTCGGCGATATTGACATGTTAGTGTATTTAAACTGAGTACATACAGACTAAGACCTATACTATGCAGGAAGAGGAAAGAGCATAGTACCTACTGAGGTAACGGATAAAACCGCAGAACACGAGATTCCTATTATTTGATTAATATTTAATGCTGTAAAACATTGCGAGCAATTTCTGGCATCCGCTAAATGAGTTTTTGTTCATAATTTCTTGTTCCTCGGTTCTTTTTCTCTCTTTCTATTTCTTCAAATTATCGTTTTCTCTTCATGTCCGGCAGTTACCGGTACCGGTATTTTAAGTCCCATTTCTGGTTGTCTTTTCTTTTCATTTTTCGGGGGGGAATGAAAAATATACTAATTCCAGTGCATTCTTTTTATATTCCCTTACATGTTCAGAAAAATGGCTCATTTTTAGTCGTTTGTCGCCGCGATAAAGTTTGACAATGTTTCTTTACAGAAACTTTCAGGAAAAGGATTAAGCAAATTCAAACAGATCGAATGTGAAAGGTACCTTTAAAATGATTCAACAAGTCATAAAACAGCACTGAGAGTTATAGCCTGAGTGTATCAGATATGTTACGCGTAATTTGCAGTCAACAGTCCTTGAGAGAGAAAAGTGAGGATTATTTTACCACGTGGGGCGAGATGAAAGAGGTAAGCAAATATCACCATTAGTTCCGTGCTGAATACGAAGGCTATATTAAAAATGCCGTGAGAAACAATGGACCCAGCTAGGGAATATGCATAGCCGCTCTAAGTGATAGGAAAGGGTCCAAATATCCTTGAATTGGGTTTTCAACATGAGTGAAGTAGGTCGCGTTGTGTTGTTAGATTTAGAGATTTAGGTGAAAACTGAGGGAATGGTATGGTGGGCGTGGGTCCAAGGTGGGAAGGATATATAAATAGGTGATAGGGGATGAAGCGTGAAAGGTTTATTGAGTAAGTGTTTGGATATGTTAGTTTATGGAGACTGAAGGGAGTTTGTTATTTGCGCTGAAGATGAAATTAAAAAAATTGGGATGGGAAAATTGAGAGGCGGTTAATTATGAGTAGGAAGTTGGAATGATTCTACAGAAAGGGAGAGCTTCGGTGCATAAACTGAATTTGGGACTTGTTGGATCGTCCTCTAAGGCCAGCCTGAGGGAGGAAGTTTAGAAGACCAATTTATCGGCCAGGTTATGATCGTGACTCTATAATCTAGTAGCGAGCAAATAAGACGTTTGCAGAGATGTAGAAGAAGTTTCTTGTTGCAACCTTTGGAGGGGTGTGAAATGGGTTTCAATATGTTTAAGGTACGTGTGCATTTAGCGGTGGGAGGTAAGATGAGCTTTTGATCAAAATGAGTACCAAAAAGTTTGACGGAGTCACGAGAATGGATGTAGAAGTGAAGAGATAGAGATGGGATTTCTTTTCTTTTAAATGACCAGGGACTCAAATTCAACTCGACGTTAGATAGATTTCAATGATATATCGATGCAACTTCGACCAAGAGTTGTGCTATGGCCTGGACATGATCTTAGCAACGCGCGCGGGATGACTGACGAGAAATAAGAGAGGCAAGCAAAGGCGCAAAATGTAATACTCTCACAAACTCGCCCCTCGAGTCTAGCTCGACTCCATGTGCTTGGGAATGTGACAATTGATGATTGACGAAAGAAAAGAGATCATTGCAATCTAAAAGAAAAGCTACGAAATGAGGATGGGGGTGTCAATAAATTACGTGAGGCATTTTTGGGGGGGAGGGGATCCAGCCAAGTCTCACCAAAACTCACGTGAGGGAGAGGGGGATGCCGACAAATCTCACGTAATTTTTTTCTCACACAAATACATTCTAAAATACTGCTAAACTGGCTTAAATTTAATAAAAACTAGTCCTTTTCAAATAGGTATAAAATGTGATCGAGAAAAAATTACGTTTTTTTAATAGATAAACGTATTTGAAGCACAGATAAACGTATTTAAAGCAAAAATACACATTTTAGAAAATCTCACGCGAGATAGGAGGGGGAGGGTGGAGGTCAAGGCAAATCTCACAATATCTCACCAAGGGGGGAGGGCGAGGTCGAAAAATCACAAAAATCGCCTCACGTAATTTATGGACGCCCCCATATAGTTGAATAATATTTCAAACGTACTTCACAATACATTATAGGAGCATTATTTCAAACATTTAATTCGTTATTTTTGCTGAAATTTTTTGTGCTTTCTTATTCAAACAGACTACTTATAACGCCTTTATATTCAGTTACTTAAGTGTAACTATTTCTGGTTTAAAACTAACTCTTCATCTAGTCGCGTTGATTACCTATGCGGTCGAAAAACCATTAAGTTTCGTGCTTTGAAGTTGGTGTTTCATCAGATACCGCAAAGGTGGAAGGAAAATTTTTCGATGGAGTCTCTTTAAACCTAAAAGAGGAAAGTTGAAAGGTAATCAAGCATACAAGGTTACACTTTCTCCGTCGACTATATGTGGTACAAAGTTAAACTTCGTAAAACTCCACCCAGAGTGGAGTTAACTCGAAACTTTTACCAAAGCATTAAAAGATCCGTCGAGCTCCATCTCATACGTATAGGTTTAAGAATTTCGAAATAACTTTCCGTGTACTTCAAGAATCATTTAATTACAAATCGCAAATAACAATATATGGCACGCTACTACGCGGCTTTCGGTTAATAAATTATCATCGGAGCTGAATAAAATACGACTAGAAAAGAAAAGATGATTCATGATTGTACACAGCCTCAATGAAATCATCTTCTGGAATATACTGGTTTAAAAGTGCAATGTTTTCATGAAAAATTTTGATGTGTTCGAAGGCAGTACGTTTCCTGAAAGAAGATTTGTCCCCCCCCCTCCCATAAGCACGCTTTCCTGAATAGTTTAATTCACCGACTTATTCATATATCCATGGAACTTTCTGGATTTTCTACGTCCGGGCTAGGAGATTTTTTCGTCATACGTATTTCCTTATCCTTCCTTCTCTACAGAAGTTTCCATTATTAACCACCTGGTGATTAGTAACCATTTAGATATCGATGTAGACGCCATGATAAGTAGGAAGGTTACTAAAAAATGTGTTGATGCAAACATCTCCCTCCCTCGAACGGCTGTCGATAGAAAATCTAGTAAGTGCAGGATCCGCCTCCCTTATCTAGGTCAGTTTTCTGCCCAGTTAAGACGTATTCCCAAGCCGTTTGGTTTCAAATCAGCTCATTATTGCCTCACTACTCTTAAAAATATCTTCAATAGCACTAAGGACCGTATCCTTGAAGTTGAGCAGAGTGGACCGTGCAAAATTGAGTACTCAAATTGCAATGGCATTTATATAGGTGAAACTTGCCGCCAGCTCAAAATAAGAGAGAGTGAACATCGTAAACATGGAAGTCTAATGTAGTAGGCGAATTGGCACTCGCTGATCACTTTATTTTGAATAACCATAAGATCGAAGTAGGTATTTCTCCTTTGTTTCGCTTTGGTTGTAATTTATTCAGCTCGGATGATGGTTTATTAACCGAAAGCCGCTTAGGCGTGTCATCTATTGTTATATTTGCGACTTGTAATTAAATGATTTTTGAAGTACAAAATGAATCGTAACATTTTAGTGAATCGTATCAATTCTATAACTTTCCGTGTTTTTGTATATAAAAATATCACCCTATTGGGTAACTATTCACAATACACGAGCTCTCATGAATAGCCTATATTTCGTCCGGCGGAACCTCATAATGAAACTATTGTGGTTAATGAAAAACTTGGACGCTATCATCGAAAAAGTTTGTTCTCTTTGAATTTACTGTCGCCATTTCTGGGGCAAAATTCTAGAACGTCTAGAAGAATTATTTTCTCTTATGAACGAGAAATTGTGTACCTTTATCAAAGTTTACCACCAATGTTACAGATAAACTTTTAAACTATGAAATAGGGACGACGCAAACCAAAATATCTTTACATTTCAACTTGATTCCTTTTCGTTTCACGAATTTTACTTATATCGACCTCGAATCAACTCATTTTCTTGACCAAAAATAAACTCAGAATATTGCTATCAATGTGACCTCGATTTTGTTCCGCTTAATTTCCAATACAAATCAACAGAAAACGATCGGCAGTCAATTCACAATCTTTTTCTGAGGACTGATTTTTAGTGTAAAAATAGAATCGTCTTGTAAAGATCTGACCCCAAGATCCCCCTAGATTTTAGATTTATTTTATATTACTATGTTCAGCTGGAAAAGACCTACAATACGTGTTGAAGTTGAAGTGTGTTGATCATTAGTCATGCTTCGGCTTCAAGAATTGCCAGTTGAGAATTAGTCTCAAGAATGATGATTGAGCTTCACAATACGCCTCATCATACCATCACGACTGCACATTATGTCTGCGAGTAACATCGTCACCAAACAGATAAGTTGAGGAGGGGGGGGGGGGGGAAGTTGACTGTAAACCCAGAGCAGTTTAACGTGAAAAATAAGTCAAAATGAAGCTAATAAGTAAGTGTCGACTCAATATCAAAGCTGGTGTAATTTGAGGTTTGAATTTGGGAATTTCCTGATGAATTTAAAGTCGAAGAGCTTACATTCCGAGATAACTAGATATCCTAGATATCAACTATTCAGGTTGATAAATAATTAGAAAAAATTGATCAGGCATCGATTACAGGTTCATGAGAAATTAGTTAATATCAGGTCACCAACCCTGATTTTACGTCGACTCCATTCATAACGACGTCGGAGTGAAGTTGATTTTGAGTATAAGAATTGAAGATCGAGGTTGTTTCGTAGTCAACCAGTTTACTTTCCCAACCCCTTACAAACCGACTGTTTATCAAAATAACTGGGTGAATAGCTGGTCGATAAAAAAATGTGGACAGATTCACTATAATCACTTTTGGGGAAGGCGGTTATTTCCCTGTAACCATGGACCAAAAGTGGAGTACTGGGCAATCCGCTGCGGATCAACCTTGCTTCTACTTCAGCTTGGAGTAAGATGTTAACAAACCACCTATGTAACTGTACACATGTCCTCATGATCACCAACACACCGCAACCGGTTGTCCTGCTACTGGGGAAGGCGGTTATTACCCTGTAACCATTGACCAAAAGTGGAGTACTGGATATGCCCTGCGGATCAATACTTGCATCGCAGGTATAGAGTAAGATTGTCAACCAACCACATGTACCATGTATATAACACTAAGTATAATTGTAATTATTAGTATACCTCTACCCCATCTTTTTAGGGAATAGTAGAGGAGTCCCCCCAGTATTGTACCCCCAACCTACTTTTTCTCCTCCCAGCTGCCCTGAGATCACGGTTTAGATCAATTCGGGGCAACTGAGAGGATGATTAATAGCCGAAGTACAATAGGGAAACCCGTCCAGTGCGTAAGTCAACCCTCTGCGGGCAACCCTTGAGTATAGAAGCACATAGTTATAAACTACACCTGAGATGATAAAACCCTTTGCAGAGAGCTCTCTGCAAGGGCTAATTTCTAATATTGTCTTTACGCGTCAATAAATTCGCCCCAGAAAGGAAGTTTCCATTGGGGAACCCCCCCCCCAAAAAAAAAAAAAAAGATTCACTATAATCATCTTGAAATTAAGGTGAAAAAATAGACCAAAAGGTAGTCGACATGACCTTATATCGACGTCATCAGGAGCCTGTTTTAAGAAAGGGTAACAGGGTGCAGCCCGGGCCTTTAACAAAATGAGGCTCCAACCACCCATCACTTATTGAATTGTTTTTTGCCACTCACACAATGGAAAAACGATGGGATAAAAAAAAGGAGACTTTCATATTTTTCCATCAGCTTCTTCGGGGTAAGGGAGAGTCCAACTTTTGTGACCTAGTCAATGATCTTGACCCTCTTATTGGAGTTGAAAAGATTCCGAGTTCTGCTCTTCTGTTCAGAGGACTTGAAAAAAGTTCAAGCTATGAACTTCTGAAAAGAACAGAAATTAAAAAGATTTTGAGCTCCAAGCTTCTGTAGAGCCGGGTAAACTTCAAGCTATAAACCTATATAATATAAGCTAGGCTATAACTTCCGAGTCTCAGGCTAGATAGCTAGGCTCAGAGGAAAATTTTAGGCTAACGCTTTTTATGTTCAGACTGATTACGAGATATGGGAGTTCATCTTCAGAAACCGTCTTCGTCTGGCCTTTGTAACGTTATTTATGGCCTTGACCTGATTCAAGGAATTCGAAACGAATTTCTAGCACCGATTACTTTAGAGAGAGGGGACTTGAAGAGAAATTTGGAGCTATAAGCCTCCGTAGAGGTGGGTCCCAAGACAGGTTGAGCCCTGAATCTTGAAGGAGAGGATTTCCAGCTAAGACTTCTGAAGTTAAGACTCTCTTCCTCGCTGATACCTAATTAGGTTTTTGGTCAAATGATTGTCGAGGCAAAATAAAAGTTGACAATGTACTGAGGTAGTTAGGAGAAGATAGAGGAGGGACTTGAAAAAATTGAAAGTACGAAGGATAACACTATTAAGGCCAAATATCACTCAAAATTTCTAAAGACAAGGAGAGTGTAAATGGCAGGGTATGACGTCATTGGGAAATGATTTTGAAATGTTGCATCCCCGCTAATTCCAAAATTTGCGTACACGTGGCCCAATGACTTTTGACAATTTGACAAATTTCGATTTCAGCTCGACGCTATTTCAAGTTATACCTCCTAACTCCATTCGCGAGTAAACATAAGTCTAGATAAGCTTAGATGTGAAAATTTAGGCTAAGACTTATGATGTTCAGACTAATTCCGAGCTATGGGTTTACATCCTCAAAAAACGTCCTCGTCCGACGTTTGTGACGTCATCATTAACTTTGACCTGGGCTTTGCCAAAAATTTTGTGCTCCGATACTCTAACGACAGGGGATTTGAAAGAATGGGAGCCATGAACCTTCATAGGGTTGGGCCCAAAGAAAGATTGTAGGCTACAACTAAAGCTCACTTAATCGGTCATCATGAAAAAAAAAAAAAAAAAAAAAAAAAAAAAAAACTAGCTAAAGAAGGGCGTCAAACATTAGGACTGGACATCATCAGGGCCCGGTATCACCTAAAATCCCTATAAAGACGAGGGGAGTAAAAACATGAGAGTGTGACGTCATCAGGCTATGATTTTTGGTTTAAATTCTTGTCGAGGAGGAAGACACCAAAATCAGAGCGTAATATCAAGGAAATTTGCCATAGTGGACTTCCAGGACTTCCAAAATTTTAACAACCCAGAAAGAAAGGAAAAGAAATTCCTGACAGATGATTGAAACCAGCGGAGATTGTAGCTACTGCAAATGGTGGGCGTTTCTACCAAAAATTTGGTCTCCGTCCACTCAAAAACCTAATCCAGGCCTGGATGCATCGATAAAATTTCGACCAAGACTTCACAAAAAGTCAATTTTTGGTCGCTTCTGCGTCAATTACAGGTCGAATCTGTAAGGTAACTCGAAATCGACCGCACATCGTCAGTTGACATATCGAGTTACTTACGATACCTCAGATACAAATTTTGATAGATTGCGCAGTAACAAAGTGGATTCAACGTTTAGTAAATTCTTAGCAGACCGAAGCTCAAATGAATGAAATGTTTATTAATCTAGTTTTGAGGGTATTGTTCGCTCTTTTCAATTGTCCCATACTCTGGTGGGATGCTAAAATCATACAGTTATCAAAGATTAAAAATGAAATCCAAAATCTCAAATTCTACGAGGTCAGATATTTTCAGTTCATACGAAATACCTACTTCCCCTCTCACAGTAAGTCACGTTATAAAGTATAAACGAAATCAATAGCACTTACAAATGTCCACTTAGCTCGAAAGGCGGTGAGGTTTTACATCCGCCTTTCAAGCAAGAGATTATGGGCGGTTTTCCTTCCCTTTGATGAGGCAGTTATCTTTCATTTCAGACTACCGTACCTCCTCGAAGGAAGGAGAAACCTAATAATATTTTCAAATTCTGGTGAACCAACCTCCTCTCATACAAGATGTTACGACTTCAAGTTTTAGTGCGCAAATTTAGGGTTCAACAAGTTTCTTGAATGCTTACTTAATGAGCGTAATTTTGTACAGAATTTGAAATCGGCCATTACTATTTGGAACAAGGCTGTGCTCCTGTACATCGAATAGAAGTTTACGTTCAGTATTCATTTCGTTATTCCTGATTGAATCTTTCGTTTGATTCACAAAATTGTTTATTCCTAATCCATACCATCTCAACTTTTTCAAGTTTGTCGTTGATTCTCCACATAGGCTAGCTGCTGATCATACGGTTGAAAAACTTCCCGAGAAGGAAGTTTGTGTTTCATTAGATATCAAAGGTGAGAATGGAAATTTTTGACGAAGAAAGAAGTGACGGTAATCAAAGATACAAGGTTACACTTTCTCCGTCGACGGTGGCACAAAGTTAAACTTCGTTGAAACTCTACCCGGAGTGAAGTTAATTTAAAACTTTTACCGAAGCTTCAACTATGCCCCGTGAACAGAGAAAATAGGCAATTTGAAAACGTTAATATCAACTCGATTTTCAGCTGGCTACGAGCGAACAAGACGGAGAATAGTGTAAAGAGAGCGGACCGATTCTGACGTCGATTATATCGACGCCCACCTCGAAATTTTGCTCGTGATTTACGATACGGCTGTTCGTTCGTATATTAATTTTCCACGCTTTATACGGCGCGCTAATCGAACTCAATAGTCGATCTTGTATATAATAAATCCTCTCTCCCTCACATTCCAGATATTACAAAGGCGAGCTCGTTATCGATTCGCCGGGAAATTTGTGTACGTACCAATTCGATAAGCTGCGAAAGTCTGAGACCGAGTTTCACCATCACGACGTCCGTATTATTGGATACCGGTCTGATAAGTCGATTGTAGCTGCTGAGTAAGTCATCGTAGAGTCTTTTAGCATCCGGATTTGCCCGCACTCCGGTAAACGTCGCCGATATTATCATGAGCAGTAACAGCAGCAGTAGCGGCATCGGGTTTGACATCCGCAGTACTTATCATCTGTTTCGTGGATGACGATTTGTTTTTCGCGGCAAAAAATCACATTATCGCGTATGATGGGAACTCATTTTTCGACGGTAAAAATACGCATTAGAATAATGGTTACACGAGAATGCGATTACGTTACCGTGCATTTATCTCGAATGCTGTTCCTTCTTTCCGGATCGGACACATTCGCGGCTGGCGATAAGCGACATACTGATGCTCTTTTTTCGCTTCTTCGTTCCTCTTCAGGTCGATGATATAAAAATACCGATTAATAAACGAAATACGATAATTTTCTCGTTCGGTACGGTAAAAAAATAAAATATCACACACACGATTTTTGCTTTTTTTTTCGTCGTCGTCGTTGTTTTTCCTCTTCTTTTTTTCCCTTTTCGTCTTTTTTGCGCGAGTTAACGAGCACACAGCACCACGGTGGTGGCTGCTGTATCCGATAGCGCGTGTTTTGCCCCGAAAAATTCGAGCAACGATGCGCGCGCCGCACCTTCAAACGAAAACTTCGGCATCGTAACGTCGGAGATAAGTTTGACGAAAAAAAAAAAAAAAAAAAAAAAAGGACGACGACGAAGATGAGGGTAAAAGAAAGGAGTGAAACAAAAAAAGCTGCAGAGGAAAGCGCGTGGCGAGTAAAACAACACCGAAATACGAGAATAGGCGAAAAAATGTACGAAGAAAGCACGTCTACGAGCGACACTAGTCGATTTTGTTCTGTTTCCTAATTTTCATTACTGAATTCTACACCTTTACCATCCGGGTGGAAACGATATTTCGTTAGTTCTGAGTGATTTTACTATACCTAACCCTCTTTCTTGATGAAGAAAACGCCGACGAGTATTAATTAATCATTCTCGTCGAACGATAAATGCCAAAATCGACATTTTCATTTATTTGCAAGAACGACAAAGAATGAAGAAAAAAAAAAAAAAGAAGATAACATCAGCGGGTCGATGAATTGCTACTCAGAATGTACATTTTTATCGAAAAGTTAACTATATATACGATATATATATATAGGGAGTATAAGAAAACGTTGAGAAAACAAGGCGAAATAAAATAAATAGACATTGTGGGGCGTGTTTTGAAAATTAAATATCGACTGACTGGAAGCTGAAATTCAGCAGCATTCGTTTGATTTCGCAACAACTCGGTCGTGCGAGCGCGCGACAACGGGCATGTACTCGGCCGGAGAGCGGTAAGGGGCGCGGCGCGCTACGAAGGATACGCGGGAATCGAGAACACAAATCGGGATGCTGGAAGCAGTAAAAACGCTCTCGTAAGTAGCGAAGGAACATTCGTGCGGACAGGATTTTCGCGCACGGGATGGGGTCGTCGTGTCCAGAAGAAGAGAAAAAAGTCAAATAGTATTTTTTTTTTCTTTGCTCCTCTGCTGTGCGAAGAATTCGAGACGAAACGGGAAAAAACGCGAGCGAAATTTTATCAAGCTCGTACGCGTTTTTTATTTTTAAAGAAAATTGCGCGAGTATGTATTTATTTATTCCTTCGTTATTGCTCGCGTCATCGTCATCGTCTTCGGTCGCTTTTACCCATTCGAGTACATCGGTACGCCTGCTATTCGTGTAGGTGTATGCAAACTCCGTCATGAAAACTGATCTCAGCGCCACATCAATCTGACGTAAGTACACACGCACATTTTTACGCACGTATGCGGCCAGCTGATCGTAATTTATTCAACGGTTCATTACGAATGTTATCGCAGATCGAGTAGCGCATTGTGAATGGGCCTGAGTGCCTTCGCTCGCATTTATGCAGCCATGTCGAAAGATGGACTTTAGACTGGTGGTTACTTTTTGGTCGCTACAGCTGATCAGCGATTTTCTGCACACCGAAGCGAATCCGGAGGCCAAGCGTTTGTACGATGATTTGCTCACTAATTATAATCGTCTCATCAGGCCGGTGGGAAACAATTCGGATAGACTGACTGTGAAAATGGGGCTTCGATTGTCGCAGCTTATTGAAGTGGTGAGTAAAGGTGTTCGTGTATTCAAAGCCGTTTCGATGCCTACTAGAATCGAGCATGCTCATCAGTATACAGAATACTGTTTATGAAATTGCATATCGAGTCGCCGTAAATCCGCGATGAACTCGCGAACAACGCGAGATGACGACGTAGGTGGATGATAACAATCATAGGATATTGAATCGTGAGGCAATTTGCGAACAGGAGGACACTACTTGTAAGATGTTACGGTGTACTGGTCTTCTATCGTTGGGCAAGTTCCAAACCATAACTAGTTCTAAGTCTTAGGACTTTTCTCTTATTAATTCTATGTGCACTTTTTTCTCATGGTATCTCAGCTGACCAGACGACAGTAATCATAGAAACAGGTCGACGCTCATTGAAACCTAGGACAAAATATTTGGAAAATGGACTTGGAGAAAGGAGGATAAAAAGCTATGCAGCATCTTGTGTAATTTACAGTCAGGAAAAGAAATAAGATGGTAAAAACGTTCGATGAATCGATAATAGAGTAAGGAAAGATACAATGATACAGATGAGAGAAGGAGACAGAAAGACTACACAAAGAAAACGAAAAACAAGCAAAAATGAAAATCAACGAGAGGAAGAGTGAGAGAGATGGATCGACAGCCAGATGAAGTGTAAAAAGAAAGAAATTAAAGAACTGAAAAAACAGAGATCTCATTATAGAGATCGGTCGGCGAGAGGGAGAAAGGAGAAGAGAGAAGACATAAATTCAGACCGATAAGCCACATGGGAGAACGATGTCGAAGAAAAAGATCAGGGTAGATAAATAGAGACAGGATAAGAAACAGTGCGACGAAGGGAGACAGAGTAGCAAATGACAAAATTAGAGAAAGGCAGGCAGAAACACACATGGATTGTAATTAGAAAACCAGAGGAAAAGAGAGAGTCACAGAAGCACAGAAAGAGACAGAAAGACATTGTTCTACTCAGAGACTGATATGTTTGCAGGGCTTCTAAGGATTTCAGCTGTATGAAAGTTCGAGCTTTCAAGCTGTACTTCTGCGGGTATATGTGGAGTAAGATCTCATATTCGACATAGAGATTTATTAACGAATCTTGCGATATCTAAAGACGTACAGTCATGCAGCTCGGAGTCTAGCAGCTCTCGTGGACATTTTGTAAACATCGCAATTTCAGCGCTCCAGGTGGTTTAACGCTCGACCTAATTGAGTGTAAAAACAACTATTTCTAGGCGATTTTTCCGTAAAATCAAATCAAAATGAAAATTTTGTTTCACTTTCCCACTTTATATATGTAATCCCTCTAAAACTTTCGATGTGACTTGAGTGTCGGCTGATTTGTATTGGTGTACTGCACCAGCGTCACCAAGGTAATCTGATTTTTTCAGTTTGGAACGTTTCTGTTTGCTGAGAAGAAGAGTGTAGAGGCAGAAAAAGAGAAAAAAGTAATATTGGAAACAAAATCAAAAATTGCGCCCTGTAGTATGCAAATAAAATGTAGTTTACTAAATGGTAGATTTCATCAAGGTTTTGATCATTTGTTATCTTCCGGCAAGTGGGACGGAGGCCAGTCGCTTCGACCTACATTAGGAATTTCGACAAATTCCAATTAATGGTGTAGCCAGGGGGTGGTAAAAATTCCCTTCAACTGAGAAATTTGACCTAAAATACCACCAAAGTTACAGAAAAGCGCAAAATATTGCATAAAATTTGACCCTCTCAAAATTTTCTGACTATGCACCTAATGTATCGGAGGAGGACGATCTTGAAGATATGTTGACCCTTCATCTATGAGGATGTACGAGGGGAGGGATTCAGAAAATCTAGGGTCTATTAACAAAGTTGATGAAGGAGAGCAGAAAAACTTTTTAATGAAATTTACATGCAATTTGAAATGTCACCAATCACAACCTATCAGTCTTACAATAATTTTTTCGAGTCGCGAGTTATTCTGTTATATGATCTAGCTAGGAAATACTAATTTTATACAATACCGGTATTCATGATTTCCACTGGCAATTGTCAACGATTAAATTAGTTCGCTGAAAATGTGGAGGTTTGACAATTTGCTCAGAATGGTTAGGATTATATTATTCATCTTCTAGTTAATATTGTTTCCATTGAGCTGAATTACAAACTTTTAGCACCACAATCATCAAAATTTGTGAACACTTCTCCTCTAAAACCGCGCGGTTGGAAGATAAGTTAAGTACTTTTCAAGTTTTACGAGTGTGGGCTTTCTAAACCACCGGCGAAACTGCGTGACAGGCTCCGTACACCAGGCATGAATACGAAACCACCTGACAAACTTCATTCGTCATGATGTCAATGAATAAGCTTTCTAATATAGCGTTTACTAGTTTCATTTTTTAGCGGCTATTGTTTGCAACTGACTCGGGTAGCTCAACATTTACCTACTCTCTTCAATTTCTGCGTGAACCTAAAATCATCTACATATATCTTTCGAAAGCAATGCTCAAAATTCAAATGCTACTGATTTAAAACAGAAGCGACGCAAGTTCGAGAAGTCAGGTTTCCTGTTCGAAGCTTAAAATTTCGATATTCCCTTTCTTCTACAAGTCAGTATACAAGCCTCCTTTTTAAAAAGCTAATGATTGAACATTCGGATGAAATCCCGCCCTTAAACTCCATCATAAAATGAGACGAACGTAAATAAATTGCGATATTACTTCCCTGCAGGACGAGGGTCCATATCAATTCCAAGCTTCCAGCTCTGGAAAAATTTTGAACTTTTGTTCGATGAAGAACGTGAAACAGTCAGGATACTCAAGCTTTATGGCTGAAAAATACTTGGGAAACTGTGTTCAACAAAACCACGAACTTTTTTCCATGACAAGCTAGCAGGTCTCCCGCTGCTATATCATTTATTTTAAAAGCCATAGAATTCTTTTTAATGTGCGTATTAGCTCAGTTTCTTCGCGGAAGAAGTTGGTTTCTGCCACACATAGGCTGCGGTAGAATTTTCTTGTTTATTTTTATCTCCTCCCAATTTTTATTAACTTTTTCTCGTCTCTTGTTGCATGCCATCGCCCTCTGTTTCCGTTTCCTGCGTTTTTTTTTTCCCTAAATCTTTTTACTTTTTATTACGCATTCTAATTTCTTGTCGTCGTCATCGTCAGTTATTTGCCACCTTTGTTGCGTCACTAATTTTCGTAACTTTTCTTTTTTAATTGATCCATTTACATTTTTTCTCTTCTTGTCTCTTATTAACTTCATTGTATTTTATCCTCATTTCTCGTCGTTTTCCTCAGCGCCAGGTGTTTTTCACTCGCCGTTTCTTTAATTGCTATTTCTGTCACCGATTTTGTGTCACGTTCGCGTTTCTCTCCTACCATTTAGTTGACAAATTGAAGCTAGTATTCTGCAACAAAGAGTCATAAGTTGCGACCATTTCTAGAGAATATCACAAGGTCATTTTTATGTCATTATTCTTGCTGAAAGAAATAAATTTACATCGATTAACTTGTAGAGATGACCGAATAATTGAAGAATTATATGCACGTGTAGCCTGTACATTAAAAAACGACGTACAGTACTATATTGACCGTTTAGTGCTTCGAAAAGTGTTTATGACAGTTCTTAAAAACTAATAAGGTATTAAAAGTCTTGTATGCGGTGTGATTTATTAGATTAGCATTATAGAAGGTACATTTCTGTGATAAAACATGGTTTTACAGCATTACTTTTTTCAATTATTTTTTTTGTTTTTTCCTTTCTTTCTTTCTTTCTCTTCTTCATTTTTATTTTAATTTTATGATTAGTGAAGACCAGAGGCTTTTCAAATCGAACAAATGAGGCAAACGTTTTATTGACACGTTATGTGCAAAAGAAACAAAGACGCACCTGATCATCGTCAGATCGAGAGTAGTTAATCACCATTCCGTGTTAACAAACGTATTATAGTGAAATTATTTCCATATTTTGTTTCATGTCTCATGCCTCCGTTGACCAGTTTAAGAGCACCAGGGCACTTGGACTATTATTTTTGCTCCTTGATAGTCATATAACTTCTTATTTACCTCCAAATATCATCTACTCAACTGAAAAATTATCCAACAAGAGAGTATCCAAGAAATTTCCAGACAATCACGTTCAACGAGTACCTAGTTTGTATTAATACTAAGGGAGAAAAATAGCAATTGTTAAAAGAATATTCCTCGAAACGTAGTCCTAAGTGTAGCTTTTAAGAGAACTTTTGGATGAGGAAATGAAGATTTTGATATACCTGACGCGACGTGTGGTAGACGAAGGAAGACTTATTGTCATTTTTGGGTCGAGAACTTCAACTGTTGGGAGATAAAAATGAAAAATTCGAGTCATTGAAGAATAGACCAGGTTAGAATAAAGTGCGCTAATCTAAATTTTTGCACTCCATAAGATGTCAAGCTAGCTAATTAACAACTCCAAGCAAATAGCCCGTACGCGTTGCTGTAATGCTTGAAAAATAAAATTAAAAAATGAAACGGTTTCATATCTTTGCTGAACCCTACTCCCCTACTCCTATAATTCCTGAATTTGCGTCTGCACAGACGTACAGGCGCATACTTTTGAGCCTGGTCTAATTCTATCAGCCCAAGCAAACCAGGCTGCGAAGTGGAAGGCGGAGTCTCTTCGACGTCACGATTCTGATCTCGATTTATTTTGACCGAAAAAGGGACTACTCTGATGACGTCATAAGCTGGGTAATGATTAGTATTATTCTGTCCCAGGGGATCTAGATGGGCATTAGCAAAAAGAGACCACACTCCGCTCCCATTTCCCAAATGAGTTTATCCATATCAGAGAATGGTATGCTCCGCCCTCTCGCAGTTGTGATAGGAAACATGATCTTTATTTTTTTACTAGTAAACAATTTGATTTTTTTTTCGAGAATGAAGAGAATAGATTTCTTTTTTATTGCCTCATGATTGAACAATATTCCTCTTTTGTCGGCATCATGTGTGGTATGTTTCATTCGGTGCTGTTACTAGCTCTCAATGACTGTCAGCAGCACCGAAACCCTTTGTAGGAAATGGAGATCACACTTCAGGCGATGAGTGTAAGAAACTAAGTCACCTGAGTTATTATTGAAGAATTTACAAGCACTTGTCTAAAAATGAAACGACTCGAGAAAAAGTCTTCCAGGAGAAAATTAATCGATAAACTCCAATCCAGACAAGAAGAACCATGGTTGAAGGACATAATAGCTGTAATCGAACATTTTCCAATCACCTTTCCTTGAATTCTCTTCAACAACTTATTTCATCGATTCACATATTCTAGTCTCACTATAAAAAATTCGTTTAAGTTCCTCTCTTCATGCTACTTTCATGGTTTTGCCAACAAAGATTTGTATCAATCTTCCGTGCTTCGACTGTTTTTGGTGCACTACTTACCAAGCCTTCATTAAGCCACTAAGCCTACGCACTGAGGCAGTTTTAACAGGGAACCTGTTTTATCAGGGGGTATTTCGAAAAAAAAGTCCGCCGGCCGGAAAAAATCGGAGCTTGGAAATTTTCCAAGTCCTCCTTGTATCATATGAAGTTCGAGAGCTAAGTCCCCCTCCTACCATATTATAAGTCTCCCTCCTATAATATATAGCTTGGTGGCCAGGGCCTATGACGTCATAGGTCAGCCTCGTGACGTCACAATCTGATAACGTCATAAATCAGTTTTTTTCCAAGTCCTCTCCAATCATATACAGCTTGGGGGACGGAGCCTGTGACGTCAAAATTTTATGACGTCATAGGTCAGCCTTGTGACATCTAAATGTGCCCCATAAACAGGTTCCCTGCCACCCTTCGCTTAACTCCGTTAAAGAACCCGCGAGTTTTTTCAAAATTTCTGTTCTTAGCTGCCCAATATCCATATTTTTCCATCTTTTTAAATGCTCTCAGCCTACTCAATTCGTCCCTTCTGTCGCTCTAATTCCATCTAGACACTCCTCTCAGACTTAGGCCTTTGCTTCCTATTTTCTCATCCATTCTCCCTCGGTCAACACCTATCCTGACATCCGTCTCGTTCTGACTGAAATTCCCGAACCAGCTAACTTTATAGACAAACAACACATCGACAAGATAATTTTTTTAGAATTTCCTTCCCACCTTCTCTGCTACACGTACGTGTTCAAATCTGGACCAGAACCGGACATGAAGTCTCTATTCAGGATAGAATCCTATCCTTTCCCAACAAAAACTCCGCCTCCATATTCCACGCCTAACTTACCGCTATATTCACCTCTCTTCTCACTTGCTTCTCTCTTTTCCGCAAATTCCGTATCCCAACTGATTCTCTCTCTTGCTCCAGCGAATCCTCATTCTTATACACTTGTCAAGTTCTTTCTTCATTCTTCATCGCTTTCTTGTGGATACCGGAACACATCGACTCTAAGGAAAATGACGCAGTGGATCTTGTTGCAAAGAAGTCATTGCGTTCATCTTCTACGACTCACCCCAGAATCAACTCCATCTCAAATCCTATTTTTGTTCTCTCACCCTCCCTTCCTTGTATGATTCCTGGTCCACTTCATGCTCTAATAAGCTCTGATCTTTAAAGAAATCCACAATTTTTGGGTCTAGTTCAAACCGTCCTTTCCGATAAGATCGAGAAGACGAAGTCCTTCTAATCAGTCTCAGAATAGTCCATATCCGTCTCACTCACTCACTCTTTTTTCTTTTTATTCTTCTCATCCCTTTCCTGTCTGTACTGCAATGCTGAAGATCTATTTATTTAGCATGTGCAACTTTCAGAGTCACACGTATTAAGAAAAAGACTTGGAAGAGTCCGTGAATCCTCAGGGACTTGCGAAAACTAGTAAATGGGAGAATTTTGATTCCTAGGACATAAAAGATGAGGAGTCGAATTTGAAAGATGGTGAGCTCAGAGCCCTTATATAGGTGGACTTTTGAGTTAGACATATGAGGGAGGGTATTTTAAAACGTTTCCCTTTGAAGGACTTCAAAGTCGCTACTGAAGAAGAAAACCATTATGTGGTCGGAACATCGAACTTGAATAAATAAATTTATGTTTATGTGGCCAGAACCTTGAGTTTTTCCTTTGTGTCAAATAGTAAACTTCCATAGAAGTGTGACTTGAAAAAGAGCTTCCTCTAAGCTAAAATATATGTAGAAAAATCTTCTCTGAAACCTCGTAGAGGCTTTCTTCGATTAACACGATTCATGAAAGTTTACTTTTATTATTCATTTCTAGATTGTGGGACGCTACAGAAATTTCCTATAATTTGTGAGTACGAGATGGAAAAAGGTTTCATGAAGAAGATCTCATTCAAATTAGTCGACCAAATAATTGACTAAAACTTTCAACAGTTTTGTGCATGCACATTAAGACTATTGAAAATGGTCAACTCTCGAACGATAAAATTATTTTGTAGTTAGTCAACGATAGTTTTAAAATTTTCACTTTAGGCGGGCGTGGGCTTCGACAGATCCCTATGACACGTGCGGCACAGACACGTGTAATTTTTTCTCGCATGTGAAGATTATAAAAACGCTCGGTGGCCTTATTCCGCGAAATTCGAATCTCGTATAACCTATACTCGTGTACCGCGCATTCTGTACAAATAAGTAATCAATTTTTCAATTAAGTGGAGAACTGAAATAAAACCTCAGTGTGGTTTACGATTGTCAGCGTTAACGACGTACTTGAAGTGTGAAGTTTCCTTTTAATAAGACGGTTCATTAGACGATGAGAAGAGTAAACAATGAGTGTGCACGAATACAAAGTTTTACCACACTATTACACCATCGCGATATTCACAGTAAGAAATTGTAACTTCGCTTCGAGTACCGTATCTCGATGTACGAATGTTTTATAATGTGTAGTGCACCTTCATTTTGAGCTGCGATCTTTTCAGCTCTTGTTCCTATTCACACTACAACTATACCGATGGAGTGAAAAATCAATTTCAAAAAGCCGACGTGTGTTTCCCCGGTTTGCCCGCGCCTACCCGTATACAGATAAATCACCTTTTCATTTTCACGTGAAAAAACGCCGCGCCGTCTACGAGTTGCTCATTTTTCTTTACGGCTACCTGTGAATGAAAATAAACATAATACGAGCACGCTTTCGCAAAGGTGAACGGAAAGGCCGATTTTTGGTCATCTCAAAAGGAAGAGATTGAGCGCATTTAGCGGAACGAAGAAAAAACTTCGAAATTAGGAGAAGAAAAATGAATTTGCAGTTTGCGAGTAGGAGATTTTTTTTACTTTTTCTATACATTATAAGAAATATACAGACTTTGCGATGGTTTGAAGGAAAAATAACTTTCCACAATACGGAAAAGAAAGCGCATTCGAAGAACCCCCTCGTACAAAATTCATCGATCTGTTACCCGCGATATGCCCAGAAAATTAAAATAATTACTTCTGAAAAGTAAAAAGCGTAGAAATTTCTTCAAGGGAGCTCCGCGTATAGCTCCATGGTTAAAGTTTTCTCAAGCTTTCCTCCTCTTTTATATGACTCGAATATCAAAATCTTTTCAAGTCCTTCTTTTACATCTAGAGCTAGGAGGTAGGAATTTTTCTAAGGCCACTTCCTCTCAATTATAGACCGAGTTCAAATTCTCTCAAGTCCCCGTCCATTTTTTGAAAAAGGCTTTTATCACGAAAACGATATTTTCTCAAAAAGGACGTCGTAGAGCAGGTTTGTTGTCAAGACCTATTTCTTAATTGTAAATAAAAATAACTTGTTCATTAAAACCCTTCCTCTGTCGACCGACATTCTAGATTGACACCTCTCCTCCTCTTCAAAATCTCTCTCAGAGGCTTGAAATCTTTCTCTTCTTGAGAACAGGTTTAGTGTATAAATACCTCGATTGATTCAGGAAGTGATGTGATATTGATTAAGAAGGTCAGGAAGGGGGTGATAGCAGAATTTTGGGATAATGGACCATGGACTGTAATAATTAATTAAGTGATACTACGAGTACAGTTTATTGCTCACACGCCGTGTTACTCTTCAAGAAAATGGCCTCACCACAACAATGAAAGTTTCCTCATCTTGGACTTCCTGCATCGACCATACAAATTCATGGCATTAAAGGTTCAAAAGGCGTTTTCCTTGTGAACCGATTCATAGGCGCTACCTTTGCTAGACACAGAGCCTAAGATGTAGATGGTCAGTTCGATTGCAAATAAAACGCAACCCGTATTCACATCTAATAATACTTGGGAGAGAAGGAACCTGTTTCGTTTTAACACGTTTCATGTCTTTGCGGTGGTTTTACGCGTGCCCGTGACCTTGGGATCACGCTTTTGTCGAATCTACAGCGCTGCCCGTCCTCCATGGTGGAGTGGGTGCGGGTTCTGTATGCATTAATTTTGTTTCCTCCCTTTCGGGTATAACTTCAGTGTTGGAAGATTGGACAACCGCCAAGTTGCAGTGCCCCCAGACACATAAAACATTAGAACGTACAACAACAACACCACCTTGGATTCAGTCAAAACTCCATTTGCCTTTCAATGTTATAACGTCTATAGTTGACCCTCGTGCAATTGCGTCTCTAATTTATCAAGTTGTGTGAATATGACGAATAAACATCCTTCAGAAGATAACTGAAACTCAGATTACGGCTTGTTGGACGATCTGTCCAAGCATATTGATCTGAAGAATTTATTGCTGACGTCACTTTCTTCTGGACCCTATTCGGGTACCTGATTATGACATTTTGGGAACAGAAACTCAGATTTCTGCATTGGGACAAGTAGCGCTTCAATCAAGTCAGGCAACACCATGGGTGGATTAATTGAGAAGAGATTAAACAATAAAGAGGAATACTCCGACGTGGAGTAAAAAAATGCAAACCGCAGAAAAAATGAAAATACGACGAGCGCTTTCGGTTAAACAACCATCTTCGAGCCTGAAATGAAAGCAACTGACGAACAAAAGAGAAGAACGAGGTATTAAGATCGTCCAAACGAGAAATCACGGTGTGAGTCATAAACAAGTTCGATCAGGCCATCTTCCGGAATATACGAATTAAGAACAGTGATACCGTCAGTGTTGAGATGACGAATTATCTCTATATTCTCGAGGGCGATACGCTTACGGTAGGAATTCTCCTTATGGAGGAGCTTTTCGGATCCCTCACGGAAGCTGTGGCCACTGTTTATTAAGTGATCGGCGAAAGCTGACTCCCCCAAGTGTCCCTTCTTCCAAGACTTCATGTGCTCAGCTACTCGAACTTTCATTTGGCGGCTGGTCTCACCAATATAAAAGCCTCCACAATCCTCACACTCCAACTTATACACACCACTCCTCTCATCAACAGGTATGGGGTCCTTCAGTCTCACAAACAACCTCTTGACTGTGGTAGGGTTGTAAAACGCGGGTCTGAAGCCAAACGGGCGAAGGGCCCGACCCAATTGCTGGGAGAACTTCCCCAAGAAAGGGAGACTGATCCAACGCAAACGGCGATCACGGATCGTGTCTCGGGGGAGGGAGGTGGTGGAATCCAGGAGGCCCCTCGTAACTTTCCTCCGAACCATCACGTCAACATCAACATTGACCCCATTCACTCTGGCCAGGTGTTTTATTGTGATTAACTCTTTCTTGAAGGCAGACTGACTCAAAGGAATACGAGTCAGTCTGTGAACTAGGCTATGAAAAGCAGCCATCTTGTGAGCAACAGGACCGAACGAACCACCGTGGACTAAAACATCGGTCGTAGTATCTTTCCTGTAAATTCCAAACTTATGGATACCGTCTATTATAGAGATCGATAAATCCAAAAAGTTAATGGAAAATACCCCTACTTCCAACGTAAATTTGATGGAAGGGTACCAGGAATTGAGATACCTCAGAAACTCACCAAGGAGATCTGGGTGACCAGTCCAGGTACATAGAACGTCATCAACGTACCTGTGCCAATAATGAATATGATTAAGTAACACCTGGTCCGAGGAAAAGAGGTCAAGTTCAAACTTAGACATGAAGATTTCGGATATGAGAGAGCCTAGTGGTGATCCAATGGGGATCCCTACCTCGTCAGGGAACTCGAAAAATTTCCCTTCAAATTTACAATAGTTAGGGGACCAGCAAGTATTAAGAAGATCGAAGAATTCGTGAAGCTCATTATGAGGAATGTTGGCTTTGACGAGTAGCTCACCCATACGCTGGATAGTAGCAGCCTTAGGAATATTCGGGAACAAACCAACAACATCAAACGAGCAGATGGTCGTTCCCGGGGGAAGGCTTACATCCTTGAGGACGTCAGTTAAAGAGGCCGAATTCAAGACCGAATGAGGGGATTCAAAATCGATACGATTTTTGAACCAACGGTCAAGGAATTTAGCAAGGAGGTAGGTAGGAGAGGAGACGAAAGAAACAACGGGTCGCATCGGGGTATTGTTCTTATGCACTTTAGGCAGCCCGTACAAGTGGGGGGGTGTGGGGTTAGGAACGAGGAGGGCTTTTTTCAAAGCAGGAGTTTTGATAACAGCCTCACTCCTGTTAATGACACACCTAACTTCTTTGACATGCTTGGGAAACGACGACAGGTACGTTGATGACGTTCTATGTACCTGGACTGGTCACCCAGATCTCCTTGGTGAGTTTCTGAGGTATCTCAATTCCTGGTACCCTTCCATCAAATTTACGTTGGAAGTAGGGGTATTTTCCATTAACTTTTTGGATTTATCGATCTGGGAGTCTATCAGCTGGTTTGCCTTACTGATTTACTATCAAGTAACTTTTCAGATGAAAACGGAGGAACCTCCACAAGCAGACGAGTTAGGCATAAAGATTCATCCTACTCTGAGCGAGATGTGAAATATGATTTTCAATTTTTGTCCTTAGGAAGTTTTCGGGGTGCTTTTTTGTTCACATCGAGCTGTCCGCATCTCTTTTCATTAGCCGTAGAAAAAAGATGGATGGACAATAGCGAATCATCGAGAAAGAGACAGAATGCTTGTGAAAGGAGAAGCATGAAGTGAGGACATAAGTCATCCATCATGTGGTCAGTCACTGAATTCGTACAGCGCCTTTCTTAATGATGATTGGTCTAGAAAATTGTTTTTGAGCCACCACTAAGCAAGATATAAATTTTTACCGATTCTAAATATATTTTTCCTTACTTAGAAGTTCGGAAAATTAAGGACCTCACAAGAAAACTAGAGAGCTATCAGCATATTTTACCAGCTGCGAATCGCTAGTCATATCTATAATTCTCGGGTTCAAAGGACTGGACTCGACTTCGAAGTACTTGAATCTGCATAATTTATAAAGGTCATACGTCAATCCTGTATATAATCGTGACACGAATTTCATCATCAACCTGTAGATCATAGCGTTGAGTTTTCTGAAACAAAAAACCCTCCCGTTTTTCATCGCCATAAAAGTGAGTTATCAATGAACACGGATTTGTGTGAACGATTTCGGATTCGTGTCACGCGAAAGTTTGATTCTACATCTCGAGCGACACCAGGGGATCTGAAAAGTTGAGCAATATTAATTAAGCGGATTCGACTCTCTACCGTATACCTACTTTAGCTGAAATTAATAGAGTCGGCTGCTGCAAGCCGCTCGTTAAATGAAGCGAGCCTGATCAATCTTACTTCGTTCGTCGGAGAAGGATGGCGAAATTAAAGAAAGTAAGCGGTAAACTCCGCGCGAATTTTGAACTTCCGTAATTCGATAACAACCTCCTCGTCCTTCCTTCGTGGTATCTAGACATTATTGCTGGCACGCGCGGCTAAATGGCGAACGTGAAACTTGAAGAACGTTACGTGTTAACGAACGCCAGGATGGTTTTTCATCATCGCTTCTACGTTGCTCGTCGCCGCTACCGCCACTGCCGCGCGTCATAACCGCATGCCGGAAGCTGTAATACGCGCGTATATAGATATACTGTGAAAGAATACTCGAATTTCCGAACATTGATTATTTCCCCAATCAAATAGCGAAATGACGGTTTCGTATTATTTGCCGGCGTAAAAATTAAGGCACTCGAGGCTACACATTTCCCCCGCTCCCCCCTCTCTGCAGATATCCCGACAAAAAAGCTCGCTGTGCAAACTCGCGGACGTCGTCGATGTTCGACTATATCGCTGGATAGTTGAGAAGCGAGCATCATTATAGCGATAGGGCGAAAGGAAAGGTGGACGTCGTCGTTTCAATTATTTTTAAGAAAGATATAATGTACCGTGATAAATGAGTTCGCTGCGCCGCCATATCCTCTAATAATTTGACGTGATAAGAATGGAAAGTTCAACATAAGCGATACCTTTTCCTCTCCTTGTAGTCGATAAACGATATAGATACGGTAAACGGTATGAAAAGACGGGAGAATGTGTAGCTCTATTACAGCGATACATCAATCTGTCGTCCAGTACATCGTAACATCTTTGCTACTTTCGCACATCATGTAGATAATAAATCCTGTACACTTGGTAACGTGTACTTTTCCACGTTATCTAGTCTTTTAGAAGAGTTATATTGCTAGAAAAATTCTACCTAATTGCCTTAGTAAAGGCTGCACGTTTATTTTGTTCTTTTTTTTCCAATTTTAAATTTAATCCTCGTCCTCGTGTTTCAGAATCTGAAGAATCAAGTTATGACAACCAGTTTTTGGGTCGAACAGGTTTGTACTTACTTCTGATGATAAATTTATGTTATCGACGAATGGAATGAAATTGAAAGGAAGAAACACAATGTGGTTTAGGGTAGATTCAGACACGAAAGTTACGATTCTTACTTCTGGTTTCGTGATGGTGAGCTTGGACTTAGAATATCAACTCAGTCGTCAAAATTTGGAACTGACACTGTCCAATCAGAAACGTTGTGAGCAAAATTAAGCGAAATGAAGGAAGTTAGACTCACTTGAGAGGGAGCATGTGAAGGAGGGGATAGAGTCTGAGATTAGTTTCACTCGCTTCTTGTAAATAATTTTTTCGAAGTTCATTTCCACGTTATTGAGTTGGGTGATCAATGAATGCTACAGGAGTGAGAAGGGTAGATACAAGGTGGTTATTATATTGTGGTGCATCGTATATGTATGGACCGAGGGACACTAGGAAGAACTGCGGACAGGGTGGTCTAGCGCTTCAAACGTACGTAGGGAGCCTGTGAGCCACTCGGCCCAATATTATAGTTTACTAGAATCATACTATTATAGGTAACTAACTTACAAATAGAGGTGCCTCACTCTTGAAAAACCGACACGAAAAACTGTCACGGTTTTCCGTCGGTTTTTGATTTATACTACTCCTGGAAAAATCGTTCCGAAAAACCGTTACTGTTCTTTGACGATTTTTGACTGGAACTATAGTTTTGGAGAAAATATTGTGACGAGTTTTGATTGAAAGTGTACTCCATCACCGAAAACCGTCCCAGTTTTTTGTAGGTTTTTTTACTGAGACTACGATTATCAGCAACCTTGAACCACTTTCGAGACTTGGAAAAATTTTGGCCTTCTTTACTTTCATTGATGAGAGAATATGTCAGGCACAGGAGATATTAACACTCGCCATCGTAGGTATTCCGTCCGGACAAATTGATTTTTAAAAATTTCTCTACTTTCACTATACTACGCACAGGTCTGATATACAAGATACGCTGAGCTATACCATTCTACTCATCCTGCCTTAAAACTAGGCCTGACATATAAGATATTGTCTCGTTTCACGACGTAATCAGTGACCTTGACCTACTTGAGCCATTCAGGGGTGTCACGAGACCATTTTCATGGAGACGATTCTTCGTAAACGTTTTAGAGGGAGGAGCTTCTCTTTTAGCTTACCTATAAGAGATCTGATTTTGTAACAGGGAACCTGTTTTATGGGGGGCTTTTTGAGAAATTTGCCGTGCGCCGTGCGCCGTCCGCCGTCCAGCAAAAAACTTGGAAAAACGACGGCTTCCTTAACGAAGTTAAACGAGGAACGCAGGGAACCTGTTTTATGAGTCGAATGGGATTTGGTATTGAAAATTCAAGGAAGCCTAGACCTAGATAAACATAGTATAAAGAAGGCCTAGACCTACTATAAGCCTATCATAATATAGTTTGAGAATCTAAATTTTTCTCGCTCGGGAGTGGAAATTTTTCTAAGTTCCTCTCCTATCACATATAGCTCGAGAGTCGAAATTTTTCTAAGTCCCTCTCCTATCATATATGGCTCGAGAGTCGAAATTTTTCCAAGTCCCTCTCCTATCATATATAGCTCGAGAGTCGAAATTTTTCTAAGTCCCTCTCCTATCATATATGGCTCGAGAGTCGAAATTTTTCCAAGTCCCTCTCCTATCATATATAGCTCGAGAGTCGAAATTTTTCTAAGTCCCCCTTCTATCATATATAGCTCGAGAGTCGAAGTTTTTCTAAGTCCCCCTCCTATCATATATAGCTCGAGAATCGAAATTTTTCCAAGTCCCTCTCCTATCATATATGGCTCGAGGGTCGAAATTTTTCCAAGTTTTTCGCTGGACGGCGCACGGCGCACGGCGTACGCCAGATTTCTCAAATAGCCCCCCATAAAACAGGTTCCCTGTTAAAATTTCGACTCTCGAGCCATATATGATAGGAGAGGGACTTAGAAAAATTTCGACTCTCGAGCTATCATATATAGCTGGAGATTCGAGAAAAATTTAGACTGTCAAACTATGTTATACTAGGCTTATAGTAGGTCTAGGCCAGGCCTGCTCAACCTGCGGCCCGCGAAAGAATTTCAGAAAACCCAAAAAATAGTAGAAACCTTACAATTTCATGACACGATTTGATTTCATAATACAAGTAGGATACAAAGATTTTTTTTTAATGCCTGCAAACGTATATGAAAAAACAAATAGAAAAAAAATAATGTTGAAAAAATAGGAAAGTAATCTAATCAATGTGATGGCTGTCTTTGTTTTTCAGCTGCGAGTTCAGGAATATTTCCCCTTTAATTATCGTTCTACAATACAATAAAATCGTTATTAAATATAGGTAAACGATTTGCGGCCCGCGGAAATTTCGGGAGACACAGATGCGGCCCGCGAGTCGTAAAAGGTTGAGCAGGCCTGGTCTAGGCCTTCTTTATACTAGCTTTATCTAGGTCTAGGCTTCCTTGAATTTTCAATACCATATCCCATTTGACTCATAAAACAGGGTCCCTGCGTTCCTCGTTCAACTTTGTTAAGGAAACCGTCGTTTTTTTTTTTTTTTTGGGGGGGGGTTCTTTACTGGATCGAGGGGAATACGACACCCCTGTCATTCACCCCATTATACAGTATAAGGAAGTTATAATAGGTTAAGAATAAGAGCGAACGAGCGAGTCGAGTCATCCTTAGAAAGCCAGCTACCCTAAATGACGGAGTTAAACGAGGGGTGGCAGCAAACCGGTTTCATGGGCCACCTGGGATTAGAAAATATATGAGGTCATCGAATTTTCACGTCACAAGCTTGGACTTTGGAGTTTCATATGTTAGCAGAACAGCCGAGCTATATATTATGATAGGAGGTCGACCTCTAAACGACCTTGAGGTTGCCAGCCGGCTGGACGGCGGATGGCGAAAATATTTTCCGAAAAAACCCTCGATAAAACAGGTCAATGCAGTATACTGGATTACTGGAGTCATACTAGGCTCCGCGAAGGAGGCTTTCAGCAAGTTTGCCCAATATACAGCATATGAGGTTCATACTACGCTAGGGAATACTGGTGGAAAAGGATGTTACTATGACGTGCCATCAGGCCGAGATAGACGTACCAAAAGTTTATATGATCGGTAAAGTCGACTCAATATGATCTCTAAAATCAATATATTGATATCAAAGAGCAGGCAGCAAGTATATAAAATGCTACACCATAATTCTGATATGAAGGCTGCAAGACTTCATCAATGTATTCTAGGGCGGGCGGAAGAGGTACACTTGGAGGTTGAAGAAGACCAGGATAGAATATCATATATCAACAATTTTAGAAGATGTCTTGGTAGAATTACTGATAGAAAATCTCAAATGAAATTTTGTACAAGATTTAGTCAAACTTTCTAAATTTGGCAGAGTTTTGAATGAAGGACGATAGAGAAGAGATACAACTGAGCAAAGAGAGGAGCTGTGTATGTGTGTGTAATGTTTTACCATTAAACTATAGAATCAAAGATAATCAGGGTAGGGATAAAGAGGAACTTTTCCAGTAATTCCTCCTTAGCTCGACAAATATTGTAATTGCGAGAGAGAAATCTCAGGAGTTCAAATCTCCTCTTGCCATAATAAAACTTGTCCTGATGGAATAAACCATAATTAAAAATTAAACTTTAAAAGCACTACCATTACGTATAATATGAAATCTAAAATCAAATTACCGACGTTTCGGAGTCGACATACACCTTCATCGGGGTAAGAGAAAACGGATTTTATTTGATAGCAGTGCCTCTAAAGTCTAATTTCTTAATACAAATTTCCTTCAATTCTTTACCAGCTTTAGTGATTATAAGATTTGTCTTCCATACTTTTGGGATCTAAAGAAAACAGTGTCCCTCGGCTCCCAAACATAGCCATACTTTTTTACGATCCAAAGCCATTGTTCCTATCCTCCTTACCATTAAAGCCTCCAGTAATGAGGTGAAGAGAGGAAGAGAGTATCGCTGGACTGACTGAAGATCGTCAAAATTATTCATAAGAGCGAGTGAAACTAACTTCGGGGCCAGTTTTAGCAAAAGAACGTTCCGAATGTGACACGGTTCAAGCCGAGATTGAATAATTAAGCACCCGTTATGGGGCGATTAAAGTATGATAAATCTAGATTAATCTGGGATATTGGCTACAGAAAAGTTGGCAAAACTGGCCCTTTGTCTCAACTACCTCCCACCGTATATTGGTAGGAACTTCTCATCGTCTAGTGCCCTGTTGTTATCTCTCTCTCTCTCTCTCTCTCTCTCTCTCTCTCTCTCTCTCTCTCTCTCTCTCTCTCTCTCTCTCTCTCTCTCTCTCTCTCTCTCTCTCTCTCTCTCTCTCTCTCTCTCTCTCTCTCTCTCTCTCTCTCTCTCTCAATGCCTCAATTAAATTTTTATGCTGTCTTTTATTCCTGCAACCCATTTAGTAAACTTGGAGATCCCATCCCCAAAAACGAGCTTAGGAGAGTCTACAAATTAAGCAAGTTGCTGCGACACTCGCAGAGAGTATTTCAGGCACAATTCCTCTTTGGCGAATGTGAGCGTTCGCGTATTAATTCTATGTTCACCCTGCATCAATCAAAAGACGACTTTCGATGAGTATAGAGCCGGAGAATATTGACCTCTCGGTACATGTTGCCAGCCACAGGGGTAGTTTTCGGTCAGATTTTTGTTCTTAGAACATGGTATATCCAGTAAAACAGAAAATTACAGCAAGGAGAGGAATATTTATGGAAGATCTTACATATCAGGAGGCGTATCGAAAGAATAGGTAAAAGTGGGAAGATACCAGTAGAAAGGCAGAGTAAAGCATTCTATAATAGAAAGGAAACGAATGCTTCACATCGAAGCTGACAGTCAAATACCCTTCATTCCGGGTATTCATCGTATCGAAAGGTGTGGAAGCAACAGTTGAGGGGGATACGCATTACTTTTTATCGTTACAAGATAGAAATATCCCTACTGACCTCGATAAGGCACTTTCACTTTGATGTACCGTATAGACCTTAATATTTATGAAGTTCAAGCTCCATCAAGAAGCTGAAATAAAAAGAATGAAAAAAAAAACAAAAAAAAAAAACACCAGTCATAGTCACGCATCCAATTTTCTTCCCTTCAAGAAATTTTTGTTCCCTTCTTCAAATTCACTTTATTAGAAAATAAACTTACGCGTACGCCCGTGTACTTTAGCTAAACACCTATTAAAATTCTAACGTTCTATACGTTCATTCTTTTCATCGCAGGAATGGATGGATTATAAATTGAAATGGAATCCGGAAGATTACGGCGGTGTTGATTATCTTCACGTACCATCGGAACACATATGGCTACCAGACATCGTATTATACAATAAGTAAGGCATTATTTTTGAGGACACGCGAGATAACGTAGAGTACGTGAACTGCAACCATTTTTCGGATTTTCTTAGAATTTATCGCGCAGCTTAGCCGAACGTGTTACGATAAACCGAAACGCTATTAAGATGATAAATTTAATCGAGGTCTCCGCGTTGACCTCAACAGAGTTGTTAGATCGAATTTAAAGGTCGACATGTGGACCGCGAGCAAATTCTATGTATTCGATGATATCGTGTTTGTAAAAGTCATATAGTGTGTATCTTTTTGTAAGTATCTTCTTTCTTGTTTTTCCTCTACAATACAAAGCGTGTTGACAGAAGATAAAGGATTCGATTACCTCGAGCTAATATTTTTACTTGTCATAAGATCTCGCAGAAATATTTCGCGCGAGTTAAGGGAGTTAGCAAGGAGTCGATGCTCGATTGCGGCAGGCCTTTTTTTCAAATGGGTGATAAAATTCCGAAGTAAGACCGCGTAAGAATATTTTTATTTTGATCGCTCGCGAGACTGGATTAGGTATCGAGAATTATTTTTCTAGGTGCGAGCGCAGGTGAAGCGCAGAGAGTATTAATAATATTGCATAGCTCCGAGCGGTACAGCAGAAGCCCTTAGGGAAACTATCGATGTCATCTTGAAAACACTTTATATCTAGAAGCAGGCGTGAATACAGGACATAAAAGAACCTCATTTGTGATACTGTTATAGCTTATCGACAAAGTAAACTTAGGGACGGAACGAATTTCGTGCATTCGCAGGTTGGATGTTATGAAATATTTTCTAATGCATATACCTGCTGAAAGTTTGTTTTCCCCATGGTTATCGTTTTTGATAAACGCTCCGGGTCATCGAGTTTATTCGCGCGAGAATGAGTGTGACGAAAAGAGATTTCAAACTTCTTTATGAAACTTTTTTATTTACTCGTAGTCGACCGAGAAAATGAAATTATAGCGCAAAAATATTGCTCAAAGGTGGGCATCGAGGGGTATAAATTTTAGATTTCTTATTCTACGACACTGCGGACAGCGCGAAGCGATAAAAGTAGCCCACTCAAAGTGGCGGTTGAAGACCCTAGGGTTCAGTGTGAGATCTGCAATATCAGAATTATTGAGAAGATATAGCCTTTTGTTTCCCCGACGTAATTATACTTTCCATATACGCTTACGAGCTAAAATTTGGTGTGAAATCCCTTAACGAACAAATACAATATTTTTTTTATTTGCTTCATTCATATTTTAGAAAGAAACTTCGCGATGAATTCAAACAGATTGATAGGAGGATAGACCGTGGGAACGGCGATCGTTGCGAAAGAAGGAGCTGAAAGTGCTTGAAACTTCTTTCCTTGATAACTTGTAACCTGAGACGAAGTGGTGGGGAGGACGACATGGCCAACCTCTCTTTATGGTTTCACTAGCCTCTTCCAAAAGATCCGTAGGACTGCACCAATGATGAACCCGTTTTTGTTTCATTGAACTCATTACACCAAAATCAAAAAAGGCTCAAGGTCACTTGACTCAACATTGAAGATTGGCCAAAAATTATTCCCACTAAATAAATTACCAAAATGGTAATTACTGATGAAGAAGAAATTAATTATAGGCAAAGCAGTTGCTTTTAGAAACTCCTAAATCACGGACTAAACGGTCTGACAAGTCTCCTATTCTTACTTTTCAAACAGAGCTTAAATCTCGAGCTCCTGATGTTTGTAAATTCCTCTGGTCTAGTGGATAGAAATTTTTTGGTCTTCCCATTTGAGCTCCAAATTTTTCACAATTTCTACGGTTATACCAAGTTCAGGAGATTACAAGGCAATATTTTTGCTCATAAGCTAAATCAGTCGAGACTCGTCCTACGTCAGAATCCTCTGCATTCAGATAGAACCTCTCTCTCTTTTTTGAAGTTTGAAAGTCCGCGTCCAAGTCTACGTCCGAGCTTTGTGACGTCACCTATGACCTTGAACTCATTTAGGGACTTGTAAATGTTCCGATCTCTGAACCTCTACAGAGAAGAGTTGGGAGAATTTTGAGTTATGATAAACTCTAACAGGGAGGTACTTGAAAGAATATTGTGAAATTTCGAGCTGCGAACATTAGGGTACAGGAGTAAATTTAAGTTTAGAGGGGGGGGGGGGATTTTAGGCTAAGACTCCTGATGTTCTGACTAATGTCGAGCCATGAGTTCCATCTTCAGAAAACGTCCACGTCCGACCTTTATGACGTCATCAATGATCTTGAGATCATTTAGAGGCTCGAAAATGTTTCGCCGAAACTTTACAGAGAGGAGTTGGGAAAATTCTGAGCTATGAACCCGTAAAAAAGAAAGACTTGAAGGAATTTTGAGAAATTTCAGGCTATAACCTATCAGCTGAGCATTATCTATGCAGCCTTAGAGTAAACATAAGAGACTCCTGAAGTTAAGACTAATTTTGAGCTATAGGGATTACGTTTTCAGAAAATGTCTGCGTCCGACCTTTGTGACGTCATCAATGAACTTGACCTTATTGAGGGCCTTTGAAGAAATTTCAGACACCGATTCTTCATAGGGAGGGGGCTCTAAAAGAAACTCATGGGTTCTTCAACGGAGTTAAACGAGGGGTGACAGGGAACCTATTTTATGGGGCACGTGGGATTTGAAAAATGTATGACGTCATCAGATTATGACGTCACAAGCCTGACTGATAGGAGGGATATGGAAAAATTTCGACCTCCGAGCTATATATACGATAGGAGGAGGGCGTAGATAAATTTTCGAACTTCCAGCTTTATATGATAGGCTGACCTTGAAGTTACCGACCGGCTGGATGGCGGACATTCTTTCCGCAAAATCCACCGATAAAACAGGTTCCCTGACAAAATTCGGAGCTATGAGCCTCCATAGAGGCAGGCTCAGAGAAAAGTTGAGTTCTGACTCTTCAAACTCGGTTAATTAACTATGAAGTCACAAGCCAAATATTTCCTTTGGGCATAAAGGCTAGACTACAACTAACATAAGATAGGTCCAGAGAAGGATTCTAAGCCAAGATTCTTCACGTTAAGAATCTCTTTCCCCCTTTAAACTAGGTTGAAGCTTCTTTAATCGGTTGTCATGGAAAAAATATCAATTGAAAAGGGCCGTGACGTCATCAGCGTGCTTAGGTGGGTAGAAGGAGATAGAGAAGGGTCTTGAAAAATTTACAAGCATGAGGACTGAACATCATCAGGGTCGGACATCACCTAAAATCCCTACAGACGAGGAAGGGAAAAGCACGTGAGTGTGACGTCATGGCATCGTGGGATAATTTTTCTCTTGAATCCTCTTAGAGGAGGGAGTTACGACAATCAGAGCGTGATATAGAGGAAAATTACGATACTTATATTGAGAAAGAGGACCTTGAAAACTCTCCTAAATTTCAACCACGTTTATGACAGATGATTGAAAACAGCGGAGATTGCAAGTTCCCGTTGCTATGGTCGCTTATTTTCAGCTTGTCGTCCCTTCTAAGAAAAATGTTTAGTCTTTCCTGCTTAAACGATTGGATCAACTTCTTGCAGATTGCCGTTTATCCAATCCTCATTTCAAAGTGTAATTTACTGAAGAAATCTATAAACCCAGGGTCCCCTGGCTCAAAATTGAAAGTATCTACGGGTAACGCAACCGGAGAAGAACAAGTTCTGCCCATTTTGTCTGTAAATTAGTATCTTCTCTTTGAAGAAAATTTCTGAAGGTGGCCTGACAAGAACTCTTTATTTCATCGCTGCAGACCAAAGAAAACTTCTAACGATCATTCTGCTACTTTTTCAGTAGATCTTTTGATATATCATTTTAAGAATTTTTTGGTTATCTTATCCTTACATAAGAAAATTAATTTTGTTTTTTGAAATTTTTTTTAGTGCTGACGGCAACTACGAAATAACAATAATGACCAAAGCGACAGTTTACCATACCGGTAAAGTTGTATGGAAGCCTCCGGCAATTTATAAGTCGTTTTGCGAAATCGATTTGGAGTATTTTCCATTCGATGAACAAACCTGTTTGCTCAAATTCGGCTCGTGGACGTACGATGGTTACAAGGTGAGTAGTTGATGACTGCAAAGGGGAAGTGTCAATGAAGCCCCATGGGTTCCGCAGAACAGCATCTGGTTATTTGTACTTTGGCCTGTCGAAGAAACCGGAGATACCAAAGAAAAAGTATTGATCCAACAAAGGATTGAGTATCACAGTCAGAAAGCACAACTAAGCAGGCAGGCCATCGTACACAATCTCTCATTTGACAAATTTAAAGTCTATTGGGGAAAATCGAATGATTATGTCCTGCCATGAGAAAAAACATTCAGGCGCCAAAAAACCAATCACTGGAATGGGTGCACTCGCAAGAGGGCGAGTAAGTAAGCCCATTCCATTGATTGGTTCTTTGACGCGTAAGGTTTTTTCTCGTGACAGGTCGCATTTTTCTGCTTGGCGAGGTAGGTGCGGTGCTTTGTTGACACTCTCTAAGCAATGTTCGCTCTACTTACTGTCCTAATTGATCACAAATCATTTTCCGCAGCTCGACTTACGCCATCAGTCCGGCGATATAAATTCAGACGTGGTCGAATACGGTATAGACCTACAAGACTTCTACTTGTCAGTCGAGTGGGATGTGATGAAAGTACCTGCAGTGCGCCACGAGGAGTACTACAGTTGTTGCGAGGAGCCTTACCTGGATATTATTTTCAATTTAACTCTTCGTCGTAAAACGCTGTTTTACACTGTCAATCTGATAATACCGTGCGTCGGTCTCTCATTTCTTTCTGTACTAGTCTTCTACCTGCCCTCGGATTCAGGCGAGAAAGTATCGCTCTGTATTTCCGTACTCGTCTCGCTCACCGTATTCTTTCTACTTCTGGCCGAGATCATACCGCCGACTTCGTTAACTGTACCACTATTAGGAAAATACCTTCTTTTTACCATGGTTTTGGTTACTTTATCCGTTGTTGTAACTATCGCTGTGCTTAATGTAAACTTTCGTTCACCAGTTACCCATCGTATGAGGCCGTGGGTACGTACAATATTTATAAATATACTGCCAAAGGTGTTATTCATAGAGCGACCCCAGAAAGATCCTCAAGATAACGATCTCCCGGACGAGGTGTTGACAACGGGGTTCGAGATGGCTCGTTTTGATCACTTCGTGCCGTACCCAGGCAACGCCAACTTCCAGGATACCTCCGCTGGTATGGATTATACGATACCGACGTTAGGTCTGCCGGCCCCACGTTATGATGCGACCAGGTCGGTTAGTACCGTGTTACCAAGCTTAGAAGAAGTGCACTTCAATAGCGAATGCGCCCTAAACGACGAGTACATCACCGGGAACGATGATGGTATGAACGTTGATCTACCGGACGTATCCGATGTGCCTGAATTAGGCATCGCCAACCAGGACGACAGCCCGATTTTTGAAGCAGAAAGAGTTCGATCCTCGGAGAAGGCTGTCGAGGATGCTAAATTCATCGCTCAACACGTTAAAAATAAGAATCGTTTCGACGAGGTAAGCAAAGCTCTTTTTTTTTCCTGCTTTATTTCTACAGAAAGAAGACGCTCAACGTCCTCAGGAAACATTTAAATTTTCACAGACAGTTTGAGTTCGGAATAACGATCGAGCGATAAGCCCTAAAATTGTCTCTTCCACTCTAATTTTATTTCTCGTAAACGTTAGCCGTGAAAAACCGGGTAAATCATTTCTGTAATTGTGTCAACGTGCAATTAAGGGAATTTTTAAGGCGTGGTAATAGACGGTACACTATTTCGGTACCATTATTCGAGAGCGTATTAACGATCCTTTCAAATCATTTTTTAATGTCGTCCCAACAATGAATAGCGTTTCATTTTTTTTTTTTTTTTTTTCTTTCCGCGGAGACAATAAAAGAAACGACTTGAACGATGTAGATAAAAAGTGCTCCACGCGAATACGTCGACGACGAAATTGTTATTCATAGGTTACATGCATGATTCGCAAAATTGAGAGAACTCGTTTAAAGACTTTTGAAGTTGATGAAGGAAGAAAAACTATTATTTCCATCGAAACTATTATTCGCGGCCACGAGTGCGTAGTGTATAGAAATTTATTGGAAGAAAAAAATCATACAGGCTAACGACTTCGGAAAATGCTTTGAATCTCGAAATTCACCTTATATTTCGAATCGTTTTCAATCTCAAAATAAGCTGATTAGAAAAAGCGTAAGTATTTTCATTTTATTAATGAGCTCTGCGATTGCTCGTGAAAGCCATTCTATTACGAAATATACGACGGAATTACAATACAGTCACTAGAAATTAAAGTAATTGGAAGAGTTTGAATGAAGGCAGTTAAGGGAGTTACCTACGTAAGGGGGAGGATATAAGTGAGGGTACGGTTATAGAAAGTAAGTTGGTTGTAAAGGGCAGGTGGAGAGGCATGCATAGGCGGCAACTTACAATTTTCCCAAGGGGTGCTCGAAGTGAATTTAGAGGGGTGGGGGCAAAAAATTTCGCGCCTCGCACGCACGTGTTTCCACCTCTGAGATTTCCCAAGGAAAATCTCGAGGGGTGCTCGAGCCCCGGAGCACCCCCAAAGTTGCCGCCTATGGAGGCATGGAGACCAAGGAGGAGATAAGATCGGATGAGTCAGTGAGGTAAACTCTGAAGCGGGAGAGATTAACCTCTTCAAAGTGGAAGTTTCTGTTTCAGGAGGACAGAGGGCTGGGTTCACTTTTAATTGTTTTAGGTTTGTTGGTCTGTTGTTAAGTTGATTTTGATGTCAACAATCTAGAATTAAGGAACGATGATAGTTTGAGTATTTTACAATGCTTATCAGACTGGATACGGTTGAGGGAAGCCTTTGCCCGAAAAATTGGCCCGCTAGATTCATTTTATTCATTGATAAGAAATTTGTTTCATATTATCAAAGCTATAGATAAATAAGTACCTAAATAAAAATGCTTACAAGACTAAGAAACTAATCTTAGAAAAACAATCTCGAAAACTCATCACTTGTTGACATGCATACGTACGTCTTTGAGCTGAAAGTCAGTCAGAAATCTACGTCCTGTCACGTGTCACGCGAGACCCTCCATCACGTCATCGATGACCTTGACCCACTCTGGGGGTTGAAAAAATCTCAACCTTGAGCCTTCATCATATGCTAGGCTTATAAAGACTGAACTGCTGTAGTAGATTTTAGCCTTCATTTGACTAGGCTCGACATACAGTAAACCGGCTAAAAATGGGGGCGAACGAACGGAACGAGTGAGCCTGGCTGCTACTCAGTCGGCAGAGTGGCTCACACTTTATAACGTCATCAATAACCTTGACTAACTCTAGGAAGTCAGAAAAAATATCAACTTTTGGCCTTCATATTTTTCTTCGCAAACTCACAAAGATATAAGAGGTGGAAAAATTTAGACTTTATCTCGTGTGGGTTTTCGTTTATATTTTTCCTCAGTCGGCGAAGTCTCTCACACTATATGATGTCATCAATAACCTTGACTAACTGTATTTCGATTATAAAAGTGCGTAAACTTCGAAACGTCGGTCACCTCGTGCAATAAACAAAAGTTTTTGACAGAAGTAGACTGAAGCTTTCTCCTTTTTATACAAGAATACGTCTGGACAAGAGTTCTAACTAATCTATTTCGATTCTTCGCCTTCATTTTTTTCTTTGCAAACTTTGCAAAATCCCAATGATACATACATGAAGTGGAGAAATTTAGACTTTATCTCGTAAGGGTTTTGTTTTGAAATTTTCCAAGTCATAGAGTGGGTCAAGTTTATTGATGACGTCACAAACCACTGAGTGGCAGATAAATTCCCTCGCTTCCCTCGTTCGTCGCCCGATTCTCAGCCTAGTTGACATGTTTCATATCTTTCCTCAAGTTTCCTGAATCCTAGCACCTAATTCCAAACTTTGCGAAATCACACCACCCCTGCGAGTTGGCCACCCCAAAACATATCTTTCCTGAAGAATCCTGAATACTAGCCCCTGATTCAAAAATTTGCGAGTTCACACCTCCCCCCCGTAGCCTAGATATGACCCTGAAAATCTGCGAATTGCACGAATCCTGAATCGTAGCTCCTCAATCGCAAAATTTGCAAGTTTACAACACCTCCGCGAGTTACGTAGTGACCTCGAAGCCCCCCCCCCCAACTATGACGTCATCAACTGTCACTCCGAGCCTTCTGAAATCTTCACTAAACCTTGTGATCTAGTATAGGCTTTCATACTGCTGTGTTGGGCTTATTGAGGACTGATTCATGAAGGTTAATAATGGGCCTATATAAATTAGTATGGAGGCTAAAGGAGTAGTACCTCAATTCTGGTATCAGCAAGTATGATGTCATCAACCGTGACCCAGAGGCTTAGGATAAAGGAGACAGGTTGGGCCTAGTATGATATAGACAGCGCAGTGGGTGATTCCGAGAATAGAAGAGAGTAAGGAAGAGAGAAAGCGCAACCTGTGCTGTTGACGTCACAGGTAGCCGTCGCGGGTACTGATGATCATGTCACAGGCAGCCATCATGGTTGGTTACGACGTCACTAATAATGGTATCCATACGTGAGCTAGATAGCTTAACTCAGCACTGCGGTTCACCACGTCTACATTAATCCAGGCTAAGAATATGGAGGCAGACGAGCGGACTGAGCGAACTTGTGAGCTACTCAGACAACATACACCATACTAGACTTATCCTAAGCCAAGACTCGCCTTTTAATTGATAGCCCAACATTCAGAACTTTAGGTTTATAGATATTGATAGCGGGGAACATCATTATGACGTCATCACAACCGAAATAGACGTATCAAAAGTCGATATGATCGGTATAGAATCGACAGAAGGAAGACGCAAACGAGCTGCGTCATGGTTTTTATAAATCGTCTGCTGGTGAAGGTGTAGGATTGGTAATCTTAAATAAGGCAGTGGTGTTCTTGGTTGCATGATCAATTTTACATGCTGAGAGTGGCCAATATGACTCGGGATCCGAATTAAATTTACTGAGGATTGAATGGAAGATGATGAGGATGCGTTGTGTGATGGAATTGCTCTTGCAACGATACGAGAGATGAAATGGAATCAAATTGTTTAAGATGTAGCTACCAAGAAGGTGTGAATAGCGCTTGGTTCAACAGTAAATATACAGAAGCTGAGTTTTATAGCGATGAGCCGTAATGGAGTCACGAATTGAATATGCATAACTTGTATAAGTAGACGGTGGCTACAAGACGTTGGCAGTTAATCTTGGTGAGCGGGACTGAAGAAGAGGTTCTTTTGCTTCAGCACAGAGGCCGAAAAAAGGACTGTATTACGGAAGTTTCCGAAGGCCAATCTGATTGCTGATAATAGGATAGTATTTGGTCATTTAAAAGTGTAGATCTACTGGTTTGGATGTACATTGAGACATCGTAGGCTACTTCGAAAAGAGGTGAGGCTTTTATACAATCGAAGGAGTAGTTTGTGATGGCATCCTAGCCTGGTATGAGATAAGTATTTGAGAATGATAGTGGCATTTAGACATTTATGTGAAGGGTCCAAGAGACTTTCTCATAAGAAAAAAGTCGCAGGAATTTATAAGAAATAAGAATGTTGATAGAGAAGCCTTGAAGGAGCAGAGAGAGAATTTGGATTGGAAAACGACCTTCCTTCTTGAAAAAGATAATGGAAAAACTTCGCTAATTACGGTTACAACAAAAACATTCCACCACATCGACCAATTCCCATAGAAAATGGCCTAAATCGCAGAAATTTATGCACACTATTTTCAAGGTCCATATATAATAGAAAGCAAAAATAAACGAAAAGGTCACACCAGCATACGATAAACGCCTTAATATTATTATTTGGACAAGAAAAACTGAGAAAGAAGAAACAATTTTTCTCTTGATTTTATGCGAACTAAAGTCATAAAGTGGCAACAAATGGCGCATCTGCGGATCCGTCCTATCGAGTGTGCGAATAAGTTGACGTTAAAGGTAATACAGTTTCAATATCTATCACCTTCTCCTCCCTCCTTTCCGTCTATATTTTTTTTTTTTTTTTTTTGAGACTTCCAACTCCAAAAAATTTTCTCATCATGTACAGCGTGAATTCTATGCCTATAAAACTGAGAAGCGAACAAAACGAATGACTCGCCTAAAAAAGAGAAAAAAAAATCGTAACTACTGTTCAGTGAAAACTGGAATAAAAAATTCAAGTACAATATCTTGGAAAACATCCATAGACGAGTTTTATTATAAAAATTTATCACGTTTCGAAACATATTTGACGAACGAAAGTTTGCTCATAAAAATAGGAAAAAAGTTCAACAAAAACATCGCCTACTCCTTGAAGTATTCGACTGGATTTATTTATTTATTATTTTATTTGTTTATTTTTTTTGTTGTTGTTGTCGTTCAATCATTTCTTACACAGAGGAAGAGAGAGAGAGAGAAAGAGAGAGAGAGTGTGTGCATGAACTTTGAAATTGTCCATAATATGGCGAACGTTAGACCTATAAAAATTCGCGTGTATTCCTTTTGCCGAGGCCATCGCCAGAGTCGAAATCCGTAATTGGCATTAAAATTTTATCACTTTCCGCGTGGAGTATTTGTCTCACGCTACTGATTCAATTATAAGGATGGTAGAATGAACCCTTTTATTGCGTGAAACTTTTTCCCCTGTTTCCATCCTGCTATAAAATTTCGCATTCAAATTCGATATTTTATCCTCTGTTTTAGGTAATCGAAGACTGGAAATACATCGCGATGGTGTTGGATCGATTATTTTTGTGGATATTTACGTTGGCTTGCGTTATGGGTACGGTGCTGATTATTTGTCAGGCGCCGGCACTTTACGACACAACGAAACCAATTGATCTGATTTACTCGAAAATTGCGAAAAAAAAATTAAATCGTACTTTGTAAAACGAAGTACGATTTAGAACTTTTTCATTACATATAAGTCTGAAGACTTTCTCTTTCCTTTTTTTTTTTTTCTTTCTTTCAGAAGCCCGTGTATTATTCATTATGTACTCGTACGTTAATACGGCGGATTTTTATAAGCTCAATATTTTAATACCTCTATATTACAAAAGAGTATATATTTTAAAATTTATACGAAATACGTAGCGCGAAAGTTGGTTACGCCTCTATATTCCTTATTTTTTTTTTCCTCGCTTAGCGCGTTTGTTGCAAATTACTTTTATTACCATTTATATTACTTAGTACTGTAAGGAAAGTTGAGTCGGTATTTATCCACGAATTTCGCGTCTTTCTTTATTTTTTTTCTTTCTTAAATAAAAAAAAAAAAAAAAACATTTTCTTCCATTTAACGTGTAAATGAGATTCGAATAATGTCTCTAGTTAAGCGAGCTGAAAAGAGTAAATAGCGTATTTCGCTCGTCGATCGGAAAGAAAATAAAATGTACCACCCGGTAAATGGTTTATTTGAATTTAAAAAATTGACTGAATCGTGAAACTGTACGTGTTCGTGTCGCATCTTCTCACTAAAGTACTCAAGGAAGAGATATAGATTCTACCCTCGAGACGCTCTTAGTATTTTCGAGGGTGCGGGTGTATATTTTATTCGATCCGGGTATCGAAAGAGAGATAAAAATTTCGAGGAAAATACCGACGGGTTACAGTAAAAATACCAGAGTTACTGAAATTTCGTTTTTGTTAATTGTACGTATCTTGTTTTTTTTTTTTCTTTTTTTCTCACCATAATCGTAAAGGCTGCTAAATTATTGTGTCAGTGTTGAGTAATTTTAAATTATCTTTTTTTTTATTACTTATTTATTATGTATAGGGTACCTATTTCACTGTATTCGTGTTAAAAAATTACCAGTTCACAATACAACGCTAATCATATAAGCGTTACGATATCAAGAAGTTTTCTACAAAAAACAATAAAATTACCTACATCAGTGAAATAATTCGAAACCCGATGTCGTTATTTATGTAATTTGAAGTTCCAATCAAGATGCCTCGATATCATCGATTTCAACTTCGAATAATAGTAAGATCTAAAAAATATGTAATTAATCTATACTGAGATATTAAAAATTACCGTATAAATAATAATTCTAGTAATTTTCATTAATTAAATGTTGAGTTTTATTTTTTTTTTAATTACCTAATTATGTATTCTGCGTTCAAAACGCGATTTATTTTTAATTATTTTGTTAATAAAATAATACGTGTAATAGAACATGATAAAGCGCTTCAAGAGGTCCGTTCGAGGAATTTAAAATAAATTATTCTTAAATTGTTACAAAGATGCTCAAATTATAAATGAATGTAGAATACTCTGTTAGAAGATCAGTATAGAAAATGACCCTGTCTCGTTTTCTTAGTTCGGGCCTCTGGCTTTGATATAAAATCAATAAGCTTTTATGCAAACTTTCGACGTTATTGAATAATGACGAGGATTATAAATTACGATGGAAAGTATGAACTATATTTATAATCTTAAAACTGTTCAGCGTTTTTGACGTTTAAAATAATTATCATTTGCAGCGTTGACAATGATTGAATAAAGTTTTTTCTTCTGTTTTGTTAAAAATTTCGTTATGAAGAGATGTTTTTGATATCATTTGTGAGAACGGATGCTGATCGTTGCACTGCTGCTTACCAATTTTTTGTGAGTCGTTTATACCGTTTTCTTTTACCGACTTTCCAACTTATTTTCTTTCATCGGTACTCCATTGTATTGTTATTATTTTCTCCCAACTGCTTTATTTCTCCGCATCGAACAAAAGTTTATCAAGTGATGATAATGGACTTAGAATAAGAAGTTCGAGAATATTTTTCCTGGTTGCAAATTCTGAAGGAACAGCTTTCTTTTATTTCACAGGAAAAAAGAGTTGCTGTTAGCTTAATAAAGAAAAATGTTTGCTCCAAGATTTATGGAGGTAGGTATTATAAGAAAATGAAAATATAAACTGGACTTCAAGGTGACCTCCGTAAATTTCAAAATAAGTAGAAAATATAGAGCTTCTGTTGAGGTGATTGTAAGTTCTGATAAGAATAAACTCTCAACATTTTTTTTTTTTCGATTCATTTGATTTACTTTTTTATTCCTTAAATTCTGTTCCATGTGTCACTTTGATATGATAAAAAAAAAAAGAAAACAGGAGGGAAGGAGTTTTCAGCCTCACGGAGACGCACTTTACTGGCGCTCAAGTTATTCCACTTTCATGGGAAGGTCGTTAGGCTTGAATTCGCATCTGTTCCAGCCTTGCCCGAAAGTCTTCAAGCTGGAAACTGATTAGATTAGAACATAATTTATTCCAGCCTCGTGAGAAAGTTGATAATCTGAAATTCAATTTATTCCTGCCATAGAAGGAAATGGTTGGACTGGAATCAACCAACTCTATAGCGTTATCTATCTGTGGTATTGCGATAGCCTGTGCCCTTCATTCACAAGTTGAAACATTTCTTTTAAAGTTTGAAAGATATGAATATTTTTTGCAGCATCGACGGCTAAGCGGTTGAATCGCGTACATCTCGTGGTTCAAACTGCCAAGGCAGGAAATATTCGTATTTTCAACTTTTCTACTTACATGCAAAAGTTTTTACGTTGAAACATGATTTATTCCAGCCTTACCGGAAGTCATGCGGTAATAAATCAATTTACTCTAACTGGGGAGGTCATGGAACTACATTTACCCAACCGGTTTTCTTATATTGTTTTTTTGAAAACCTTTCTTTTCTTTTCTTTTTTTTTTTTGAGGGACGCACAGACCCTTTCAGAAGATTGATACAGCTCAGATAATAAATGAATGTTACTGATAATTTTAAAGAAACCAAAACATTGACACCTAAACATTGAGGTAAATAAGAGCTAGGAAATCAGTGTTAATCTTTTAAATTGTTCGTCTGAAAATTTCTTTGTAGATTATGATATTTCTAGAACTCGATGACGACTTCGACCGATGCGCGTCATATAAAAGCAACGTTTTGCTTGCAAGACCTCAGCAATTAAGTTTATTGAGTCACTTTACACATTGACAAGTCGATTAAAAATTAATTTCTCCAACCCGTCGACTATAACTACCTACGTATAATATGCAGAAGCAAAAACCTAAATGCGAAGTCATAAAATCTTATAGAAGATATAGTTACAATGGCAAACGTAAATAAATATTATACAATTCGAAGAAAATTTGTACGAATAAATTAAAATTTATACGATAATTTATTTACAAGTGTACGTCGTGTGCGCGCAAATCTCTTCCTTATTTGCATCCGCGGCATCACTGTAATTATCATGCGCGTCAATCGAACATTAATTTCCTGAAAGTACCGTCTTCACCGTATTTATTCAACTCCTCTTTATCGATTGGACGTTTGGATTCATCCGAGACTAGACTCCTATTCTCCATAAACCAATCGCGATGATCGATGATGCGATTCCTCCAGGTTTCTGTAAAAAAATTGAAACCATCAAGTGAACAAAGGTTTTTTTTTGTGAACCATAGTGCAGGTAAATATAAAACAAAGAAAACATTTTGAATCTGTATTCCTGAAGAAAGCCGAAATAAATTGGAGGAACTTGATTGATTTCTTATTATTTCTGATTTACATTCGCGGGAGGAGATTCAGATCATTAGTGCTAAGAGGGGGGGGGGGGGGAGGGGCATAGTAACAATTTTATTTTAGTGGAAATTTGAAAGCATTAACTTCTTATTTCATCAAACTGTGCTATATATCTTAGTTTTATAAAGGATAAAAATATTTCCTTTTGTATTCGAACTCCTTCATATTTCACCAACATTTTTAAAACTCGAAGATCTACCAAATTTTCAGAAATTTCACTAAACAGAAAAGCTTCAAAAGCCAAATGCCAAAACTTGGTGAGTGTCCTTAAATAATATCTATCCCACACTTGCGTTGATTGCAGTCGTAAGCTCCTCCTCCGACTCAATTCACCAATTCGCTGTCAACTGGATTACGGAACCCCAATCTACATACGGGCTAATAAACCATTTCTAAAATCACTGGATGCAATTCAATCTTCTGGCCTAGTTTTTGGTGCTCTTGGCACCAGCTCTACGCTCTGCCAATGCACTGAAGCTGGCATTCCTCCTCTACACTTCCGCTCATCATAGCGGAAGTGTTTGCGTCTGTGGTCCAGTTCCCCCAACTCCTTATCTTTTTTCCCTCCTTTAGTTCCCGAAACTCACTTCTTCTTTCTTTAGAAATCCATCTAGACTACTACCTCAAATTCAAACCCATTCTTCTTATCAACTCAGCCCTCCTTGAACATTCGTCTCGACTTGGCTGATTTACTGAAATCGCCAACTTGATTTACTTGAAACTCATCAAAGCCATCAAAGTCCCAGTCAAACCCTAGTATACAGTATAATATGTAAGGAGCAAGATGAGCTAGTTAGCTTAACATAATGAATATGAAGTCCTTACAATTTATTTTATGTCAGACCTGGTATAGTCTAGCATACTGTAAGTTGGGCCTGGTATAATGAAAGCATCTACAAAAATTTTGTGAAAATTTTCTAAGAGTAATCCCAATTTTGAAAGCATTTAAAATGTATAATCCTTAATCCCCTGGTCCTCTTAATTCGTTTTTCACGCCATAAGGAAATAGTAATAGCTCGACTAAGAATTGGTATCACCTACCAAACCCACTCCTTTCTTCTTTTGGGCTCTCCGCTCACTCTTTACGCCAATACTACCATGCTAACCAATTATCCATCTCCCGAACTTGTTCTATGGCTTTTCCTTTGAAAAATTTGCCGTTCTCCGTGTGGTGTCCAGAAAAAACTCGCCTACCCTAATAAAGTACTCAGACTTGGGAGAATTTCGACTTTCCAGTCATAGTATGTGATTGGAAGGAGACTTGGAAAAATTTCAACTTTCGAACTGTAAAATATGATGGAAGAGGTACTTGGAAAAATTTCAACTCTCGAGCCATAATATATAATAGGAGGAGGATTGAAAAAACGACGTCTTCCTTAACGAAGTTAAACGAGGAACGCAAGGAACCTGTTTTATGAGTCAAATGAGATTTGGTATTGAAAATTCAAGGAAGCTTAGACCTCGAATCCCCAGCTATATATGATAGCTCGAGAGTTGAAATTTTCCAAGTCCCTTTCATATCATATATAGCTCGAGAGTCAAAATTTTTTCCAAGTCCCCCTCCCATCATATATAGATCGAGAGTCGTAATTTTTCTGAGTCCCCTCCTATCATATATAGCTTGAGAGTCAAAATTTTTCCCCTCCTATCATATATAGCTTGAGAGTCGGAATTTTTCTAAGTCCCTCTCCTATCATACATGGCTCGAGAGTCGAAATTTTTCCAAGTCCCCCTCCTATCATATATAGCTCGAAAGTCGAAATTTTTCCAAGTTTTTTGCTGGACGGCGCACGGCAAATTTCTCAAAAAGCCCCCCATAAAACAGGTTCCCTGTTAATATAGTTTGAGAGTCTAAATTTTTCTCAAATCTCCAGCTATATATGATAGCTCGAGAGTCGAAATTTTTCCAAGTCCCCCTCCTATCATATACAGCGCGATAGTCAAAATTTTTCCAAGTCCCCCTCCTATCATATATAGATCGAGAGTCGGAATTTTTCTAAGTCCCCCTCCTATCATATACAGCGCGATAGTCAAAATTTTTCCAAGTCCCCCTCCTATCATATATAGATCGAGAGTCGGAATTTTTCTAAGTCCCCCTTCTATCATATATAGCTTGAGCGCCGTCCGCCGTCCAGCAAAAAACTTGGAAAAATTTCGAATCTCGAGCCATATATGATAGGAGAGGGACAGAGTCAAAAAGCTATTGTATATGATAGGAGGGGGACTTGGAAAAAATTTCGATTCTCGAGCTATATATGATAGGAGGGGGACTTGGAAAAATTTAGACTCTCAAACTATATTATATGTACTAGGCTTATAGTAGGTCTACTTCTTTAGACTAGCTTTGTCTAGGTCTAGGCTTCATTGAATTTTCAATACGAAATCCCATTTGACTCATGAAACAGGTTCCCTGCGTTCCTTGTTTATCTTCGTTAAGGAAGCCGTCGTTTTTTCTAAGTCCCTCTCCTATCATACACATATATGGCTCGAGAGTCGAAATTTTTCCAAGTTTTTTGCTGGACGGCGCACGTCGGACGGCGGACGGCAAATTTCTCAAAAAGCCCCCCATAAAACAGGTTCCCTGTTAAAATTTTGAGTTTCAAGCTGTAGTCTGGAGACGGAAGAATTTTAACTTTCGAGCCATGATAGGAAAGAAACTTGGAAAAATTTCGACTCTGGAGGCATAATATATGATAGGAAAGGAACTTGACAGAAGTTCGACTTAAAAAAAAATTTAACTCTCGAACTATGATATATGATAGGAGGGGGACTAAATGATAGGAAAGGGACTTGGAAGCTGTCGTTTTACTTTAGTTAAACCTCAGAAAATCATTATTTGTCCTCTCTCAAGTCTCTTCTGCCCTTTCCCCAGTCCATTACCAACACTCTACACTTCCACCGATTCACATCTTAGTACATATCCATATAATCCCATACTTACCCTGTGTGGCTCGTAATAAAACCGCTCCTAATTTAGAATGTAGGTATAACAGCAAGAAAGTGAAGAACCAGTATCAAAATATAGTATTTTTATTGAGATCAATCAATGATATTGTAATTCTTCTTCGCCTCACCCAAGAATTCACCGGTAATCCCCCGAGAGCAATCAGTGTGGGAGGAATGCCAATTATTTGTTCTGATTAAGAACATCATCCACTTAGTGCGGGATTCGAATTTCAAATCATAGTGTATATATTTGTATGTATAGAAATTCATTTCCACTTTTTAGTGAACACGCAAGGTCAAAAAATAATTTAGATTTTTCGTATTCCATCCGCAGCTTCATTTTTTAGACGTTCATAAATCTTGTTAACCTTAGAACAACAAATTTATAACGGGATACTTTGGTTTAGTATATGTGCGGATGGTTTTTGATTACACGTTCACATATTAAGATAATAAGAAAAGAGGAAGAAAAATTATGAGAATTTTATTCGTGTACCTACGAGTATATTTGAAAGATGTGCGCGTTAATGAACTTGAAACAAACGCGCGCTTTTATATATATGTAAACAAAATAACTATTAAAATAGAGGTACCTATCAATAAATGCGTGAGCAGTCATCTGATCTACATCCAAAGACAACTTGACGCACGCACACGTGGCGAAAATAGCGTCGATTATTCAATTCTTTTCACGTCAATGGGAAAACGCGAATAGAAAATAAATAAAATAACGACAAATATTTTCACAATTTGATATTATCGTACGCACATTCGTGACTTTAAAAATTCTCTGAGAACGATCAAGAATTTATAGAATTTTAGGAAGATTTTTTGTTGACTGATCGAGATTGAAACAGTCCTAAATTTAGCGTTCTTGTTTTGTCAATAAGGTTTTTTTTCATATATTTGTATATTTTGATTACGATGTACAAATACGTCATTCTCTGTCCATTATCAACTTATTAACTCTCTCACCTCAAATTTCGAAAAAAGTTTCAATGATAGAGTTTTATGATTATGAGACTGTCAAACTATCGATCTCAAGAGGAGCCGTGAGCTGAAGCGATTTGTGATCGAGAGCAAAAAAGAGGTAATATCTTCAATCTCCGGAGGTGAACTATTTGTACTTTCTGAGTTCGTTTAATATCACTTCTAGAAGTTTTTAAATAAAATAGGCTTTTCAAAACGTGGTCAAATTTTCGAGAGGGGGGCGTGGTGTCTCAAATACAGGGGGACAGAGGTTACGAGAATCGAACATCCTTTAGGAGTGTTTTGTTGAGGGAAGAGGGGGGTGAAACTCTTCAGAAAACGTCCGCGTTCGACCTTTTTGACGTCATGATCTACTTTAGCAACGGAAAAATTTCGACCTTCGTTTTTTGGGGACCTGTATCCTTAGCCTTCATTATTTCAAGTCTGACACAGTAAGCTAGGCTTTACTGCAACAGCCTCCTCTGTACTAGGCCCAATATACAGTATACTAGCTGTGCTAAATTCTCCTGGACTTCCCACATCAAACGTTTAAAAGCCAAATAATGTCCTTAAATCCATACCAAACTCAAACTGGGTGCAGTTGCAAGCTTGTCCTTCAGCTATACGATTCTCGAATCGGCCACTCTCAATTTGATTAAGGGTCCAGTATCTACAGACAGGCTACCAAATCGTACTGAATGTAATACAATCTGCTGCCTTACGTATAGTGTTTGACGCCCTGCTCACCAGCCCTACGCTCAGCCAATACACTGAGGCTGGTATTACTCCTCTTTGATCCCGCATTTCCAACTTTCTTGCGTCTAAGGCTCAGATCCCCCAACTCCCTATCTTTTACCCTATCTCTGCTCCCAACACACCCTACTCCTTTCAGTAGAATCCTGTCACAAATTTCAGGTACTTCTTCTATCTACTCGCCCACCTCTCCCTGAGGACCCCCGACGCTTCTCCCTCGCGTCGACCTGGTTATCGTCTCAGATGATCTGCATTGGCCACGTCAAAGCCATTATTGCTCATGATCCAAACCAGATTTTAAAACTGACTGTCGACGAAGAAGTTTCAAACACGCAGCCTACTTTTTCAGCTACTCGGGATTGCCTTCATTAATTGTGTTAATCGAGGTAAACAAGAAACCTGTTTCATGGGAGTTTCTTCGTTTATGCTTTTTCTGAATGAAGATTAAAAATCACCTTAGGATTGAAGCTTGAAAGCCCATATTTTTTTCCAAGTTTTCTCTTATCAGGTACAGCTCAATATTTGAATTTTTTCCAAGTCTCTCTACATCACTTATAGTTTGAAAACCGAAATTTTTCCAAGACCCTCTCCCACCACCTATCGTTCCGACGTCGAAATGTTTCCAAGTGTCTTTCTCAGAACATATGTTCCTCCTCCTATCATATAAAGTTTCGTTCCAAGTCCCCCGCCTATCATATATGGCTTCGAAGTCAAAACTTTCAAGCTCCCTCCTATTATATACACTATAGCTCGAAAGTAGAAATTTTGCGACAGACCATTCAAACTAAAGTATTTAATATAAAAATGGTTCAACATTTAGATGGTGGAAGGGAGCTCTTGGCCCATCCTCGGGAATAGAACCCCTCTCCTACTTCCTACAGCTCCAAGATCTGAATTTTTCCCAGTCCTACATTTTGCCGGACGGCGACTGACACCTGACGCGCGTCATTTCTCTTCAATTTACCAGCCGATAAAACAGGTTCCATGTTAAAACTTTGCTGAATTATCTTCCACCTATTCCTGCCTTACCCTTCTCCTTCTCCCTGTAACCCTTCTCTTTTCCGAATCTTCTTCCTTTTTATAAAGCCAGACGAGACGCCTTCTCGTTCAACCCGATCGTTCTGAGTATTCTCATACTCCGCCACAGCTTAACATCTTCTGTACCTTCAATTACCTTCTTCCGGGTTCGGTCATGCAGGCCTCCCGAAACTTGATGCGGTGGATCCAGCAGCCGAGCAAGCCCTGCTTTTCTCTTCTCCGGCCTACAGCTTAAAATTTTACCGTCGTTCTTTAATCATCTCATCATAGGACCATCTGTGGTCCTTTCAACCACAGAATAAACTTCGTGTAGTGAAAAAAATCCCCAATCCCTGGTCCTCTTCAATTCGTTCTAGTCATAGTGTGACTAAGAATTGAGCACACCAACCCAAACCAATCCTTCCTTCTCCTTGGGGCTCTCCACTCGACCATAATGCCATTACTACCATGCTGACGAATTCTCCGTCTTTCCTGAACCTCAGAAAATCATCTTCTGTCTCCTCTCAAGCCTCCTCTGCCCTTTCCAACAGTTCAGAATCCATTCCTAGCACTACAAATTTTTTCCTTTCTACATACTATTACAAATCCATCTCACTACAATACTTCGTCCTCAGCTCAAAACCCCTGTGTAGTTCAATAGCACGTAGAAAACAAAAAATCAACAAAAGAAATGAGGTCAACTTGGTGACGTGAATGAAACGGATTTCACCATGTGTTTTGGAAATTATGAAATAACTCTTACAAGATAGTAAAAATAAATTTCAGGGAAAAGTAGTCCAAGAAAAATCAAAATTAATTCCCTAAATTGGTCATCATCTTGCTGTCATTTCAGACGAGAGGAAGTCATCATGGCCAGGTTAAGCATATGCCACACTCGTCTCACTCACATATTACAAATCTCGCTCCTCCATCATTTCCTTATTTCCAGGACGAAAATCTAACTGCAGATATTTTTCATAAGACCTACTATACAACCTACACAATCTCTCCTCAACCGCATTAAAAAATAACTCCGACACCATCGACTCAACTTGGCGCACTTCTCAATTTGAAGACATCATAACTCTACTTTCAACATTTATTCCTCAACCACGACTTACCTACCCTTCCGTCTTCACCTTTTATTAAATTTAGGTTCAAAATTTAAGTTACACCGAGCAAATTTTGATCCTTTGAAGAAAGGGGAGGAAAAATCAGTTCTTGCTGTTGAAGTGCAATGATGAGATCCTTTGATGTACTTGCCTGTATGAAAAACGTAAAATTTTCAACAACGTGAAATCTTGAAGGCCAAAAGGAATAAAATTATTTGTGACAAGAAAAACAAATGGTGACTCAAAATTCAGGAGCGAACAGAAGGTATCACCATCATCAGCATCTGCAGCAAAATACCCTCTGAATGATCGTGAACACGTGGTCACAATCACGACAGACACCTGGTGATAATACAATTCTATCTTTTTTTCTCGTTTCCAAAGTTTTACATCCATGTAAATGCCACGGAATACGATTAGGTACCCAAAATATCAATTGATAGAGGCCTAAGACGCGAATTATATCGACCAAATATAAAACATTTTAAATAAAATGATCGAGTAGGTACCTAATTGAATTTATTCAAGGTTTTACGAGGTCAAGTGTATTCAATTCTTTCATATAATCTATAAAGTAGTCGTATATGAATTTCACAAACTAAACGTAATAAAGCTGCTGGCTGCATCACCTTTGTACATATCTGACGTCATTTTCACTATCAATGCCGACTATATGAGAATCATGAATCTCGTGTTTCATACCTACAGTATTTTTTTCTTCGTAAGTATACATATATTTTTTTTTTATAAAATACCACCTTTTTCTTTATTTTTTACTTCCAACTCGTGTGAATTAGTTACGCGCGTGAGCACACGAGTAGATATTTTACGTAAGCAGACGAATATTGAAAAAAAAAAAAAAAGAAATGAATTTTCAATTACCGTGTAGTTCTTGCAACGACGGCAACGTTCCGCCGAGATCGTCGGGAAGATTTTCTTTTGGTATGATATCTTGCAGAGATTCGATATCTTTGTGAACTGTCATCTGAAAAAATATGTAAATGCAATGTTAATCCTCTCGTCAAAGTTTTAAGCTCGAGTCTATTGAAAGGGGCGCCTAAAAGGATCGATGGAGGTCCGAAGGAAGCAGCGCTAGCGCTGAGCAGGGAAAATTGAGAACTGAAATTAAATCGAATGTGACCTGCAATGAGAAAAGGATGCTCATTGTCGATTGGCGCAGGAACACCAATTCTCCCTGATTGGACATCTAATCAGAGAGAAATGGTGCTCCTGTCAGTGGGCAATGAGCATCCTTTTCTCACCGCAGATCACAAATGGTGATAATTATTTATATGGGAGAAAAACGAAAAATCAGAAATAAAACTTGAATGAAGTGGATTAAAACTTTTGACATACCATGAAAGACAGTCCATAGACACAATTCTACAAATTAAATGAGATGACAAAACTACTTTTTTCCCACACGTATACCGCCATAATTTAACACCGTTAGTGATTCTGATGAGAATGAAGTGGAGGCAGTGGTGCGGTGACCCTCTTCAGCCTCTGAGAAAACGCCCTACGAAACTCTACTCACCGCACCACTGATTGGAGGCGAGCAGGCAAAAATGTTTGAAGAAAGTACTTGGAAAGTGCTTGGTAAATACTTTACTTTTCTAAAACAATTATATATTGTTGTACTCACCCTGGCCATAATTTTCTTTGGTAAAAAGGGTTTTACAATCTTAAGCGCAGTATCCACGAATCCCGGAGGGTAAATGATATGAGAGTGTCGAATTCGAATGGGATACGCTTTCTGTTAAATCCAAGGAATATCGTATTACAAGTTTTTTTATTACTTAGCTGAAAATTGAATCGTTAGTAGTCAGACTCGAGGCTTACTCTAGCAACTTTGAAAACTCTCTTCAGGGAAGGAAGATTCAATAAAGGTAAATGATGAAGTGAGGCATGACGCAAATAAATTATAACGCGCAGACCGGTGAAATCGATACCAGCTTTCTGTTGGATATCCAATATCATGGACATTCGGTGGAAGAAATCTTCAATTTGAAATAGTGCTGGATCGTCCGATGTCAGGCCGTAAAACATCACTCTGCATCCATCTGGAGTCACTTTCGGGAATAGGAGCATAAATCTGAAAGGAAGGTAGAGTCATCCTCGATAAACTTTGAGTTATTTTCACGATGAAAGTAGTTTTAGAAAGAGAAACTTTTTGGTCGGTCTCTGGCCATTAAGTTATAACGTCTACTCAAAACCCTTCTTTTCAAACTTCCATGAATCCCCTCGACGATGTCTTCTGGCCTCTCCAATAACACGAATACGATGTTGTACTTCAGACACTGCCATAAGGAAACATCAATTCTGCACCGTCCATAGCCTTAATAACTGACATGCTTTTAATTTCATTCCTTGGAAGAAATCTCTGAAAGCCTTAATAAAGAAAAAGGTGCCTGTGCACCTGCCAAGGATAATCTACAGTTGCCTTTGTTGTTAAGAATCCAAGAAAGCATGTCTACTGGCCAAGTGAGGAGACCTACCTGCCATTCGTTCTACTAAGGTCCAAGTTATGGAATGACGCATTTGACGGCATTTTCAAGATGCGGCTACCTTCAATGGCATGGTGGTCAGCTGCGATGACACTGGTGGCTGAGGTGAACTGCAAGGTCAGCCAGGTTTTATAGGCTGTGACACATTAGAGCAGTAAAGAAGACAGGAGGCCATTACACCCATAACCTGTCGGACTCACCCTCTTTTCACCAGCAGGGTGTGGCATTAGAGAGACCTGGGGCTCCAGTTTGATAGGAAGCTATGTTTCCCCAAACGTTCTAAGGAAGGGGGGATGAATCAGCAACTGTGGGGGCACTCTGGTTCGACCGAATGTTGAACCAAAGATGATCAAAGGATCTAGGCAGCGATGCACAAACCATCTTCAATCCTTACCTGTGGGTTCTTGCATGAGCTGACTAGACGAAGGTTGCGTACCGTAGGAGCTGTGCTGAGGTATGTATGTGTCTACCACCTTTGAACTACTGATTGATCTACAATCAGAAGAGCAGAGAATGGTGCTTCATGTTAAGGAGCGCATACGTTCAAATTGTGGAGCATTGCAAGGCCAAACCAGACGCTCCCTGCCTGTAAAGCGGAAACAGCAACTCACCGTGTTTCAAAAAAGTGAGTGAACTTGTGTGCTACAGTAAAATCCTGGCCAATGGATAGACTAAAACTTGAGTCACCAAAATTTTTACCTGAGACAGGTGATGACGCTAAACTATATAGTGATGCTTCAAGAAATAGCTATACAATAAGCTAGCACAATTTGACCAAATGCACATCCGCTTTGCGTGTGAGAAGCGAAGGCGAGAGTCAAGAAAGGTCAAGTGCTCTACTCAAAAGATAAGAGAAGATGAATTTTGAGTAGCCTGATACTTCCCGTACTAAGTTCAAGTGAAACATGGAACGAGAAGGAAGATTTATATCACTATTGAAAGAAACTCACGAAACACTCGTCACAGGTCAACTTAAAACATGAACTTAGAAGTTTGACTTGTACCGAGAAAGCTCGTTGAGGTGTCTTCAACTTACCTTATTTTTACTGGACCGACCAAAATGCCCTTTACCCTACAAATATCAAGTTTCATGCTTACAAGTTATCAAATTGTGGCGAGTGCATGTAATCGTTGAAATCCTTAACATTATCCCAATTATTGAACAAACGTTTGCCTTTGAAGAAATGATCGACAGCTTCTTTGGATCTCTCTATACTATTTTTCGTATAACGTAGAAGACCTTCTATCCAGAAATTTATTTCATCTGAAAAACGAACGAATTCACAACGAATATTATTATGCAACAAGAAGAAACGTTTTTTTGTGGAGAACACTCGACCGTTTCATCAAGGTTCACAATAATAGGGAAAAAAATATACGAATTAAAAACTAGCCCACATTCTTGATATTTACAAGTATTTCGGCTATAGAGTCTTCCGGTTTATGGTATTTTATTAGCAATACGAAAAAAAAAAAAATTTATTCTACGCTTCCGTTTTATCGAAATTCTCCAAGGCACGCGAATGTACACATTAGAAATATTTTTTAAAATACTCGCGTCGAAAGATTCTTCGTTTTAAAAAATTTGTAAATTGTTCAAGGATCGAAGCGCGTGCACGCTGTTGGTCGAGAAGTTTTCCTCTTTCGTACCGATAATATCATGCAAATAAGACTTACCATTTTTCGAAGGAGGGATAACTGGTAGATGAGGTTGCTTAGACATCCATTGTCGGATGTGCATTACGTCTTGTCGAATTCCTTGAGGCGTCATGTTGTATTCTGCATACAGCTTCCGGATTGCTTCCGGATCAGGACCGAGTACGTCAGCTACGACCATGGTTCAATATTTGAGGAATATTCACGAAATTTCGCAACTGTAAAATAATAGAGTCATAAACTTCCATTGCTACGGATTAAAATCTGGGTAACTATTGAAGAAAAGAAAACACAAAGTTTTGGAATTCGTAGTCTAATGCATCGTATTTTTCGAGAAGAAGTATGATGTGAGTAATGGCGAATAATATTCTTCGATTAGCTAGAAATATCGCAGCAATATATTTTTAAACATTTACTAACCATTATAAAACTTTACGACCATTTTTTTTTTCTTTTCGTCCGATTCCGCACATAATTAACAGTATTTTTTTTTATGACGATAGTCAAAATATCATTGTTGGCGTGAATTTCAATTAAGAGTTACAGGTAAGGTTTTTGTTTTTCTTACTCCACCCGCTGACATTTATCCAAGGATTTTGAAAATTCCAAACTATGTAGCACTCGTCATCAATATAGATGACTTTCAAGATCTTCCGTAAAAAGAGTAATTCTTTCATCGTAGCACGCTAAATGTTAATAAAGAGGGATTATTGAGCTCGAATGGAATAGAAATAATTACTATGGGAGGTTAAGAAATTTCCTAGCTGATGGTAATGACGTTTTTTTGTATTTTAAAGAAAATTTAGAACGTACTTACTTTTTGAAGGTCCCTCAAACACGATAGATATTGTCGATCTACGTCTTATACTTTATTTTTCTTTCTAACCTAGAAGATTTCTCTCACTGATCTTCGTCTACGTAAGATAAATTAACATTGAAAGAGAGAATTTTATCCCCATACGATCGTGCGAATAAAATGAAGAAACAATAAATAAAAAACGTAGGAACTTTAGAATTAGTCGCACGATAGTATTTATTAGAGAAATAAGGAAGTAAGGGCTGCAATACTCCACTCATAATTAAAGAAAAAATAGCTCAAAGTCAATTTTTTTCAATTAAATTCAAGAAAAAATAATGTCTCAAGACCGAAAAGCTGAATTGCCTAGACCTAGGCAAAACTTATGGCCAGGTTTCGCACACGGGACACCTCTTTTTTCTTCACAAAAGATACTTTGCACTCTCTTGAAATTAGCACATCAATATCGACATCGAAATAGCCCCCTCCCCATTTTAATTTTGGGGTAGAAGCGAGTGGAATCTTTCCTACTACGTTTGTGCTAGATTGTGCCGTCGAGTTTTTTGTTTGTGTTGGTCTTTTTCCCCTCGAACCGTACTGGAGAGTGAGGCTGTAGACATGCAAGACCCAGTCTTATTCAATTTTTGGCCTGAAAACAGGCCGAATTGCGTATTCTACGTTTTTGCTGTTTTACGCTCTCAATTTTTTTTTTTTGTGGACACCCCTTTCACCTTCAGTCCTTGGGAAAGGACACGCAGAACCCAATTTTGATAACTGGTACTTTTTAGGATAAAAATGGATAGAGTGGTTTGTATCCTCGTTCTCCAATTGTTTTCTTCTTTAGTAAAGTTTGGGCCAGGCTAACTTGCAAAAATTCTCATAGTTTTATGCGATAGTAGGAGTGTGTTTGCGGTGAGAGATTGGTTAGAGCCCCACAATGATCAAAGCGGGGAAACATGCTAAAATGCTGGTTATCTCAAGAGATGTGATGAAGGAAATGAAATCGTACAAATGGTCTTCTATTGTGGACTCACGGCGAGAGATCGACCACAGCACCGCTTTGATCATACACGGGGCTGTTGTAATCGATCTCTCAATGCGAGCACACGACAAGAGAATTTCCGAACGTTTGCCCGTTTCGATCGTATACGGGAACAGGTCAGAGACCGCAATTCCACAATAGAAGACCACTTCGTCGGTTCCATTTCCTCCATCGCTTGGAACTACCAGAATTTCAGCACGTTTCCCCGACAGATCCTGGGGATATGGACCCGAAAAAACAACATAAAGATTTCAGAGGTTCCACAATTTCCTCCTAATAGTAGTGGAACCAAGTTCAGGGATGTTATTCGGGACTTTTGCCGTTCTCCTGGAACATTTTACTTTCGAAGAGAGTGAAAAATAGAAAATTCCGAACATTCAGTTCCGTATGAGGAGGGTGAATTTGGATTCTAATGGAGTGGGGTTGTCAGCTACTGTAAAAACTTTGAAAAATTTCCACCTTCGATCCGAAAGAAGATTTTGAACAATTTGTATTAAGTAGTATACGTGAAAGCTTCCGAGTATACACTAGGAAAAAGACTTGAAAAAATTTCAACACTCGAGCTTAAGAGTTGAGTTCCGGATTACAATAAGCATACCAAAGCATATCCGGAATGCAGACAATTGAATTGAAGATAAGAAGTAAAGTTTTCCAGACCCAATTCTCGACTTAATCTTTCCAGTATTTCCTCATAAAAACAGGTTTCTTGTAATCCGAGGTTTTTCTTGAGGCAGGTGGAGTTTAGGAGAATGAGAATTCAGAGATTCTTCTACAAGCTATTCCACAAGACTTGGAATTACTACTCATAGGTCGAGAAGAAGTACGAATGTGGACCGGAGGAAGTTCAGAGTATTAGTAATGGATTTCGAGTTGTAAGAGGTGGCAGATGAGGGAACAAAGAGTGATATTTCGAGATTGAGGAGCTATGGACAGGGGAAAAATGGGAGACACAAGGGTGCCGTGGTCCCCTTTGTCCAATGAAGAACCCCCCCTCAAACTTTAATTTCTTGTAGCTAAAAAAAAAAAAAAAAAAAAAATTGAATTATAAGGGCCTCCCTAAAACAAATACGGGGAATCGTCTTCATGAAAATGGCCTCATGGTACCCCTGAAGGACAGATAATTCGTCAGTATGGCAGTATTGGCATGAGGGTGGAGCGGAGAGCCCAAGGAGAAGGATATGCCGAACTCTTCGTCGTGCTATGACTATTTTAACATGGCTTGAGGAACGAATTAAAGAAAACCAGAGTATTGGAAATTTTTCAACTAAACAAATCTTATTGTGCGATTGAAAGGATCAAAGGTTGTACCATGATGTGTAGAGAACGACAATAATATTTTTGGCTATAGGGTAGAAAAAAAGAGGGATAAGTGATTGAGGACAAGAGCAGGGCTTGCTTGATTGCTGAGTCCACTGACTGCGTCGTGTTTTGGGAAGCTGATACAACCAGGAATCCGCAGAGGAAGGCAATTGAAGATAGAAAAGGTGTTCAAATGTGCAGGAGGATGAGAATGCGCTGAACGATAGGGTCGAAAAAGTAAGAGTCTTGTATGGCTGAGAGAGGAAAGAGAGTCGTAAAGGAGGAATTTACAGAGAAGGATGAGTAAGGCAGGAATAGATGATGACGTAGCCCGAGTTGTTCATAAGGAAGAGCGAAACTTCTTTATCAATAGACAAGGTGTGGCCAGTATCGGACCGCAATTTGGAACCATTTGTAAACCGCAGGATGTGAGAGGGAAAATCAAGAGCAATAATGGCTTCGATGTGTTTAATGTAGACTATGTTCGCCGATTTCGTTAGGTTAGACAGATCGAGGCGAATGAGGCTTCGAGAATGCCCAGGAGGGGCTCGATAAGTAGACAGGGAAAATGGGCTTCAATTTGAGATGGTAGTCTCGATCGGAGGGGTTTGGAAAGAAGTATAGAGTTGAGGGAACTGGACCGTAGACGCAAGAAAGTTGGAAATAAACAATTTACATAGGAGAAATACCAGCGGTAGGCTGGACATAGGGCTGGTGCGCAGAGCACCAACAACTGAACGTATCTAGAGCATCAGACTGAATTGTATCCAGTAATTTTTTCAGCCTTCTTGTAGATCGGAGAGCCTCAGTGCAGATGAGAATTAGACAATAGCTGAATTTGATGTAAGTACGGAATTCAAAGATAAAGATAAATGTCCATCACCTATTGCAAATATTCTTATAAAAAACATATATTTATCGTTTTTCCTCTGTTTAAAAAGTCTTACGTAAACGGGACGCGTTCTGTAATTCAGTTCTACAACTGAAGTAATGTTTATCAGTTCAATCAATACCTAGGTGATATGCTTCCGACCAGTACTCTTGTTGACCAAAGCACTTGCCTATATTCGACCAGTCGCAATCGTAAAAAATTTGTAAATTAGACATCGAATCGTCTCTTCTTCGGTAAAGTTTAATAATATTTAGCTTGTTGATTCTATAGTTTTTCATCTCATAAACATAACCACAGTCAACACAGTCATGTTGTATTTGTACCTGACACGTATTTATCTCACTTTACAACCATTGAAAAACTGAAAACAATAAACACGATATTCGGAGCGTGTGCCATTTATTGAAAAATTGAAATAATAAGTAGCAAAAGTCGTGTTCGTCCTAGAAAACAATATTCGAACGTACCTTACTAAAAAATAATTTTTAATTTGTGAGATAGATCACGCTTAGAAGATCAATTGAATCAAGATTCTGAAAATAATTTTTAAAATAATGAAGGAATGCATAATAAATAACCAAACAACGGGAATTGTAAGTAACTTGACATTGTTCATATGATCCAAGTTTCATGAGGAGACTTGATTTCTTTCCAATAAAAAGAGATAATTTATGAACAACAAAAATATCAACAAATATTCAAGTGAGATTTTAAAAAAGAATATGAGTTGCCCCCCCAGTTTTTCAGTTTATGACAAGAATTTACTTTCTTGAGGGCGAGTACCTATTCTGAAGAAGGCTCTAATCGATTTTGGCTGCATGTATCATTGATAAAGTTCAAAAGATATTATAAGAATTCTCGTAGGTACCCATTAAAAAATGAATTAGACAGATCAGTATAACAAATATTACGTGCATTGCATCAAATTATTCTAAAATAAATACGAAAATGATAGGATACAGAGATTAGATTTAAAATTCAACAAAAATACTGCGACAGTCGTAATATTTTAAGATACTTATCGTTGAGAAAGTAGGAAGGTATATCCAAAAATCTAAATTGCGATCATTTATCTAAAACAACGTGCACTATCGAGATTAAAAGGTGAACAACAGAAATTAGAATATACAAGATAGAAGAGGAAAAAAAAATATATGGACGACTGTGACAGAACAACGAGATCCTCATTATCAAACTGAGCTAAATCTTGTAGTATAACTTGGCTTTCAGGACCTTCATCGAAAAAAACAACCTGTAACAGTATCTCTCTTCTTCGGAAACGAAAAAACCATCTAAAATTGTCTTATCATCAAAATCGGAAAAATTGACCGGCATCATATTTCACTAAATTCAATGCGGTCCGCGAGCTAAAAAAGGTCGACTATACATGCTGTAAATACTGATCCAGAGCATTCACACCGCGTGCTATAGCAAACATTAAAAGTGGAAACTACGAAGTGCGCAGGAAGATTAAGGACAGTAATAAGAACAATTTAAAAAATCTTTCAAGAAATCTGAATTTCTTCTATCATCTTCAAAAGTGGCCATCCTCGTACGTCTACGCTGTTAGGCGGGTGCTCGAATTGACATAGTGTGGGTTTTGGTGTGCACCTATGGAACCGAACCTTTCTGCTCATTGCCAGATCTGCATGCTCCGACCTCCCTTTGAGGGAATCAATTACTCGTATAAGGTTTTCATTACTTGGCATAAATAATTTCATCCAAGAAGGACTGCCTAGATCGTATAGCATCCCCTATCCGCACTCTGAATTATATATTCTTTTTATTAGTAATTTTCAAGGAGGGGTAGAAGGGACTGGCCTTCAAGGCTCATTTTCCGATTTTGAACTCAAATCGTCTCGAGTTTGCTCGTAGTCGTACGTACTCTCCCAACCATTGCCAAAAATCTACAACTTCCTAATCGCCATTGAAATATTCGCCTAAATTAACTATACTTCGACATAACAGAGTCGAAACTTCTCGACTTCGTTTTGACTGATGTGTCACATCCATCCACCCCTTCTTACTGCTTGATAGACTTCAGGAATTCTGTCTACTGGTGACTCCACTATTCGCAGGCAGAGTGTGTAGTCATAATTATATGAAAAGTCGCATTGAAAATCATTCCCACCAGGATTATCGGAACTCATAACCATCAACTATTTGGACCTTACACTCACAATGGAGAACAATAGGATAGAATACAAAATATACAGGAAGCCGACGCACACTAACACCATCATCCCAAATGACTCCTACCACCACCCCAGGCACAAGTTAGCGGCAATCCAGAACTACTGCTATCGGGCAATTTCCATCCTCAAGAACAACGAAGAGAAGAGGAAAGAGATCGAGATAGTAAAGCAGATCGCAGAAGCCAATGGCTACCGCAGACGTGTGGTGGAGGGAGTCTTCGGGAAAATGGAAACAAAGAAAGGAACCCATGATAGCATAGTGAGAAAGTACTCCGGATCGATACCATATATAGGAAAGTACACAAACAAGGTGATAAAGGCGTTCAATGGCTACGATGTGAATGTGGGCATCCAGAATAACCAACCCATGGTGAAGAAAATCAGCAATGACCAGACAGAACAAAAGGACAAGGAAAGCTTGAGCGGAGTGTACAAGCTCAGTTGTGAACAGTGCGAGGGAATCTACATCGGTGAGACTGGGAGAAAGTTTGAGATCAGGAGAAAGGAGCACAAAATGTCGAGGGAGAAAGAAGATGGCAAGTCACTGTTTGGGAAACACTGTAACGAGGAAAACCACGATGGAGAGGGAAAATTTGAAGTTATACACGTAGAGAATCGCACAAAGAGAAGAAAACTTTGGGAACAAATGGAGATTGCAAAAGCCAAGAGGAAAAAAGCCTGCCTCTTGAACAATGTAATCACATTTGAAAGCAAAAAATTATTCGGCCTGGTGATTGGACAAGAGAAGAAGGAACGAAACCAACCAATGAGACGGCAGGAATCCAGGTAGCCAATAGAAACGCAGCATTTAGGACAATAGATTGAACCAATCACAAAGCAGTATGTTTTAGCCAATAAGAACACAATGTCATATTATTGTAAGAATAAGTTTCTAAGAAGTGAACCAATCACAACACAGCATTGTTATAGCCAATAAGATCACAGTGTTATACTATAAAAACTCATGGTTAAGGCCTTGTTCTCCAGTTGCGACACAACTGATGATGGGATAACACCTGAAAGCACTCTTGTAAAAGCAACTAATAAAGTAGATTTGTACAATTGAAAAACCCCTTTCCCACCAGGATGATGTGCGTTCAATTTTTGTAGCCCTGTAGTACGATTAATTAACTAAAAGACCTCGGGTCTGTATTCCTTTTAAATTAGGTACGTGTGTGTAGAATGTACTTTATTTGAGAAAGATTCTGATTCTACCTTACGTGAATAATGAATTCAAACCCGGTATAGATTTGAAAAAGTAACATCGAATACCAATTTTGATATCAATAATGAGAAACGATCAATTTTGAGTCCGATTTCGCTCATTTTCGGTCGATTCGCAGTCGCAATTTTGACGAGAAACCCGCGTCGATTTCTAAATTAATTTTGATCGAAATTTCACCTATCACAAGAAAACCTTCCCTGAGCGTTGAAAAAACTCATTGTGAAAAAGAGAATATTTTAATCCATTAAAACTACTAGGATCATCTTTCTTCCACCCTAGTAGGAATTTTCTCATGACAGATCGTTGCGAATTATCGCAAAAAACCTCTTCAAAAGTCTCCAAAATATTTGATTTTTATACATTGAAAATTAGCTCCTCCTCTGATAAATTTTTGGGGCACTTAAAGGGGTTTTTATGTGACAGTCGACATGGTTCATCGGTGTGAGCACAAGCCTGTGACTTAATGCAACATCAACTAGCTCTCAGTGTCCATCTTGACTCAAAAAAGTGAACTTGTTAAGATGAAACGAGGGTAACTCGAGATTAGATTCTGAAGAAATCTACCCTGGCCAACAGGTAGACATTCCCAACCCTGTAATTAGAACGATTGACAGACATGCAAGTGGTGAGACCAGTGTCAGCATACGGCCTTTGCAAAGCCCCCATCGGTTATCCAGCATGTAGAGAGTAAGTTCCTAAAAACGATGACTAACGCCTTTCGATACTCACGAATAATGGTCGACCTGCGCCGAAATCTTCGCAAATTCCTGATAATTTGAATGTACGCCAAAAACCACGAACAGAATTATACAACTTAATTTGAAATATTTCTTGAATTTCAAAATTGTAGATAGACTTAGTACCGAAACTCAAATAATGAATGAAAAAAATTGTTATATCATTGAATTCAGACTCAACTAATGATTCTGATTTCTATGAGCTGATTTTTATCATGTATTTTCAAACTTTAACTTTGCCTATCCGGGTATTGACATTTACGCTAATAGTTTTCTAGTATTCCAACCAATGTGGACTACATTTATCGACTTTTCAGTCGTTTAAGTGTATAGTTGTCGTTTCGAAGTCCTCTCTTAAGATGTACGACCTTCTCCCATCCCAAAGGTTTGTAACTAGACTACATTTTCACACATATCTTAATCCTTGAGGTCATTATATCGGCTGCGAATGCGATGACGTGCACGAAAGAAAATAATCCATTTTATGTACGGGCCGAATTGCTATCTCAATTTTAGTGGATTTTATCGTATGCGCCCGTAAAACGTTTCAATATTGTTAGGAAAAAATTATTTCCTCTCGCGCAATATTGGCTCACAATATTAGGTTTCAGAGTATTCGACGAGGCTATAATTGCGTACGATAAATACGATAGTAGCGCTCCTCTTATTCCCACGCCGCCAATTTTAATCGTCGAGATGTTTGCGGTCAAAATTGGAAATACGTTTTTCGCGGTTCGTGCGATGACTTTTTGAAATTACCTTCGCGTGCCCGGGACAGATCGAGCCAGTCCCTTCACTTTTTCTTACGATTTCAAAAGCAATCTTGTATACGAGAAAAAGCGAAGGGTCGACGAGAGCACTCGTTCGACGGCCCTTTATTAACACGATACGATTATATGCGTAATTAATTGGACGTATCTCGTGCCAAAGACTAAATGTGACCTTTACGATTAATGTATCAGAAAGAAATTCGAGTCGAGTTTTCTTATTCGCAAACATAATATAACGGGTGAGTCGTTGTCTGCGCCAAAATGAGAAACAAGATGATATCTTTGTCTCATATAACGATCGGATTTTGAGAAATTTAAATTTACGAGTTTTCGTCGAATCGCAACTTTTTGAAAATAAAATGCCAACTTGTCAGCACACGTTTATTTTTCTTTGTCTTCGCGACGACCTAATTTCTTTTTCTTCTCGAAACTTCTTCGAAACGAGATTGTGATACACAAAGGGGGCTGGTACTGAAAGCCATTATCATGTCGTAACTGCACTTACTTGAGAAATTGAGACTTTCACGACATACGAAGAAGTAATTTCTTGGCAAAGTCGACTTTTATTTGAAATAAGAAGAAAAATTCGTTAACGGTCAACTTTTCGTCGTCGCGATCGCTTTTTACCTCCGAGAGTACGAAACTTCAAAAAGAGAATTTTAAATCACGAACGACGAACAACGCAACTAAGTTGAAAACTCGAACTCGTCTCCGAAAAATGAAAAAACATCCGCCACTTTCGGTTTCCACTTCTCGTTTGATCCCCGGCACACTCTTGAGCGACACTAATTAGGTTTAGATTTTAGTCATCGTCGAAAATGACGGCGACGAGAACGCGCGTGGAATCGCGAGAAAAATTGTTCATCTGTTCCGGGAATACGACGGTGGAGTCTTCGTATGCACGAGGAATCGTAAAATGCAATTTTCTGTGCGGCCACGCACTGTATTTTTTTTACGGCCACCGAGAATAAAAACGCATCATTGAAATACGCCAATTGGTAGAAATCTAGTTAACAATGTACCCGAGGTAGGGGGAATAAACAAGATACCCTTGAACTTGGGAATACGCGTACGTTTCGCTCATGTGCGCTATATATCGAATAATAATAATAATACAGTAAAGCGTGTCTCTGGAAAATGATTATAGGCGAGGGGAAAGATGATCGTAAGTACGCGTCTTGAACTAGTTTTTTTATATTTCTCTGAACGAAAATTTCAAAATCCATTAAATGTAGTAACGAGCCCGAGTAATACAGAACCAACTTATTATAAACCACACGGGCGAGATTCCAATAATTTGGTTGGCAATTCCGTGCAGAAGATTTCTCTTAGTTTTCATCGCTTTGGGTCGATTCGGAACGAGCCCAATTTATCATGGCATCATCTTTGTACACCACAGATACCACGACGTTGGGACCCAAAATGGTATTTCGCCAGTCTTGTTCAAAAGAACGCGTATGCAGAAGTAATTGTGTGTAAGCTCCAACCTAGTTCTAAATTATATTTGTCAATAGATAATTGAAAATAAGGTTCTGCTAATTTATGTACATATGGTAAAAGTAGGTAGCTCTTACTTTTCGCTCTCCATTCGCAGCCAATATTTTCCTTCATTCCTCTATATTGATTATTAGGTTATATTGTTCTAGATACATCACCAGGCAAACACATTTACCGACATGTAAAACATCAAATTGCCAAAAATTCACGAAGTTCTGAGATATGATCTAAAAATCATATCTACTTCACTTTAGAATAGGAAACTTCCTTTCATGAAGATCATAATATTCAGACTTAAAGAGGTGAAAACAGGAGGTAACAACGTACTTAAAGTCACAAGCACGAGCCAAAAAACGAATAATTTGAAGAATGCTGGCGACAACGAAGAGATGTGTAACTGAATAAGAGATAAATAATTAATATACTACTTAAGGAGAAAGAAGTTTATAAGAGATGCATTTCTCGTCTCCAAAGTGTCTCACGAGGGAATTTTTCTTATGGAGGAGAATTCATGGTAATGAAAGATAAAAAATCGCACAAATTTTGATATTTTATCTGTCTTAAAAATTTTGAGGATTTTCATCATTGACATATCATGTTCTACTCCTGAGCCCGCTTTCAATTCCGAGATTTGTAAGACCTCTGTTAGACGCGAGATGTCTGACTAGATGTAACAAAGTTCCTTCCTTCAAATTTCCGGATAACCCTGATCTACGTTAAACTCTCGATATATTTCTTCATGCAAACTCACTCTCACGCTGCTGCATCGTACTTTGGAGTTGCCCCTAGAGACACTCATGAACCGGGCAACAAAAATGTTAAAGCGGTAAGTACCGGCGCTACGACAGTCAGCCGCTTACGTGACTATAGTTTAACTCAAAATTCTATCTGTGAGTTTACTGCAACGCAACCTACACAAACTGGTGGTGAGAACGCCCAACTTTATTTCAACTAGACCTTCTTAATACTGTGCAACAACCGAGTGAATCGCATTACGAAGATCAATTCTCCTGTATAAAATCGATCAGAGAGAGAAAGAAGATAATGTCATACAAAGTACAAGAATGGCACTATTAACCACTGTTTTTATTGAACAGCGGTTAATAGTGCCATTATTGTACTTTGTATTATAATATTTTAACCACGGAAAAATCTTTCTATTCATCACGAAGATAATGTCGTTTTTTGGGCTGCATTTGCCAACATGGGACAGCATATTGTCCCTTTATACTATCGTTTCAAGTTTTTTGTCCAGTGCGCGTTCCAGTCAGTATCATCCACGAGAATCGAGTTTACTACTACAGGACTGTGTAGTCAGTCAAGACAAAGAAGTGGATATCGGCGTTTGCTACTTACAACATCCTCCCTCCCCCGTTAATGGACGGTGTAGTGTTTATGAAATTAACAACAAAAGGTTAATCGAGTTAACTCGTTCCTCAATTTTATGGTTGAACATATTATTAAAAAGGGTTGTACTCAAGAGAGTAGCGTTTTACAAAAGATACCACAAAAAAAAAAAAATCTTTTGTAAAACGCTACTCTCTTGAGTACAACCCTTTTTAATAACAAAAGGTTAATTATTTTTTGTGTTGAATAGCCCTCAGAAATACGACTAAAAAGGTATAAAGACGAGCCAAAGGCATTAAAATTCCGTTGCTCATCTTCTGAAAGAGGTCCAAGTTCATACGATTGAGAGTGTTTTTTAGTTTAAGAGATTTTCTCTTCCGGGGAAAACATTAAAACTCAAGGATATATATCCGCCTTTTCTTCGAATAACTCAAAACTTTTCGATAATTATAATAATTGACCCATACATCGAGTTTCTCGACTAATCGGTATCATGATTTCTATATCGAGATATCGACTTTTATATCAGTTCAAAGCCTAGTATACAATAGTACGACGCCTTCCGACGCTCTCCTCCCCTCTTTTGACATGGATCTGGCTTTTTTAAGGGGGACCACTTGCCAAAATTTTTGAATGTAAGATATGTAATGTAGTGATGAAGTCATGGTTCGATGACGCCACAAAAAGTCTACGTACTTAGGGTTGGGGTGATAACATCACGGGATGATGAGGTCACTAAGAGTGAGGGTGAGAACGTCACGGTTTTATATCGGGGGAAAAACTTGTAGGTACTTCTTAAGGCTAGGGGTGATGATGCCACAGGGTTATAACTTGCCTTACTTCTAGTATTTTATATTATGCTTATGTCACGAAGAACAGTCACGGTTTTTTTCAGTTTTTGATAAGGACTACTCCTGGGAACATTGTCACGAAAACCTGTTGCAAAGAATCGCATCCCGGTTCTTTGACGGTTTTTTGATTGAGACTGCACCTGGAAAAATTGTCACAAAAACCCGGTAAGGATTTTTGTCACGCTTCATGGTTGGATACTTGAAAAAATTTCAACCTTCGCTACTTTCATTATTTATTAGGTTTCTGATCTTCAGGGCTAAGTACATTTTTTTTTTTCTTAACACTGTTTTATCGGGGGATTTTTCAAAAAAACCGTCCACCGTCCGGTTGGCCACCAAAGCTCACAGCTCGAAAATTTTCCAAGTCCCCCTCCTATCATACGAAGCTCGGTGGTCGGTGTACATAGGGTGAAAGAAAACCTCTTCGAGTAACTCTAGATATACAATGCTTCATACACCAATTGACTTAGCCCCTTCAATGAGCCAGATATGCAACGCTTCAAACACCATACGACTCGGAACGTCCCCCTCCTATCATAAATATAGAGCTTGGAGGTCGGAATTTCTCCAATTTTCCCTCATTATACAGGTAGCTCCAAAGTCCGGGCCTGTGACGTCACAATTTGATGACGTCATAGATCTGGTACGTCGATCTTTTTCAGATTCCACGAGCCTCTGCCACCCCAAGTTCAACACCATTGAAGAACCCGTGAAGTTGTCATGTAGCTGTTCTGGTTAAAAAAGATTCTCGAACTGAATTGTGGAATCCGGTTCTTTTTAACAGGAGCCTGTTCTATGGGGGGTTTTTGAAAAATTTGCCAAAACTTGGAAAAATTTCGACTCTTGAGCTCGATCTTTTCTCTTCTGGGCAGATGTTTTTGAGTCATGTATATTATTGGAACAGGTACGTCGACGACATATTGTGTACGTAGAATGGTTCCCGACTTCTCCCCTTGAAGTTTCTCGAGTATCTAAACGAGCATAAAATTCACTTTGGAAATTGGTAGCTTGTCTGGATATGACGATCTCTGAAAGAGAGGGCAAGTCTTTTTGCCCTAGTGATCGTAAGTTTGCTACATTTAATAGCTTAATCTGTCGGCTGACCCACATCCCGCTGAGTTAGTCCGCCTTTCACAAGGAGTTGTTGACTATAAAGCACTTGGCAAGGGTCAATGAGGTCAATTTGTTCATCGACCTCTTGGTTCAAAAGAAGGTTAAGTACTCGTATAAGAAAATGCCTCGATTTTATCGCCACCCCCCCCCCCCTCCCGGGCTTAAACCGAGATAGTAGAAAACGGTGGATCAGACTCCAATTTTTGGGAAAGTTTTCCACACAGTTGGGTCGTGTCCTCCCTCCCTTTCGTTTTCGATCCGCGGTATTATTACGGTTAAAAGTTGATTCGTTAAGTTTAAGGATGACCCTGTTGCCCAGTCGAGAGGAGTGGCGTATGAGAGGTTATTGAGTTAGTGTATGAGTATGATTGACAAGGTGATGACTCGCTAGTTCGGTCCCGATTTCCTCGGATGTTCTTGTTTTCAGTCGTCATTGCTTTATTGCTTTCTTGTCTCGCTAGATGATGGTTCCTTAACCGGAAGTCTGTTCGAAATCGTAATTTTGGCCGGGAACTTGTATTATCGGAAGGTTTGGAAAAAACATCCGCCGGCCGGCAAAGCTCGGAGCTCGAAAATAACTTGTGGAGTGCAGCCTGTGACGTCACCGTTTGATGACGTCATAGGTCAGCTTCGTGACGTCACAATCTTATGACGTCATAGATGAGTTTTTTCAAGTTCTTCTCCTATTAAATATAGAAATATAGCTTCAAAATCCGGGTTTGTCACCTCACAATTATTTTTATGACGTCATAGGTCAGCCCCGTGACGTCACAATCTACATTTTTCAGGTCCCACGTGCCCCGTAAAACAGGTTCCCTGCTACCTCTCGTTTAATTCTGTTAAAGAACCCGTGAGTTTATGTGGCTCTTGTGAAACTCTTTGTGGGTATCGATTCTAAGTGATAATTACCTTGAAGTGTTTGCCTGGCCGTATCCAGGGTTGGGAACTTAAGGGACGAATAAATAAAATCAACGGTTGTATGGCCGTCGTTGCGCGTCATTATACGAAGGAAAAGAGTACGGGTGTCTACGTAAAACCGTACTCTTTTCCTTCTTAAGGGACGAACGTTGGTATAGAGCTATTCATCTCTATCAGAGCATAAAATTGGCTGCTATTGGACTGTATGGAAGCAGCTCAGAAAATTGCAATCAAATTTCAATATTAATCAATAGCAAGTTCCTTGTAAATTTCTCTATACTACATTTATATTAGGGTTCTACTCAGTTTAAGTAGGCTGCTAGTAAGCCTATGCTAGGAACTGTGTAAGCCTACAGCTAGTTCTCTATGACTGCTAATTAATTAAGCCTATAGTAAACTATTCAGGCTTATCCGGGAGCCATTACGGTTAACATATAATATACGAGGCTAAGAATATGATTGGACGAGTGAAGACCCAATATTCAGTGTAGTAGACATAAGACATGATCTTTATTCATTTGGCTCTACTAGATTTTAACAGCGGACCTGTTCTATGGGGGGGGGGGGGGCTTTTTGAGAAATTTGCTTCCGCCGTTCGCCTTCCAACAAAAAACTTGGAAAAATTTCGAGTATCGAGACATATATGATAGGACAGGGACTTGGAAAAATTTCAACTCTCGAGCTACATATGATAAAAGAGGGACTTGGAAAAATTTCGATTCTCGAGCCATATATCATAGGAGAGGGACTTGGAGAAATTTCGACTCTCGAGCTATATATGATAGCAGGGGCACAGAAAATTTTCGTCTCTCGAGCCATACATGATAGGAGGGGGACAAAAAAACTTTCGACTCTCGAGCCATATATGATAGGAATTTTTCTAATTCCCCCTTCTACCATATATAGCTCGAGAGTCAAAATTTTTCGAAGTCCCCCTCCTATCATATATTGCTCGAGAGCGACATTTTTGTGAGTCCCTCTCCTGTCATATATAGCTCGAGTGTCGAAATTTTAACAGGGAACGTGTTTTAGGGGGGGCTTTTTGAGAAATTTGCCGTGCGCCGTCCAGCAAAAAACTTGGAAAATTGTCGACTCTCGAGCCATATGTGATAGGGGGGGGACTTAGAAAAATGTCGACTCTCGAGCTATATATGATAAGAGGGGGACTTGGAAAAATTTCGACTCTCGAGCTATATATGATAGGAGGGGGACAGAAAATTTTCGTCTCTCCAGCCATACTTGATAGGAGGGGGACAAAAAAACTTTCGACTCTCGAGCCATATATGATAGGAATTTTTCTAAGTCCTCCTTCTATCATAATTATATAGCTCGAGAGTCGAAATTTTTTCCAAGTCCCCCTCCTATCATATATTGCTCGAGAGTCGACAATTTTCTAAGTCCCCCTCCTATCATATATTGCTCGAGAGAAATTTTTGTAAGTCCCTCTCCTGTCATATATAGCTCGAGTGTCGAAATTTTAACAAGGAACGTGTTTTATGGGGGGCTTTTTGAGAAATTTGCCGTGCGCCGTGCGCCGTCCAGCAAAAAACTTGGAAAATTTCGACTCTCGAGCTATATATGATAAGAGGGGGACTTGGAAAAATTTCGACTCTCGAGCTATATATGATAAGAGGGGGACTTGGAAAAATTTCGACTCTCGAGCCATATATGATAGGAGAGGGACTTGGAATATATAGCTGGAGATTCGAGAAAAATTTAGACTCTCAAACTGTATTATACTAGGCTTATAGTAGGTCTAGGCCTTCTTTATACTAGGTCTAGGCTTCCTTGAATTTTCAATACCAAATCCCATTCGACTCATAAGACAGGTTCCCTGCGTTCCTCGTTCAACTTCGTTAAGGAAGCCGTCGTTTTTCTAAGTTTTTCGCTGGACGGCGCACGGCAAATTTCTCAAAAAGCCCCCCATAAAACAGGTTCCCTGTTAAAATTAACCATAAATTCATATATATCTAAACTACACTCCTGCAAAAACGTTCCATCTTGTACAAGTAAAATGTCATGTAGTGCACGACATAATTCAGAGCATACCCTCCAAAATACGTAATCGTTTGGGAAAATGAAAATTCATCTTTGATTAAATGATACGAAATACTGTACGTTAGACAGTTGAAAAATTGACAGAAACATTAACAAATAAAGCATTACTTAGCTCAATATATTGTCATCAAATCCATCTAGTTTCCATTAGCCATGCTTAACATCCATCTACATCTCGACCTGCAGGAAATTCTTCGTCTGAAAACGTCCATCATCGTCCTTCCACAACTTCCTCAAACTTTTCATCTTACGTTCTCAAAACATTGAGTAGATACATCCTTAGGTATCTGTCCTCCAATTATAATGAATTAAAAATGCACAACTAATTAAAAAAAAGAAAACTTAAAATCGTGATCTGGAAGAACTCCCTCGCATTAGGAAAAACCGTAAATTTTACTACGAATGAGAAAATATCATCTTCATTATCGTTTTTGATCCTTCGAAAAAGTAGGCCTATAATCGCTGCGGGACTTCGAAATTTTTAACAGATTTTTCACCTGAAAAGTATTTTCACACCGAGTTAACTGACCGTAGCCTGAATTCATTCAAAACACGTTCACCCGGATTACATTTTGTTCCTGAGTTGAAAATATCGTACACGAGAAGCGAGGTCACTACCTATATCGTAATTGACTGGAGAAATATCTTATACACGCGGTGGTGGAGAAAATCAAAAAAAGTAGGTAATAATGAGTATATCGTTAACAATAAGCTGTAAAATTAATTAACAGAAGTTATAGGCGCTAGCGTGTGCGCTGAATTTTAATTTGGTCCGCGCGGAAAAAAAAATACAAACCGAATATCAACAAAATTACACAGAATCCAGAAACACGAGTGGAGTTACAACACGCATGCGTGTGTAAAAGGTTATTCGCAAAATAATCGCACAATTGTGATGCCCGAGGCTCTTCGACAATTTGTCAAATTTTATATGATGATCGCAACACTTCGACTTCTCCGCTACTTCGTCGTTTTGGCAAAATTGTGTAATGGTGATTAGCGACGCGTCTTTTGTAATAATGATGTTATTTTGTCGCGAGTTCGTATGAATAATACATATTGCTCGTAGTAAGGACCTTAGAGTACTATACCTACCTGTTGTTGGATAGAATACGATAGAGCTGGCCACTGTCAAAAATTAAGGTTACTCATACTTTGTACGTTAAATACAACTTAATAGTCGAACGACGATTGAATATCCATGATAATTATAAGACAGAATTATCGGAAATAGGTTCCGGAAGTGCACACTTGTATGAAACACCAATAATTTTTCCGGCTTTTATTAAGCATCGTTAGCAGAAAGAGCTCGAGAGAACGAAATTTTTTTGAGTCCCAAAATTCGTGAGTGCTAGAAAGTAAAAAGGATTTTCCTGGACGGACACGGAACTTTTCAAGAAAACAATTACAGATTCCTGGCGAAAAAAATAAGCAATCCGAAGTCTGTATCAAGAGCTGGCAGAGAGAATGGCAATCGAAACCACGAACTAGAGCCTTTCATCCGGAACTCAACTTGAGTTTTCAATTTCAATTTCCACATTTTCTTTATGCAAAGATGTAGGTGGGATTGAGCAATTGAGAGGAATATGGGCGCTCTTTGCACCTAAGTTGGTTTTCTTATTCATTTATGGTAAAAAAAAGAACTACGGAATCTTGTTTTTGGGACCATCTCTCAATTTTGATATTGATTAATTATGAATCATACTGCACTCGACTTTTTGCTAGAGTTGACAGACGATTCAACATCTCTATTTTCTGAAGTTTTCTCAAAGTAGCCTCTATAGCCTATATCGGCCCATACCACACAAATATTAGAGACTCATAAGTACCTATAATAAACAATGATTTCGGCGTTTTTTTTTTTTTTTTTTTAATTTCATCTGTAAGACTTAATCGAGTACAAAAAGCGAAATTCAGTTAGTAAAAATAATTTATAATGTGTATAATGTAGGCACCGGTATTATAGTCTTATCACTGCGATTATTATTTGCTCTTGAATGCCGACTAAGGTAAAGCTGAGATTGATTTCCGGATTATATAACCATAAATCGCTTTACCGTGAATTACTATGCGCTATTAGGCCTACATGCGCCACTATAACTGGACAAGTTAGGTTCATTCAGAATGAAAGACGATGCGAAAGAATGTCCGAGTTTTAATCGAATCGTATATACTGTTCCTTGAATCGTTAGAGTGATATACGATATTGTAAGCCCATAATAGACTTTATTGATCTAGTAGAATAATTGTGATAAGTTTTACTATGCTACACAGTACGAATTTTGTCATTAAATTAGAGTAGAACCAGTTTATAATTTGAAAATTAACTGTCAAAATGAAAGCGTGAAGAGTAACCCACCTACTCGATAGTATTACGCATAGCATGCGTTCAATGTCACAAATTATAATGATGAAATTCATTAAAATATTGGATATAGTCCAGGCAAATTAGCAATGAATTGCGCTCAGATGGGGAAAAATCGCTATTTCCCACAAATGTGTTCATCGAGGTATCCATAATGAGAATCCAAAAACTTTACCCCCTGGAACATCTCTTAATTTTCAGTTTTTCTTAAGAAAACTATGGATTTTGGAGCAAAAAGGGATCGCTCTAAAATTATTTTACGTAAAATTTCCTACAAAATGAACCCCAATATCAGTGTATTTCAGTGAATGAAAGTCGTATGACAGTGCTTTGAAATTTGGAAAAATATTATTTTTATGATTTTTTTTTCCCCAGTTTTTGCAATTTTTCTCGAAAAGTACCGCCTATGAGAACTGAGAGGAAGCCAAAGTAGCGACGGATGCGGCCCAACGCGCAAGAAAACTTATCTAGGTAAAGTAACTTGATCCATTTGCCTCTTCTGGTACTCCGAAGTTTTCGGGGGGGGCGGAGGGCGATGTTACGTTCGAGGTATTTTTTCGTGGCCTTCTTGCGGATCATCTTAGACTTAGCGAGAGATTTGAGAATTACAACTTTCCGAACAAAATCGTTATAATCCATGGGAATGTGGACTAGTCTCGTTTTTACGCGACATAATACTTGTAAATAAGGATTTATATATTGGCAATTAAACCGTAGATTACAATAAAATTACTCAAACGCTTTTGGTTGAGTAGCCATCGATGGTAGTGAAGTTCAACTGCCAGATAATACAATAAATGAGAGGGAACAAAGAGATAATAAAAATACTGAAAAGGGGGATTATGCGGAATTATCATCGCGACGGGCAGAATACATCCTTTCGATTAATGGATCTTCCCGTAGATGATACATGTTCAAAAGATGGTAATTGTGGTGGTTTTCGTATCGTATAATCTCGATACTCTCAAGAGCGATGCGTCTCCAGAAAGAGTCTTTTTTATGAAGAAGGACTTTTTTCCTCCTGTATGCCCAGCTTCAACAAGATGCGCCTTCTCGGGTTGACGGCTTACGTACGCCTCCACGTGTTCATCCTCTTATTGAGCTGACGACCAGTCTCCCCACATACACAGCCGTGCATTCACGACAGCACAGTTTATACACAATACCATACTACAAAAGTTGATACCGGCCATGATAAGGAAGGGCTTCACAAAACCCTGTGAGATCGTACAAGGACAGTTTGTTTCCCCAGTCTTTCTAGACAGAAAACCAAATGGGAGTGACCGAGTCATTTTAAACCTTAAAAAACTTGATGAGTTCCTTCAGCCTCCGCACTTCAAGCTGGAAGACTTTCTCGCGGTCTCCAATGCTAGTCCAAAAGGGAACCTACCTAGCGAAGCTAAACCTAACAGATGCCTACCACTTGATTTCCATTCCACCAACCCACAGAAAACTCCTACCTCTTGAAGTTTTGTATGAATACTGTTTTCTACCCTCAGGTCTCTGCTCTGCCCCTTACGTTCTTACAAAACTAATGGAGCCTATTTTCACGCTTTTGCAGGGAGCAGGATTCCTATCGGCGGTTTACCTAGATGACTAGGACCGAACCTTACGGCTTGCAAGAAAAATGTGACACCTGCTGTTAATCCGCTTAGGTTTCCTATTTTCTTTCAAAGAGTGTAATTGGCTACCTTCAAGTCGATGCCAATTCTTACGGTTTATTCTCGATTCTATCTCGCTGACCTTCAACCTCCCCTGGCTTAAAAGACTCGCCATCGAGCGACTAGTAAAACGGATGAAATCTAGGGGCCAAATAGTTATACGAGAATTCGCGAGGTTTTTAGTCTCCCTAGGGTCCTGCTGCCTGGCACCACCCTACGCTTGGGTATATACAAAAATTTTCGAAAGGGAGAAAATAATCGTATTGCAAGCCGCTAATGGGTCATATGAGGTTACTATGACCGTGCCCATGAACCACACCCAATTTTTATTGGTGGATAACCAGTGTTCGAGATAGCTATATGCATTTACAAAATCCCCCTACAGGACTAAAAATAGCCTCCGACGCCTCCCTGTCTGGCTGGGGGGCTGTGGCTGGTGGAGTTCGAAAACATGGGTTTTGGACAAATAAAGAAAAACGTAGCCATATAAATGAACTAGAACTACTAGCCGCCTTCCTCGGGGGTACCCAGGTCCAGACTTTAAACAATCTAGTCAGACAAATATGGCTGTGGTACGAAAGAAGAAACATGTTTCTTAACGCAACCTACATTCCTTCCACGGAAAACTGGGAGGCGGACAAAGAGTCCAGGGCTATACACCCAGGCATAGAATACGAACTATCACCAACAGTATTCAGCTCGGTCTCTAAAGCTTTTGGCCGCCCCCAGATAGAACTTTTTGCTTCGAAAAATAATAAGAAGTGCCGCAGTTATTGTACCTGGAAACCGGATACGGAGGCAGTTGCTATCGACGCTTTCACGATCTCCTGGAAAGAAAGTTTCTTCTTTGCTTTCCCGCCTTTCTCACTCAACTTTCGCTCTCTACACAAAATAGAAGAGGAGGGAGCGGAAGGGAGGCGTGAGAATCATGATAGTCCCCTATTGGCCCTCGCAACCATGGTCCCCACTCTTTCAGAAGTTACTCATCAGAAAACCTATGAGCCTTCCATAGTCCTAACCTGCTGCTCTTTATTGACAGGTTGCCTCACCCCTTACACCGGGACCTTTTCCTGGTAGCAGGGGTTATCCACAGTGCATTGATACATAAAGGAATCGCAGAGGAGTAGAGGACGCTCAAGAAGTTATGCTAGCTTCCGTTAGAAAATCCACTCTTTCAATGCTCCACTAAAGGAATGGTGAATAGAATCTCTATTTTTCATCCGGACGTACCTCAGGTACTCCCCTTTCTTGCTATAGTTTTCGAGAAAGAATGAGCATACAACACGTTACTCGGAACCAGAGCCACTCTAAACTTCGTCCTGCTTAGTGCGACCTCTGGGGATGTTCGCCTTCGACGGTTTTTCAAAGGAATCCAGAACCTAAGGCCTCCACAACCAAGGTACGATCACATTTCAAGCCCGAAAACAGTTTTGGATTGCCTGCGATCACAGCCTCCCGATATACCCTCAGATTGGCTGCCGGAGGCCATAAAACTCGCAGTACTCCTAACATTGACCACTAGGCACAGAGTACAGACTATTTTCGAAGTCAACGCAAGTCACATAAAAATCACTCAAGCAAGGGTAGAGATTTTCATCCCCGCTATCCTCAAGACTCAAGATACAACAAGCGTCAACCTGTTCTGATGTTACCCTTTTACGAAACGAGGCTGTTCATTTCCTCAAAACCGCCTCATAAACCGGTCTCAAAACAGACGGTTGCGAGATGGGTTAAGGAAATTTTGGTAGACAGTGGTGTCGCTCCTCACTTTCTGCCGCACTTGACTTGATATGCCGCAACCTCGGCAACCCGATGCAGCGGGGTAACGACAGATAGTATTTTGAAAGCGGTTAAGTCGAAAGTCTTCGCTAAGTTTTACGACAGAGAAATCGTACCCGATCCACAAATCTGCTTCAGCGGTAGTGAAAACGGACTATCGAGTAGATAGATGTGGCTAAGAAGTTTAGCCTAGATTATGTTATAATTTTTTCTTTTCCGTGGCGTGTACAAAGATGTACTGTTAGATTATACGTACGAGTTGCCACCTACACATGTTCAATTACAGGTTGGCATAAAGCCCTTATTTTCTTCCTTTTTTGTTATGGTTTTGCTTAGCAAGACGTTCTGGTCGATGTGACTCTAAATCTTGTGCTACGGTCGGAGAAGGAACGAAACACAATTGTATAATATTGAACTTACCTGTGTCGTTCAATTAAAATTGTATGAGATCCTCTTCCGAACATAGCATCTCCGGCCGGTCTGCTAACCTGATACGGTTAGAAGGATCGCTCCCACCCAAACTCTCTCAGGCCCACATCTGTTCAATGAACATTTTGACATTTTCGTGTTTCATTTGCATTATCGAGTCACGTGTACGTTAAGTAACGTGGTGTACCTTTACACACCTATCATGCACGTATACACACACTCAAGACTGTCAGATGATTCAAGCTTACTCAGATTGGCAGCCTAATGTCAATGACCTTAGCGTACACCTTAGCGTATGACACAATATTTTCTGTCCATCTATGTTCAAAGATTGTATTGAGTGTTCAGTTCTGAATAAAGCGGCTACCCCGCCTGTCACGTGTTTTTATTTGACGGCTCGAGTTACGCAACATTTTTGGTCCTCCTAAGCCCGTATTTTCGTATTTTTTTCGCGTTTCGTAATTTTCATCTCTTTTTCGTATTGTTTCATCTCTTTTTCGTATTGATATTAGACCGGCCGTCTGTTTATTTTTTCTTTCGCGAACCGCGCTTACGATATAATTTACGATGAGTACGACAAGCGGAGACGCTGAAGACTCGGTAATGGAATTTGAAATTACTCCAAATTCAGAGTTCAATAATCTCCACCAGAAGTGCATTTCGTTGTATGCAGATTTGCAAATATATGATCGATTAGCAGACCCAACTGATCTACCAAGTCAGATCAAATCAGACCTGGCCGAGATGGAGAATCTACGACGTGAATTTTCGGAAACATCAGTATCAGCGTTAACGTTGGCCCGCGAAATTGCGCCAGAACAGTTAAAAACGATAGAAAACGAACGTATAATGTTTTTAACGGCGTACAAATCAATCAAAAATAAATTATTGGCGAGAATTCCGGATTCAGCACCGGTGATGTCTCAGGCGACGCAGCTACCGATGAAAGTCAAATTGCCAGATATCGTCATTCCTAAATTTTCGGGCAAATTCTCGGACTGGCACGAATTCAAGGATCTATTCTCATCGTTGGTGCTTCAAAGAGAGAATGTACCAATAGCATCCAGATACCACTACTTGCGAACGTCAGTCTTTGGCACAGCAAAAAATTTGATCAAGTATCTACCTGGAACAGATGTGTACTTTCAAACGGCATGGAATATACTGGAGAAATATTATGGTTGCACGTTCAACGAAATCAACGAATGTTTGAGCCAACTTCACAATGCAAAAAATCTGTCTACTTATTCGGGTCCCAAGAAGATAGATGGTTTACGAGAACTCATATTTCATTTTCGTCAGTACGCTTCAAGCTTGGACGCTCTCTTTAGATCGAATCCAAAGATCGACCCTTGTTCACAAGTATTAATCTACTGGTTCCTTATGAAATGTGATAGGAGAATCAATTTTGAATGGAATAGAGAAGCGCAAAAGAGGGAAATTCTTCCAAATCTCAGCGAATTTCTCGAGTTCATTGACGCCTATTGTAATGCTGAAGAAGCAGCAATCGCAATTTCGACTCCTCATCAAAACTCACCATCGAGTAACCAACAGTCCTCAGCAGCTTCAAAATCAACATTCACGATGAAAGGAAAAGGGAATCGTTTGTCTCAGCACCAGTTGTGGGGAAGGATGCTGGATCATCAAAGAGCGAGAAAAAATCGAAGAAGTGTCAATTTTGTTCGGATACCACCCATTATATCACAGCGTGCGAAAAATTTCGGGAATTACCTGCCCGTACAAGAGTGGAATATGTTGCTGAGAAAAAATTATGCGTGTTTTGTTTACGATCCAATTGTCATCCGAAATTCTGTTTTCGACGTCCATGCAAAACCTGCAAACAAGAGCATAATACGTTGCTTCATTTGGAAAAAGGTAAGGGTAATCTATCTAAATATTCAATTCCAAAATCTATGAGCGCTATTTTTTCTGCAATATCGCATGAAATTCTGTTAGCTACTGCTATCGTTACTGGCTTTAGTAAATTTAATTCGATTCAAAGTGACATTCGTGCTCTATTAGATGGAGGCAGTCAAGTAAATATCATTTCAAGATCCTTGGCTAATAAATTAGGTTTACCTCTTTTTCTGGAATCACAATCAATTGTTGGTGTTGGAAAACAATTATGCGATTCTAATCATCAAGTAAATCTAGAAATTAGTTCAAAGTATTTGGATTTGACATTTTCGATAACTTGCTCTGTCATGGATGAAATAGTTTCATTTGTACCGAGTTCTTATTTTTCAATAAACACCTGGAACATTCCAAATCGATTTAAATTAGCTGATCCCTCCTTCAATATTCCAGCGAATATCGATTTACTTCTAGGTTCACTCATTTTCTGGAGTATCTTAAAAACTAATCAATTTCGTTTGGGAAAAAATCTACCTATGCTACAGGAAACTGATTTGGGTTGGATAATTGCAGATGATCTAAAAGTCTCGAAATATGAGTCCTCTACTTCTCTAGTTTCAATCTCCCAATCGAATTCTAATTTGAAGAATTTAATCGAGCGATTTTGGACAATTGAAGAGAACTTTAATCCAGACTCGCAGACATCTGAAATATTTGACCATGAAGCTCATTTTCTATCTACAGTTTCTAAAGCTCAGGATGGACGATTTGTCGTTCAACTACCCTTTAAAGATACTCCAGATAAATTAGGGAACTCGTATACACAGGCATTGAAACGATTTCAAAGGACTTGAAAAATCTTTATCTACAAAACCTGATTTAAAATCGAAATATATCAAAATAATTAACGAATATATCGAATTAGGTCACCTTAAAAAAATAACTGATCAACCTAGTGAATCGGCATCATCTTATTACGTACCCCATCATATGATAATCAAAGAAGGTGCCACTTCTACTCGAGAACGAGTCGTTTTTGATTTCAGTATGAAGACGAGTTCTGGAGTATCACTTAACGATCTTTTATCTAGAGGTTCTGTAGTTCAACCCGAATTATTCGCGACTCTTTTGAATTTTCTTTTCAAGAGATACGCAATCACTGCCGATATTAGTAAAATGTATCGTCGGATTTGGCTTGATAAAATACATACCTCGTATCAAAGAATCCTCTGGCGCGAATCGATCGAACATTCGATCGAAATCTTTGAATTGCAAACAGTCACCTTTGGTATGACTTGTAGTCCATATCTCGCAACCAGAACGTTAAAAAAATTAGCAGATGACCTAGATTCTCATCACTCCGAACTTAAGTCAGCTATTCTTAATGACTTCTACGTTGACGATCTTCTTACCGGAAGTAATGATATCGAATCTGCTAAAAGACTACGTGATCAATTAATAAATACATTAGGACAATCAGGTTTTGAACTCACAAAATGGTCTTCGAATAATCGAGAACTCTTGATAGACATACCTAAAAGCGAGCAAGAGTCACAATTTCCTTTATCAATGGGTGAGAAACACACCATCAAGACTTTAGGGATTCTGTGGGTGCCTTCTGACGATACGTTCAATATATGGATCCATTTAGGAGAAATTTCGAAAATTAAAACTAAACGCCAGGTATTATCAGCAATTAGCGCTCTGTATGACCCTATTGGAATTGTAGCTCCAGTGATCTGCAAGGCAAAAATTATCATGCAGAACATATGGAAATGTAAATCTAAAACTTCGTCAAATAAATCGCTAGAGTGGGATGAATGCTTACCGGATGATTTATCTGAACTGTGGTTCAACTTCGCATCACGGCTGCATCATCTTAATTCGAAACCATTTCCACGATTTATTTTTCAAGGCCTTATCGATGAACCAGCATTTATTGAGATTCACGGTTTTTGCGACGCTAGTGAATCTGCTATTGCGGCAACAATTTACATTCGCGCTGGTTCAAAAGGAAATATTTCGGTAAAATTGTTATGCTCAAAATCTAGGGTAGCACCAATAAAATCGCAGACCATTCCTCGTCTTGAATTATGCGGAGCTTTATTGTTATCAGAACTCGTGCATAGCGTTATAAAATCATTGAAGTTAGATCGAGATATCAATCTTGTTCGTTTATGGACTGATTCGACTATCACCCTTTCGTGGCTGCAAAAACCAGCTTCTAGCTGGCAAACTTTTGTAGCCAATCGTGTTCAACGAATTCAAGATTTAACTTCAGGCTTTATTTGGGATCACGTTAAGGGAACTGAAAATCCTAGCGATATTCTTTCACGAGGTTGTGATGCAGATAAGCTAATCAACAATGAGCTTTGGTGGAATGGTCCAGCATGGTTATGGTCTACTTCTGATCCTTGGGGGTTAGATCGAAAATTTGAGATTTCTAAGTCAAATTTACCGTTACCCGAACGCAAAAAATTAAGTACCGTTGCTCTCAGTGTTCAACGAAAATATTTAGAATTTGACATATTTTCACGATATTCCAATTATCTTACATTAATTAGAATTACCGCACTTATCTTGCGTTATATTCATAATCTCAGGAATCCTGAAATTCGAATCACAGGGTTTCTCACTTCAAATGAATTACATAATGCAATTATTCGGTTAGTCTGGTTAGCTCAGCGGCAAACGTTCGCAACTGAACTTCACCTACTGACAAATAATAAACAATTGCCAAAAAATAATAAACTCATTTCGTTATCACCATTTATTGACAAGGACGGAAATTTAAGAGTAGGAGGACGTTTAGATCAAGCATTTCTATCGTACGATCAAAAACATCCTTTATTATTATCGAATAAACATCCGTTTTCCTATCTTATTGTGCAGTATGAACATCTTCGACATCTGCATGGAGGAGAACGGATGGTCAAATCTTCCGTTCGTCGGTATTTTTGGATCATACGACTTGACGATCTTATAAAAAAATGTATTAAACAGTGTATGAAGTGTCTACGTTTTAAGGGAAATTCGCATTCTCAATTTATGGCAAATCTCCCTCGTTCTCGGCTCACACCTAATTGTACTTTCACGTACGTTGGTGTGGACTACACGGGATCGATTTCGTACGTAGAAACTAGAGGTAGAGGCAGAAAACAAATTCTGAAAGCATATATTGCTATTTTTGTCTGTTTCAACACAAAGGCTGTACATTTAGAATTGGTTTCAGACTTGTCGACTCGTACTTTTCTAGCTGCTTTCGATAGATTTATTTCTAGAAGAGGAATTCCCTCTAAGATTCGATCAGATAATGGAAGTAATTTTGTAGGTGCAGCTGCTGATTTAGAGAGTTTACAAAATTTCTTTAGAGAAAATGGAGAAAGTATCCATCGCTATCTGTCTAATCTGAGGATCGATTGGAGTTTTAATCCTCCTTGGGCTCCTTCTTTCGGTGGCTTATGGGAAGCTGGCGTCAAAAGCGCTAAGAGTCTCCTGTATGTCACATTAGGCAATTATCTATTTAACTTCGAGCAATTGTCAACCCTGTGCGCACAAATTGAGGCTTGCCTAAATTCGAGACCGTTGTATGCCGAATCACTAGATCCCAATGATGTCGAAGCATTAACTCCTGGTCATTTTTTGGTAGGGCGAGCTCTCACAGTGCTTCCTAAACCTGATTTATCAACTGTGCCTCAAAATCGACTTAAATATTGGGACATAGTACAACATCAGTTGCAAAGGTTTTGGAAGCGCTGGAGTCAGGAATATCTCAATACGTTACAGCAACGATACAAATGGCGTATCGAGAAAAATGATCTTAAGGTGGGAGAAATTGTCTTGATTAAAGAAGATCATCTTCCTCCTCCTATTTGGCCTTTAGGTAAAATTATTGAAGTACATCCGGGAGTTGACGGACACGTTCGTGTGGTCACTCTCAAAACGAAGAACGAGAAAATCGTTAAACGGTCGATTTCAAATTTAATTCCTTTACCTACCGTTTAATAATCTTCGCTCTTTAATTTGTACTTGTTTGCAGATGACTAAAATGCGGGCTATCTATATATCGACAGAAAAGAAGAATTTCAATTTTTTATTCTATTTACCTATCGAGAATTAATTTTTTCTTCGTTGTGATGAATTTCCTTTCTTTGGTTCGTGAATTTAGATTGTAATCATTCATTGCAAATATATAATTGTCAAATATATACCCCATTATTTTGACAGTAGTAAATTGATTCTCACTTTTCGTTATCTATCGCTGAGTAATTCAATTATCATTGAATATAATTACAAGTTATTACAACTACTTGGAGATTTGAGAGAGCATTTTCGTTTGCGCAATTCGAGGTAGGCCTACCGAACATACTCAGCAAACTATCTGACAACAGATTTTAAAAAATCTGTTACATCGCTCTTTCGCTCAAATCTCTCCTTAACTCAATCTATTTTTAGCCTCAGTCATCAATTATTTTTCTATTTGCCCAAATCTATATCTTGAGTCATTTATTGAAAGGTAAATGATTATTCCAGTTTGGTCAATTAATTATCTATTGATCAGAATTTTTTCTGATCAAGGCGGGAGGATGTTCAATGAACATTTTGACATTTTCGTGTTTCATTTGCATTATCGAGTCACGTGTACGTTAAGTAACGTGGTGTACCTTTACACACCTATCATGCACGTATACACACACTCAAGACTGTCAGATGATTCAAGCTTACTCAGATTGGCAGCCTAATGTCAATGACCTTAGCGTACACCTTAGCGTATGACACAATATTTTCTGTCCATCTATGTTCAAAGATTGTATTGAGTGTTCAGTTCTGAATAAAGCGGCTACCCCGCCTGTCACGTGTTTTTATTTGACGGCTCGAGTTACGCAACAACATCCACGACTTTGAAGAATGATTAGGTGACAAGATAGGAAAGCTAGTTCGGTGTCACGATGGATGAGTTTTTTTTCCTTCCGTTTAAAAGTGTGTGTGCAGAAGTAGGAGACTACGTAAGTTATGTTGTGTACATTCGGATACAATTTTAATTGAACGACGCACAGGTAAGTTCATACTGAATTATGTTAAGAATTGCCAAAACAAAATCATAAAAATGATATTTGCGAAAAAAATTGTAAAAATGGTATTTTCTTAAATTTCAAAGAATTGCTGTACGACTTTCACACATCGGAATATTTTGTAGGAAATTTTACGTAGAATAATATTTATTGCGGTTTTTGTATTTGTTCCTTTACTCTTTCGAGTATCTTTCTTGGAAAATTTCGTCTTCCGAACTATGTATGATAGGAGGGGACTTGTAAAAATTTCGCCTCCCGAGCTATGATATATGATGGAAGGAGGAATTGGAAAAACTCACGGGTTGTTTAACAGAGTTGAACGAGAGGTGGTAGGAAACCTGTTTTATGGGGTACGTGGGTTCTGAAAAATGTAGATTGCGACGTCACAAGATTGACCTATGACGTCATCAAAATGTGACTTCACAAACTTGGAGTTTGGAGCTATAGCCTATATAATAGGAGGGGACTTCAAAAAAACTGATCTATGACGTCATCAAACTGTGACGTCCCAGGCCCCGTTTTCTAACTATATATGATAGGAGGGGACTTGGAGGGAGACTTATAAAATTTTCGAGCTCCGAGAATTGCCGGCTGGATGGCGGACGGTTTTCCGCCCCCCCTCCGTTAAAACAGGTGCCGTGTTAAAATTTCAACCTCCGAGCTATTTGGACTCATTTAGGAAGTGTTTTCGGAGCAAGTTGAAGGTGTTTTCTGACGCAAATTAGTTGGTTTTTTCCTCTTTGGACGCAGTTGGATGTATCCGATAGAACTAGTCTATGTCTCACATGGTGATGACTTCCTAGTTCAGTCCTGAATTCTCTGGACCTTCTCAACTGTAGCCTTTGTTGGGTCAGTTACCTTCGTGTCGTGTCTGATGGTCGCTTTTGAGCTGGGAGCGCTCACTTGTCGTTTAATTTTAATTTCTTCCGTATTTGCAACTCAAATGTACTTCTCGGGGTATCCCCAAGTAACCGCTTCATTTTAGAAAATCGGATCAACCCAGTTCTGTGCGTACGAGTATCTCATCCGCACTGTCATACGAGGAGGCTTCTGGCAGAAGGGCGTCCGTCCCATAAGAAATACATTGTGCGGACGCCCTTTTGCCAAATACGTGCTCATATATGAAGCACAAGCCATAAGCTTTGTTAAAATCTTCCTTGAAAAATTTTATCTTTGAAAAGTTTTTACTATAGGTATTCTGCTGATTAATGAAACATTGCTCATGTAACTTTTTCTTTTGATATTGAGAGATGTAAACAAGTTATCTGTTCAGAATATCTTTGATCATTGGGTACCTGAAGTACAGAATGTTAGCCCGGTGAAACGAGGGCTGAAGTTCGATAGCCTGAGACGCATTTTATTCTCCCTTTTTCTCTTTTCTTTCTTTCTTTTGGAATGCCGACACCTACCGTACATTGACCTGATTCTGATTGATGTAAAAATCAGGTAATAATTCATGAATGCAAATTCAATGGCTGTTTGTAAACACTAATACTACATGCAGCGTTTTTTCCAAATAATGCGAACAGTCTTCCGAATAAACCGATTAGAAGATATACCTTAACTCTTTCGTCGGTGTTGACGTGGGTAATGAGTTTCTGCGAACGAGAATATTTTTTTGCGATTTTTATCCGCTGACAATTTCGTAATGTATTACGCTAGAATCAGTCCGCTTTGCAATTTGAGGTTCAACAGTCGCATCCTCGCCGGTCGACCACACTTAATTACAGTGTTTACGATCGAAATTTTGGCAGGCTCGTGTACGTTATCACTTGTTTCACACCGTTCAAAAATTCTAAGGACATTTCTTTTTACTGCCAAAACGTATGTACGCTTATACGAGTCTCATCTTTGATTTTGGATCTTTAAAATTCGTCGTCGAATGTTTCCACGCTCGTGTGAGCTAATTAATACACCTATATTTGTAATTAAGGGTTTCTGGAATGAAACGTGTATTATCAAGGTACGCCGGCTTGTAAAAATATAATTATACGGAATAACGTCTTCTCGTTTTTCGGCTTAATTATGCCCATTAGGTAGTACGGAATATGTACACTATAGTGCTTCGCGAAGTGTGTCTCCCTCCTTGAATCAAATAATTGAAAAATATACGTACTTACATTACGAACCATTCATAGTTCTTTATTAAATTTTAGAATGAATGCGTTTAATTATGTCGGTTGTGAGTGTATAGTAATTATGAAAAACTGATAGAATTCGCCTGTTTCGTGAGCTGCACAGTAGTCCCTTGTAATTATGCTGGAATTTTCATAAAATTGGAGCACTATGGCGAAAAACTATCGAATAATTCGCATATATATATCCTAATTTTAGCCATTCACTATTAAACTTCGAATAACTTGAAATAAGTATTTAATCCTTAGAAAACTAAAAAGTGACACTGACCATACTGAATTTCAGTATATTTCTGTTTTCATGTAGGTTCAGAAAACTAGCCTTCATGCTAATGTAGTGACACAGAACAGAAGCGAGCATGTCTTCTCCAGGAGCATGGAATCAGCCCAGTCATGAAGAAGAGGATAGACGCATTATGAAGTAGGTAAATGCAGAGGCACGCTATGGTCTACTCAACGAAAAACGTTAGAAAAATGAAAATTGAATAGGAATCTTGATTGGTTGCTATTTGAATGGCCACTGGCATTGAGATGGATTCAAACTTCCTCACCTTGACTCCTTATTGCTCTGTTGTTCGGATTATTTTAAAGGTTGTAAATGTTGTTAAACTTCGGTTTCGTATCATACTTTCCTAAAAAATCTACAAGTTGAAACTAAAATGTCGGGCGTCAACAGATAGAATCTGTTTCATAAGTTTGCTTCATAAGTCTATCATACCTTCCACTTCCCAATTCTCTCACTGACTCATCATCTTCATACAGAAAAGGTCGATCTTCTGAAAAGACCTTGAATTTGCGAAGCTCACTGAACTTGCAGAAGTAGACTGATAAATTTTTTGGGGGGGCTAAAATGAATGTGGCGCCCAAGTTGAGCGGGCACGCTACTCAACATCTGTGTACCACTTACACATGGACGACACTCTGCAGGAGGAAAACTAAGAATAAGGACATGGAGATAGAAGAAGAAGAGACTATAACATCAATCTAGCCCTGAGCTGTGTCTAAAAGGGTCGATACCGGTGATGGAGGAAACAAAATGAATGCATAGGTAACCAACACCCACTACACATTGAAGGACGGGCGGCTGCACATCTGATCCAAGCGAATACTAGAAATGGACTTAATGTTTGGGATCAAAAATTCGATTGATTTTGAGTCGTCGATTTGCAGTAGAAATTTTGCGGATATACTGGCGTCCATTTTGGGGGCGATATCGTTATGGTTCATTGAGATGTGATTCTTCACGTTACATTTTCTGCAACAAAAACTTTTATTTTACCGAAGAATTCGTTATCAAACATGCTCCATTTGCATAATATCAAGCGGGTAAGAAAAAGTTTCCAAGCAATAGGCACGATATTAAAGTGCGTACAGGTTGTTAACCCAAAAGATAAAAATAAACGATCTTCGGCAACCTGAACCCTGTAGGTAGTTTCCATGGCAGATTTTCATCAGCTGCGTTGAAGTTTTAGTAAAATACGTATTATCGATACCGGACAAGCTGAAAATATTTCCGAGCAAGAAATTCGCGAATTGAAACCCAGACGGTAAGCCGAGTCGTATTCGTGATGATCGAAAGGTTCGCCAGACACAACCCTCTGTAACGGCATTCTGCAAACAAAAAGTAAAAAAAAAAATAGCCATTAGTAGGAATATTAAAACAAAGGGGTCAAAACACGTATTTCTGCAGAATAGAGAGAGTAAAACTGTACCTATTGTATAAAAAATATGCGATAGAACATATACTGTGGAAATTCCATATGTTTCAAAAATACCTTTTTAACGTACAAGATACATGGAAAGTGCCAATAACTTTATATCTCTTTTGGAAACTTTCCAGTATAATACTTTTCACTTTTTAGAATCACGGGAAACAGCGGTAAAGTATATGGAATTCTCTTAAACTGAACGAACCAATCTTAACTATGAATGAATTTAGACCCGTTTTTACCCAAATGCAATCTAGCCTATACTAAGTATAATAGTAAAAAAAAAAAAAAAAAATCCTTAGGAATTGCATTGACTTAACTTGGACCACTCGAAGATTCGAAAAACAATTTTTCAAATTACTTTTCATATTTATTTATTTCGCTCGTTTTCGAAAATTGTATGTCTTATCAGTCCGCCTATAAATTTTTTGCGATTGAATTTTTCACTCATTTGATATTTAATTTTGAAGAGTGAGGGAAAAGAAAGTAAAAATACATCTCGAATTTTTTGGCTATAATCCAGAGGTTATTTCATATATAAATGTCTCCTACTTGGTCTGAAAAACCGAAAACTCGAAGAACGCAATTTATAATGCATAAAGCGTAAATAATTTTACAAGTTGGTCACAATCGTAAATTTTGTTATTCATCCTCGTAAATAGAGCGTATCTAGCTAATTCTTGAGTTTTGATCACCATCAATAACTAATGGTTAGATGAAATACAAATAGAATTACCGAATTTAAATTTTCATACAGTGAAAGCTTTTGGAAGTACAAAAAACACAAATTGAAATAGCTTCGCTTAAGCAAGATCAATTTACAAATTATTTCATTGAACAAATACTATTCATATTTACCAAGTTTAACAATGCGTCGGTGGAGTTACACGAAGGGTGACAGGGAACCTGTTTTATGGGGCACGTGGGATCTGAAAAATGTAGATTGTGACGTCACAATGCTGACATATGACGTGACGTTATCCAATTATGACGTCACAGGTCCGGACTTTGGAGCTATAATATGTAATAGAAGAGAACTTGAGAAGAATAATATATTACGTCATCAGATTGTGACGTCACAGACCACGACGTCATTGGATTGTGACGTCACTAGGCTGCGTCCTATAAATTGGGGGGGGGGGACTTGAAAAAAATTATCTATGACGTCATCATATTGAGACGTCACAGGCTCGGACTTTGGAGCAAGAGGACTAGGGGAAAAAACTGATCTATAATGTCATCGGATTGTGACATCCCAAGGCTGACCTATTACCTCATCAAATTGTGACGCCACAGGCCTCGCCCCAAGTTATATATGATGGGACGGTGATTTGAGGAAAAAACTGATCTATGACGTCATCAGATTATGACGTCATAAGGCTGAACTATGATGTCATACTGTGACGCAACAGGCCCAGCCCTTAACCTATATAATATGATGGGACGGGGACTTGGAAAATTTGACTCTCGAGCAATATATGATAAGAGCTTTATTAGGGGGATATGGAAATTTATGGAGCATGTGGGATCCGAAAAACGTAGATTGTGACGGCGCGAGGCTGACCTATGACGTCATCAAATTGTGAAGTCACAGGCTCGGACCTTGGAGCTATATAATAATACAAAATGGGGGAACTTTCTTAATTATAAGAGAGGGACTTGGATTCGTCCTCCAAGCTGTGTATGATAGGAGAGGACTCGAAAAAATTTCGACACTCCAGTCATGATATACGATAGAAAGAGGAATTAGAAAAACTCACGGGTTCTTTAACTGAGTTAAACGAGGGGTGGCAGGAAATCTGTTTTATGGGGTACGTGGAATTTGAAAAAAGTAGATTGTGACGTCACAGGCTTGGATTTTGGAAGGGACTTGAAAAAAAAAAAACTAATCTATGACGTCATAAAGCTGTGACATCACAGGCCCCTCCTCCCATACTACATATGATGGGAGAGAAACTTATAAAAATTTTCGAGCTTTGAGCTTTGCCAGCCGGCCGGACGGCAGACGGCGGACAATTTTCCAAAAAACCCCCCGATAAGACTGGTTCCCATTACACGAATCCGTTCCTTTAAGTTACGGCTATCCATACTAAACAATGCATTTTTTTACTCCACGTCGGAGTATTCCTCTTTATTGTTTAGTACTGGTTCCCAGTTGAAATTCTAATTGGTTTGAGAATATTTTTTTGGATAAATTAAATACTTGTGACCTGTCACGAAGAAATCGACCTTATAAGATGTATGTAGTAGAGGTACATTTCTGCAGTACTGAATTAATTAAATACTGCAGAAATGTAGCTGCAGTATGAATTTCATAAGGTCGATTTCTTTGTAACAGGTCACATTTGTAGGGACTTGTCTGTTTTTTTTTAACTTCATTACTCGCAGATAAGATACCCATTCACATTTAATTAAAAAGACGCCTATCCTTCTACATCATATTGCATACTCGTTTGCCTGATTCTTACATTGGTCTTATAAAGGCATTGAATATGCAATGATTGCATACTGGTTCCTCTACCCTAAGATCAATGTAAAGCAAGTATAAGAATCAGGCAATGAGTATGCAATGTGTAGGAAAAAAGTTTAATGACTTTTGAATAATCCATCCTTGGTGAACAATCAGAACCGAAGTGTACCTGTTCGTTAAAACTGGCGACCCTGGTGACCATGACAGGAACGCTTTGAAAAGTTTCACACTCTCCAAGCATCCAAACGGTAAGACAAGTAGTGAGAGGAGTTGCAGAGCCAATAAAAAAGAATCTTTGGAGGCCCGGTGATAGCTCGGAAAAAATCGATAAAAAATTGCATAATTTAGGAGAAACTGGGAGTCTTTTTGCCATTTACCTTGTGTGCACAGAATGATGGAGTAATAGTTGAACGCGCTAAATTTTTTCAAATATTATATTTCAAGCGACTTTACTTTCACAAACCTACAAAATATTTGTCACAAGGGGATCCGCCGTAATTTCTAGTCCACAGGCTCGGCTGTGGCTCTCTACCAGCCCATCTATTTTTGGAGTGGAATGACTTATAGAATTCTGAAACTTTCACAGTGCATAAGAGTACGTACGAAAACTCTCCTTAGAAAGATTTTGTCGTTTTGGCATCATCAAAACTAATTAAAATCAGCAAAAATTATCTAGTAACTGGAAAAAAAACGCTTTTATGAGGACCCGGTTTGCACGCTCGTCGCACATTTAGATAGTTTTTCTCGATATGACACTTATTACACCACGATTATTTTAACTTGATCTTGCATTCAAATTACAAATAAGTATATAAAAGATGAATTTCTTGTACGCTCCAAGTATACAGTGTTGAATATTCAAATTAAATTTTAGAATAAACAGTCATCGTTGTTGAAGTAAACATGACGTCAATACTTCGTCTTTATGACTTGATACATTTTAGTTTTCAGATCGTTCTCGTGCACTCAAATACAAGCCCTTAAGCAAGTAGGGAGTGGGCTTACTGTAATACATCTAGGATAAATCTTCATTCTCCTCTAGCTAATAGGAGGTGCCCATAAATTGAGTGAAGTGATTTTGGCGATTTTGTACCCTCCATTTCGTGGTAAGAAATCATGAGATTTGTTGAAGATGAATATGAATTAGAAGGGGATTCCTCTCTCTTCCCCGCGAATTCCTCATTCTATCTGATTCTCCCTCGTCCTTACTTACGATTCAAGACCCTCATTCTACCAGTCCTATCGTTCAAGTCAGTTCTTTTCCATCCTTCATGTCTTTTCTATGGTATCGGGACACATCAACCTTATGGAATACGACGCATTGAACGTTGCCTCGTGCGTTCATCTTCCGTAACTGGTCTCTCTCGATCTCAAATCCTAGTATTGATCCCTCGTCTTCTCCTCCTGGTATGATTTCTAGTCATCCTTAACCTCCAATAGGCTCTGATCTATATATTCGAAAACCTCCATTCTCAGGTCTACTTCAACCGCTCTTCCGGACGAGAAGAAGTTATCTTGACCAAACTCGAAATAGTGCATACCCGTCTCACTTACTCTTTTCTCTTTTTACGCCTCACGCACTCTTTATGTCTATACCGATATTTCTACATTCCCTGCATTACAAACTCCTCTCATACGATCATGAGAAAATTATTATTCGCAAGGAAGAGAGAGGGATGACGTCATATATCAGTCTTGTAACGTCACAATCTGATGATGTCATAGATCACTTTTTCTTAAAGTCCCCCTCCTATCATATATAGCTTGAGTGACGACTTTTTTCAGATCCCACGTGCCCCATAAAACAGGTTCTTTACCACCCCTCGTTTAACTCCGTTAAAGAACACGTGAGTTTTTTTCCAAGTCGCCCTTCTGTCCTGTGTAGTTTGAGGTCGGAATTTTTTCAAGTACCCCTTTTATCATATACAGCTTGGAAGTTCCCTATTAAAAATACATATAATTTTTTTGAGACTTACCCTCCTCCGATATGGAATTTGGTAAGATTTGGCTAGAGCTCCCTTGATATCATCTATGCCTCTCATTTCAGCTCGATCGTTTATAGAATTTTTTGATATTTTACTATGATTTACGACACCAGTAACACACGTCATGATGAAAATGACTTTTTTTTCTTATTACTATGATAGTTTCAGACAAAATTTAATGAATGTCTACTCATGAGTTACAGAGAAACAGACTTCAAAACAATCTCATTTAAAACAAATTTGGGTTATGAGTGTTTTCAGTGGCCATTCTCGATTGAGTCATGTTTCAAATTTTTTTCTATTCTCTTGACACTTTGTTGTAGGTTTTTTCTTTTTTAAAATGAAAAGTGGCGGGTGTCGAAATGTTGGAAACTCCTTCTCGTATAGCGACAAAAAACAATTCGAGATACAATTTAAATTTCGTCTTAGAACATTTCCTTATATACTTTACACGCCCTTTTCCGAAGCTCACCTCAGTTGATGTAAGTTTCAAAGCACAGAGGGTGGTTTTTCAAACATCATTCTCGGAGTAATGTTGCATTAAATTGTGATATTCGTAATTATAGCTCGCATATACGTACTTGAATAACAATTTTATGATAACTTCTATAAATCCAACGTTATCTGGAAGTAATTGCGTAACTTCGCATAATGATCTTAAAATACAAGATCGTCCGTCAAAACCTCTCCTGCAACAAAGTAAGTTTACGTGTTCGTTATTCTCGTTTATTTGCGAAAATGAAAAAAATGGGAGAAAAAAGGAAGAGTATACGCGGAACAGGCGGATGAAAAGGACGGGAAAAAAAACGCTATTTACTTGTTGATAAATGTTTCAATCTGGCGGAAAAAAGTGGATCTTTTTTTACGCGCTTGGATGGGTGGCGATGAACCGTACAAACCCTTGTCGTAGTCTTCGACACTTTTGGGTAGATCGTACGTCAAAGCCCAGTTCACAGCTTCCGTAAATATGTCATAATCTGGAGTTAACAGCTTCAGGGTGACACAAATGGATACCTGTGATACAAATTATAGGCGTCGCTTGTGAAAAATGAACGATCGCCTATCAGACGAAGGTTCTCGATACAATAAAGGCCTATCAACGTGCATTGGCAGATAACCGCCTGCAGTCTTATAAGTATACTATGTACACACTATATGGCTGTATCAATGTTCTTTTCATAGTACTCACCGTAAACGTGCTACCTTCGGGAAATATCGCGTAGCGTTTTCTACGCACGTGTGCCGAGCTCGATATTTCATCGGACGCGTAATACACCGAGTGCAAACTATTTGTATCATTTCGCCCGTCTCCAGCACCAGAGGACGATAAATTTTGTGAAAATAAAGCCAACGTTAATAGGAACATGGTGAAACATCGGACGGAAGACACGCGTACGAAGAATACCGTCACCTTAAAGCATTCCTACATATGAATGGTAATTTCTCGTCCGGGGCTGTGTTATTGACCGAGTGGTGTTCACTTCGTACTTCGGCGATAATTAGACTGATATTTTGAAGCACAATGAAAAACAATCTAATCGGGTTCGACGTGAAGTTCCATTACGCGAATCGTTGTAATATCAGTTTGACAGGAATACTTTCCATCGCCTTTTATAACATCAAAGAAGAGCTGGAAATTATTGCCTAGAAAGACTGGGGAAGGGGTTTTTAAATTACCTTTTCGAGCTCGAACTGCGAGAGGCAAGTGAAAGAAATTTCATAACTTTCCTTTCATTTTCTCGCGGATGAAGAAATGCTAAGATAACGTGTGAGGGTAACAAAAAGTACATCAAAACTGCGGACATTCAGTCTACAAAATGAAAATTAGAGAAAGGGCAAACTTTATGATTGGGTGTATTTAATCGTAGCGGGTGCGTTCGTAAATACAAAATGCTAGACTGAATAAACACCGTAACTCATCCTCCTTCAGGGATAGGAGCAAACGGAGACTTGAAAGGTGAACTGGGAGGAACGAGAGCAAAAGCAAGTATTAAGCAGAGTACTTTTTTCTGACCAAGAAAAAGGGAGAGTTACAAAATAACGAAAAATACCTAAATTTAAGTGTATAATTATTCTCTTCTTTTTCCTGAGCCACTCAATTTGTAGGCTGACCTCCCCGTAATTTTCTCCTAAATCATTTCAATTTTAAACAATCTATGTGAGAGGGCAGAAAGAATTCGAATGATTGAACTACGAGTGGATCTGGAGAAAATTCGATCTTTGAGGTGTACCTATGTAGGCCTACGTGTATCAGAGGCGGAAAGATTGGGAATTTTGAACATTTTTAGCTGGGAAGGTGAGTAGCGGTTCCAAGAGGCGCGTGAGCTCAAATTGGAAAAATGTTGACCTTCAAGCTATATGTATCAGAGGGAGAGGGGCTTAGAAAAGTTCCGACCACCAGATTATATGGATGGGGAATTGGAAAAATGTTGACTATCGAGCTGTGTATGAAGAGGGATTTGGTCTCGAGGAGGGCTAGGGCTCAGGATCTCCAACAAATTTCTACATGTAAGCTTGAGGACTTCGAGCAACTTCTACCATTGAGATTTCAATCTCCGATCTGATGAAACGGGTCTCTTGCTCGCCTCAATCAACAAGGGACCCCGCTAGCAGCGAACGAAATTAGCTTCGAGTTCTTTCCAGACTCGCAAACTTGAAAAGTAATTTTGTTTCAAACCGTACAAGGACAAACACTCGAATACACATAGACTTTTGAGCTCTACAGATGGAAAGTTAATGTCCAAGGCAGAGGGGGATAATGGGCTCCGGTTATAGAAATTTTTCTATATTTCAAGCTTCAAACTGATCGGATTTGGTATTTCGAGGTCCATATCCCTCAGCCTATACGTTTCAACTAAAATACTGTACCACTTTATGTAGGCTGGAGAAGGCTTTCATTTTTGAGTATTTTTATTCAATATCAGAATGGCCTCATGCTTAATTTTTTTTTCAGTCATTTCATGGTAATTCTTATCAATTTCGTATGTAAGTCCATAATGTGAAATTATATTCGTAAATGAAGCATGATTTTATTCGTGGTAAATTGCCTTTAGCATTCGTACATTTTTGATTTCTAGTCAGATTAACGCAGTCCAATATATGCCGATGCATAAATGACAAAATTAGAAATTGTATATTGGAACACGAATAATAATACAGAATATATTATAATTCCATAAAATATTTTCAAAGTACATAAAAAGTTATACACGTTAAATTTATCTATTTACAGCATAATATCAAGCGACACGCGTTTCTCATTTTTTGCATCTTGAAATGGCGCGTTTCGAGACGGTTTCATAAATCATACTCGTATTTTGCGGTCGCAGTTTTCACATTTTCTTCTAACTACAATTTGCGATACGTGTACTTTACAACTCGTTGCTCATTAACACTTGAAAAACCGGGGTTCTTCGCAGTTCTGTAGAAGAGCGTCGTATTCGTCCTTTGGCTCAAACGTGGCGTCTGGTAAGCTAGGATACCTGTTAAAGAAATTAATCTGTACCGGTGTTGAAGTCTTGAATACTGCACAAAGTTTTATCATTCGTCCCTGCGTGCGAGCTATTCTTGATAAGCATCCTTACAAAAACCTTATATGCACCTGAATTAATTGGAACTCGAGCATTTTGAACTCTGAACACCAGACACCAGGAGAGATTTTAAAGAATTCCTTATAAAATTACGGAATAAGGGCCAGTAAGATTAGGCAGGGGGAGGGGGCTCTCTCTCTCTCTTAGGGATGTGTTAGGGTGAGTAACGTTGTAATGTAACACTGGCCCTTATTCGGTAATTTGACCCTCTGGATTCCTATGCGGGAAAGACTTGAAAATTTCAAATTTTCACTGGAATAAAACAATAGTTTCAAGGCATTATGAATTTCGGGGGATTCAAGAGAATTTAAAGATCAAAAGAGGCGATGACAGGCCTGGAGGTGAATGAGACGCCATTAGAGCGCGACGTCATCAGGGGATTTTGACTGAAGAGTACAGGGAAGAGTTATACAGCTTGGAAGTGAAAATTCTTTCAAGTTTCTATCCTATCATAAAGCTCAAGAATAGAGATTTTAACAGTAAACCTATTCTAAAGTATTTTTTGAAAAATTTGCCGGCCGACGTTCGGCCAAAAATGACTTAGAAAAATTATGCTCCTTTATTTATTTATTTACTCATTTATTTATTTTATTTATTTTATTTATTTTATTTATTTTATTTATTTATTTATTTATTTTATTTATTTATTTATTTATTTTATTTATTTATTTATTTAGTTTCTTTTTCTCTTTTTTCTCTTTCTCTTTCTCTTTCTCTTTCTCTTTCTCTTTCTCTTTTCTTTTCTTTTCTTCCTTTAAGGAGATTTTGGAAAGTTGATGTTTTCTCAGTTCATTTCCACTCGACCTAGGGGTCAAATTGACTGTGCTTTTTCTTAATAGGAATTTCCCCGATAGGCCTATAAATCTCATAACTGAAACGAATTAATTATTTAACCCAAAGGACAGGTTCCCTGCATTCCTTGTTAAGAAAGCCTCAAGTTTTCCAACCTCCCACCTCCTCCAAAAGTGAAAAATTTTATCTGTAATTATGACACTTTACTGTATTTGATATACATAATATTCGTGCTGGTGGTCATTGCAATGACTATTGGGTCAGGCAGAAATTTTTGACATACTTTAAAAATTTGACTTTCACTACTTCAGGGCTCGTACACATAGTCCTAATTTTAATAAGCCTAATGTAAAGTATACTAGGCTCGTACTGGATTATTTTGAGAGGGGGGGGGCTGGGAAGGGGGAAGAGGCAAATGAGAGAAGTGATTGAACCCGTCAGCTATTTCAATCGGTGAGCCTCCCTGCAATATACTTAAATACTCTAGGCTTATTCTAGCTTGAAAAATTGCAGTAGAATCTGGGGAGAGACGAATGAGTGGAGCGAGTATCCTAGTCACCCAAACATGTTGTCCAAGCAAAGAATACTGAAGAAGCAAAGCTTGGCCTCCTCCAGAAATTATTTTGATCAATTGACCTTCATTTTACTAGGCTGAATATAAAGCATACTACGATTTCAAAGCACTTGACCAGGGGAATGAGCGGCCCAAGTAAGCCAAAAACATGTATCCATCATGTTCTTAGCGTTTTATACGCTTGTAAGAACTGGGACTGCTCCTGAAAAAACTATCACATTTTTTTATCTCGCTTGATGCCGTCATTAGTGGTCTTGACCTCCTTTCGGGACTTGAAATAATTTTAGTCTTCATTATACTAGGCCTAACCTACACTATACTAGGCAATATTAGGCCAGACATACTATATTAGGGGCTTCATATACTGTTGGTTGGGCGAACCCCCCTACATTACACACATGATCGAGTTTCAAACTTTTGGATTGCATTATCGAAGGTATTTCTAGAAGTACAGATTTTCAACGCCGAATACAATGCCATTTCTCATTATTATGCAACACCCACGTTTCATTCCGGCGCTTCATTGCGATAAATTCGTGTACCTTCTCGTGCATTGGAATTTCATAGCTCGATAAGATACGTTACGCTTCGCAATGAAGCGCGGGAACTATACATGAGTATTTGGCAATAGTAAGAGGCTATATCGAAAAACGACAAACGGCATCTTTAGTTTGATATTCGAACTTTCTATCAAGTCTTCGTGCTAATACATAGCTGGAGGGTCGTCAAGGTCGAAAGAACTAGGAGAAGGGAGGAAAATGGAAGAGAGAAACAAAAACCGGCAACTCTTTTCATTTATTGTTCGCGGAATGGTCTCTACCTACGTCAGTTGAGGCGAACGAAAAACTTGTTTCATAGAGGATCTCTCCATTCAATTTCGATGATCGATTAGTTGGTAGAAAGTTTTCCGAGTCCCCTTCTTAACGTATGCAACTCAATTACCGCAATTTTCTCAATCCTCTCCCTCGTGTATCTATTAAGCCTTACCGTGCACGAACGATGCTCCTCCAAGTACTCACATTCCTTCCCCCTCTGGAGCCTCAATCTCTTACGTATATGCTGTATAGCTCAAAGGTCAAAATCATTTCAAATCCTCTAGTATAAGTGCAAAAGTCTGCCGAATCCTTAAAGTAGGTAAAAAGGCTCCCTGTATTTCCTGATCGGGGCCCCAATCCTCGATATGTACAGCGAAGGTCAACATCTCTCCAAATCCACCGATACTTACAGCGCAATGGTGGGAATTAATTTTAGCTCCGTCTCCCCATAGTTTGAGTGCCGAGATTTTGTCAAGTCTTTAAAGCAGTGCAGCATTTTTCCAAATATATTTTCTTGAATGACGCTCTTCCGGTTAGCCCCCACCTCCAAATACTTGATAGCCCCTTGGTCTACAACTTTTCAAGACCTTGAAGTAGCTGAGAAGATCCCTATATCATTCTAGCCCCGGTCCCCCCTCGGACCCATAATTCACCAGAAGCACGAGGGACAGCAAACAAGTAAAAGGAATTCTCTCAAATTTTGAATCAGGTCAAAAATTTGTGGGTGGATTGAAAGAATTTTCAAACAAACTCCACCATACCAATGCCCTGCTGAAAGTAGAAGATTTTTCATTGTGTTTTTTTCCTTTTAGACTGAGAACGTACACAGTTGAGATATCATTATTCTTATAAAATTTTAGAAACTATATTTTTGTTTTCACCTTCATAAGTGTCAATTGAAAAAACCTATTCAAAAACGACGAATAAATAATGTGAGAAATGTTGAGGGAGATAGAACAATTTCTCTCCGAAGAAATGTTCTGTAGTAACGAGCTTTTCAAGTGATTTTATAGGTAAGATCTAAGCGATAAAACAAAGCTCCGCGGTATCTTACGTAAGTTGTGAGAACATATATTTATGGTCGAAATACTCGTACTCACCAAAATATTTCGTGAATAATCTCTTCCAGGAAGGAATGCCGTTGATATGGATTCTGTCGTCTTCGTCTCGCATCGCACAACAATTTTCGGATACAATTTTTACCATTAACATTAAGTCTGCGTAAATAAATACATCAGTAAATTAATAGAACGATAAATACAGTGCATTAAATAACCGAGTTAATACCCGTAATTTTTCCATTAGATTGGCTACAATAACTCCGTCGATGATAATTATATTAAAAAATTGCTGCAATTTATTTCAACGAAATTATATAGATGGTAAATATGGGTAATGAAGGAAAATCATAATTTGTTTCGAAAGATGTGAAAATTTTCAACGTTATCATGTTACCCAATGAGGTAATCGTGTGTATAGAAGAATATGAGATTAGTAGAGCAAATTGAAGTAACGAGGAGGGTAAGAAAAATTCAGTTGTTCAATTAATAATAATAAATGGTTCCACATTTGGGGTCGAAGTCTATTCAAAATAAGGCACAGCCAATTTTTCGACATCAGTAAAGACCAATTAATGAAAATAACAAGGATAATGGTTCGCGAAATGACGAGTAAATGATTAGCCAGGTGACTAAAATGTTGATATTTTTCAGAAAAAAAAAACAACTAATCTCTCACAAAGTAAGTATCGCTAATCACAACTCCGTTTTTTTCGTTAGAAAAGTATTAGCGGTCAAATTTTTATTACCTTTGATAACTCGAAAAATACGGGAAATTTTTTTTTCTTTGGGAATTTCGTAGATGATACAGCCAGGTAAAATGACCAAGAGTAGCCGCGCACGAAATTTAATTTTGGGGATTCCGAGTAATGCCTTCACCCAAAATACGCGAAGGATAATTTTTTCGGACCTCCAGCCCCTGTCAACGACTCCACTAAAATCAAAATTGTGAACTTATTTAACGATGATCAATTCTTAGTAAAGTCGCCAAGAACCAAACTGTGTAATGATTATAATGTGTGTGTATCTCATTCCATTAGAAATTCCGAGCCGTGGGCTTAAAGAAAATAAGACTTCCCCTTCTCTGCGACACTTCTGCTATCAATCGACTCCGTCGCAAATTCAAAAATTCCTGATCAATTACCTACTCGACTTCCTATATTTGTAGCTACGAGAGATATTTTTTTTTGAAAAATACCGTTCGATTCCGGAGAGTGATATCCAAGATATCGCCAATCTTCAAAATATTTGACACTCGCGAGTTAGGAACACTACAAAGTGAGGAATTTTAATGGAACGATTTACACTTCGAAACACGTATTTCCTCATTGCTAATTCGCATCGATATCGATTGAAATGCGAATATTTAAAGACTACCTATTTTGGCAGTTCTTCGTCTGTTATAGGCCTACAAAATATTAGTTTAGTATTCCGCGTTTCTTCAATGTCGCCTAATTGTGTGAATTGAAAACGAATACCATCACTCACTTATTAAGCATGAATTCTATTTTTGGATACAGGGATCGTCGATCACGCCTGTTCGCTTTGATCTTCATATACTCGTCGTACATAAGCTTCTCAAGATCAACCGGTACATCCCAGTTTGTACCAAGTGTGACGCCAACGGTGAAAATCTCCTCAGTTCCTAGCGCAGACATTAAGTAACAGTAAACAAGCTGCAACAGCAAGAATCGCTCTCCACGTTCAAAACGACTTTTAAACTCTTAAGCAATATGCAGAAGTAATACTTGAAGCCTTACCTGAATGACGGTGCCTTTGGGAAAAATCAAGGATCGTTTTCGTCGAGTTTTCACCACCGCCTGTTGCAGTTCTTGATGGCAAAAAATGAACGACGTACCCGTAACGGTCAAGATTAAAAGCACTTTATAGAGGACAGCACGCATTCTTCATACGATCGATTTTTAATTCCATATTTGACTGGCCCACCAAGGAAAATTGTACAAAGAGTAAAGAAACAAAATACCGCTGTCTAGTGGTATTTGTACGAGTTACATAAAAAAGAAAAAAGACGTCTATCTACAAGCGAGAGATTTATTTGATCTGTACATTATTGTATTACAAGACGTTACAGAATACGCGCAGATGATTCATTTATTTACAGTACATTTTAACGTTGACGTGTCAATACGATACAGTTTAGAATAGCAGTCGATGAATACTTGAACACCGTTATGGCTCGCTAATGAAGGTATGCACGTCTCTGGAAGTACGGTTTGGCAGTTACCAGAAATTTTTTCGGAAAGACTTAAAATGGAAATAAAAAATGTAGGATGGAGATCGGGCAATATGTAGCATCGTGACAGTGTCGGTATTGGTTTTTGTTCGCATTTCCGGACCCACTGTAAACAACGAAGAGATACAGCGAAATTATAACGGCAAACAAGAAGATTATTGTAGAACAGACAATTCACAATATAGGAAGGAGAGAGCGGAGACCGAAAACCAGGTGGAGAGATGTCACTGTGGAAAAAGCAGAGTCCATATTATGAGGAGGAGTAGCTCAAAGATAGCTGAACAGTATAGAGCTGGGTGACAGTATGGAATGTTATGGTATGTGTCTAACCCATAAAGTTGCAAACAATAATGAGCCACAAACTGAGGGAAAAGAACACCAACATCTTTTACAAAAATATGTAGTGCAGAATTTCATGTACTTACTCTGATACTCTCCACCTTGCCACAGAAACCTTATTTTAGGTAGTCTTCCGCAATAGTCACCAATGTATGTCAAAATTAATTAATAATTAGAATCAGAGACGCGAAGTCGGGGTCCTAATTGATTGAGATTATTGGGCTTAGGCAGGGAGCCACTCGTCATATTTACACAGAAGTCGCATTCCAGGGTAGTCCAAACTGCAGACAGGAATCATTAGGTTAATTTGCCCTCTCCTCCCACTATGTATAGGTCAATCGTGATAAGGGGCATGAAGTCAATATCCTTCAGGCGGAGATAGTTGAGCTCCCGAATGGGGGCAAGGCTGGACTTCAGCTCATATGCTACCGTTTAGCCTAAGCCTATAAGTTGACCACAGGTATTTTAAAACATACGGAAGGAGCAGTGAACTCCTTCAGAAATTTTGAAAAATTTTTGAGAGTCAATCATGGGTATCTGACGATTCTGAGGAAAGGAAGAAGAAGAAGACAGGACGAAGGTTGTGACCTACTTTAAGGACTTGGAATAAAGTTGTTAATGAAACAGACTCGTGTAAGCTGCGACTTTTTTTTTTTTTAACAAGGAAGCTGTTTTATGGGGTTATTCGGAAAAATTTTTCCGACAAACTGCGGATCCAAGGGAATAAAGGGGTCTGACTTAGTTCAGAAACTAGGAAAAATCAAACCTTTGCGTTCTACAAGGACCTGGAAAAATTCTGTCTGATAAAGAGGGATGACGCACCATAATATATACCAAACGACTCCTACCACCACTCTAAGTGCAAGTTGACACAACTGATGATGGGGCGATACCCGAAAGTACTCTTGTACGCTAATTAATAAAGTAGAATTGAGCACTTGAGATCTTTTGAATATCTAACGCACTACTTACACTACTCAAAATGAATTCCGATGATTAAAATCTTAGCATCTGTCTAGAAGCGATTCAGAATTATTGTTACCAAGCAATTCCTATTCTGAAGAACAATGAAGAGAAGAGGAAAGAAATTGAGGTAGTAAAGCAGATCGCAGCAGCCAGTGGCTGCTCTGTAAATGTGGTTGAGGGAGTCATTGGAAACATGGAAACAAAGAAGGGAACCCAAGACAGCACAGTGAGAAAGTACTCTGGGTCAGTATCTTACATATAGGAAAGTACACAAACAAAGTAATAAAGGCGTTTTTAGTGGCTATGATCCATAACATTCCACTCATGGTGAAAAGAATAGCAACGACCACAAGGAAGAAGAGGACAACAGGAAACTTAAGCAGGATGTACAATGCCAGTTGAAACGGTGTCTTCATCGGTGAGACCGGGAGAAAGTTCAACATTAGGAAAAGGAGCACAAAATATCAATTAGGAAAAACGACGGCTTCCTTTACAAAGTTAAACGAGAAATTCGGGCGATGGGTCGAATTGATTTTGGGATTGAAAATTCATATTGAAATTGAAATTAAAATCTTGGAGAGCCAAAATTTTTCCTAGTCCCTCTATTATGGTGTATAGGTATGTATAGCTTGAAAGGCAAAGTTTCTCCTAGTCAATCGCCATATTATTATGATAATAGGAAGGAACTTGGAAAAATTTTGATTTTCGAGCCATATTATATGATATTAAAAAAGCTTGGAAAAATTTCGACTTTTGACCTTGCAACGTCACGATAAGATGACATCATATATGTCAGTTTTCGCCAGACCGGACGGCGGACGTCGGGACACCTATAAATTGAGGTAGGTCAGTTCTTGCCCGGCAAATTTTTAAAAATAATCCCCATAGAATAGGTTTCCTCTTAAAGAGAAGAGGAGAAGTCATTATTTGGCAAACACTGCAATGAAGAACAGCACAATGGTGAGGACATAATATTTGAAGTTATATGCATGTCGAAAACCACATAAAAAGAGGAAAACTCTGGGTACAGATGGAGATCGTTAGGCAAAGAAAAGAAAAATTAGTTTCATGAAGTTGACAGCAAAAGATCACTTGACTTCGTGATTGGACGATAGAAGAAGAATAGAACCAACCAATAAGATGATAGCTCACCTATTAGCCAATAGAAACACAGCACATGAGTCAAAAAGTGAACCAATCACGATGCAGCACTGTTGTCGGGAATAAGGTCACAGTGAATGTAATTATGGGTGACAGCAAAGCAGTGTTCAGCTTGGTGATTGGACAAGACGGAAAGAAAAAAACCGATCAATAGGATGACAGCAAAACTGGGAGCCGATAAAGGCAGATGAACCAATCACGACACAATATTGTGGTAGCCAATAGACCTTTATCCGGTGACGTCACTAAGCAAGTACCGTTAGCGAAAACTTGCAGAAACCCTGTTAATTTGGCAACTCCTGTAAGAAAAACACACGGAGCTGAGATCATTATGTTATAAATTAGGAAATGGAAATTTCTTAATGATTGAAGTTGTAGATTCTTAATGTAGAAGGTTTTGGCATTTGCAAACAAACTTTTGATATCTGGGATATTTCTTAGTAGCCTAATTATGTTAGGTCCTTGTGTCTTTCTTCCAGTTGGCTCAGTAGACTAAATTGTTGTGACGTCATTTATTGCTAATCCCCTACTAACAAAACGCAAAGATACTTGAAAACCCTGGAATGTGATCGATAGCATTGTTTTGGGTTCAATCACATTATCAATTCTCATAAGAAATACACTGGAACGTTTTGATCACACTTACAAATCAAAAAATCGAAAAGAAATAAGCAATAATTACGAGTTTACATTGAAAATCAAGAAGTTCTCAAGTGTTTGAAAATGTATCTGCGGTTCTTTATTTATTTATTTCTTGTTTTCAAATCTGAACACAAGATCGAACGTTCCTGTGTAACTCTTATAATGCATTTTCTTTGTTTTGAACCAACGAGTAGTTAAGGTAAGTTATTGCGGAGCTAACATTGTCTTGTGATGTCACAACAATTTAGTCTACTGACAGGGTTTTTGCTAGTGATAACAGGCTGTGACTTTGGTGAGATTTGAGATAAATATCCATTAGATCACAGTGTTAGATTATGAAAATCAATGTTCAAGACATTACTCTTCAGTAGCGACACAACCGATGATGGGGTAATACCCGAAAGTACTCTTGTAAGCTATTTAATAAAGTAGAATTCAGTAAGGTTTCCGAAATAACAGTTATCTAACTGTTATTAACCGATAATCAAAATGAAAAAGTTTGTTGACCGTTTGACCATGATAACCGTTTGAAAGGAAATTGGTGCATTGACGGTGACTGTTTGACCGATAAATGTTTCGATCAAAATGGTCATAACAGTTAGGTTGACAGTTATTTTTCAATGTTTTTTTGTTTAAAAACATGTTTTTTTCTGAAAAAAAAAATGTTTTTCCTTCCAAAAAATGTTTTTGAACGTTATGAACCGTTATGACCGAATCATTTTTCAATAATGGTCCTGACCGTTATGACCGTTTGACCGTACTTATAATTATTTCGGTCGAAAACCCTATAGAATTGTGCACTCGAGATCTTTTTAATATTTAGTGCACTACTTACACTATACTAAAAATGAATTCCAATGATTGAAATCTTAGCATCTGTCCAGGAGCGTTTGATTGTTTGAGTATGAACGCAGGTGATCGGATCAAAGTAGTTTTCCTGATGGTTCACCGTCTTGTGTCAGTACCCTTCGGCAATCAAGCTTCTATAAGAGGAGCCCTATAATAATGAGTGAGGACATGGATCGCTATATTCAGTCGTTACGTCATCATTAATCCTTGCAGTTCCCTAATAGGGTGAGAAATTAATACAATTCGTGGAACTATTTTGTATCATTTAAGAGCACTATCTTTTGCATTTTATCTTGGCACTATAGCTGATGCCTGTATTCTACTACCAATTCTAGTAGTTCTTTTATCATTTTCAAATCGTGGTAGATTGTTATCAGTCATTGAAATAGAAAAGTCTGAAGATAAATAATGACGTAACGACTAGAAATGGCGGCCCATGTCCTCACTCGTTATTATAGGGCTCTACTATAAGCTGGTTAATTGTCGGAAAAGATGAGAGACCTCAATTCGCACCATTTTCAATGAGAGGAAGGAGAGTATCTTTGTCTCGTCGTTCGGTAGTCTGTACCTTTGCACAGAGACCGAAGAGTCACGGTCTATCCACCCCCTAGGGATCGGTAGAGCACCTATGTTACGTAATAACGTAGTAATCTGTTTAAAGTAATAGAGCTATTATGTCACCCCCAAGTGTGTTATCCCTACAAGTTTCTGTGGCACTCTTAATATGAACAAAGCTTAGATCATACTTTGTCAGTCGTAGAATACAACGCGATATCTTTATAGAGCGCGTACGCTATAGTAGCACCGAAGAGCTTCATGAAATAGAGACTAATTGTAGTAATACGATTTAAGGTATTTACATCAAGAAGGAAAATCAAAAGAAGAGAAGAATGGTACCTCGGAATTCATCGAAGGCTTAGTGAAGGGAAAACAGTTTTACCAGCCCAGAATAGAAATTGTAATGTATATTTATTGTACGCCCGCACCAAATCCTTACACGCAAGTTCGGAAGAATAGGGAGTTCATTTTGTAGAGCAGGATCTAAATTCAGAGCACGTGCTAAGAGCAGAACACGATTACGTTAATTTACGAAATGGACTACACACTACATAAAATACTCACAAGAACAACATTTTCAAAGACGGCGCGAGGATATCGTTAGAATGCTGGGGTATGCTCGCCGTTTCACACAAAATTCGCCCCAAGCAGGCAGTTCCATTCCATCCGTAGCTGAAATGGAAAGTCACAGATCAACACCCCTTCTCTTTTCGCCTATAGTTTGCAAACTCAAAACTCACGCGAAGATCGACACTCACGAATCAAATAAAAATAAAGTTATCGCTCGTATTTGCTCCGGATGAAAATACGAGTTGATCGAGTGAGCGTTCTCGTCGACCAACATCTTAGAAGCTTTCTTTTTACGCAGATCAAAATTCACTCGAAAACCGATAGCGTACGCGAATATTTTAGTGTGCATTAGACTATTGATTTTCACGTTCATTCGAACCTGTAAAATATCGCATAAGCACCAAAAAAAAAAAAAAAAAGGATCAACGGAAAAGAAACTAATGATTGTATTTTGTAACAAAAATTTCGTATTAAACTAGGGTGAAACTTAGAGTTTAGGTAACAGTAGTAAACGGGATAAAACAAAAACTTACAAAAAGCTTCGAGTCTTCACGTATTCTTAAATCTGTAGCACTAGCGTAATAACAAATAAATATCGCCATAACAATACTACATTTAACATTAATAAACGATTTAACTAACATCATCATTGCTACGGGTAATCGTGTAACTTATTCGTGGTAAGTTATTTCTATTTGTTTATTTTCGAAGAATATTGCACTTCGTCGTGATTTTCAATAATCAATCCAGAACTACAAATCGCGGTTAACACTTACGTGTTAAAATATAAAGGTAGGTAAACGTATTTATAGGTATACAACTTACACATTATGCATTGTTTGTACTGTAAAGAGGTTAAAAATTAAATACTCCAATTATAAGTACCTGTATATAGATTTAGGACAGGCTATACATATTCAAAAATTGTATAAAATTGTAACAGACCAAATTAAAGTTGATAACTTGTTGTACAAAAATTCTTGACACATATCATAGCCATTGTCTTACCATTTGTCTGCTGTCCTACATAAGATCGACTAAAAGGTTGACGAGAGTTGCGAAGTGCATCATTGGTACAGATTGAGGAGCATTAGAAAATATTGCCGTCGGGGATCGCAGACAGATAGCAGGGACATATTTTTGGCGGATCGTGCGGAAGGCGTTAGATAAAATTCAGTATTTTGATAGTGAGATTTTACAATTACGAACTCGAATCATCGTCGTCTGAGGGGTACATTTCGAAATTCGTTGGTAACGGTGAAACAGTAAAATTCCTTCTGAGAGAAGTATTTCCCTTCATGATTAGATCCAACGATAAACGATGATCGTACAACGAAGGCGCTTGAAAGATGATCATACAAGTGCCGGCGACACAGGCTATCGTGAATACCCACAAGAAAAATCTATCCAGCACCATAGAAACGTATTTCCAATCTTCGACAATCTGCATAAGAAAAAAACATGATTAAATATTTAATCAAAAGATGAAAGACCGCCACCCCCAGGCCTACAATTTCTCGAAATTCTGACCATCAAGCCGTGTAGGGGTGTCGTATGAGACCATTTTATTGAAAACAATTCTAGGGATGGGATTACGACACCCTTTCGGTGTATTATTGGTATATCAGGATTCTCAATTCCTATACTCATGTGGGGAGAAAACCCAGAAAAATTCTGATCGTCCAGCCAAAAACATATATGGGAAGAGACTCACATAAATTTCGACTTGAAAAAATTCTCTATAAAAGAGGTTTATTTATACGCCTAAATTGATGAGTAGCGAGCGGTTACCAAAGTGAGCTGCGAGTTTTCTTTTCTTCTTTAAATTTGAAAAATCTTCCGAGTAGTCTACATAAATACCTTGCTCTCACTTGGGGCCGAGGACAAGAGCAAGAAGGTAATGTGGAGGTGGCAGCAGAGAGGATGATAAAGACTGTCACCAAAGCATGCGATGTAGCCATACTCAGGCAAGGTCCACCAAGACCAATAATATTGCCAAGTTGAGGACGGTGTGCAACCACCAACGCCGGATATACCAGCATAGTAGAGGCCGCGAAGGGGTGCGGGCGGTACCAAATGGCTCTTAAAAGGCTGAAGAAAGCCATCAAAAACAGCAAGAAGGCTGCTTGGAAAGAGCTGTGCGAGATGGCCGAGGAAGATCATAGTGCTGAAGAAGCTGAAGAGCCTCTCAGCAATGAGCCGAATAATGACTTGCTCCCACAGCAGCCACCATCAATGGTAACGCAATAGTAGAAATGGTATATCCCTCCTAGGTACCGAGGAGATGGATGCAGCAGTCAATAGACCGCGGGGTAAGTATTGGAAGGCTTTGGGCCAGGATAGTCTGGAGCGCCATACATCCAGTTGACCCCGTACTGCTTGTTAATATATTCAATGCGGCAATTGCTGGGGGACTGTTCCCTGCGCGGTGGAAGAAAGCCAGGCTAGCGTTGATTGATAAGAAGGATAAATCACCTGGCCTGCAATCCTATTGGGAAACTCTTGGAGAGAGTGACAGCCAGTCGACTTGAGAGCTATCTGAAGAGATAGTGAGTACGGTTTTAAACTGGACGCTGCACATCAGACGCTGGGATCCGGCTAAAGAGGATAGAGTCAGCAATTGCTACGCCTCAGTTTTGCGCAGCTGTTAGCCTCGACATAAGAAATGCGTTCGATTCGATCCCATGGAAGAAGATATTGGAAGGCCTCGTGGATACAGAAGTGCCCGCATACCTGCTCAGGATGATTAGCAGCCATCTTAGCTCTCGTGAAATCTGCTGGTGCAGTAAAGCGCCCAGTTACTTGTGGGATGCCGCAGGCCTTGGGCCGCTATTGTGATGCGTAGAATTAAAGGGATATTGAAGGTCAAGCTGCTACCGGGGGTTAAGCTGGGGCGGCGTTGCATATGCGACACAAGCGATGAATCTAAATAATAATGCTTACTTCGTTTTCTTTGTCAGTATTTTTAATTTGTTGAGCAATAAATCGAACACCTTGTAAGGCACTCAGAACATCGGGAGACATTCTACGAGGTATAATATTATCTGGATCGATAGAGGCTGGAAAAATTAAATTCGTTGCGATAGTGAGACAAAAGATTTTATAGCTAGTAATAATAGTTCATATCAATGAAGTACTCACCAGTATCGTGATGGTGTTTGTGCACATCTCTGGAGCAGGAAGACTTATAAGCCGTCGGTTCGTAATTCACGTTCAATTCTCGAGGGCTGCTTGCTTTCTGGTCGACACCGTAACTCTCGCTGAAACTATCCCTGCAAGGAGGAAGTAAAATTTCAAAATGTTTTAAATCCTTAGAGAAAAACGTTATCTTCTAGCTTACACAAAAAACATGATCGCACTTCAATCTCATCTGGTTTTCCAGGATAATTTACCTGACGTCGTCACAGATGTAGGCAGCGCTACCCATGAGATAATTATGACCATACAATGCTTCCGGGGAATACGGAGGTCTAGTCATGAACAGTACGTGCGGCATAATCTCCAGGAAGACCTTGCGCACCCATGGGGACATTTTATGAGTAGCCGGCGAGCGAAAATGCACGTTCAACACGCATACGGTCACGCAAATCGAACAAGTGACCAATGTCATCGTAAACAGTAGGTACTTGCCCAGCAAAGGTATAGCTAGAGACGTTGGCGGTATAATTTCAGCCAATAGCAGGAAGAACACAGTCAATGATACGAGAATTGAACTGCACAAAGTAACCTGCAATTGATTAGATGGAATTTTACAAACACTGTACAACAGTAAAGCGCTTATTCAAATGTAAGTAGGCTAAAAATACCTTTTCTCCAGAATCAGAAGGTAGATAAAACACTAAAACTGTAAGAAACGTAATTCCAACAAGGGGAATTATGAGATTGACAGTGTAGAAAAGCGTTTTCCTTCTCATAACGACAGTGAATGTGATATCTGTCAATTAAAATTGAAATTTTAGAAATGAGTCACAGCTGGAGTAAGTAATTGCAAAAAGAGTGACAAAGAATCGTGTCCATAAATACAAACACGACGTATTTGACATTTGCGAATTGGAATAAGTGCAGCTGCAGGTACCTACCTGAGTAAGGTTCTAGACAACACGGATAATATTCTTCATTTTTTGTCGCAGGTACTTCCAAAACGTCCCATTCGACTGATGAAATGAATTCGCTGAGATCGATAGCTACGGCTACTGAAGGCGAATCAGGCTCTTGGTCTATATGTTGGAGGTCAACCTAATGGAACAAGAGAAGAAAAAAAGAATGTTTAATTAACATAAGCTAAATCGTACACTCCGAGCTCTTGAATCTTTGAATTTTTTTTCATCACTTATCTTAGCGTAAAAAAGAAACATTCAATTTTGATGCGACCCAATTTCAACTAGTTCCAACTGAAGGATCTTCGCGACCTAGGCTACCATCTCGAATTCAAGTCCATTTCCCCTGTCTACTAATCAAACCTCGGCTCTTGGCCATTCTCGAAGCCTCAATCGCCTCGACCTATCTAACCGAACGGAATCGCCCAACATAGTCTACTTCAAACACACCGAAGCCATTATTGCAAAAGATTTCCGTCCCCCGACCTGTACTTTACAGATGGATTTAAATCGGGTACCAGCAGTCTCGCTCTTCCGTATGAGGAACTCGGCCTGGATTTATTCTGCTAATTATCTGCCATCTATTCTTGCCTCACTCACCTCTTTCTCTTCTCCCCCGCCTCTAAACTCCTTTTCCTTTCCGACTCTCTTTCCTGTCTCCAAGCCATCTTTCAACACTATCGCTTAGCGCACTCTTATCGCGCTGCACACCTGAAACTCTTCTCCATCTTCAATAATTGCGTTCTTCTAGATTCCTGGCCATATCGGCCTCCCGGAATACGACGCAGAAGACCTAGAAGCTAAGCAAGTCCTGCTCCACTAATTTCTCTCCTTCTCCGACCTATGACTCGAAATATTAAAATCGTTCTCTAATCATCTCATCATGGTACACGGATAGGCCCTAGCATAGCAGTATTGGTATGAGGGTGGGACGGAGAGTCCAAGGAGTAGGAGCGAATGAATCAAGCGGGTGTCCCAATTCTTAGTCGTGTCACCATAAAATAGGAAAATAGCCATACTCTTTCCAACCCCCTTTCTTTTTATTTTATTTATTATGATTTTACTCTTTATAAGTTTCAAAAAGTGACTAATCATAACTTTTCCTATTATGTTACTGAAATCAAAACTCGGTACCAGTCCTGACAACGGATTGTTACGTAGTGTCGGTCAATTGTTTTCTCCATTATCATATTTTGTAACTCAATAAAAACTTTTTAGGCTAATTCGTATTTTATTACATTTTATTATCATTTCTGTTTTACTCTTGAAAATGGTCAGTAATCTGATCGAAACATTGAGTAAAAAATTTGTGAACGTGAAATTAGCCTAAAAAGTTTTTATCGAAGTGGAGAAATTTTTCACGAAAATATTAGTATCATATTTTGTAACTTTTTTTTGTATTCATTTATTTATTTATTTTCCAATTTTTTTGTAACTAAGGTACGTGATTAGATGTAATACCTTTATAAAGAAAAAAAAGAAAAAAACAATCTTGAGTCTGAACAGTATTTTTACAGGAAGTAATATTAACAGATTTTTTTCGCTGCCTCTTCGTTGAAATTAATTTCGAAGGTAAAGAGATTACGAAATCTCTATCAGAAAATGATTTTACTTCAATGTTTAAAAATTAATAAGAATAGGCAATATATTTTCCCCATTTTTCTGAGACAAATGATAGTTCAGCTCTGAAATTCTAAGAACAGAACTATTTTATACCCACTTTTCTGGGCATACATTAATTCAGCGTTGAAACACTGAAAATAGAACTATTTTGTGTCCTTGTGAAACTTTTTCTGCAGTAAACAAATACTCGTAGTTTAGAGGATGAATATAAGATACATATACATAAATCGTAATGATAGAACAGAACTATATCAGATCCAACATTTTTCCCAATTTTTGAGAGCAGAAAAAACTTATCGCGGACTCAAGTTTGTTCAGTTTCAATTTCTTGGAAACAAAACAAGATAAGCTACTTCGGCTCTTCTAATTTTTAACCAATTTCTCGACGGTTGTAACTTAACATAGTAATTAAAGTTTAGTAATCGAAAGAGAACGCTCCATACTACAAAAATTCGATATATCTCGAAGATCAAATATTTGGACTTAAGATACGGTAGTTCTATTTTAAGGTGACGACTATTTCTCCAAAGCGTGAGAAACGAACTGAGAAGGACCAGGGGATTGGGGATTTCTCAATTTTACGAAGTTTATTGCGGGAAAACCTCAGAAAATCATTTTCTGTCCTCTCTCAAACCTCCTCTTCCCTCTGCAACAACTCAAAATTCAATACTAATATTCTAAATTTCCTCCGGTCCATATACTACAACAAATCCATTCAATTCCAATACCTACTTCTTCTCCAGGTGTTAACCCTATGTGTCATTAAATAGCTCGAGGAAAAAAAAAAAAAATCTTAAAGGAGAAGAAAAAAGATGAAAAACTTTGCGAACGTTAGGAACGAGTATCTCAGAAATTAAACTTCAGTAACAAAATAAATTATGAACTTATTTCAATGTTCGGTACTGAATATTTTTCCAGAAAAGTACGTTTACGTAATAATTACCTACCTAACGGAATCAAAAGAAAAAATAAGAATCGCAATTTTCAAATACAAAAACAATGATTCGCAAGAAGAGACGAGAAAAATTCTTGGACAAGTTTTCTTTTCTAATTTTCATAATATTTTTAAAAAATTAAATAATTTACTCAAAATTACAAAATGAAAATATTGAGTATGAAACCACGTCATGAAAATAATTGATTGAAGCTTCTCAAAAATCAAAATAATTTCTTTTAATGATAACAAAATAAGTCATAAGAAGCATTCAAAATTTGATCTAACGAAAGAACATTTCAAATAAAAGACATTTTCTTCAAAAACCGAACTTATATCAGATACCTACCTATTATTCTTTTTTGAAGGGAAAAAAATTTATTTATATCCACAGGAACATATTAAGATAGTTGAAAGATTGTTGAAAACGAAAAAAAAAAAAAATGTATGTTACATACAATGTCCGAAATTGTACCAAGTTCGAAATTTCAAAAAATACGCCAAGGTTTTGAGACTGAAATTCTAATTTTAACATACCCATCACCTTCAAATTTTGCACACTTTTAATGGTTCCCCATTTCCGTCACATACCTCAGTTTTAGCTCGGTTGATGAAGTAGAAGGTTGTGAAGAGGTTAAAAACTGTCTCGAAGTTGTTTCTAATAAAACAATTGGAAGCCTTTTCACGACCTTCTACTCCATCAACTGGTTTTTGCCCTAGACAGTCACGCTTTCTTGTGCGTGAGTACACGTGACTTCGAATTCATGACGTGCCATCCATGTATTGAATTTAAAACTTTTTTCTCAAATTCCATTGTTCAAAACAGTTTCGTTTAAAAAATCGCAACCCTGAAAAATCCAAATGAACTGAGTTTGGTTGTTTCTAAAAGTATTTTTTACCCTGAAATCGTGAATTCAGAACCTTCTGTTTTTCGTTAAAAGATCGCGTTTTCTTGTTACGATCTTGAGAAACGGTATTTCCTCAAGAGAGCGAAAGATTCAATTATCCAGATCGTTTCTTTTGAACATTCATTTTTTCATTTTGTACCCTTCAAATTATTTTCCGTGCATCGTCGGGAGTCTGAATTTTTCTTCTTGAGCCGTGATAGTTGCTATCGTTGATCGAAGTTCGAGAACTACGTGCTGAAAACGCGATCTTCTGTAGCTCTACCACAAAACGGAAATCATTTCTGATGAAGGCTGCTGGTCAGCCGAAACGTTAATAATAAAATATAATACGTGCGGGCAGAGCAAGAATAAAATATTATTATATTATTTTCAATTGTTCAAAATCATTTGGAGAAGGAAGTTAAAATTCTTGATCAGTAATTTGGTTTCAGACTCTTGTGAGGAAGTACCTAATAAGCTTATGCGAAAAGAAAAAAAAAGTTAAATGTCATGAAAAATAAAATAGATGGTACAGATCATAGACCTAATTTAATTTTTAATGGTTCTGACGAAGACAGCTCCAAAATGCAATCTAGCTATCTAAAAATTTTCTTCAACTTTTTTTACTCTATAGTGAAGAAAATTCTTTCCCCAAAACCAAACGCTCATAAGAGAAAGGATCGTATTATTATAATAATGACTTCAATAATTTTCTTCAACATCGAATAAGTTACAAAATCTCTGCATGAGTGAAACTTACTTGAAAAAGTTCTTCAATATTAGTGCTCACCTTACACCTTACTCACTCAATATAAGTTCCTACATAGAAACTTACTTGGAAACCGTTGTAAGTCCATGATCCAAATTTCAGAATACACTGTTGTTCGTCAAAAGGAAAATACAAAACGTTCATTTCGCATGAGGATTTATAAATAGCCGGTGGTACCCATTTAACTTCGCCATCGTAGCTGAGAGTTGCTTTTGTCATCAAAGTCACTTCGAAGTTTCCGTCAGCACTGTAAATAGGTACAATCATCAATAATTTCGTTGCCGTAAAGAATTTAAAAATGCTTCTTGTTAGATCTACACTATCTGTTGAGCGACTTTTGTTCCACAAAACTCAATAAAAAACGAGAAATTATTAAACTTTATAGGTTGTAGCAAAGAATTGACTTCATATAAGTACAGAAGTCGAAGTAATCCATCAGAGCCAAAAGATATGCGATACTTCTATTTTATTCCTTTTTCAGTTGTGGAAAACTTTAGGAAGGAGAGGATGATAGAATCAATTCGTTTTTCGAGGTTACAGTTGGGCCTATAGATATTTAAAAAGGAAAAATTCTCAAAGGGGTTCCAAGATACTTGCGGTATCACAGATTGATTGGTTCCTTGCGTTTTTTGTATCATAGTACGTACTATGATACAAAAAATACTCGAAGGAGTAGAGAGGGCTAGTTCTTGAAGCAAGCGATTTAGTCATACATGAGATAAATATCTCCCCAGGGATTATTACAAATTAATATAGGTACCTATATTTTGAGATGTCAATTAGGGGATTTTTCAGCCATAGCAACAATCAATTTGTTTACTCACAAATTAAATAATTATGATACCTATTTAAAAATCTCTTCTAACGCCCAAAAATAATTCGCCGATCTTCTTATATCTGATGACAAGGATGTTCGAGTTACTACAAGTGGGTAATAATATTAAAAGACAAAAAATGGATATCTATACCAGATTTGGAGGGGAAACTATTCTATCCAGAATAGTAGGAATACATTTTATTAGAGACTTCGTGGGTATTCTCATAGATATGAAAGCAAACGCGTGAAATAGACTCTGAGTTTTTCGTGATAACAAAATATCGATTACAGTGTGATTACAGTAGCAAAAGTACCCAAAATATTTCCAATCGCAAATTTGCTCCCCATAAGAAAACATAGGAAGCAAACCGATCATATGGTATTAATTAAAATTGAGAGGTTAAAAGTTCAATTTTGGAAGCTGATTACACTTTTTTGCCCTCAATCCCTTTTGATTTTTGTTTAATTTCATAGGCCTACTGATCTTTAGTAAAATTGCGCTTGGAAATATCGAAGGTATTTATCGATATTTTCGTTATCACAAAAAACTCAGTCCATTGTTCCTAGTTTTGAGGGAAGTGGTGCCGCTAGATATTTTTCACTCGTTCGTTTACATTCGACAAGAATATCTCTTGGTCCTCAATTTTATGAATGATAATAGGTACCTATATGGATTTCTTACTTGTTGAAGAGAACAATATCCGGAAGCCATATCAGTTCAGAGGGTACATAAATTCGCTCTAAGCCTCCATATTCGGCTGGATCCCATCGTAGTTTATAATCAAACCATCTCTGAAAAAATCGAGAACTTCTCGATAACTTAATACGCTCGATACGATCGTCAATTTCTACGGAGTGAAAAAATCAAACACGTACCTGGACCACCCATATACTGGCCGTGACAACTTGATTTCGGAGATTCTACAAAAGGACACAGGCCAAATTACTGTAGGTAACTTACATCGAAATCATGATGAAGTGGAGTATGATAAGAGGTGATACTCACTACTTCGATTAACTGAGTCAACTTTAGGCCCATCCAAACAGTCAACTTGTCGGTGTTATTTGCGACAGGTCGGATGAGCCTATTATAATTACTCAATAGATCGTCGTACAATCGCTTGGCTTCCGGATTGGCTTCGATCGGTTTATAGGCTGTGCACAGAGAATTACAGAGAATTGAAAGCTTTCGGAGCTGTGTTCACTATAAGAAGATAAGAACGAAAACTTACCTTTGATGTAGGGTAGAAAAATTGCGATTAGAAAAAAATAACTCCCTCTGGAGCATCGCATGATGAAAAAATATCGAAAATGATTGCACGACGGAAGTGCTACATCTCAATATACAAGTTCTACTTCGCGTGTGTTCGCGAAAATTTTTTGTATGTTTTTCCAGCACGCAGCTTCCTTGCGCGTGCCCAATCGATTGATATTTACGCGGGATAAATAAAGTGAAAGCGAGAGGGTGTACGAGTGGTAATATGGTTTTCTTGTGAGGTGGAGGCATCTCATTTTTCATACCGTAGCCCATTATTCAGCGCTGTTGTGCAGTACAGAAATGTAACAGTGACTTTATTTAGGTACCGAAAGGCGAACGATGGCGAGGAGTTTAATTGTCTGGTAAAATAAGAACCCAGATAAGGCCAGGGATATTTTGCAGAACGAATCTAATAAAACTTGATTTGAACAATTTCTCGTATACGAGTCTAATCACGTACAACAAGAATCATAAAACACACAATCTCAGATTTCCGCAAAAATATTATCCGTAGGCTATATCAACGTCACATAAATGAATTTTGATAACTACATTTTGAAAACTATGAAAAGTAAAAAATAAAAAAAATAAAAGAGAAAAAAAGAGAGAGAAAAAAACGTATTTTCCGCTGTTTTCAAGCAACTGTCACGAGCTATTTATTTCTTTCTACGAAATAGAAATCCTGAAAGTCCCTTTCTCGTAGATAATTATCAAAGGGGAATTTTTCTTGATTTCTCTAAATCCCTTCTCCATACAATGATTCAGACCAAAATTCATTCCCTGATGACGCACTATCTTCTGCTTGTGCTTTCCTCGGCTTTAGGGATCTCAAGTGACGTCCGACCCTAGTGATGTTAAGTCTTCACGCTTGTAATTTTTTCAAGCTCCTCCAACTTGAATAGATTGATGAGATGACGCACTTTTTCAACTTGTATTTTTTTCTTGCCAATCAATCAACCAAGCTTGAACATAATTCATAATGAGAAAAATAGCGTCAACTTGCAACGTCTTAAGCTAAAATTTTCCTCTGGGCCTATCCATACATTACTTGTAGTCTATATAGCTTTTGTACGCAGAGTAAAAATTTAACTTAAAACGCCATAGTTTTTGCTTAACCTACCTCTGGGCCCATTTCTATAGAAGTTACGGCTCCAATTTTTCCCCCACCGCTATAAAAGAATCGGAACTCGAACTTTTTCCAAGTATATAAATTAGGTCGTCACAAAAATCTGAAATGTTCCTCTGGGTTCAAATTTTTCTTCCTCTGCAGAGGTACAGAGTTGATATTTTTTCAAGTCCTTTTATAGAGATCGGAGCTGAACATTTTTTCAAGTCCCTAAATAGGGTCAAGGTCATTGACGACGCCAAAAATCGGACTCGGATTTTGCTTTCAACATTTTTTCCAAGTTCTTAATGTACAGTAGGTTAAGGTCATCTGGCCTCAACCTTGCAGCCCAATACCTAATAAAATTTTTTTAGATACTTACCATGATTTTATTTTTAATAAATTTTGAGATCTCCTAGGAGTGTATTTCTTGTGTCATAAATCATTCATAATGCAAATTGGACATCCGCAAGGATCGCTAACAACGCGTGTGATTTCTTCAACAGTCATGGTGCTTTTGTCGAATACAATCCGAATTATGAATTTGGAAAAACTCTTAAGCTAATACTTAATAGTGCTGTCAAATTGGGATCTATAAGTGGAAGTAATTCCTAATATTAAGCTGAATTTTAGTACATATAAATTTTTTGTAAGTGCACCCGAATGTCCCAAATAACATACTAAAATTCCGAACACCTCTCCCTTGTACTGACTTCTCCACAGCGGGGATAAGGTCACATTTTGCAGTTTTCTCTTTGTAGCTCATTTTGTGCACATTCTATCAAAAAATATTTCAGATAAAAGTTGTATTCCAGAAAATGTCCTACAAAAAAGGACCTCATGACTTTCCTCATAAAAGGAATTGGAGGCAAGTTAATAAATCACTGAATGTCAGTACAATAATTTTTTTAGTACACTATGGAAATGTAATGGCGCGCTAGACATGACGTCACTCACTGATGGACGCGCAACTACAGGATGGCAAAAAATTTGATTTTTTTTTTAAGAACAAAAAATGTGTTTTTTTTTTAGTTTAAAACTTTTTTTTTGTTTGAAACATTTTGGAGATTGATTTTTTTTCCTGGCTGTTTAGAACATGTTTGAAACGGCGTTTCTACAAAATTTTGTATAATATGTTCAATTTTGTTATTTAAAACATAATGACCTTACGCTTATTGCGAGGTTTTGCTAGGTTGTGCCTGTGCGTGAGTATGCGTGATTTTGAATTTATGACGTGCCACGTCCAAGTTTAAAACGTGTTTAAAATAATTTTGTTTAAAATATCGCAACCCTTCCAAATTCCTCCAATGATATCTGGGTCGGTCATCGGCTAGAACCCCTAGAAGTGTTACAATTGGTAAAATTGAAAACGGGAGCATAATATAGCATTTTTCCGATTTATATAAATATATAGCGAGTTCTCAAAATAACTTAGGAATGAAGCAATTTAGGAGAAAAATGAAAAGAACAAGATTTGTAGAGCGTAAAATTTCTTACAAATCATCTTCTCTAATAAAAATTGATTTGAATGAATTCAAGGAAACCTAATTCCGCCCGTCACCCGCATTGCCCATAAATTTTAAGTTTGCGACTCTAACGCTGTCTGTCCCGAGCAGAGCAGTGTCGCGCTAGCATCGGGCCTTCCTCCTTTGCCTCACAAACTTGCCATCCATTCTTATGGAAAAATGGTAATTTTTAGTTTGTCTTAATCTTGTCAGAAATTCATTTGAAATTTTAATTTAAACGAGCATACATAGCTTAGTAACATACAAATAATATTCACGACAAGCTTTTGCTGAAAAGTTCTTTAAAAGCGATTAAAAAATCCTAGAAAATTTGACTTTTTTCATGCTTTTTTATGTATCATTGTTTGCTATCCTACTTAGATAAGAGAGACGTTTATGTGTATGTTTGTAATTGGGCGTCACGAAGTTTGTTTGTGCGCTGTCCAAATGATTATATAAAGCAATAAACACTACCAGCTAACAGTGTAGCAGTAGGTAGTCCTATGGTGACAGCTACTATATTGTGTTACCTTGAGAGTAGAAGCAGTAGTACTGAGTGTTACCAGGTGTGGCACTTTTCTGACCTTGCGGCACCGTAATTTCTGAAAGTGGCACTATTTTTCCGGTCGAAATACGACTCCGGAGCCGTATTTTGACTCCAAAACAGCTCCGGAACGGCTCTAAACGGCTCCAGAGCTGGTTCCAGGCATTGGTGGCACTATTTTGTAGGATATCGCACTTTTTTTCCCCCAAATGTGGTACTTTTTCAAAATTTGACCTGGCAACACTGAGTACTGATCCACTAATAAAATATATTATACTGAGATTCAACAGCTATCATCTTGCCTTTTATCGCTTGAATCAGAAAAGTCATGAAAACCTTTTTTGTAGGAAATTTTGTGGCCTACAATTTTAATCTGGAGCATTTCTCGATGGAATGCATACAAAATGAGCTACAAAGGAAAAACTGCAAAATGTGACCTTCTCCCCCTTGTGGATCGGTCAGCACGAGGGGCTCGGAATTTCACTCACTTGTTATTTGGGACCACTTATGAAATATTTATCTAAAAATCAGCTTATTAGGAATTACTTCCACAAGTTTGTCTTTTTTCAGGTTTATTTGACGGTACTATAAATGAAGCAGAATTGACGATTTTGATCAACCCATCCAATTTGTAGAATGAGTGTTCGTGGACATCTTTTATGAGATGCCAGGAAGACAAATTTGTTTCACCGACGTGTTACTCTTAATTAATTTCTCCCATTTATCGCCATAGTTTAGATACCTCTTTCAATCTGAGGCGCGACGCTGGCGCTGCCCGGTTTGGATAGACAAGAATGAATCTGTATAAAAATCTCACATTATTTTATTCCACCTCTTAATAGGATATAGGACTCTCCTACCATAAACAAAGGTTGGCAAACTGGTATTTGAGAAACCTAAACAAAATTGACATCAATAACTGTCATTTAATGAAACATAAATCAAATCTGGAATTAAATTGCGTGACAAAAGTGAATTTTCTTTCATATCTTTTTTCCAATCTGCGACAACGTGTAGATAAAGTTTCCCATCGTTAAAGTTCCGACCAAGAGGATTGCGTACCGTCGCAATTTTAACGTTGGATGGTCCACGGATTTTCGTTCCAGTAAAAGTGCTAGCCTGACTCGTTCGATTTTGCGAGATTGTACTCTGAAAAAGGACGGTTTCGTTTCGCTACTCATTGGAAGCACGAATTCTGAAAACATTCGATCAAATGATTGGTACGGAGGGCAAAAATGAAATCACCAAGAACATCCCCTCTGACGTAAAAAATTTCCACGACGCAAAAATGATGATTACTTTTAACTTATTTATTCGCTCTGTGGACGATATTTAAATATTATTGAACAATAATATAACTGATAGAAGCTACAGTATCAGTAAAAACACGAAACATTACTCTACAGCGAAACATTTTGTATGGTATGCTCTATCAACAAGGTTCAGGGCAAATAGTATGCGAATTCCGGAGCCGGTGTACCATCATTAGCATTTCTGATCACCAACCACGTTTTATAACTTTCGATCACAAACAACACCCAGGTAAGATACCACAACACTCTGTACATGGTTCTTTGTACTGGGAATCTCATATAACTCGGATAGCCAATATCGAGAGTGGCTTCAGCTTGCCATTGTCTATGTAGTTTATATTTAGGGATCAAAAACGAATGCATTCGCGGCGGATGATCAACAGTTGACAAAATTTCTTTATAAACATCACTCGTGGTAGTGTTCCACAAGACGGGGTCATGCTTTGGAAGCTCTTTCACCGTGGGTTTGAATATCGGATCGTAACTTCGGAGTCCATTGATCATGTTAGGTCTGATAATTGAGCGAAAGAGAGTCATCCTTGCGTCCGTTCAAGCTCTGCAAATAAATAAGGAAAATAACCGTCAACAGTGAGGTCAGTGTTGTGGGAGAAAAAAGTTTACGGGATGGCACAACAGCTGAATAATATCGTAGAGAATAAAGATAATCAAAAACTGTATCTGATTTGAATTCAAGTAGCGTCTTGAAGCCATGAAGTATCGAAATTGTAGTTCTAATAAAGAAATAAATCTGAAGTCATTGCATACAAAACTGAAGGCACGTCAAGATAGAAGATGCGGATGAAAAACGACAATCCTTCAATAATTCAAATTACGCGAAATCATTTAGTAAGAGGATTCAAAAACCAAAAACGTGAAATAATGTCTTCATAGTTCCTCGAAAATCGGGAGTAGGTGAGATTGAAAGTTCGAAAATTTTAAATTCATATTCATTCATTCATTCGAGTAATTAAATTTCAAGTAAAAAACCTGGTAATTGACTATTTCCCATTCTAAATTAGGCCTAGTTCATTTCTACTATTTATTAATTCTTATTCGAATTTTTTATCTGGTGATTTCGTACGATTGTTTCCGAATTAAGTTATATAAAATCTCAGAGTCGATACTACATAGCCCAGTAGTTTTTCAATACTCTAATAACGAAGTATACAAGTATCATCGTTCTAATTATCAATGACCTTTCCGATGGCTCGGAAATTTTTATCGTCAGAGGGAAACAAATGAAAATTTAAAAAAAAAATGAAATTCAGTGAAGGTCTAATTTAGATCCAAGCTTGATTAATCTATTTCATCAAGAGTTTGAAAAGAAAATTTGCGCACATGCTCTCTTCTAACGTGAAATACGATCATCGAATTATAATTACGATAAAAGATAACGGATATCGCGCACAGGACCACAGCCAACGTTTAATAAACAATTAAGAAATGAAATTCACGACTGAGAAAAGACTATAATACAAAATGTTACTACAAGATTTGAGTATACAGAATAAGTAAACATAAAAACAGAATGTACAAAACAATAATTGAGATCTTTGTTCTGGCTAAATGAACTTATGACAGGCATAGGGATTCGAAAACTCCTACAAGAGAACATCTTTGTTGCGATATCACGCCATGTTGTCGTAATTTTCGAGAACATCGGCTAAATGCTCATTTTCTCTAGGTTTCTTGAATTGTCTGTTTCGGTTTATTGGTTTCTTACGCTTGATAGGCATCACTTTCTTTTTGATACCGTGATCCTGCATCGATTTAATGCCTTGTTTCTCCAGGTACTCTTCAATTTTTTCGTCGTCCATATTCTCTACGGGAACCGATCTCCATAATTTTTGGAACTCTTCGTCGATAACTAAATTGGCAGTTTTATCGTTGTAAAACACTACTTTCTTCTTATCGGCTGGCCTGATTATGTAAATTATCTCGTTTTGTAAATGTTTCAGAACTTTCTCGCAATGAGGTACCGATTCCTGAATTTCCTCCAATAATATACCACCGAGCCCTTTCAGATCGTATTGTTTCAGTAACCTTAGTAGCGACTTTTTGTCTTTGATCTTTAGCGCAGGTTTGAATATGAACTTCTTATCAGGCGTCAAGTCGATTTTAGGATTATTTGGGAGCGCTTCTGTTTCCAGCCACGTCTTAATATTATTCGCTACGAACAGTTGATTCGTCTCATCCAGAATTTCATCCAACGTTAAAGGGTGATCGTCTCCTTCTTGATGTCTCGTTTTCATGTATTTCACTATTTTCGTTAATATTCCGAATTTGTAATTCGAATTCCCACCAACCGTTTTGTAGCTCAACAAAGACGAATTGTTGGCGGACGAGCTCGATGAGCCAGAGAGGTTCGAAGTCGATGGCTTAGTTTTCTTCTTGTCATCTTTAGACGTACTAGAGCTATCACTTTCTTTTTTCTTCTTTTCCACAGTAGGTGTGGCGAGAGCTCTTTTCTTAAACAGCTCTCGTTCTCTTAGTAACGCTGGATCCATATTGCGGAACCTTATAGGTGAAAAAAACTTCATTACTCGATAAATACTCACTTTTAGTTACTACCTATCAGTACCGACTAAATCGATCACGAATTAAATTTCATCGCTTCTTGCCATGACAAGTTGGGATACGTATCATTGCAGAGATCCTAACGAATAAACGTTAATGGTAAATAACGATAAATTGAGTACGAATTCTAACTACAAGCTCACAAGATGGAAAGAAAAGAACATTCTAACCTATATTGGTGATCGTATTTCACTTTTTTCAATTTGATATTGAAAACAGAGAGCTGTTGAATTAAGAGACCTAGATAAGACCTTTAGAATTGAATGTTATCGCTACAACGATATTAAATTCCTACTATTAAATGCAAGTAATGAACTCACCACTCTTGAAACGAAGGATTTGATAAAGCTAAGCCAACTGAATATTCTTTTCCGGTATAAATTCTGGAAGAAGGTATGATAATTGAATCGCTCGTGAAGGTTACTTCAACATTCTACTTCTGCTAATGTAGACGACTCAGTTTGGAACGAAGTAAATTTAATCTCTACTATGATGGCCATGGCGGTGTTGTCAGATTTTTTAGACGCCATGATGCTCTAAGTGCTGAAAAACAAAACTAGGTTCGCTAGTATCGACTTGATTTTTCACACAAACTTTATAGAGGTTCATCAGTCTATGAAGTAAAATTTCTTCGGCAAATTTACCAAAAAGTTTCTCAAATTTATTGACGTTGAGATGTGAGTGTGACACTGAAGGTGCATTGTGCTTGACAATGTGAAGTGAAGTGAAGCCCGAAGAGCCCGATGTCCGAAAGCTCCGAATGGGCGAATGATGAGCTGATGACTCATGAAAAAAAATCGCGTGTATCGACTATCGATACTATCGATAGATTTCTAGTATCGAGAATTCGGATTCCGTTATCATTATTTTCGTTATCAACCTTGCTCCTGAAAATTTTGAAGCGGTACATGTCTCAAGTCAGCGCCCATTCAGATTAAATCTACGCCGGTGAAAACCGTGCAATTTAAATTCAAATCAACTCATGTACATTGTTCTCAACTTGCCAGCTCTCTCCTTCGAAATGGACTCATGAATCGTAAGTGCTTGAAGTCACTGAAATTCAAATATGTCTTACATCATCCGTTCCTCCCTGAGGAACGCGCGCCTTGTTAGACATATTTTCCCTCAAGATCGTCTCCTACGACCTTTCGTTCCCTTAATTCGTGAACAACTTTTCGCGTGAGTATAAATTACTTCTTGCTCAGGGCCGTAGCTACGGGGGGCAAATGGGTCAATGAGCCCCCTGAAATTTTATTTTGACCCCTCTTTAAAAAATGATGAAAATGTGCTCAACCCTCGAAAATCGATTGTCCTACCGACGAAGTATGCTATTTAATCGTGAAGCCAGTTTAACTGTTTTAGCACACGAAAAGAACTACTTAAAAGCTATCACGGACGATGCATTCCTACAAATTTTCAACTCTAGTAAAAAAAGAAACTTACAATAATTTTAAATAATTTATGTCAAATATTTCCGCGAATGTCTTTTTCATATATACATATTATACACGTACTTGTGCACATTGAAAAATTTGTCATTATTTCTCTATTGTCATCAAGTCACTTGTTTTTTGTTTCGTGATCATTCCTTATCCCCATATTTGTCATTTCATTCTTGCCCCATCTTGACCCCCCTAGAAAAATTTCTAACTACGGCCCTGTTCTTGCTGGTCCTCAGTGAGGTTCTCTGAAATTAACAACGATGTTCGTCTTACAGATGTAAATACCAAAATCATTTCAAGTCTGCCCCGAATTACGTCAAACCAAGCACTTTCGAAGACAAATTGGCAAAATTGGAGGAAGATGAACGAAGAATGAGAAGAATAAACCTCGAGAACGTGAAGTCTCTCTTGGAAGATATTAAAAAACAAAGTAAGATATCTAATCCGATGCTAAACTGCAATCGTAACATTGAATTGAAAATTGATTTCTGTCATAAACTTCTTTCATCTAGACTCGTTATCGTCTTCCCATGCATTAAAATTGATCTTGTGGTGCGGTAAGTTGTTGGCTTTTGAGTCAAAGGCTAAAAGAGTAGCATTACTGGATGAAATATGGAAATGCATCAAAGATTCAGGTGGACCAAAATTTGACCACTGCTAGCGTAAGCTCTTCAGCGAATCAGCAAATTGGTTATCTTTTCTCTTGAAATTTCAGGAACAAAACTAGACGTCAGTCATTACAACGCTCTATTGAAAGTTTATTTAGAAAACGAACACAATTTCAATGTGAACGACATTCTATCCGATATGGAAAAGAATGGTTGCAAACCAAATCGTATCACTTACCAAAGAATTTTGAGAAAATTTTGTTTGAGTGGCGATATGACTCAAGCTACTTCTTTACTGCAAACCATGCGAGACAACGACGTACCGATCAGCATTAACGTTTTCAACGCGCTCATTTTAGGCCACATGAATGTGAAGTGAGCTCCCTAATTGTACGAAGTACCATAGATACCTAATAGAAATGATTTACTTTTCTTCTGCATTCATCAGTGACGTTGCGGGTATTCAAAATATCATGAAAACTTTGAGAGATGCTAAACTGCATCCGGATGGAGAAACTTACGCTTTCCTAGCCAGTGGTTACGTCAAACAAGGTGATTTTCAGAAAGTTTTCAAAGTATTGAAGGAGGCTGAATTAACTGGCATACAATTATCTTATCAAGAGTACTTCTACATCATTGAAGCATACGCAAAACACGGTTACGAAACAGCAATTGATGATGTGAGTAGCTTTGAATCGAAATACTTTTTTCCTCTTTCTGTACAGCATTCAAACAAAAGTTTCTTATCCGCAGATTTTGAAATTAATAAGGAAGAGTACCGCATATAACATGGATGCGCATAATTTTTGCTTTAGTTTACTTGCGCACAATAAACCAGAAGCTGCGTTCAGAGTGTTGAAAACGATTCAGAAACGTAATCTACCAGACGGAACTCTTCTTCCTCTAGGTGATACGTTTATTTCACAAATGGTCAAACGTGATATAGTGAGTCGCTAATTACGCAAAGAGAATACTAATCTTTAGAATTCGTGAATAAACATATTGTGTTTGCAGCCCGATGACAAGATTATCAAATATTGTTTGGCTTTAATGGATGAAAACTTTAACCCGAACGCTTTATTGATCGCTATGGAAACCAGTTTGCGAATGGGTAAAGAAAAAACCGTCCTTGCCTTATTCACGGCTGCCAAGAGAAAGAATATCAAAATTAGACACCATTATTTTTGGCCGTTATTGATCCAACAGGGAAAACGAAATGATTGCGCGGGTATGCGAAACATCTTATGAACTTATTTATACAAGAAAGAAGTAGATTTTATAATGGTCTGTTTTGCAGGAATACTAAATATTCTCGCTGTAATGAATCAAGAATTCGGTTTAACACCGAATACAGAACTAATTCGCGAGTACGTTATTCCGATTTTCTTGAGGAATAAGCAAAGTGTCGAACAGATGGTGTTCAGTTTGAAGAGTCATGGTGTCTCGATCGCTGCCTGCGTATCGTCAACAGTGATAAATTATTTGAGACTAAATAATCTCAAACAAGCTGCTGACTTAGGTGCGTATCTCAGTAAATCGCGGGTGACTCAGTTGGGATGTTAACCTATGTTTGGTAGCGCTAGAATCGCCTTCCTCTCTCGTCGCACTCACTTAAATTTCTGGGTGACGATTTTACGTTCAATGTATTTGGCCATGAAAATCGAGATTTTCAATTAGTCGTAGGTGACTCAATACTTCATTATTAGAATTACTTCTTTCAGTTATCGATTCCCTTGAAGTGTTTAAACGAATTATAGGACATAATTTTTCGATAATACAAATTGTAATAATTTAAATCGTGTTTGAAAATTGCAAATTCCGCATCATGAAGTATATGGTACGTTAAAATTATTTCCCGCATCTTCGAACACGGCTACCAACTTACGCAACTTAGGTTAACATCCCAATTATTTCTGGCGATTGAGGTGATTCTGAATTATCTTTTAGCTGAGAAGTATAATGCGACGTACATATACTACGTCATCCATCAACCGCTGACCAGTTGTTTACTACATACCAAGGACGTCGATTCGTATGTTCGCATATTGAAGGAGATAGCGTGTGGTTTTGAATGGCACAAAAACACCATGAAACCCAAAAGAGACGACGAGTATATGGATCCTCTGCCGTCTGATCACCGTGATGTGATAGGACGTCTTTTGGAGTATTTGATGAATAGTACTAACAAATCAAACCTCGACGTCGACAAGCTAACGACGAACATCTTGGAGGTATCATACATAACGATGATATCATGAACTCGTACTTGATGCACGGTGAGTAATGTAGAATTTATATTTCTCAGACGATGATTGAATATAGTGTGGGAATAAGTGAGAAAAGTGCAAAAACGTTGAAAAAAATCTTACAAAATAAAGTACCGTCGAAAACCATTGATTTATTGGATACATTATCATCGGACGCGTATTCAGAAGCACCACCGAAGTCGAAAGGATCTAGAGCAACGCTCATGAATTTGGTAGGCATATTAAGTACGTCTATTCGAGGTATTTGTGGGAATGATTTTTTTCATATTGCTATTTGTGTGATTAGGATAAAAAAACTCTGGAAAGTCTGAAAACAAATATGAGAGCTAACAATGAAGATGTAGCATCCATACAGAACTATCTATTTTCCTTGTACGCTCGAAATAACGATGAGGAAAAAGTTCTGGAACTCCTGAAGGTACTGAATTAAATATTCTTGATAACAATTACTATTCTCATGCGCTTTATTATCTGACTTCTTGCACCGTCCTGCAGGAAATGGAAGAAAAAGACATTGTTATCACCGTTGATATGTACATGAAATTGTTGAATATGTATATAGAGCTAGGTAAATTAGATGAAACTTTGAATGCGTACGAAATCCTACGCGAAAAAGTTCCTCAATTCGAATTCGATTCGGTAAAACTGTTGAAAATCATCCATCTACTTGTGTTCAATAATCAAGTGGAAAGTAAGTTGAAAATTATGAATTAATAAATTGTTCACGTTGAAATAATCGTCGCAATCCGTTTGTTTTAGGAGCTATAGAAATCATGAAAACGCATGTTAAGAAAGACATCGAATGGGAAGACTTTCATAAACCTAGTCACTTGAAAAATACCTTATGTCGTAGAGTGCTAGAAATGTTGGCAGATCGAGGTGATGTTGCAAACGTGAAGATATTCAGTGACTTCTTTATAGCCAACAACCTCGGAGAGGTGAATAATATCACGTTAGGACCTACCATTAAAGTGCACGTTATAAAGTAAATATAGTCTGAAAATAGTTGATTCACAACGCTGTTAAGATTGATTTATCAGTACGATTGAGATCTTACTTGTCGTTATGATTTAGCGATGATTTAGAAGCGGCCGTGAATGAATTAGAAAAGTGCGTCCAAAAATACCGAGTAACGCCGTACCTAAATAACCTGGCTCACCGTCTCATCGAAAAAGAAGATGTGATTAATTTGCAAAGATTAAATGATCTCAGTGCTCAAGTGCATGGCACGGAAAATGCGTTGCATAACCTAATCTTAAATTTTATCGAATGCGGTCATATTCAACAAGCTAAAAAAATCTTACAGGTAAAATTTAATAAAAATAATTTTTATTGGTTTTTCTTAGATTTAGCTAAAAGCCTATCCGGGAATCTGAAAGTAGACATTACTCAAAGAATTTACTTTATTGAAACATCGTAAATCTCAACGCAGACTTTCTGTCTAGTTGAAAGAAAAAGAGTACGGTTTTACGTAGACACGCAGTAAAAATATATTATTGTGAGACTGCAGTTCTTCACCAGGCCTATCGCCCTTCGCTCCTGCGGAAGTTGGAAAATATCGAAATACGCAAGCACATTAATAAGAAAGAAAAACTAGCTAATGATATCATTCTAATGAGTAATACTGACTTAGTGGCACGTGTTTACAAGTAGAATTTTTCTTATCTTTAGAATAATATTGTATACTTTTTCGATCTTCGCTTTTGTTCTCAGTACTGTTCAACTGATGATGCGATGACGACCTATTCACCGCGAAACTGCAGTCTCACAATAATATATTTTTACTGCGTGTCTACGTAAAACCGTACTCTTTTTCTTTCGTATAATGACGCGCAACGACGGCCATACAACCGTTGATTTTATTTTTCTGTCTAGTTACCCAATTTCAATTTGAATACTGAACGTATTCTCAACGCTTGTCACGCATATCATGTCGATGGTTCTACTAATCATATTCGAAGTTTACTCGAATTAACAGAAAATACCAGTTTTCCGGAACGTGCTACTCTCTACTATTTACTTTTAAGTGTCTACGGTTAGTAATTTATTATATCAAACGCCTTTGGGTGATACAACAACCCCTCATCCTCCTTTTCGTACTTCCAGACAAATCTAATGACGTTGACAAAGGGCTTTTATTATGGACTGAAATTCAAGATGACGTTAAAGCCCAACCAACGGACGAGTTTTTGGTTATTTTGGCTGAATTACTGAAGCGAAATAATCGCCCTGTTTCTTTCACCGTTCCTGATATAGATAAAAAGAGTATTAGATGTAAGCTCGTATTCTTATTTATTTTTGTGGGCATACGAGTACCCAGGTATATCCGTTCTTTCATTAATTATTACATTTATTACAAGTAATGAAACGTGATTTTGGAAAAGTGAAGGTTCCTAAGCTTAGCATGAAAATGAGATCGCTAATAAGCAGAGGAAAACTCCGAGAAGCTTTGGAAGTAAAAAGAACGTAAGCTCATTCTCAAATTATTTGGTTACGTATTTTTTTCTTTCATTTTCTATTCGTGTGAAAATATAAATATTTTATTAGATGTCGGTTAGAACAACTCAACAAGTCGGATTGGTCATTACTGTTGGAGGCTTGTGTACAAGCAAATCTATACGAGGAAGCTAAAAACCTGTTCAACGAGTGCCTGCAAGTGTCCGGAGAGTTACCGCTTCATAGAGTGACGAAGTTTTTCGTCTCGGCTGCTATGAAAGCAAAAGATATCTCGTTTTTGGAGAAACTAGGCACCAAAATAACTGAGGTTATTACCTTATTTTTGTCTAACCTGCGATATAATGAGAAACAGCTTCATTTTCGAGATGTTCGCTCTTTTCAAAAATCATCTTCTCCAGACAAAGGACCAGTGATTGACGAAATTAATGACTATACGTTTGAACAACTTAGTTTGGGTATTCAGATACCTATGCTGAAGTAGAACAGAGCACGGTAATATCTACCTCTAATTATTCCCGCGTTGAAAATGCGTGAGCCCGGATTCGAGTAAATTTTTAGATAATCGTATTTTCGACCTTAATCACTCGATAACAAAATATGTGTCATCTTTTAATTAGGATAGATTATTTCATACCAGAAAAATTCTTTCATATTGTCCCTACAATTTGGGAAGACTAATTTCTTCTATGAAAACCTCATCAGAATATACCTCCCTCTGCTCCTCACCAAAGTTGAGCTACACTGATAAAGAAAGTTACAATGCACTTTGCAGGACGAATTCTATTTAATCCTTCAAAAGTTGCTCATCGGAATTCTCACGTTGTTGTTTCTTTTATAAGACTTTTATTGTATTCGCCCTGCATAATTTCGGTTTGATTTTTCATCTCACGATAATTAATTGTTGATTGTCTTAGGATGAAAAGGAGCGATTATCCTTCGACAACCATTTATGCAGAGCTTATTTGAACGCACGTCGCGCCGACGAGTACCTTTGGAGTCTGGAGCAGCGTTTGAAAGGGGCCGAAAAGGAAGATGAATTGAAAACATTCATCCATAGTTTTCCTCGCGGAGGTATCATTTCAATCGCTGAAGGCCAGCCAGAACACGCTGAACGAAGTATGGAAATGGACAAATTGTATTCTAATGTTTCATCTTCGCGACCGCGCTTCTTTTGAACGAATTACTTTCGCGTTTTGTAGTTGAACAGCTGCTGTCTACTATACTCGAAAAGAGTAATGATACGAAGATAGCCAACACGTTATGGATCTATTACATGTTGATGCAAGATTACGAGAAGGCTGAATCAATATGGAAGTTACGCTTGCGGGAAACAAAAGTACGTTTATCTGTGCAAAAGTTAGTCGCTCAAATTGAGCATAAACGCGATGTGGATTTGGGTATGAAACTATTAGATTTCATGGAAGATGGTCCCTTCGTCTATACGCGCGCCAAAGGTTTAGTTTACGGAAAGGTGATAAATATATTAGGTTAGTATTATGGTACAGCGTGCGTGACCTTCGTCGATCATAATTCAATCATGATGGTGTTTCTTGCTCTTGTCCTCAGTTCAAGAAGATCGTTTCGACGATGCACTAAGAGTATTAAAGCGTGCGGATGAGCGAATAGGTCTAGATAATGTGATGCGAAATGCTGTAATTACGTTAGAGGCTGCTTTCAAGGCCAAAAATATCAATTTTCCTTTCAAGATATCGGTAGGTCTTCATGATGAACTTAATTTTGAAAATTTTGATTAACGGAAGTAAAGCAATTCGAAATTTTGCATTATTTTATTCCAGGCTGAACTCAATGAATTACATACGGAATACGTGGACGAACACATTTCTGATGAATCGAGATTATAACATTCAACTCTTATTCGGCAATTTGTTTAGGATTTTTTTAAAACTTTGGGTACGCCATATGTTTGTTTTCGTTGATTGTTGTATTCTTTTTTTTTTTTTTCCTAGACAAATTATTTTGTCGTGATAATATCGCTGTAGTGTATAGGCTCCCGAAAAAAGAATCGAAACTTAAATAGGTATCCATTGAAATAGAAATAATCGTTAGTAATCGAAGAGACCTTCGCTTAAATCATAAAAAATGAACACAAATTTGGTAAATCAACGCTGAAAAAAGCAAGTCGAAAGATGACTCTACCCTAGTAACAATTGAGCAGCAGATCTGACAACGTTTCCACCGCGTGCGCGTGAAATTGCAACTGTTTTGGCAGAAACGCTGAGCGGAACTGCCAGCGTTTCTGCTTTACGCTGTCACACGCAGCAGAAACGCTGTCAAATCTGCTGTTGTTGCGCGTGAAATTGCCACTTTTTTTGAGAAAACGCTAGCGTTTCTGCCACATTGGTCGTCCTAAACGGTGTCTCAATTGTTAGTAGGGTACACCTCAATCGTGGTCCGGTATTAATGGGATGCCCCCTGTGGCATCTTTTTCTATGTTACACTCGTTAGATCCTCGTTTGACGAGAATAAATCCGTTGTGACCCCAATCGGTGTTGAATGAGTTCGCCACAATCCAGTATGGTACATCCGTCTGATTCTCAACGCCCCATCCTATAATTCGGATCGCATGGTCGTCGATAAATTTACCCTTCTTGTGCACGTAAACTCCTACAAACAAAACATCAATATGTTGAGTTAAGAACCTTTCTACGGTGAGTTCATTCTGTTAAAGGTAGGATTTGATGGACTAATGAACGTACCCGATTTGTAGGTCTGAAAATCTCTGAACATACGAATGGAGGCTTGGACTGAACCATGCCTATAGATCTCAGTTCGTATCGCGGACTCATTTCTGCTGATTGAATAAGCTGAGAGACCTGATCGATGTACGAGAAAAATGGTTAGGTAAACAATTTGAGAATTGTATAGATGCTGCAATACATTTGAAAGATTACCAAATCCAATATCTGATGCATAGGGAGTGCTATACCCTGCCTGACACAAGTGCTCACATTTTGGCGTATAACCATATTTGGTGCAATTTGGTCTAGGACCCTTCATATGATGTTCGCATGGCTCGAATAGATACGGTTGACAAGTCTGCCATAAATGAAGAAAAGCCTGATCCAAAGATGTTTTGTATTTTTAATTGTAATTCTCCTCGACACTCACTTCATTCGATCCGTATAATCCTCCGCTGACGATTCCACTTTGTACCCAATATTTCCAAGCCAACCGATGTGTTCCTCCGTGACAACCGTTACCACATTGATGACAGCAACTGAGCAAATTATTGGCCGAGACTCGGAAATGATATTTGCCTTTCGAATGAATGCAGTAACGATCGGTCATCGCATCCGCTGCGCTGACAGCCTATGGCACAAATAAGCTCGCAATGGTACACAACAAGCGATATAATAGGGCGAAGCCCTTGTTCTATGTTCTTTGGTCTTGTGCACTGTGAACAATCTGCGGAAAGTACCTACTTACCCAGCAAGATCCACAAGACGCTTGATCACTAATCTCTCGTATGGATGGACAATTGGGCCATTTCGTTCGTAGGTCGAAAGCATCGGGTAAATCTGGGTCGATTTCTGAGACCATAGGTAACCGGGAATGTACCTTCCCAAATCGTTTGATTCGGGCATATTTACTCTGAACCGACTGTATGGTCAAGAAGAAAACATAGACTGTAGACTTATCTAGTAATAATTCCATAGAAAGAACAAAAAAATAAATTGGGGGCTGCTTCGTAAATGCAAGAAAGTCATCAGTTTCCAACATCAGGTTTTCTTCAGTAGCCTACGGTACTCATCAGTATAATTCATTGAGACTAGAAGATTGGGAGTGTTTCGAATAAAGAGATGGAATTTTTCAAGTCCCGATCCCTTTTGATGACAAATTCTAATACACTATACCAGTACCGGTAAGTATAAAGATTACGCAGCGTGTGAAGGTCATGAACTAGCTAATGAGTTACCGATGTAGGTACGTACTCATTATCATTTCGCGAGTATACATTTGAACACAATCTCGACTGCAGCAGATGGAGACCGATTGGGCTACATTATCGAGTCAATTAAACGATCAAATGGGACAATACAATTGATTACTCCACGAGGTGGTTGAGCAATTGAGCATGGATTGATGGTGAGGGAATACATGAGAAACAGAGGATGCGAAATACCTGCTTATCCATTCCCCTCAATTTCGTCTGGAACTACAAATAGTAGTCAAATATTTTCCGCGTAGAAAAATCATTACCACGGTATCATCTCTGCCAAATTCACGCTCTACTGCAGTCCGGCCCTTCATTCGGTAATCAGCTTTAGTTCGAAAGTGGTTCGAAAATACAAGTAGAATGAGGTCGATTTGTTATTTGAAGGAAACAAATCAACCTTTTATAAGACATTGCTATTCTTTTTCATGCCGACTGTGACTACCCGGTGCAAATAAGTACTTGGGTATTCTCAAAATTTTAGGAGTCGTAATAGTCGTAATGACCTACCTGAGTAATTATTGAGGGAGGGCGATATTTCAAAGAGTAAGCTTAAGTTGGTTGCAAATAGCCAAGAAAGAAATGAAAATAGGCCTATGTTTAAGCGCTTTCGGTTCAACACCCATCACCCAGCAGGTCATGAAAGCAATAACCTTTCTGTGGGATTTGTTTTGCAAGTGCAACTCAAGAGTTCACTCTACAGTGCAGTCTTCGGAGCCCTCTACAAAATAAAACTGAGACGTGACTGCATATCAACGATCTGTAGAATAAGATCTTCGGTATGATCAAAGTGTTAGTATGTGCGTTTGTGAAGGATGAAGGTAATCACGCGGTGTGTATTATTTTACGAGAGCCGATTTGCAGATCCGTCCAAGTAATTACTGCATGCATTCGTGAAGTGTGTTTCGAAACATCGTTATCCAGGATTTAACTTCATTATCAAATTGTTGGTTAAATTAATTTGCTACTCAAAACTTGCGTCCACTCCATATCACTGTCATTAATATAAAAATGTAAAGCCTATAGAATTAGTTTGAGGAAAAGGAAATTAGATCGTAACGTTGGTACCTACTAGACCTATTTATTGTGATACCCATTGCCCACTAATCTTATCTCATACTTCATACCGCAACTTTCCCTCCCTCTCTAAGATCGCTAACTTCGATAGTTCGTTGGTTCTGCCACACGTACAAAAATCGCTGCAGTCAACCTTCATCACTTGAACACAGGCTGTTATGGAGAGTTGACATTAAAACTCATTTTCCTCCACAAATATTCAGTTTTTCAAAAAAATGAAGAGATGTGAATTTATTCTGCATAAAATTTCCTTTCATATTAGTCTAATTTTGAGCAAATCCGTGAAATTTTTTCCTCCCATAAGAATACATCAAATGCAACTTTGCGACATCTGGGTGGATAAACTATCAAAACAATTTCATGGTACAAAAATGTCAAAAATTCAATTCAACACAGCGTAGATGGCGAGTTAGCGATCTTGTGTTTCTAGGAGTCTGTATTACCGTACCTAACTTGAACCAAGTTCTGTAAAAATTGGCCGTGTGACAAGCTATTGGTTTGGAGAAAGAGATCTTTTGTAGAAGTGCGATAGACCTTATTCTATGGATCGTTGGCTTGTCGCTTGATCGGCTTTCATAGAACTCGGTTCACCAAGAGAAATCTGCCGTACAAAGTTGAATAGACGTATATGCAAATAATGAACACGAGAAAAAGAGGTTATGGGTAAACTCAATATAGCCTCCTTTTCTCGTATTCATTATTTGCATATACGGTATTCAACTTTGTATGGCAGAAATGGACCCTTTTTTTACTCTCCATATGTACGAGCATGATGTACATATACTCGTACTTCATTGTGGTACTCACCAGTTGCAAACGTATTGATGCATGCAAAATGCCACTTACGACATTATAGGTATAGCGCAATGTCCTGTTGTGGACTTTGACGAAGCCTAAGTGAAGATAGAGATCAATTTTATATATCATAAATGAAGAGGAAACATGCTGATTAACGTGTGATTTGTAAAAAGCCGCCGAGGCTATGCAGAGGCAGATCTTGAATGCGTAAAAGATGGTCGACCCTTATGTTTTATAACCTGGAAGAAAGGTGAACCACTACCTGAAATCATCTGTAAAATTGATCCTTTTCTTTCGTGGAGACCAATCTCGATTCCAAGGGTGGATTAAAGTTACACTTTGGAAGAAGATCGAAATCGGCGCATAAGATTACAATTGACTATTACTGGATACGAATTTTTGTTTGTGATTTACAGTGGACTAAACTACAGAGTGTCTTCAGGCTGTCATCGTAATTTAGTAAATCGATTAAATACATTAATCGATGTTACCGCTTACATGGTCAAGTATTTATTGTCGAATGATTGATCAGAGAATCTATGAGACTATTGTGAATTGTGCGACGCGTGCGCCATGTAACAGTACATTACATAGAATTTTATTTGTATAACTAGGCTTACAAAGTTGACGAAAATAATTGGTAATATCGGAGGAATATGAATCTCTAGGCTAAAAAGACAATACGTAAGTTATATGAAATACCTACAACAATCGTACGGAGAGAAAGATGCTGTCGCATTTAAATTCCGCTATTTTTTTTCGTCTTTTATACAAGGCGCAAATGTACTTCAGTGCGTTCTTTCTTTTAACCCTCCCACAATATTAAGGTGACCAACCTTCGAAAATCAATTATTTAAAGAATTATCTATTATAACTTTCAATGAACTTTTAGATAAATAATTGTAAATCAATATTGAAACAGAAAAATTAATATTCAGATGTTGAACTCCATGGATATTTTGCAATTTTTCAACCCCACGAAAATAGAAAATTGACCTGATTTTTCAAAAGAATCGAAATGTTTTTTTTACGCACTCGATTGCTCTTTCTTACCGACAAATTTTTTATTTGCTCGATTTCAAAAGTTTCACGAAACAGTAGCCTAAGTATCTGTCCCGCGAAGATGAAACAATATTCTGTTTCGCGATAAAAATTCAAAACAAATATTTTATCAAGGTTAAATTTTGAATTATTTCAAACGTTTAATATCTTATCCCTATCCCAAAGAATAATTTTGATAAAATAAATTTTTCCAATTTCCAAATAAATATAAAATTCTGCCTTCCAGGAGCGATACGTGCAAGATTTTTCTCCGAACGTTGGATAGAAGAATAAAAATAAGGCGGGGATAACTTACTTTGAATGAGTCCAAAATCTTGATAAAACTATCAGAAAAATTCTCTTCACTCTGAACAGAACCGTTAAAAGCGGTTGAGACGAAACACATGATAACAAATATCACGCCCGAAAATCTTCCCATCGTAAAAGAGAAACACCAAACAAGAACGTACAAAACGTTATGTCATACGTGGTAATGAAAATGTGAGAACTTTTTTTTTTTCTTTTTTTATTCAATAACTAACGTGTTTCATTAAGTAACAGGACACGGTAACAAGTGGTATGATAGAAAAAAAAAAACTAGAGAACAACGAAAATCATCGCGATAGTGATCGTATCTTAAGATTATCTATAAGTAATTCAACAGGAACTTCGAATTCTTTTTAAAATTATATGGCTAGTTTTAGCAAACTTCTAAAAAATAATATCACTGAGATACATCTGGAGGATGGAAGTTCCTGTTGCTTATTTTAGATATCATCAAATTAGCGTCTTAAATAGTTGATCACATAGCGAAAAATTCTGAGGTGAACACTACACATTAAAAAAGTTGTTTCGAAAAGCACGGCTAAAAAATGTATGAAAAATAAATTCAACTGAGAAGAAATGACGATATCGTGAGCAAAAAAATCAGTCTATCAATCTGAACTCGAAGATGTAAAAATCAAAGAGCAAAAATCACAGATACGTGAAAATAACGTTCCTCGAAAGTTACAATTTTACTCTATGAATTTTATTCGCATACTCCTCAAAAATTTAAAATTTTTCAAATGAACTAATCGGTTCCTTACAGCGTTTAACGGAAAAAATATAATTCGTCTCGAAAATTAGATAATTTTTTGTTAAATTGAACGGAAAAACGTCCTCTTGAAAATTTGTATCGCGAGTATCACGAGAAGCGGTTTAAAGCAGTTCATTTGTTCGCTTATTGGATATGTAACGACTTTTAAAACCAGTCAGCGTTCATGTCCTCGTGCTACTTATGAGTACTTTCAACGGGATACAGAAGACGAAAAAAGAAAAATCAATGTCTGTCGTCTTCGCGAAGGAGTATACGTCACACTGTAAAATTTAAAATATATCTTACTTCTAATTTAAAGAAAAACGAAAACGACAAATTAATTATTCTTAAATAAAAATTTGAAAACTTAGGAATTAAGTAATAATATTAGACGTTATTTGCACGTGGAAATATTAAAGTATCTGAACTTCGATTAAAGAGAAAGATAAAATTTTGAAGTTCGTCAATATGAAAAAAATTTGATAATAAAAAATAGAAGAAAGATATAAATATAAAATATTATAGAGGACGAGGAGTCCACGGGTATGATGACTTATAAAAAATAGAATAAAGATATAAATATAAAATATTATAGAGGACGAGGGATCCACGGGTATGATGACTTATACATTCGGCCTAGTTTTCCTTTTGCTGAAAAGATGGTTTCTTATGGAAGTTGTAAGTATTGGTACATTCATCCATGCCCGAGTAAAGAACCTGTCAATACTCTCTTGAGGATTGAAAGAATTTCTCAAGTTCTCTATAAAACAATAAAGATGAAAATCGAAATTAATATTGGTTCTATATTGATTTAAAAATCAAGTTTCAAAATCCCGAAAAATACATTTAACTAGAAAGTCGAATATGTCCGGCACTGCCGTCCAAAATTTGAAGAAAAATTCAAAAAATAAACAAATAAATGATTTATTTATTTATTAATAACCCGACGTTTCGACAGTACAACTGTCATTACCAAGGGTTATAACGTGAATAAAAAAAAGAGAAATACATTTAACCTTCATTACTTTGTTGCAAAGATGCCTTTTTTTTTTAATCAATTAATAAGTGCTGCTATTTATCGCCGATCAATCAGCGATCTCGGCGAAAAGATACACGTAACACTCGTAAAATTAAACAACGAAAACATACACCGTTCGTATCGTAAATTATTATATTCCATACGTATTTCACACCTTATTACAAGTTCCAATGCAATATCGACGCTATGCAATGCACGTTCATAAGTCGATTATTATTGTTCAACCGACGAATGAAACGCTTATTGAATCCCAATGATGTTTACTACGATGAAAATGAGGACGATCGCCATATAGCGCATCCATAAGATAAGATAAATACGAATATCCAAGGAGGAAGACGAATAATACGAGTACCATTAAGTTTTTCTATCGTTAAGGTTGAACACACGAATGAATTTTAATCAAGAATCTAAATAAACCTTTACCCTATTTCTTACATACCGAAGAATTTTGAAAATAATAATGCGAGCGCTTTTGACAAAACCGTCATTGACGAGCTTTAAAAATTAATATGAAAAATATACAAAAGCAGAATAAGGAAAAGTGAAAGAAATTATGAGAAAGAAGTAGGAACAGGAGAGGATAGGAGCCGATGATGGGTCGAAATTAAAACTGGCGGACAATACAAGCAAGCTTTGTAAAAAATTTTTGAAGGGGAGGTGGACAAATCCATCTTTCTCTTTCGGTGCCAGTGAAACGAAGGAGTGAAGTAACGGCGTCCAGAGCTCTATTAAGAAGTTTCCTAAGTATTATTGAGTCAATATTCAACGAGCTAAATATTTTATGATTTCTTTCTCTTCGTTAATCGCATTCGGAAGGAGAAGAATAGAGAGCGGGTGATATATGATACTATTGTAAGCAGCGTGGGGAGGTAGGAAGAAGAGTTGTGAATTGACATACTACTACAGGACAAGGAGTCTAAAACGGAGGACTTTCCAAACTCACGCTGTTAATGTGTGCGGAGTTATTTTTACAAAGAATGAGAGGGACGTCTCATCGGAAGATTTGAAATACAGTATTCCGGGGATGACGTTCTTACAAATTTGCTGGCAGACCTCACAACCTAACCAAGAGTGCCAATTTAATTTGTTCCCAGTCGATCACTCGCATGAGCCAAGGAATTGAGGTCATAAAGGAGATAGGCAAAAAAACTTTTGGTCACAACCGTGTTGTCTCAAAGATTGATAAGGGAAACGCCATCACAGTAATGCGACAATCAATGAACCGGTCAAAAGTAGAAGAGTTTTTTAATTCTGGTGGACCTATCACTTAGAAAAACTTTGGTACTTCTTACAATCGTAAGGTCTAGAATGCTATAAATAGAAGTGAATGATGAAAAAGTTGTCATTGATTGCAAATTCTATTCTCTTCCGCTCGTAGGGAAACTTGGATATACTGTGCGGTTTCGATTCTTTTGTTTCCGCTCTTACATATGAATTAGCAAAATTCCTTGTTCTCCATGCCTTGGTTTTTCTCAGACAGAAACTCCCACCAGAAAGAAGTCATCTTCTCCCAATTCAGAATCTTTTTCGCCGTACTTTGTTCACTTATGTATTATTATCGTACAGTTCAGTTTTTCTACGATTATATGTCGCATTTACGTATCAATAAATAAATTTCAAAACTGTTTTCGATTTCTTATTTATATTCGTTCGTATTGAACTTGCAGATACTCTAACAGTCCGTCATATCTTCTTATGTCCTGCCCTCCAAAATCAATATAATTCCTATACCGTACCTACCCATCCTCCGCCTTACGTGAAATCTCAACTCCCTTAATTCCGTCGTATACTTTGCAATCATTCGAGCTGATGACCCTCATGAGTGGTCGCATAGCCTTTTAATAACAAAAAAAAAAAAAAAAAAAATCAAAAGACAACCCTTCTCACTCTTCTTCGAATCTACTTTCGTTGTTATCACCGAATAACAGGATCTTTTAGACAATAAACATTGGTAAAAAAGGACATATTATAGAAAAAAAGGGACAAGCTCACTCACCTTTAACCACTTCAGCCCAGGCGGGAACAACTTTTTTTGGGTTTTCGTCATCATCTGTGGAGTCGTCTGTGTTAACATCATCGATACCGTAATCATCTTCGGTTTTTGATGGCAACGGAGTTCGCTCCTCTCTCAATGGGGTGATTCTGTATGAACTCAGATCGGTTTCGTTCTGCAATAAAAAAATAATTTTTAGCTTATTCAAATGAAACACCGGAAATCGGAAATTTTCAAAACAAAAACAAAACTTTTTCCAACCAACGACAACGCGTCATTGATATAGGCCTACTTACTAATCTGTTTAGTCGGACGCACGGAGTGCGCAGCCTTACGCTGTTAATCAAACATCTGTAACGATTTACACAGGTTAGATAAGAGGAAAAAGAGAGAAAGAGAAAAAAAAAAGAATATTTTTCTCACTCTATTTTCTGAGCCTCAATCTTCGCGGTCAATTCCGCTTTCATACGCTTCATTGCCAGACGCTGACTACACTTGACAGGTTTCGATCGTTCCAAAGTCTATTTGTATGATAAGATTAATCGATATTAGTAATAAACTTGCTTTCAAAAAATATGGAAGAAAATTATATCGACAGTTCTTAGAAAAACAATATGATTCACGTCTTCCATTCAAAAAGCATTTTCTATACAAAATATCTTTCTTTTCACGAATGTATTGATCTTTATTTTATTCGTACCTTTTTACAGAGATTAATTAACTCTGTTTTCTGCGCTGCTTCTTTCTTCGTCATCCTCCTTTTTTTCTTGGTTAACGACGTCATGACATACGAACAAAACGCGCCGTGAGAGGACAAATCCGTTGACTCCGAAAATCCCAAGAATGGAGTGTTTTTTTCCGTATTTCCGATTCCCTCAACCGAAAATGTATTTCCGCTAGACGGACCCGGTAGGCTGGTGATCGGATAACCAAATAAAATTAATAACCTTTCCTTATTTTCAAACGATTTCTTCGTCGCTACTACTAACCTCAAAGACAAATCTGACATGTTGAGCTTTCTCTTGTTTCCTGACTGAAAAATGAAATAGTAAATCGTAGTATCGTAACCTTTATTCAAAAGCGAAGGGGGGTAATTAAATAAAATCGAAAAGAAGACGATTGAATTCTCACTTTTTGGTCTTCCGATATGTTCGGTGTACTCGAACGTATGCTTTTTCTACGTAAATCGCTGTTCGGCCTAGCGAATGAAAATGAATCGATTACGCACAAAAAGATATTTAATCGACATCACAAATTATATAATATTCTTTACCTGGATGCGAGTTCTTTCTGCAAGTTCTCAATGACGCTTAATTCGTCCTTGAACGAAACACTAAGCTCCTTTTTTTCGACAAACTAAAACAAAAATCACTGATTAGAAGAATCTTAAACTTGAATAAGTGAAAATACAACTTTTCCGAACACAGAACAAGCAAAAACAAACAACGTCCTTCTTATAGAACGTTTGATCTCTCCTGTGAATATAATCGGAATGCTACAATAATCGCAATGTTACATTACATCAGGTTTAGAAGTTTCACCACCCATATCTTCGCCACACGATAGGAATGTCAGGACTGATAAATTCTAGGATCAAGGTACAAACTCGAAACTACACATCGACAAGCTCCGGTATAGGTGATTAACTATCCAACGTGAACTGACGATAATATGAGAGTAGAACGCATATAGTTCGCGGTTATCTCCTCTCAGGTTTACCGAGTTCTATAATGTAACAATTCTTTCTTCTTCACTAAACATCCTACCTAGCTAAAGAAGAATTCTTCAAATTTAAAATACGACTAAACTTTTCTAACTGGACCGTCCGGGGCGATAGTTTCATTTCTAGTGACGTACATCAAATCCATGCGATGCTTTTCTATATATACAGCTTAAATACATAATATAAATTTCGAAATACTCAACTCACAATATGAATAGACCAAGTATGAATTTGAAGGAGCATCGCCAACTTTACGCGGAGAATTTTTTTTATTTAACAATTGTAGCAATCGTATTTTTTAAATCAGGACGTGATATTTTCGCTTACATATGGCAAACTAAGTATCACTGAAATCGTTTTTGTTCTTCTTTCGAAACTTGTTCGTTGCAAATTTTTGCGTTATTATCAAATTCAACCACATTTTTTTGAAGTAATTCCCGACACCAGAATAAGATTAAAAATATCGGGGAGTGTCCTCGTGAACAATTAAGACATTCGATTAAAGAGGACTTCATCAAGGGAACATGAATTAAATTTTTTTTCTCTAGAATTATCCAAAATCGTGGTCAAGAGCCAAGATGAAGCAATGATGGTTATTAAAAATCACTGTTTCTCAACTTATGCCGTACAAAGATGAATTGCCGTATATTCAAATCGGACATCAGGCAAACATTATCGTTCAAACCGTTTGTGTATTACAAGATGTGAATCGTAATAAAGAGCTTCTACAACTTTAATGATGAAATATAAGGGAAAAATTAAGATTTGAGAAACCTATGAAAAACTCTATTCTCTAAATTGTGTCAAGATGAACATTGGACACATCCAAAAACGCTAGAATTGGAAGAAGGAATACTAAGTATGATAATGATCTTCTTAGAATCGACTTAGTAGTATTAGCCTCATTAAAAGAAAATAAAAATTCTTTAAGATTGTTCATTTGGTAAAACGTTAATTCAACTTTGTGCGGCAGACTTTGGTTAATTCTAGAATGGGCCTTACTTTTCGAGACGTTTTTAATTTGGTTGTAACTTTCGGGCTCGGTCTCGAATTTTTCTCCATTTTTACGCTCCTCTTACTCTTTGAAACGTTTTTTCGATTCTGAAACAACAAGAAACTTTTGATTACGGCAGTGGTCGGGGTAGACGTTGATCCACACTAAATTAAAATCAGAAGATCGGTTACGGTGTGTATCTATTTTTTCAAATAATATCATGAAACTCACTTCCGAATCTTTCGAGGAAGTTATGCTGTGAATAATCTTTCTCTTGTACGAAGTGACTACGGATTTTCGATCACGATTTCGAAGTTCAGATAGGGTTATGTTCTTTACCTTTTCAACGTGAACTTCTCGAAATTGAACACCTGATTCGCTCGGGCACTCACCTTTTACTCGGGTTTTTAGAGTCTTCACACTTTTTTTCGTCTTCCTTAAACTGCGGGAAAAACAAATTAAAATTAAAATACGTAAATAAATCTGCGGTTCGTGTTGTTCTATACTTGCTTACATATCATCTATTGGTTCCTCAGCTTCGAAAGATGTTTCCCAAAATTCTTCTTCTAGAACTTGGGGGTCCATCCTCTTTAGACAGACGACTAGCTTCGCATGTTTCTTTTTGATCGGTGTCTCCTCGCAATAATTGACAGGCGGTACTTTCCTCTTAACCCGACTCCACATTTCACAGTTGACATTTTCTCTCCCAACGGCTGATAAAAAAATATTTGACTCTTTGTTCTTTAATTTATATGATATTTCTTTCGGATTGACAACATTTCGCACATCTTTCAACACTCGATGCTTAACGACTCTTGAAAGTGGCTTCTCTTCCAATCTGTCGTCGTAGCTCAGGTCTATAACAACAGTGTTCTTAGCCTTTGGTAAGGATATACCGATAGGCTCAGTACGAACCGCAAGCAAACTATTGGTAGTGGCCGTTTCAGGTTCGCGAGAATGACTCGATATTTTCTCCTTCGAAGCGACTTCGAAAGACTTCTTGTCTTCTTGCTTACTCCTTGTTCGATTCTCTTCCTTATCTGGACTACAAGCATTTGTAACTAAGCTTTTCAATTCCATAAAAGTTTCAATATCGAGGCGAGGAAGGAACAATCGTGGTTTAAGTAGAGTTATATTTTTAGGCTTCACTGTTTCTGCGCATTTGGGCAGAACAATCTTTTTGTAATCATTCGGGCTAAGTTTGCGTAAGAGGATCTGGAAATCGCAGTGGATATCACTTAACGAAGATCGACGTCGCCTTCGCTTACTTCGATGAATCGTTTCATCTCCATCTTCCGGGATTCGGCGACGTTTACGAGATAACCTTGCTCTCATTCTGATGAAGTTGGAGCGAAAATAATCCGAATGGGCATCAAATAAGTTTGACGAACGGTTTGCACTAAAAGAAAACTTCTGTAAATCGACAAAAGCAAGAAAAAAAATCAATGCATCTTACACGATGATAAGCGATTGAAAATATACCACTGTTTTGGATATGACTAGGTCTTTCCGGACATTATACATTCCAAAATACATAAAATTTCGAAAAAATTCGACTAGAAAATCTCATTTTTAGCGGTCGAAGAAGAAAAATTTTTCAAGCTCCTCTTGTACTCAAGTCATATTTAGAGATAACGGAAAACGTGAGTCACGCGTAAACAATCATGATTCGTGACATAGAGGCACGTAAATGATGAAAGGCACCGCCAAATAAAATTATTTGGTAATGACTAATGAATAATGATTGATAACTGGAAGTCTGGGACACAATCAGGCAATGTTGCAAACGCTCACTGATGGGGGCTCCGTTCAATGCATTTCTTTATGGATGATAATCAGGGCTTGCGACCAAAATTTTTTTAACGGTTAACGGTTATCGGTCAAATGACCTCACAAATTTTTTTGGTTATCGGTTATCGGTCAAAATGATCCTCCCAATTTTTTTGGTTATCGGTTATCGGTCAAGCTGTATTTTGACCGATAACTGTTAAATGTTGAAAAAATATTTCGTTCGAAGTCCTAAAATTTTCGGTTAACGTTGTTAGAAGACATAGAATTTTTGGTCAAATAACAGTGTTATAACCGAAAAAATAACGGTTGACGGTCAATTGGTCAAGATCGATCGTCAATTATAACAGTTAACGGTCAATCGGTCAAAATTGATATTTTCATTTCGGTTATAACAGTTAACCGAAAAATAACTGTTATTGTGCAAGCCCTGAATTGATAATCAGATAATATTTTCAACAAAGAAGATATTTGAGAGTGGTCTCCAATTAAAGAAAATTTCAATATCTCTACCGCGTTCATTCTAATGATTTTTTTGTAGAAATTCCTTTCAAGAAGTTAGTTGAAAAAGAAAACTTCAAATTGTAATGTTGCATAAATGCACCTGATAACACAAGCCCCCAGCTGTGAGTGTTTACATTGCCTTATAACAATCAAGAGTACCTATGCTCTACCTTCAATGAAATGATAACTTGGAATACACCTCAGGAGTCTAATCTTGTACAGAATGCGATGAAACTTCTCAGATTTATGTTCAAGGTTAGGTACAGAAATACCGCTAATTAGTTTGCAAGTAGTGAATCTTGTAAATTGTCACAAATAATTACAAATATTACACGCTCAGAACCAATTACCGGTATTTCTGTAACCTTGAACAATAAATCTGCAAAGTTTCATCGTATATGCTGTGCAATAATTGTAGACTCCTGAAAGGTATTCCAAGTTACCATTTCATCAAAGGTACCTAGAGCATACCCGGTTCCTGTCCAATTACTCAAATCAGTTTTCAAAAAATCCCTCCTTCCAAATGTCCAATTTCCGAGGTCAATTTCCTCGAGTCATTGTCTTGTCCCAATAAATCAATAATTCATTTTCCTCGCTGAACATACAATTTCTTGGAAACAATATTTTTCTTATGTTAGAAAATGACCACCTTAGCTTCATGCAGTTGATGATTGAAGGAAGAATGATGTTTTAAGGGCTTAGACAACCAATAAATGATGGACCACTTTGTGAGGAAATCAACGCACGTACATACGCACAGTATATAAGAAGACAAGAAGCCAATTGTAGGCAAACTGCCGCGCCCTTACATCCAGATATGCTATAAAGATGTGGTCAATATTGTATCAATACCAGTCATCAGTGATATATGGATACGCACAAAGTAAGTAATACCACCAATGTCTGGCATAAGCTTACAGTAATCTGTTTTCCCTGCTCATTATGCGTAAACACCATTGCTTGATACATCCTGTTGAACATTTTTGTATACTTACCTACTTCTGATAAAAAGTAAAAACTACTGTATTTTGCTTCCATTGTATGGCTTGTGAAAACTCACACTAAAAAGGTGTAAATGGAAAACAAGGTACTTGTATTAGATGGCAGCAAGTTCAAAAACTCAATTAAATACCTAGGTACTTACTAGGCTATAGATATATTATGTAGGTCTATAGTCAGTTTGCAAAGATTGGGTCAAGCTGTAAACAAACTCACAACCCGCTTTCATGCAAAAAAATTGATCACAATGTGAGGAAGTAGTTTTCAGGGTTTGCTCACAGTGACCCAATCTATTTACAAGCACACTATGATAGGGCTTTCACAATGTTCACATTTTTCTCAGTTTGCAGGACAAATTGTATGAGAGCAAGAAAGATGGAATGATAGCATCACTCTCATTCAATCTCTCTTGCTCTCATGGTTTTTGTCCTGCAAACTGATAAAAAATGTAAACATTGTAAAAGCCCTTTTGTGTGAATGCAATATTGAATGAGAGCATCAAATTCTCAGCAGAAAAAGGGCAATGAGACCATTGGCTATTTTGGATCTCAGATTCAATCACACTGGGAAATGACAGGATAAAATACAATATATTCTACTGGAAGCCAATCGCACTAATACCATCATCTCAAACAATTCCTACCACCCCCCTCCCAGGTACAAGTTAGAGGCAATTCAGAACTACTGCTACTAAGGAACTTACATAAGTATACCTAGCTCCCAAGTTATATTTTGGCCCATTTTAAACTCTAAATTACCTAATTCTAATCCAGTTAGAGAACAGGACATAAAGGTGATAATTATGAAATGTACTAATCATCATATAACCGCAGTATTTTAAATTTTACACTCAAAGTATGGACGAGAAACGTCCCCCGTCCCCCATTTGTCTCTTCATCACATATGTGAGTTCAATGTCCACCCTCAAACCCCCCCCCCCCCCCCACTTTTGGGAATAAAATATGAACACAGATTAAAGTTATGGATAGTGGATGTATATATTTTCCTTGAGATAGTTTAAAAAGGATCTTTTTTTTGGCGATAAAATGAGGATATTTGGAAAGTTTTAAAAGTGGGCGTATTTCCCCGGACACAAAATTATGTTGAACGGGATACGTTCCTAAAGAGGGTACAAAAGGACCAGGGTAAGCTGTTGCTGAGTAGGAAAGTGGAAGCGAGCCCCAAGAAGAAATAGTAGGAATTACAGAAACAAATTCAATCAATAGTCATAGACCATGGAGAATACAAGCAAGCCAATACGATACGTTCGACTCCTTATTTACCATTTATACATATCAAGAACTTGAACACGTCTGATTCAAAACAATTTGAAGAAAGTTTTAAATTCTTTTTAAGGAATGAATGATGGGGTCGGGTGGGGCAAAAAGTGAACCCCAATTTTCAGGGGCGAAAAGTGAACAGTAGTTCATCTTTGTTCATAAAGAGTTTCAGAAGGAATTTCCAACGCCAATGTGTAGGGCAACTCTTCTATTTTCATTTTGGCAGATGATATGGGCTTCTCTCATTTGAAATGGAAAAGAAAAAAATGTTTCTAAAAAAGCTTATTTTTTCAGAAAAAAACTGTCTTGCAACTCAAAATGCAAAGTTAATTTCTCGCAATGTCATCATTATTTCTTAATTGTTTTTAAGTACTTTTTGGGGAGGAAAAATCATGGGCTTCCTTCATGTGTTTTTGAAATCTGGTAAATTTGGACCTCAAGAGCTCGGACATGTGAAATAAATGGAGCAAAAAGTGAACTACCAATGGGGTAAAAAAGTTAACGTGTTATTCTTATGAGGATTTTTCATGTGGCAAAAAGTGAACCTTTTTTCTCCATAAGAAATATACGTTCACCTTTTGCCCCATATCGTTCACTTTTTACCCCATTTTGAGGGGTAATTAGTGAACACATATTTATGGTGAAAACTCGCGGAAAAATAGATTGATTTTGTTGTTTATATGAATGAGAATGTAGAAGAAGGTTTACTAAACACGTTTTACTACTCTTCAATGGGATAAAAAATCTTATCAACTTTTTTCATACAAAACGTAAATTTGTTCACTTTTGTCCCACCTGACCCTACCTCAATCCTTGACAAGGTATAATATGCAGATGGCCCTATAGTCAGCCCATGAATCATGATTTACAGACTTCATAAATAGATATGGGTAAATGTATTAGTATCAGATTTTTACTTTAACGTCCCTAATGGGTGGAAATGACTTGACTTGAAGATAGTGTAGTCCCAATTTAATTTCCATTTTTATTTCTGTTCGATTTCACAGTATACACGTTTCAAAAGAGAATGGTTGAGAGGGGTGAATGAAGAGCCTTGGCTCGCTTGGAAAATTTTGAGTCTTGAGCAGTATTAGAGCAAATTTGACCATTTACCGACTTGCACTAAATTTGTCAACTGACTCAACAACTGGAAGAGAGAGTGACATCCCCCGACACCCTCCCTGTCAAAACAAATCTGATGATGGCGCCAAAAACAAGAAACCATTGAACAAGAAGTCGGTCGTGGAAAAAATACAAGAAATATCTTTCAATCGGTGTTTTCAAATTTTCAGAGCATTAATAAATTTGTTCTTTTTGGATAATTTATTTTTTCACCTTCGTTATCAGTTTAATTTGTTCGAGTTTTCTTTCTCCTTTTTCTGACGCAGAAATGTTTCAAGGATTTTTGCCACCCACTAAAAATAAAGAACAATACAGGCAAGGGAAACTTAGGCCGAGTATCTAAATGTTGTTTTGTCCACCAATTACAAGGTTTAAATTAATTGAAAATAATAATGGCAATACATCCTTATAGGCAGCGGAAAATTGTTTCCTCGATTCCCAGTTAGTTATCAACATGTCATACGCTTTGAGGTAGTGATGAGAGAGCGATAGTATATTAGACTATACGGTGTGCCGGCCAAGTGTTGAGTATACCTGTTTTTTGTAGATATATTTTGAATTTTAAAAAGGTATCTTGCTTCTTAAAAGGTCGCGCTTTGCTAACCTTCTACATTTTTCAAAAATTTAGTACTGCTGACAATGTTACCAATAATAACATTTAGGTTGAAAACAAACGGGTGTGTGGGTACACGCAATATAAATTACCAAAATACGCAAAATATAATTAAACCAATAATTATAAAATCTGATATTGGTAAAAACCAATTTGCACTAAACACCAATTTATATAAGAGCTAACTGTATATGTATAAAGGGGCGTAACCGAGTTGCGTCCCGGCTGCGGAGGTAATTAAAATAAATGTCCGAAGTGCGTCCCAGGGTCGCGGGGGTACTTAAAATTGAGGTCCGAATTGCGTCCCGTTGTTGCGGGGTCAAGTGCCCGAATTGTGTCCCGGTCATGTTAGCGGGTTTACTCACCGATGTTGCATTCGGCTGTTTTGCACATAAATTTGTTGCGATCATGTCTTCGAGTATTACGTTCAACCTGACAGCATGTTCCCACCTAGAATGTGGGCTGAATATTCATCGGCTACCACCCGCACGACAAATGCATGCGAGTCATTTCACGCCCACTTCAATAAGGGTTTTTACACCGACCATCCCAACATTTTTGATATCTGTGATGATCTCCTCCGAGTCCAGTGCATGTCATATGCTAAAAAGCGGACTGGTACAATAAAAAAAGAAGCATCCGTTGCCACATTAATGATGCGATATGATTTGGGAGAATTTGAATCGATTCGAATTTATTCAACGTGTGAGCTTCAAATTTCTGCCTGTGCCAAAAAATTTGTGACCTCTTCTTCTATGCCAAGGCTAGGAACTTTCTCGTTACCTTTGACAAAGCTATTTATGACGCTGCAAATTTCCGACGAGGCAAGCAATTGCTGGTTTTTCTTGGAAGACTAGTAAGCGGACCTCCTCCTCGTGGTGTCTTCTGGGTAACGCTAACAGTCTTGTACAACTGAGGGACCCAATTTTGAGGATACGTACCTCCGCAGTCTTGGGACGCAATTCGGACACATCTTTTCAACCCCTCCTCAATCTTGGGACGCAATTCAGTTAAAAAGGGGGAGTTAGAAGTCAACTCGGACCCGCCGGGATAGAGATTGTATTGCAGCAGAAAATAGACTAATTCATAGATATTTTGCCAGTCACAATGATTAGGGAAATGGATGGACAATAGGTTAAAAGCCTGCAGTCATATACCCTTAATGCATCACAAACAGCCTGTAGATGCATAAAACGCGTATGAGATGGGGAAACTATATTTAATTTTCACATTTCTCTCTCAAACCCAATACTTTTTCTTGGGTGGTTCCAAAATCTGACGGCAATATTTACCTGACACATTGTCACTCCTATCACCAAAAGTAGAGAGCATCTTTAAGAGATAATTATTTTAAGTTGACCTTTTTTTTTTTTTTGAAACTAAAATTGTATCAATTTGAAAGAAATTTACAGGAGTTGCAATTTTTATTAATTTCAATTTTCCATAAGGATACGTTGTAAAACTTGAATAATCTATCTGGATTCATCAAGAGCAACCGGTTTAATTATTCTCTCTCTGTGTGACCACAGTGATATTGAATATTTTGTACCACACCAGCCAAAATATAAATAGTTTCCAAATTTCTTCCTAAAAATCCGAAATTAGACTCATTCGAAAGGAAATTACAGGGGCTACAATTTTTGTTCTCTTCAATTTTTCATCAAACTGAGTTAGACTCGAGTTATCACGAAACCTAATATTGAAGTTTTAGAACGACTTTAAAGCTTAATGCGTTTGAACGATTGGAATGATGCGTACAGTGAGAAGCAGTTTTACCAATATCACCCAAAGAAAATCCCTCGACACTGAAACTATGATGTACGACCGTGTGCACAACTCACAAGTCGGTCAATGTACATTGTACATTGCGTTATATGGTGAAAACATGTTTTCTTTTAATCTCATCAGATAACTCAAAACTAATTTTAACAAAAGATCACAAGGGACAAAGTACGTTTACCATAAAATTTTCTTTCCAGTCGTGGTATTCTCATGATATTAGCATTAACCTACGCGCTCAGTTTTCTTTATTTCCAAAAATGCGCCAAGAAACGCCAATTCAGACAGATTCCCGTTTCTTGACGCATTTTTAGAAATAAGGATGAATAAAGCGCGTACAGGGTAATGCTAAAATTATGAAAATATTACGATTGGAAAGAAAATGTTACGGAGAACATTATTTTGTCTTCTGTGATTTTTTGTTAAAATTAGTTTATTTATCAAGTTCAATGAAGTAAAAAAAACGGAGTTTTCCCATTTACGCAATGTAGATCGACTGACTACCAAGGGTGACGTCATCTCAATTTTTGTATTCAGTGTCGAGGCCTTCTCTTTATTGGTATTACTATCGATACTCACTCCTCGTTTTTTTCCCAATTTTTTCGCCCATTACTCCATCCCTAGAGAGCCAGATAGTTGAAATTTATTCAATACCTGCCCCAATAAGCAGAAATTTTTCAAAAAAAATTCCAAGTCGATAGGTAAAAGCGTTCAAAAGTTATGGAATTATAATACCGATGTAAAGACGCGTCTTGCATTACCCTGACTATGCCTCACTACGCTCCGTCATCACTGTCTTATCTTGTCCGACACGGTCTGATAACAATATTGTACGTACGTTCTTCTTCGTAATTCATTCGTCATTCGTTTTATTGAAACGTTCTTTCTTGTTATTTTAAATTTCACCTTGTAAAGGAACATTATTTTACGATTTGTAAGACGACACAGATATACATAGATGTACCTTACAGAAAAACATTCTACATTATATAGGGCATTTCCATGTCGGCGCATTGCATACGTATTCTCCTGGGTGTTATCGAAATGTTAGTATTTCTAGCATTGCTCTTATGGCGAACTACTCCACTATGAAAATGAGTATGCAATCCAGCAACACCCATAAGAGCAATGTTAGAAATACTACCATTTGGATAACACGCAGGAGAATAAATATGCAATGCGCCGACATGGAAAAGCCCTATAATAGAGGAAGCAATTTCCGCGTACGCGTAATTTCCAGACGCGGCAAGGTTCTCTATACAGCGCGAATTCATCACTTAGGTTGGGCTTTTGATATTGCTTCTGACCCTCGGAAATAGAACTTCCGCTTTTCGCTTTTTGCTTACGCTTTTCGCTTCCCAAAAAAGTATCGCTTATCGCCAAAAGCGTTTTGCTTTTTAATAAATTTCCATCACTGCCTATCTAATCACTCTCCTGTACAATATCTCTGACATTCATACGAGAAACACTTTTTCGTAGTTTGTCATTTTTGACAAAAGTCCAAAAAACCTGTAAAATTCATCAAGCGAAAAAAATAAAAAAAAACGCAATAATGAAAAACATCCGCTTTTCGCTTATGCTTTTCGCTTCCCAAAAAAGTATCGCTAAAAACTTTTCGCTTTTTAATAACTTTCCATCACTGTTATGAAGTCTCGTGGTCCACATCACGTCCTCGTGCAACAACATTTTTCGCATAGACAATACGCATGCACGTCTTCCCTTCTCCCTCATTAAAGAACGGAACACGACCTCCTGTGGTACAAGGCAGTACAAGAAGAATGCGTTTTTATTCATGTGACCCAAAAAATGAGTACCTATGTAAGAAGAACACAATATTTCCATATCTGTACATGAAAACTTGTCCATCAAAATTAATCTTCTGCTTATCAACTGTAACCACCTTTCCTCAGTACAGGTCACGAATGTCTCCCCTTGTGACAGATCTCCGAAACGCAGTGCATAAATGCAAAAAATGTATGCCTCGGACTTTATATTCTCTTAATTATTATTTAATGAGAACTAGAAATTGTACATAAGCTACTAAGAAGAATCTTACAACTTTTAATTAATTCAGGACTGTCCCTAGAGTAGATCAAGGTCATTGTGCTTGGTAAAGAGTGGCGGTTCGAACTGTGAAAAGGCATCATGGGGGGACTTAATTCATTATTTTTGGCTTTGCATAGATACTTTAGACCTCCATTTACCCACAATATCCTCTTTTCAATTGTAAAATTGCTCAACAAAAAATTGGAAAAAATTTAAGTTTCTTAGGGGATAATGTACGTCTTAGTCTTTCCATCAAAGCATAAATGTTTGTAAATCTTGAAAATAGAAATAAAGAATGAAGTCATGAAAGCACGTGTGCTATGACGGGTGCTCTCCATCTAAATAAACTTACAATGTAAATTCCATCACGTCATAATTTGGCAAAACGATAGAGGACCACAATTATTTATTTGAACAGAGAATTATTGTATGGTGCTGACAATGGAATATTTTTTTAAACTATTTTCTGTAGTCTTTACCATTTTTCAGCCTCAGTGGCGAACCCACGGAGCGATGGTCGTCACGATGTTTGACGATAAAGAAGAATTAACCAAAATATTCAAACGTAGTGAGAAAAAAGGTAAAACTTGAATCATTGCTAAGTCTGGTACTAAGGTCTGGTATTACCCCTTCAAAACTAGGCGCCAAACTACCTAGGTACAGCTTGATTCCAGGTTTAGATTATTAAAGGTTTCTTCGGACGCCTGCGTGCCCTCTCGACCACCAGTTGTTAGGTGTAATGTTTGTTCAGGCGTTCGGTTTGCAAGAGTAAAAAATGTTGTAGGTAGGTATTTTTCGTGGTTTCACTTAAGTAGGTATTTGATAAAAAGGGAAGAGGCACTATGCACCAATGATTTATTACAAAAAATATGGATGTAAAGACGATGTTTCAAAGCCCAACAGGTCGGCGAATTTTCCTTTAAAAAAAAAAAAAAAAAAACGTTATTCTTGATTTGTAAAAATAAAATAGGGAATAGGCATGGTTTCATGAACCAGAAGACACCACAAGAAGGTCAATTGGGAGTCTTTCTATAATAGTTGTAGTTCCCTGATCTACAGGGTTGCATTCTTCACGAAGAGAGTCTACTTCAGACCTTCCATGCATTTTTTTATTTTTTTCTTCTTTCATGATGATACTTAATTTGGCTGATTCTATAACTTCGATTGATTGCGTTCTGACGCAGGTACCTATAAATCATTCTTAATGTATTCGAATCATAATTTTTGATATAAATCTCATTTTCCAGTACAAACCAATCATCCAGACCCACTCAAAACAATGCCACTAGCAGAAAAACATGATTTGTGGGAACAAATACTGGCTTCAACTTATTTCGCCAAAAAAAATACGAAAAACGGAGGTATATATCGCAGAAATTTTTCTCGCGAAATTTCACGAACTAATCGATCGAGAAGCTCTGTGGAGTCATCATCAGTCTTGTACGGCTACAAGTCTCATCCAATTTATATCGACGGCACAATACAAACGGAGAGATATACAATACTATGTCTGGCAGAGAGTAAAGGAATAGGCTTCAAGGAATCTTTCCACCTATTTTACGCGTATCGACCTAATACGTATTTTATTGGTGAGAATAATTATTTTGATAGAATAAATTTAGTTGGTCTTGCCGAGCCAAGTGCGAAGGAAAAAGTTTTTGAAAGTCGAGAAAAATTAGAAGAATTTTTTAAATCACATCTTCCTCATAGCGCTGGCAGCGGTAATTTCAGAAATAGAATATTTCAATTGTCGTCCGAAGTGGTTAGTATGACCTCGGTCAGTCGCACAGATCCAACGATGAAGCAAACTTGCAGTAACGTTTGCGATTTGAGCGTCATGGAAATGGTACGACTGTGTGGTCAAGTATTTCAGACGGAATTTTACAAAAAAAAGGCTGCCACATTTTTTGGACGAGCCCAGAATGTGACAAATTGTGGAGACCCGTTGCTGACATCCTTTAGAAGTGAACGTTTCTCTTCTCAACAGGAGAACTACAGGCCAGGTATTGGATGCCTTGTCTCGGAGGAAATTAAAGGGGAACGTATGTATTACATATCAAACGCTTTAAAGATGAACAAAGATGTACCTGGGACAAAAGAGAAATCGGATTCGACGGTCTTCGTTTTTGAATACGATGGAAATATCGAGCGGAAGTTATACATCGACTCGTCTATGACCGAAGTGACGGTATTGATTCCGGATGACTCGTAGAATAAAGGCCTAAATTTTTGTTTGTACAGAATTTCGTGACTTTCTTTGTAAGAAAGATGAGAAAAGAAGAACAAAATCATCATTGGCTAAGATGTTTTGTGCAACGACCAGATCACGGCCATAATAAAATTCAATATAGAACAATTTCAACATCATTTCAACGTACATAATATGTGTACCTATTCTCAAGCTTCACATATTTCAAATATTATATCGGAGGAACGGACAGAGGAGTCGTCGCAGCTTATCTTCTTCGCCGCTTTCTGAGTTCTGCATTCAAACTGTTTAATCTTTGTTTCTGATGTGGGTGTGTCTTTGGGTAGAGGGTAAGCTACAAGTCTCTAGAGGAAATATATTAGCTTCTAGTCGGGTTCCTTTTGTTTCACATGTATAGGTATGTCTTTGAGCAGGTTCAGTCGATAATTTGAAAGATGAGACGCTATATCGCGTCATCAATGACCTTGACTTAATTTAAGACTTACCAAAATTTCGATTTGTGCTACCTCGAGGGCCTAACATACAGTAAGCTAGGCTTCCATTAAAGGGCTCTTCCCCTGTACATCATATGTGACCCCGTCTACAGAACCCCGCTTCGGCGATGAATATCGACCAGGAGAAAAGGATCTTCTACAGAGGAAGGAAGATTGTTTTTCTCCTGATTGTAATTTAACACTAAGGCGGGTTTCTGTAGACGGGGTCACATATTGTTTCCTCGTTTGTCTTATGCTTATCGTAAGGGTACTTGCTTTACATTAATCTTACAGCAGAGGAATAGATATGCTATTATTGGATATTCAATTTTTCAGCCGTAAGACCGATGCAATATAAAACAACATTATGATAAGAATCAGACAAACGAGTACATGCAACATGTTATAGGATAAAGGCCCTAATATGCGGTGTACCAGACTACGCTAAACTACACTCGGCTACTTAGCCTAACATACTCCAAATACGTAAAGAGAGGATAAAGTATACCCATTAGCCTACAAGCCAACGAACTCAGATCTAAATTAACAACTACGTATACTCTCTCAAATAAGCATTTTCGAGTTTAATGTGTTCAAGTCTTAGGACTGAGGCCAGTCGGAAATTTCGGAGACGTGACGCTCTGCGACATCATCAACGACCTTGACCTATTTGAGGGACCTGGAGAAATATCAAAGTTAGTTACTTCATACGTTAGCTCATATTATACTAGCCTAACTAGGCTTAGCTCACACTCCTATGTTGAGGCAGGATGTACCAAACTTCTCTCACACACCAACGACAGGATGTGGCCTCACGATAAGGATAAGTAAAAAAGAAGGAAATACAAGTGAAGGAGGAAAAACTCCCGCAAAAGAAGAAAACTCACGGGTTCTCGATGTACTTGTGGCCAATGTGGAGCTAAGGAGAACCCCCTTTTCAATTTTACAACACTTGTTAAAGAGGCAAGACTACTTATCAATGGTATAGGTAGTGAGGTTATCATTAAGAGCCCTTCATTAAAGAAAGCCATTTTGGAACCGAACCCTGTTCCCTCCCCTCCTTAACGGATTGCCTAAGGTGCACAAAGAAAATGTGCCGATGCGGTCGGTCGTTTCGTTTGTTTCCTCCCCGACCTACTCCCACGCTAAACTCCTAGATAGATGGTTCAAAGCTCGAGTGGAGGTGAAGTCTCCTTATTCAGTTAAGAACTCGGGTGTCCTGGCCGACAAATCGAAGGACACATGTCTTCCCCCAGGTTCAATTTTATGCTCGTTTGATGTTGTTGAGCTGTTCCCAGTCATCTCGAAGGCTACCACTATGCAACAAATAGGGAACCTGCTTGTGAAATCTGGTGCACCTCATGAGGAATTCGGAGAATTTTTCAACCTTTTGAAGGTCTGCTGGTCGCCTAACTTCTTCAAATTTGATGGCAAATTCTTTGAGTTCCCCGAGGAGGTGGGATCCTTATTGGCTCCCCTTCGGGTTCTCTCATCTCGAAGGTCTTTATGCCCAAATACAAGCTTGACCTATTCTCTTCGGACCGGGTGTTTTTCAATCACGTTTTCTATTGGCATAGGTACGTGGATGAAATTTTGTACGCATGGACCGGTCCTGCGGAGCTCCTTAGTGAGTTTCTCGCTTATTTAAATAGCCTATATCCTTCCATCAAATTTACTTTGGAAGTTGGTGGCTCCTCCATATTGACCATAGTAGTAACACCGGGTCTTTAACCCACCCACCCCATTTATTTATTTTTCTTCAAAATGAGTATCATTATCAGAGGAAATGGACTTTTACAAAAATTATAATTTTCTGGACTGCATATATTCGTTCAGAAAACGTTCGGGTATTATTTTACTCTTATTTCAGACCTTGTTTTAGGGAAAATCACCTGTCTGTCATTTGCACTAACAGTAAAAACTACCAGACCAGTTTGTCAAGAAATTGCTATTATTTTACAAAAAATTATACTTCAAAATTTATCCGGGTCTTTAACCCACTCACCCCATTCACTTACATTTCTAGAAAATGAATATCAATATCAATATCAGAGGAAATGCACTTCAAAAAAAAATATAATTTTTCAGACTGCATATTCGTTCAGAAAACGTTCAAGCATTATTTTACTTGTATTTCAGACCTTTTTTCGGTGTTAACTGCTTACATCATGACAAACCTGGTTTTACCCAACATATCAACAAACTACTTCAAGAATACCCTGACCATTCACTTTGCCTCACCGATGGGTCGAAAACATCTACTAAAGCAGCTTACGCATACTCCATCGACGGGGAAATATCTTCTCATCGCATCCGAAATATAGCCTCTATTTCTACAGCCGAACTGATGGCCATTTTTTCCTGCCTTTCCCACCTCTCTCAACTACCCCCAAACGGTAAATTCATTATTCTCACTGACTCACTTTCTTCACTCCACTCCCTTACAGACGCATACAACTCTAACCCTATAATCCAACGCATCTTTCTCACACTACACACTTTGGAAACAATCAACACTCAAATGATCTTCATATGGATCCCTGGACACACCAATTTCCCCGACCACGACGCAGTTGATCAAGCCGCTAAACAGGCTACCTCCCTCAGTCAAATAACTGATAATTCACCCCTACCAACCCTAGATTACAAAAATTACTATCGTTCTCTCATCACACAATCATGGAACACTCTTTGGGAAAATCAAACAAATAATAAACTTCTCAGTATCAAAAAAACCCCGGTTCCTTGGGTATCCTCCATTCAAAACACAAGAAGAGAAGAAGTAATTCTCGCTCGTCTCAGAATTGGTCACACAAAAATTACTCACACCCACCTCATCAGTCCCTACATCCTAACCCCTCCCTCATGTCCCCACTGTCAAAAAGATAAATTAACAGTGGAACACTTTTTTTCATGCCCCGGACTTTTACCCCTTCGCTCTTCCTCGGATACCTCCTCTTCACTCACCCAAGCACTCAAAAACAACCAGGACATCATTTCGAATACCCTACATTACCTAAGACAAACTGACTTTTACGCTCACATCTGAACACATACATCGACTATACCTCTACAACCTTCTACATACACACATTGTAAACTTTTACTCACCATTACCTGAAGCAGTTACACTCGACATTATATTCCATCCTCTTATCCTTCCTCACTTTTCCTTACTCTACCAACTTCCTTAAAACCTCCCTTTCTTATGTGTTATTTATAATATTACTTTCATAACTTTTGTAACGCCGAGCCAATAGCCCTCGTGTAGCTCTAGTGCTCGTAAAAATAAAAATAAAATAAAAAAATCATGAAATAGGTACGTTACTCTTCAGCTGATATTGTCTACATTCGAATGTCGTTTGTCCTTAACGAGGAAGTGCACTTCCACGTAACTTGTAGGTATAGTTGTACTGCTGGTATACGTGACTCGGCTTCAAATTATTGTCGTGAATATTATGTACGTCCCCATATATGATTATTTAATCCCTTCTCTCTGCGTTTCACATGTAGGGGTTGAGACCTACCAATACTCTATATTATTCATTTTCAAAAATTATGAAATAAAAAAATGACTTGAATAATCTAATAATACTTATCTCTTATATTCTCCACATATGGTACATTGATGATGTGAAAAAGCCATCTTAAAATGCCTGGTTTCTTCTCTACATTTGTAACAAATAAGTATGATTTTATCATCATCCTAAGCACTTATCACTCTACCTCTGTAATTGTATGTCTAATTGTTTTATTACAAGGTCTACAATATCTCATGGAAGATTTCATCATGTTTGTTAGTTAATATATTTAATTACTTCCACTATTATTTAATTTTTAATGATTTTATTCAAATAATTATACGAGTACTAATCTAGGAGGCATAGTGATACCTAATTTTCTTTATTCTTCTCTAAAATCATTCATTTTTCAACTAATAGTTTCTGATTATTTTTAAATTCAAAAACATTTTTCAAAAAACTCCTTTAAATTACCATTATCATATTTAAGGGACTCAAGTTCTTCAAGCAACTCATCATTTCTTTTTAAATGTTTAAGTTATCGACAATTAATTTTCTCTGAAATTTTTTTTCTAAAATATCTTCTTGTTCAATGAAATTTTTATTATTCATATTTTTTAAAAGTTTGATTTAGAATCAGACACATTTATATTTATATAAGAAAAAAGAAATAGAAGCTTATTGAAAATTTATTCTATGTAAATGGAAGTCTACAAAGATTCTTTTGTTGATAAAGATGAACTTAATTTTGAGAATATTACCTATTCCCTATTTTAAAGATCCTGTTGCTAGAACAAGATCAAATTATGAAACTTTAATAGATCCACTCTCTGATGAGATTCAACATTTACCTGAATCTAAAAGAATAAAATATACTAAATTCATGTTAAATATTATTGCACATTTAATTGCCTTATCAAGAATGATAAAGAAATAGAAAATTTAAGTGCCGGTATTCCTCATAATGATTTTGAATCTGATGTTGAAATAAATTATGTACATAACTAATCATTTTTTATTCCATCATCAGCTTCAATTTCTGAGTCCATATTTGGTTCATTTACTATCTCTACATTACATTCATTTCTAGATTCATATCCAAGATCTGGTTCATTATAATTTCCACTACAGTAGCTTCAAAATTTCTTCTGGCTAGTCTTATAATTTCTCTACATTTATACTACCATAAAAATTAATTTCTTCAATGTTTTGCATTTTTATAGAATTGATCTTTAATATTTTGAACGGAAACTTATTACTTACCTATATTTTTATATTTAATTTTCAATCATTTCATTTTGTACCAGCAGCTCAGTACCTATATGGTACAGTACCTATCATAATTAGGTAAGATCACTCTCTTATTATACATGAACTTGAACTTTTTGGTCTCTAATTGATTTACTAAATTTTTAGTCTTTGTGTCTCTATTTATTCTATTGTAAGTCAAGTCAATAGAAGTCTGTTTAAGTTCATTCATATTTTCTTTAATTAGTTGTAAGCTTGTCACTGTATTCCCATTCAGTTTTTCTAAATTTTGATAATTCAATGTAAAACCTTTCATTTTAGTCACATTTTTATCCAAGTTTGTTTCATAATAATAACTTTTAGGACCTGTAGATGCCCACAACCTGATCTATTCATCCTTTCTAAGCTCATATGTCCACTCTCCAAGCATATCACCTGTTTTGATAGTATTTTTACCATCATCAAAATAAACTATAGGTATATGGAATCGGTATCACGATAAATTACAGCCTCACCTAATTCATTTAATTTTTCATACAATCTTCTTGCGTTTGCTGTTGTGAATAAAGCTATAATAAATATTTGTACTAGTATTATTCTGAATATAATAATCCTTAAATTTATAACTCATCTGTACATAGTCTCTTCTGTCAAGTAATTTACATTCAGGCCTATATCGATTATAATCTATCATCTAGTAAGAATTTCATTGTGACAATCAGATCGATCGCCACATATTCTTACTTGATAAAATTTCCCGTTAACGTAAATATCAGTATGTTTCACTTTCTCGGAAATCTATTTGAACACAAAATTAAAACTGCTGACTCGATTCGCGCATCGCGACTTTCCTTATTTGTTCACATGGAAAACACCAGAAAGGCACAAATAGAGCTTTCTTCAATTACATGATCATCGTACAAGTGGAAATGTAGGCCTAATAATGGTCGCGGATTAAAATTTACACTTAATTCTACAAGGCGATTGTCCCTAGGTACTTTCTTCAGCTTATGTCATAATCGAGGGTTGTGATTGGAGATCAATTATTATAATTTTATGACCAAATAAGAAAAGTCGCGATGCGCGATTCGAGTCAGCAGTTTTAATTTTGTGTTCAAATAGATTTCCGAGAAAGTGAAACATACTGATATTTACATTAACGGGAAATTTTATCAAGTACAAATATGTGGCGATCGATGTGATTGTCACATACCGCCTCTCTCCCTTAAAAAGAAGAAGGAAGGGATTTTTTTTTTTTTTTTTTGAAGGTGGGGCAGGAACAATTGCAATATAATGTACTTATGGGAGGTATATGTAATATTTCTAAAATACATGATGATGATGTTTGCTGAAAAAGAAAGATGATACTGTGCGGTATGGGAAAACTTATTCTCTAGATGACAAAAAAAATAATTAATATAATGTAGATTCTAAATAATACAAATATACGATAGATAGTAGTTACGGACGAGTGATATTCTTGGAAATGTGTTTTCTATGATACATAAATGCGATTATGGTATAAGTCTTGAAACTAGGCATAATTGAAAAAAAAAAAACCGAAGGTATTCATAATATTTGCATAGGATAAAAAAACAATAGAAGAGTAAAAAAGAATATTCATGAGTAGTATGAAGGTGTAACGCGAAGACTTGCGACGTTGGGAACTCTGGAATGTGCTTGAACTGAAATTTTGCTGATTTTCTGTGGAACGACCAATTTGTGTAGGTAGGTAGTTTCGACGGTGATTCGTTTGCATTTGCCGTAGAGCTGACGATACAGCTCGGACCAACCATTTGATGTTGTGGTTTCTCTATAATGAGCAACGAGTAAGGATTCGCTACCACTGTACGAAGCCATAACGCGGGCAATTCTGTGAATACTTATTCTAGTATCTTGATTTGAAGGTTTTCTATCTCAATGCAGTTAGGGTCTCGATCAATTGCTGTTGCAGGAGCCGTGGGTGAGTAATTTCTTGAAGGCCCCAAAGTAGGTCAAAGTCATTGATGACGTCTAAGAAGGTGACTTGACGTCACGTCACGCAGGTTTATGAATGAACCCCAGCCCAGAGACATATATACGAGCCCCCCCCCCAAAAAAAAAAAAAAATGGGTTCAGCCTCTCACCCGTACGTACTGCAGTAAAATAGAGCCTAATAGTATATGCAGAAATGCGGGTGAAGAAGAGGGAGGCAAAGTAGAGAAATAATTGAGCCCGTTTAAGGCCGATTCTCTTTCTATCTCTTGTATGTCTAAGGCTTATTGTACAAATAGTGTACTAGGCTTATACTATGCTAGGAGATGCTGGGAGAGGGTGAGCCGAGGATACAGTATACTAGGATATATAACAGCTCCTCTTCTAGGATATAATACTGTCATATATTGAGATAACTATGCAATCGATATAATCGACGGATCGAAATTTAGATTTCAAAGGCATGATTCCTCACACCGGAATGCTTCTTAATATATCATGAGATAATATACGACGACAAAATTGGACAGTTACAAGCAAAATGGTGTAGGAATGGAATCTTGGTAAATCCCTGTAAATTTTTCCGAGGTCTTCTTATGTGAGGAATATGAAAATGTCTTCAACGAGTTCAGTTCACTATGCATTGTTATAAACTTAACTGAACGTTGCATTCCCACTTGTACCCAGCAATGTCCTTATGGATAAATAACAGACAAACAATTTTAGTCCGAAATCTGAGATCATATTTTATGAATAAAAAAATTATTTTTAAAGTACGATTTTAGTCCATAATAATAACCCTTCAAGAAAAAAACTTAATTACCTAAAACTTAGAAATATCTTCCCTTCTTCTAAGAAAATTATCACATGACAGAAATGAAGAATATAAGTAATGAAAATAAAACACACTCATAATGAAGAAAGAGAAAACAGAAAAAACGTATACAAAAATAAATCGATGCGTAATGAAAATTCTGTAGAAATTCAAGGTAGTTCATCTTTTCAGTTCGAATTTTTTTCAGTCAAAAGTTTGCGGTAACGTTTGGTACGAATGCGATGAACGTTTAAATTCAAGTGCATCCCTGCGACCACATTGTTCTCCAACGAAGTAGCGCACAATATGCACTCGATCCTATTGAGCGATCTGTCGGGCGGCAAAGTGCTAGAAACGAATTCGACACAAATTTTTAAATATTAGCCCAATTACTACATAAGGTGATCGATAAATATAGTGCGTATCTGTACCCCTTGGCGAATAACTCCAACATTTCCAGATTGTTTAGCACAGCAGCCGTCTCTCTTTCTGCATCGCCGGTTCGCTTTATGGCCCAGATTAGTCGATACACAGCTTCTTCATCATCAGCTGGATGTTGATCTATTGCACTCGGATAAGGACATCTCAAATTATCATATTCGATTAATCCCCATCTATATTTATACGGTGTAATATATGTTTGTTGCAGCTCGTATTTCGTTCCGCAAAACAATCTAAGAAATTGAGAACAATAGATAATATATTTTCAGACCATAAACCAGAAAAACCTTCTAGTCAACTTACTCTAACAACAAAACCCTTAAACGATGTCGAGTTTCTTCCAGGTTTTCCGTAAAGGTTTGGACTGCGCTATTCAATCGAAACCGAACTTTATTGATTGTTTCGATCGTTTTTTCACTTATTTCGTAATCGAAGCCAATTTCAACATCATTTGCGGAAAAATATGACAGTTTACTTCTCTTGTCATAACCCAATCCACAAATGGCTCCACAATATTGCGTGAGCGACGGTTTACACCTTAACTCAACCATTGGCGAAAATATGAGACAACATAACGTAGGTAGAGCGGGTACACTGGGCATGATGGTGGTGTGTTTCAAATTCAGACGATCTCCTTTCGGGTTCAGGCCTTTAAAAGAGGCCACCACCATTCTGAACAGACCAAGCAATTTATTATAACAACATTCCAATGTACGCAACCCTATAAAAGATTGTTTTACCTTTCAGTGGGGTCGGATGGGTCACTATCTAAGAGAACTGAATTGACGGAGTCTCTTTCAACTTTCACGAGTTTCCCCTGTGTGGCGGACGTCAAACTCGACAACTTCATTTCGAGAGGACTGAACGGACCTTTCAAAAAGACCTACGACAAATAATGATGTTACATAGAAGGTCAGAATCATTTTTTTCAACTTGCGACTAGGTTATTTTTGCTTCGGACACGTCTTACTTTAGTTTTAGAATCAGGATTTTCTAATAATTTGAGATTATCGAAGGATACTTCGGGTTTTGCCTTCCTCATTTGATCGGGATAATCATCGGAATAATCGTTGTTTTTATATTTTTTCATGTCTTCGTATCTTTGAATTTCTCCGTGATAAAACTGCAATATTAGTCGTATAAATTGAAATAATAAAACCTTATTTTCATTTTTAAAAATCTCAAATCTATTTTCGGAATAGGAGAATCAATACATCTACCGCTCATAATTCGGACATTGGAAAAATTGATGGACTATGGTGCGGATGTCGGACGGAAGGTTTTTTCAAATTTATACGAATCGATTGTCATGAGCAGAGCCCGGATTTTTCGGCAAAAAAAATTACATATTTCGGCACTTTAACATTGTAATTTCGGCAATTTTCGGCAAAAAAGAAAAAAAAACATAAAATTAAGAAATTCGGGGCCGACATTATGAAAAAAACGATAATATTACAAAAATTTCTGATTATACATGACAACTAGATGTTTTTCAATGTTCTGTTGGAGAAAACTTGTACGATGGTCAGTGAGAAGTTGTTTGTAGTCGGAGAACGGCGCGAACTCACCTGAATTACAATGGGACGCCACATGATTTTTTTTCTTACATGCGAATTCTTTACCCCACGAGCGGATTTATTTCATATTTTATGCTTAATCTCTCGCAAATTTGTAAAAATACGCTGTTTCGGCAATAATTCGGCGTTTTACCCATTTTCGGCAAAAAAAAAATTTTCGGCAATTTTCGGCAAAATAAATTTTTGTTAGTAGCTTCTACTACCCCCAAAACGTATTTCTATTTCATTTTCATGCTTCCCGGACGCACTGAAATCATTCGGCAAATGCCGAAGAATCCGGGCTCTGGTCATGAGAGAAGATGATTAATTGTAGAAAATTTTACGCTCTACGAATTTTAATTTCTTAATTTTTCTCCGAAATCGCTTCGTTCCCAAGTTATTTTGAGATTACTCACTGAATATTCCAATGGGAAAATTGCCCTGATCCTGTTTGTTTTCGATATTGCCGATTATAACGCTCCTAGCGGATGGCCGGCCCGAATATTAAATCAAAGTTGCGACGTTGTAAGCGAAATTGTTTTAAACATGTTTTCAATACTGTATTGGAATTTGAGAAAAAAACGTTTTGAACATGGACGGCACGTCATGAATTTAAAGTCACGCGTATTCACGCACAAGAAAGCGTTTATGTTTAAAACAACAAAACATACGAAATTTCTATAGAAATGCCGTTTTAAACTCTGAAAAAAAATATCAATTTCTGACATGTTTTAAACTAAAAAAATTTAATTTTTTGCAACCCAGGTCTCCCATTATGTATTTCATTTAGACTTCCCCAACATGTTTGGTCCTCGGGGCGAATTAAATATTGATTCTCATAATCGAATACCGCGCAAAATAATAGGTATGAATAGTAGAACCGAGCCAATCCCATTAGGATTGAACGATATTGTAGAAGAACGTGAGTTCACTTCAAATTATAATTATTGATACCTATTGGTAATCAAGAGGAAAAATAACATTAAATATTCACCACAGATGAACAATCTTCATCATCTTCTTCAGCGTACTTGCCAATTAAAAGCTTGTGGTTTACCGTATTCTCGAACTCATATTTCTGATCTTTCAGAAGCGGAAAAACCAGTTCTATTCTCAAAATATCATTCACCACCGAATAAATCTATCGAGGCACTCGAAATTATAAGACAGAGTCACCGAAAAAGAAAACTGAAAACGATATGATCTTACTTTGGCAATTGTATCCTGGTGCGCTAAACTCTTTAAAATGGAGCACGCTTTCGTTTTCCACTGCATTTTCGATAACGCGCTATCGGATTCGTCGCCGATTGGGCGTAGTTTCACCAGCGAGCATTCCTGGGCGAGATCCGGTAGTTCGTCGATACAATGCTCTTTCCTCACGTTAGCTGGTATATCGTAAATGTTGTCAGCGGGCAAGGCCTCTTGAGAATATCCGTGATCAATGAAATATACCTACGAGTAAAGTTTCGAATTGATGAGTACGGGTTTCTAATTTCAAAAAGTTACTCATTAGTAGTCCTTACCGTATACTCGTATTCTACGCCTCTTCTATTCGGCACCCTCTTTTTGGATATGATACGGCAACGATGAAAAACGGGAGTCCTCCGTCCATCGTCCTCAAAAAGTTCAGCAGCATACACGGAACCTAAGACCAAATCAGCATCTCTGGGTAAAGCAGTCAAGCTTTTGTAAACGTTCAAGGCTTTCAACACGTTATACATCAAGTCGATAATCACGCTCATGGAACTTTGAACCCAAAACTTGTGGGGGGTTTCAACCTGCGAAACAGTAGATTTTCAATAATTTAATTATTTAAAACGTGATGAAAGCTCGATGAAATTTAATCGAAAAAAAGATACAAGGTGAAAAAATACGATTCAACATACGTGAGAAATCCGCACTTCTAATAATTCGGTAGCGAATTTGATTCTGTCGTTCATATCGACTTTTTTCCAAGGCCACACCAACAAGTTCATTTTCTTCAGTAATTCGCTGTCACGAACTTCATTTTGGGACACATGTTCTGCATAAATTTTCGCAGCTTCTTCTGACCTGAAAATCGATAGAAATATTTCATCGTCGAAGAAGTATAGTCAACGTCCACCTTGTAAGCCACTCGTCCTTCAAACAAGCGTGAAGAAATACGTGGCTGAATGAAATTTTCGTCCAGAATGATAGATTAAGGACTCAGAAATTGTCATTACTCGACTCACTTCAATCGTGGAATTGAAAATTTCACATCGGCTTGACGCATTTTAATCGCTCTGTAGACTGTCATATCTATTTTCCCAGGTATCACTTTGTCTTGATTTTTACTCAAGGACCGACGAAACGTTATGTACGCTTTTCTAAATAATTCACGAACGTGAAAATTTACAAGTGTACAGAACAAAAGATCATTACCATAAGAAAATCCAAACAGCACTTACGATGTATTATCTACATTAACCTCAAGTCTACTCGCTATGTTGTCGAAACATTCCTTTATAGATTGCTTGTAAATAACCGTTGGCTGATTCATAGGCAATCCTTGCAGGTAAACGGAGGAAAACGGATCGTGACCACCTAATACCTTGAGAGCTTCATTTTCATCAATTAGTGAAGTCTGAGAGCCGCGCACAAAATAATTCGGATAAAATGCTCCGGCAATCGCCAACTGTAAAAACCAAAAATTTTCAGCAACGATTCGTCGCAAAAATACAAATTGGCGATACTAACGATGTGATTCCAACCTTCAAAAAAAATGGTCTCATCTTGTCCACATTTTGAATATCTTTCGTTTCTTGTTTGAGTAGTTGGAACGGTCTGGGCCTGCGGTCAATTTTGTATAATTTTAACAAGTTTAGTCGACGTTTGATATCATCTTCCAACTGGGCTATTTCTTTTATGGATTTCAATTGTAAGAAATTATCATTCGCGAATTGTTTTAATCTTTTGAAATCGCCTTCCGTTGATATTTGACGCCAAGACTAGAAAAATGCAATATCAACTCGGTATAACTTACAGCTTCGACTCGTATTCATCTCATCTTTCCATGACCCACGTACTCTATAAGCATTTAAAAAAGCTATACAGTCACTACACGAAGAATCCGCCCACTGTAATTTCGCGTCGTAAGCTTCTAGATGCTTCCCGTACGGCGCACTAAACATACTTTTCGTCGCCATGGAACAAGCTGAAAAATGAAATTTTATCGCTTTTTAGTTCACGCTTAGTTCATTAATTGCGTATATAGCATCCACAAAACTCACCCATGACTATGCACTCTTCTGTTACGTTCAGAATATTGCCTAGAAATATAAGTTTACCCAAACGAACATCTAGCGGTAGATGCGCCATGACTCGACCCATAAAAGTCATTTTACCGTCACATGGATCATATTCATGATTTTCCATAAATACCATTAAGGCACCAATCTTTCATACAAACATATGGCAAGATTAATCTCTCTATTGAAGTACACATTAGTCGAAAATATCTTATTTACTTCTTTTAAATTAGCCACAGCCTGATTAATGTTCATTAAGTCAGGTTGATCCAACGCGAGGGCCAGAATTTTCTTCGGAGGACCCATCTCCAATAACTTTGCTTTGAGTATCAAACTCTCCAACGGACAGCGTAGCATTTCGGGCACTGCGTCTTGTTCGATGCATGACTATTATAATATTGATTGAAAAATTAGTCAAGGTATCCCTATTAATCTTTATCAAAGTTGGTATGCGTCTTTACATTGTAGAAATCTTTCGAGATCATTTTGTAAACCCGACCGTCAGAAACACGGCCAACACGACCCGCTCTTTGAATTAGATTACTCTTTGAAGCCCACATCACTTCCAAACTCGTACAGCCCGTCGTAGGATCAGTGACCAAACATTTAGTTAGGCAGAAGTCAATTACTGTGTGAGAGATTGGAAAAAAAATCCAATAATTCATTAAATCTTGATTGGAAAAATCAACATTTTCAATTAAAAAATTAGAATATACCGTATTTTATATCAGACACTGTGACGCTACTTTCAGCGATGTTGGTGGACAAAATTATTTTCCTCTTTTTTTGATCCACTTTCTCAAAAACTGACTGTTGCTCACCCGTAGTAATCGATGAATGCAACGGTTTTATCACAAAGGTTTGAAATTGTTGCGGAGAACTTGAGAACAACACAATCATAATGCTTGAATGAAACAGTACAAGAAAATTTGAATAGTTGTCTCTTCAACTTACCTCAATTCTTTCAACGTTTTTTCCATTTCTTCGATCTCATGTAACCCAGGCAAAAAAACAAGAACGGCCTTGTTGAGGTTATCATCATCAACTTGATCGACTTGATCGAGTCTTTGAATAATTCTGGCAGCTGTTCTATAGGCGTTAGCCTGAATACCCGGAGACTCGTTGAATGGAAGCAAAGTAACGGCCTAATAAATGTTGAAAATTTTATTAAGGATTTCGTTTTTTTTTTTTCCTCGTGAAGCAACGTGGTAGTGAAATGAAACATACTTCGGGGATTTTACTTTTACCCCAACACAAGTCGTCCAGAAAAAAATCAAGAATTCTGTAAGGAGAAGGTTCATCTATGTCGACAACTAGCGGATTGAATCGCTTCTCGTTGTAGTAAGTGACCAAGTAATCATAAAACTTCGTTGTATCCATAGTCGCTGACATGACGATCAACTGCAAAAATATGAAGATGTCAATAAACTACATCATCGTCCATTCGTAAGATCAGCAAAAGAATGAAAATCAAGGTAGAATGCATTATCAACGTTTTGATGATGAAAATGAAGATCAGAAATTACGTACTTTAGCTTGAGGTGATCTAGTGTTTAGAAAGTTTCGCACAACTATTAATAGGAAATCCATGTCTTGATCTCTCTCGTGAATTTCGTCGATTATGTAATGTGTATATTCTTTCATGTCTTTATCCTTGATCAATTTTTGTAGCAAAACGCCAGTAGTTACGTACAGTATTCTCGTGTCGTCGCCTCCTTTTCTATCGAGACCGATCTAACGACAAAGTAAGAACGATAATAGGAACAAAGATACTTTTTATACCAAACGCAGCTTGTATCTGCAAACTGGAATCGTTAGGATACCTGGTAACCGACTAAAGTACCCAATTCCCAACCTCTCTCTCTGCCGACTCTAGTTGCGATTGAAGTAGCGGCAATTCTTCTCGGTTGAGTCACTACGATGTTACAATGCACATCTTTCTCTCTTGCCGCATCTAGAATGAACTGGGGTATTTGCGTCGTCTTACCGCAACCAGTTGCTCCTTTAATGATGACTATTTTATTGGTGTCGATTGCACTCAAAATCTGAAAATCGTGAAATGGAAACACAATGTACATTTGTCGATTGGAATGAAAGAACTAGAACTGTATCACTGACTTTGACGTTTTACCTCTTCCTTCTTTTTGTGCACGAGCAAATATTCTTTCGAATTATACTGATTGAAATCATATCGTTTATAGATATTACTGCTTTCTTCACAAGTAACTGCGGTTACATTTGTACCGAGGGTCATGGTATCTACTTCCGAGAGAGCACAATGCGATCGGCTGTCTTGGTTCGAATCTTGTAGATTGGTTCGAGCGAATTGCTGAAATCGAAAGATGAATAATGATAATTTTCATCTTTCCAGCTGAAATTCGAAAACTTATAGGTACGCAAATGAATTGACGAGATTAATCGGTATTCTTCTACATTTCCCGTCAATTCATACGATATCACTGGAAGGAAATTAACATTTTGAGCTCAAGCACATTAAAACAAACATAACTTTGCCCTTTTCTCAGAACTAAATTATAGAAGCTGATAGGTGCACGATTCCGTGAACTGGAAGTTTGAAACCTGAACAAACACAATAAAAGGTAAGTGAACACGTACTTTGTATAATTCATGCTCTTCTTTCTCGTATGCAACAACATACTCCCGACCAGCTAATTTTGGAAATCCACAGGGTGCTGGTTCGGCAACTCGTGGACGTGTCGCGAGCATCACATCGGACGTCGTTCCAGGCAAGATTTTCTTCTTACCCGTAATTTTCCTCGTCGACATAATTAATTTGTTATTAGATTCAAATCAAAATACAGTAAATCAACATCTGACGCTACCGGTCAACTGATGGATGTTATCAGTTTGTTCCCTTTATCACCTACAAGATTCACAAGCAACAAACGATAATAAGAAGAATTTTGTTCACCATTCTACAATAATTTTAATGGCAGGAGATAAAATCAAACACGACCTAGCACGGCCAAAAAAATCCCAATATTCCCAATTTTTCAGAGAACTACAAGTCAACGTTTGTTTTGAGCTTGTGACCAGCGGCTGCTTTGAACGTAGGGCAGACACGTGATTTGATAGGCGCGCACTTCCACTTCCGCAACCAGCGTGGCAGGAGGCTAACTATATCAGAATTGTGGCGGTAATCCTTTGTAGTAGGCCTTTATAATTATAATGTAGTCAAAGCGGTAGTCTTTACAGTATGGAAATTACTGAAAGATGGCTGGCAGGCGCGAACACTTTTTTGGGACTATTTCAAGAAAGGAGTGTGCATTAGTTTCTTCCGAAAATCTCTCATTTGTATGATTAATTTTTTCGCTCTTCTTGAATAAAATATTGCACGAAATTTGAACTGAACAGTAAGAAATGGATACTTGACGTGCCATTCATTACCTTGTAAATCAAGCTCGACACTTGTATTGTTATAGCTAGGCCTATTTCTATTTTTTACTTTTTTGCACTAATTAAAATCTAATATATAAAGTAGAATATTTGTCTGTCTGTATATCTATCTGTATGTATGTTCGTCCATAACTTTCGAACGCCTTCACCTATCGACCTGGAATTTTTTTTGAAAAATTTCGTTTTTTCTGGGTCAGGTTCTTAAATACATTTCGATGTTTTGACTCCCTGAAGGTGGAGTAGGGGGCGACAAAATTAGGAAAAACGGGCATTATCGAGTACTGAAACTGCTTTGCGCTGTACGTTAGACCCTACGCGCGTTGAGTGGCGCAGTTTCGAAAATTGAATTATTGTGATAACTCGAGTATAACTCATTTTTATGAAAAATTGAAGAGAACAAAAATTGTAGCCCCTGTAATTTCCTTTCGAATGAGCCCGGTTTCAGATTTTTAGGAGGAAATTTTGTGTCTACAGTATTCACTGTACTTCCATACCAAGTAAGTTATTTTATTCACAGTTTTAAAAACACCTACATAAAGGATTTTACATCCGGTATCTCATACAAGAACCAATGTCTAGACACGGTGCGCACTGCGTATGGGCTAGCGGAAATGACCCTTTTTTTTACCTGTTGTCCGTGTGTTTTCTTAGGGACTGGCAAAATGTCAATGGATTTGTCTGTATTCTGCTGCGATACAGGCTTCACGCGTTAAGTCAGCTCTCAAGTGAATTAGTGTGTAAAAAATTTAATTTAGGTGATTTTATTTTTGTGCGACTCGGAACTTTGATATTTTATAAGTACAGTCGCAGTTTTTGGTGTCTATTTTCTTATTTTTGAACAGGAAAAAAAAATAATGTAATTCGGTAATTTTAATTTTTGCGCGACTCCGATCCATTCTTAATAATTTATTATCTCTTGGTTATGGGAAACTTTTAACCTCTTTTTCGCGCTTTGCATGCTAACCATTTATAAACATACCAGAATACAGTTTGTGTATGTTGAATTCTGCCAGTCCCAAGTCTGGAAAATGAAAATGTGAGGGAAATGGTTCATCTTACATCATACGCGCATTTTTCAATTTTTTCAACCTTCTCTTTTTCTTTACTCTATGTATGTTATCATTCTCGGTGAAAATGAAGTAGGCTTAACAGTATTAAATTTTTGAAAAACGTAGCAAAAAATTCATCCGAATTCCGCCAAGATACCTACAAAACATACATACCTACAAGATACAGATACCTATAAAACACAGGTATCTACTCAATACACAGCTAGCGGTCAGGCGCGCCAAACCGCTAGTGATTACATAATATGATTCATGATAATATTCTGATTGCAACCATTCAGAGCTAAAGACCCGTTACTAGTAATGGTTACAGTAACACATCTAGCATCATACCATTATTGTTACTCCGGCAATATTAATCCAAAAAATTGTAATTTTTCGTCTAACACTGTTAATGTTTTGGTAAATGGCAGGTACATCAGTAATGGTGCCGATGGACCACGAAAAAATCAACTTCGGCAAAGATTTCATCATTTTTAAAATATTTCATTCATTTACTGTTGAAAAGAAGTAATGCACACCACGCAGCGTAACCAACAGAATATTGAACCACGACATAACGACTACAATTATTATGAAACGATCGGCCATTCAATATTTGGAACAAATTTGATAATTTCATTTGATTGCGTGAGTCCCGACTCTCAAGTTCAAACCTCACTAGCAAGAAACAAAAAATTGATACATTTTTTGTTCTATCGCAATCTTTCCCTTCCCTTAATTTGTGTAGTACAGCTTGATTGTAGTAGTACCGAGTGAAAAATGAATTATCTCTAAATAAAGTAGTCCCTGTATACAAGAGTGCAAAGCTGACTGAATTTTTGGGGCCCCCTGCTTTTCTGGTTCAGCAACACTGCGGAATAGATATAAGGTCAGCTCCTAAAAAAGCTAAATTAGGGCTCGGAGTGCTCTCTTAGCTCTTTCATCTCCGACTCCGCACCCTCGCTCGCATCAAAAATGAATAATCTGTAGATACTCCAACTTGTTTGGACAAAAAAAAATCTACTCGATAGTAACATTCATATTTTTAATAAATAATGATAACAAAGATGATAATCGGCATTCAACATGCTCATGTCAGTTCAATCTTATGTACAGAAACGTAGAAAAATACAGTGAAGCCAAACACGATTTAAAAACTAGATTCATCATGATTGGCTCGGCTCACTTACTGCAGGTGATACAGAAGAATTATTATTGCTTTCTGTATTTTTCAGTAAAAATTCACCTAAAAATTTTACAGGATCCGACGGTCTAGAATTGAAAAATACAAAAAATTATTAATGCACGCATATTATCTGAAAATGTACGGTACGTACAAATACAATTAACGAGGAAAAACATGAAAAAATATGAATTTTGAAGAGCTATAATAAACACAGCAAATATGACACGGTAGTAGACACGTTTTGAAATTCTACAGCCCTCTTTAATTTATTAGGCCTACTAATAAATTTTATTAGACCGAAAGTAGATTAATGAAATGAAAAATGTGGGAGTACGCTTTTCGGCTACCGGCATTATCGAGCGAAATTATAAAATTATGAACTAAGATGTAGTATAGTGCGAAAAGTTTTCGTAGTTCAATAGTAATTTTGCTTGATAATTATATCAGTAGAAAGCGCGCTGTAATAATTTTTAAACAGTTGATTTACTTACGGTCTAACAAAATTTATTGAAAACGTATGAAATAAATTAACAGGTATGCTTTGTAGGATAAGCTTTACCCACGTGGGGTTCCTTGACTAAGAAGAATCATATCGAATGCGTAGTTAAATACTTATCATGTTCTTTACAGCATAGGTTCGAGTCAAGAATGAAAAAATTATGATATCGAATAAGGTTTGATTTCAAAATTTTTTGAACCTCTTGCACCCAATTATCGAACCAGAATAAATTATAAGCGGCAATACAATCAAAGGATTCTATTCTATTCATTAGTTCTCATTGATTTATTATTATTATTATCATTATTATCATTTTTTCCTTTTTTTTTCTGGTTACACTGTGTTTGTTTTAATCCAATATTGTTTCGTACTAAGCTACGGTGTAATCTTGTTCATTTTCTTACAGGAAATATGTAATTCAATTAATCATACTTCAAGATAAAAAAAATCATAAAACTATATTAATAATAAAAAATTCGAAGTACATTCTTCGTCAGTTTTGAATTTCATCTTGACTCACTATCCTCTGGGAATAAATGATGTAATTAAAATTCAAATAAAGTACATCAATAATTCAATTAGCTTTTCCTAAATTGACCCAAATGAAAGGCTGCGAATTCTCAAAATACATGACTTATTAATCGACTTGAGGAACAAAGTTTAGGAAGAGGCGTTTCCTCATTAATATTTTTGTCAAGTTACCAACAGTACCTAGTTATGGAACTTTAATTTTTCGTTACACACCTTTCTTTGACAAGTTCTGAAAGCGCCTTCAGCAAGATAGGAACAACAGTTTGGTCAAGATATTGACGAGTGGGAATGGATCGTAAATCAGTCGGAACTTTCTTAGGTGGACTCGCTTCCCTTTTAGTTTCTTCTTTCTCCGACATTTCGATATATTATAATTCCACAATTAAGACGATTGGAATGCCATATAAATCTGCAATACGATAAAATAATAGAAACAGTACGCTTGAAAAGTTGACACGTTGTATTTAATTGCGAGTATGAGTAGTTTGTGAAAAGAACCGGTGCAGAAACGATGTATTTCAAATAGACGTAAAAATAGATTATAAGCTAATGAAACGAAGAGTGCTGCGAAAACGTATAAAACTTGTACAACACGTCGACGTCATTTAAATTCTAAACTTGATAAAGAATTCATTTTCATTTTATAGAGAAATAAAAGTATCGATACGTCAACAAGCACGTAAGGGTTAAGTTTACCTCGAATTAAATGCCAGCAACGTTTTTATTGGTAAGTCAGTTCTTCCGTACTTCTATATATCTTCATGTCTATTCAGGAAACTTCGAAATTCACCTTACGTTTTACGATTGAATTCGATCTACCAGGATTTTCAGCTAGCGGTTACGCTCAATAATAAATAATGTTATCAGTTATCATCACTATCAGCAGTCCACAATCACATGCAATTACAGCATGCAGCAGTGCAGCACACAGCCCGTGAAGCCAGCTGCGATCTTTGCGGTATCTGGCAACATCTAAAAAAAGTGGCAACTTTTGGCAACGCTGATGATTTTTTGTCTTTTCCCATGTTGTCGCAATGTTATCATTTACATGGAGTCTGTATCATGAGAACTAGGGGTGCAATAATTGGAAAATCGTGTGCCCGTCTATAGAAGTACGACTGGAAATTAATCCTGTATTCATTGATCATCCAATATCGTATTGACGGAGTAATTCCTTCGTCTTTTTATTCTATAATTCAGGACTACAGCAAGACGACGAATGTTGGGCATTAAGAGTAGATTTTCTTTGAAACTGATTCATTGCACCGGTTAGTACAAAAATTTGTTTTTGAATAACATTTTTCAATTCTGTCGTTCGGTCTGTAGCGTATTTCGAAGAATACTACTTTTGAATTTATCGAGCACTCTCTTGAATGATTCGGTATTCTTTTGTTGCAGTCCTGCAAACGAATGTGCCCTGCCGAAATGTAAATCGCAAGCTGCACACCATAGGTGTGCTTGTAAGTAAAACTTTGAATTGCTATCAACTAGTCGTCAGTTTGCCTTATCTACATCATGCTATTCCCGAGAAGACGATGTCTTCTTAATCTTATTACTTTAGTATTCGAAAAACGTGAGGATGAAAATAATGATGTAATGACTTATCTTGCAGGCCGAGCAAGGCTTCGCGTCCAGATTGTTTCGACCTTTAATTTTCTTCAAAAGAAATGCAATTAAGGAAACGTTTTCCAGAGATAAACCTCACGTCAATGTCGGTACTATAGGGCATGTTGACCACGGTAAAACTACTCTGACAGCGGCTATTACGAAAGGTAAGTAATGGAGGGCGTCAAAAGAAGGGCAACATAATTAAATTATAAAAATATTGAAAATGTGGTCCTTTCGCAGTGCTGGCTCCAAAAAAATTAGCTCTAGTAAAGGAATACGAAGATATTGATAACGCACCCGAAGAAAAAGCTCGAGGTATCACCATTAATGTAGCCCATATTGAATATCAAACCGCGAATAGACATTATGGACATACAGATTGTCCAGGCCATGCCGATTATATTAAGGTAAGTTGTATCTACAGGTTTTGCAAAAGAATAAACATTGAGCCTATTGTATTACGAAGGTTTCAAATATAAGAAAGAAGAAAGATTCATTTTTCTTAAACTGTCAAAATACTTTTTTTACTATCAATTGAATTCAATTTCTGTACTTGATCGTCTAGATTTCAATTCTGTAAGCTCATATTTGGCTCGTTAGAATGAATTAATATCATATTTCTTCGATTTTTGGTGTATGAAATCGATTCAACGATTACTGGGTATTAGTGTTCTCGGTTCAGACTAAGAATTGATCGGTTTCAAAACGCCAACTATCTTTTCAACACTTCATTTTCAATCGAGGCAAACATCTTGAAATCCTCGTCAATACAAGCTTCTTTACTCTTTATGAATTACATTTTTTAGAACATGATAACTGGTACCTCACAAATGGACGGCGCCATTTTAGTCGTGGCTGCTTGTGACGGTTGTATGCCTCAAACACGAGAACATTTGTTACTAGCCAAACAGATCGGTATTAAACACATAGTGGTATTCATCAATAAGGTATGAAGAGTTTACTTTCGGATATCGTGAAACTGAAAACGTAGAAACAATATTACATAAGAATACTTCGTTCGTAGGTTGATATAGCTGATGCCGAAATGTCTGAATTAGTTGAAATGGAAATACGTGAAGTCCTCAGCGAGATGGGATTTGATGGCGCCAATACACCATTCGTCAAAGGATCCGCTCTTTGTGCCTTGGAAGGAACTAACCCTGAAATAGGTGAGTAAAGTAATTAAATCGAATAACGAGGTAAGTTGAGTTATTATAAAAGTAAATACCCATAATTGAAAAATTCGTATCGATTTCAGGCGAAACGTCAGTTTTACAATTACTGGAAGAAGTCGATAAGCATATTCCAGTACCGGTGCGTGCTTTAGACAAGCCATTCTTTTTCCCTATCGAACATATATATTCCATTACAGGTAAATTTACTGGGTGGTTTAAAATCTTAAAAGTGAGAAAAATTTTGCGTTGTAAACAATTTAATAAAAAATTGCCCCTATGTATCTGATATCACAGGTCGTGGAACTGTATGCACCGGCAAAGTAGAACGTGGAAAATGTAAGCGAGGTGACCCTGTCGAAGTTATGGGTTATAATAAGAGTTCCAAGTCAACTATTAACGGTAAGGCTTGGTTTTTCATTTTTATCTTTGTCGTTTCGTTTTGCTCACTTTTACGCAGTTTCTTATGCACTGGGAAATATTGTGCGTTAATTCACTTTAAGTAATATGTTCAAGGACTGTCTATTAGCTTCATGAATTATCGATAAATCATCTATTAGAAATCTCTCTTCCTCCCTTTCTCATTATAATAGGTCATTCTCGATGGAAAAGGAACTATTCTAATTAGCGACGATATATTTTCCTTTGTCTTATTGGAAGTCTATGAATGATTCAAATACGTGTGATATCGGTTAAAGGATGCGAAACTTTCCACAAAACTCTTCCCGAAGCGATCGCTGGCGATCAAGTCGGTGTATTACTTAAGGGTGTGAAGAAAGATGATGTTCGACGAGGTATGGTAATCGGAGCACCGGGTACCTTATCGATGCACGATCATGTTGTGGCGCAGCTGTATCTATTGTCAAAGGATGAAGGAGGCGACGCGCAACCTATCGTAGATTACACTATTTCGCACATTTATTCGAAAACCTGGGACGTTCACTGCACCATCAATATACCAAATTTAGACGAGCGTGAAATGATAATGCCGGGAGAGGATGGAAAGTGAGTACATATTCCCGGTATACTTAATTATGTTTCGAAAAATTAAAACACATTTATGTTTGCAGAATCCGCCTAAGAATCACTAAACCTATGGTCGTCGAGATCGGTCAACGATTTACATTTAGAAGTCCAACTGCAACTGTCGGAACCGGAGTAATCACAGAAATACTACCCAATCTTCACGAACACGAAAGATTGGCATTAATCGATGGAAAGAGAGGTATACAGAAGTATGATACTAAGTTGAAAGAAAAGGCAGCCAAAGAAGCTGCGAAGATTGCAGCAGAAGCCGAGGCCAAAGCTCAAGCTGGCAAATTATAACTTCAGGACTCCAATCAGATTTCCAATCTCTTCTCACTATCTCGTCCTTTTGGATTATTTTTCATCGAGTAAATACTGTGTGTGGAATTGGGGCTCGAATGAACGAAACTGTTTTAATACTTTTGTACCTTAAAAATGAAGTTTTTTTAGCTATCGCAGAACCGATAAATGTTGTAATCTTTTCTTTATGTATGATATGGTACAACTATAGATATTTCGAATAGATGAAATTATGTATGTTGTTTTCAAGCTTTCTCTAATACCATTATGAGGGATTGTACTTTGTCGTATACATAATACATCGTGGTTTTTTGATAGATATCGTAGAGTGCTGTATTCAACTAGCAGTATTTTTTTTTGTTCTTATTTTTGTATCGAGTAATTCTATTCAGGTACAATTTTCAAAAGAGAAAGTTGAAAAATGAGTCGCTTATTTTCTTCTTTTCGGGGGAAGCAGTTCGTACTCGTTATTTGATGGATTCGATATTCGAGTAAAGGAGTATATTTTCAGCTATTTCGCTCATATCGTTCGAAAGATAGTAGTGAAATTTTTGCTTTAAAAAAAAAAAAAAATACCGTCCTCAATTTATCTATGAACTAAAATCGGAAATTTCTCGAATAATTTTGATGCAATTATTACGCCAGCTTCTGATGGTGAAAAATTAGTGACTGAAAAAACCATGTAAAGTTTTTCAATTCCTTCTTTGGTAAAAAAAGATCTTAGGAATCGAGTCGTGTCTCAGTTCTCTCGCGATACTGAAATATCGTTGGAGCTATAGATTTATAGATAGTCTTTATGGCTGAATTTGAACCAGGGATGATTATTGATGATTTAACTACCTTTCGTTGGATTAACTCAAATTGTTCAGCTATACTACTCTCGGTTTTGAAAATATACAAGGAAAGTGAGGCTCAAGTCCGTTTCTCTAGAAGAAATATTTTTACGTGGGGTTAAAAATGAAGATATGTATTTTCATCTGTGTCTCTTAATTGCAGTATTTCGTGAGTTTGGAAACGAAAAATTCAATTGAATAGTTTGAATTATATTGCCTCTTGTCACCTCCCATTCCTCTTCATCTCACAGTACTTCCGTACAAAGTTCAATTTACGTATCTAAGTACATCTTGATCATTAAGGAGGAAGAAATACTATTTTCTTAATTATCCGGAAGATACACTTTGCATGTTCGTTGATTTGGATATATGTCGATTTAACTTTGCACGGCAGAGTACCGTAACGGTCTATTCAAATTTCAACTTGATTTTCAGAATTTAATTCGCAAACTGCTAAAAGATACGATTATTCGTCTGTAGCAATTCGTTCTACAAAAACTTTTCCAATAATGATCAGGTCGAACTAGGATCGTTTCATCATCACTGATCACTCCGCATAGAATGCATTTCATCATCTTTCATACGCTTTTGTATATCGACTATTCCTCAATCACCCATTATCAGAATAAGGCTTCCTTTGGTAGTTGGTGTTTACTGCAACACTAATCGGTGTTTACTGCAACACTAATCGGTGTTTACTGCAACACTAATCGGTGTTTACTGCAACACTAATCTATAAATGAAAAAAGTACGAAGTGCGCTATCGTTCTTCCAAATTCATAACGATCAGCTAGTAGACATCTGCGATTTTAAGTATTTTCATCATTTAACCGAACATTTTAGACAACATTCACCACACGCCTACGAAATGAGCTGATGGTCAATGAATATTACGTCATTGCCTTATACCAGTAGTCAAGTTCATACAGGAAATTCAGCAGCATGATTCGCCATTGTTAAGAGCAATCATGATTGCTGCAATTCTCAGAAACAGAGTGAAGAATCCACGAATAAATTTTATTCTACAATATCATTATCCAATGGAAGTATATCAGCTGTATGTATATCTATACTAATCATTTCTGAGATATTAATAAAATGACACGCCACAGCGGCTATGCTTGAAATAAGTACAAAAATCGTGAATCACGTCGACTTAAACGTTTGGAAAAAAAAAAGTAGATTATTCGCTCGAAGCGTCCATCACAAGTCCTCATCGTCATCTGGTAAGGCTGTATCTTGCGCTTCCTGTAACAGAAAAAAATCAATCGGCATCAGTATCGAGTCAGCTGACGCGATATTAGCTGATAAGATGGAATACATACTTTCAAATCTTTTTCGATCTGAGACTGCCACTGGGGATCCATCGTAATTTCAGGAGGTACCAAAGCCGGCATCGCAACGAATTCAAGGTTCGGGTCACCAATTAATTTACGCGCTAACCATAAGAACGGTTTCTCAAAATTATAATTGCTCTTGGCACTTATATCGTAGTACTGTGAACAAGGAATCATGAAAAAATTAAACAAAGGAATCCGCACAATTTGACAAATGAAAATCTAACGTACCTGTAGATTCTTTTTTCTGTGAAATACAATAGTTTTAGGTTTTACTTTGCGATCCTTTATGTCTACTTTATTACCGCATAATACTATCGGAATATTTTCGCAGACGCGAACTAAATCACGATGCCAGTTGGGTACGTTTTTGTACGTCACACGACTTGTGACATCGAATAAAATAATTGCGCATTGACCCTGTAACAAAGAATACGAATTAATTTTGTCGTACTATAAAACTGGCAATCATCAATAGTCATCATTATTTTTCACGAACTTGAATATAATATCCGTCACGTAGACCACCAAATTTTTCTTGACCAGCTGTATCCCATACGTTGAATCGGATAGCTCCTCGATTCGTGTGAAATACTAGTGGATGTACTTCTACTCCGAGTGTAGCAACGTATTTCTTCTCGAATTCACCGGTTAAATGACGTTTGACGAATGTTGTTTTGCCGGTACCACCGTCACCCACTAATACACATTTGAAAGTTGGCATATCGTCGCCCATTGTGAAAGATTATTATTGGAAAAGCACACGTCTGTAAGAAAGGAAGATTATTACGAAAAATAACATTGTAACGGTTCTTCATCTCTGGTTGGCGCCATAACACAATGGAGAAAGAGATGGAGAAAGGGTTTTGAACAACATAAGAAGACGTTACTCAAATTTTTCAAGTTAGAGATTGATGAGATGATGGAAAACTGGTTTTACTTACCACAAATTAAGAAAAAGAGTATGAATCGTAATATTAATTACGTGAATACGATGGACTACCCGGCCTGTAAACAGACATACGTAAGCTAGAAGTTAGTTGGTTTAAGGTAACTTGATGTACAACTAGCACTGGAAAAAGACTTACGTTTTAACGACGGACACGATGATAATCGAGATAAATTTCAAATTTTCCTTTTGTAAGTTTAAACAAGAAAATGGCTATACATTATGCAAAAGGCGAGAAGTTGATCAACATGGTGCAGCAGCTATGCCATGACAACAGGAGAAAAATTTTTTAACGTGAGGCACCGCCACGAGGCAAGTGCTCGAACAACGAAGGAAAATAAGTCACAATCAATAAAGATATCCATGACAACGTGGCATTAGAACCTACTAGAACTTCCACTTTGCGGTTTCTTATTTGCGGGTAAAGGAATATGCCATGTTTGTTCCCGACCGTTTTGAGCACCGTTACCGTAGTTTCTGCCCTTTTTCGGGCCCTCTTCTTGTTATTAATTTAGGTATTTTCACGGTACTGCGCCGTAGCCATGTTTTTTTTTCTAGGTCTTATTTTCAAAAGTACATTCCAAATAAAAACGCATTGTTGATTGATAACAGAGTTGTAACGTGTTTTGCAAAAACATACCTTTAGGATGAAAAATTAGAATGATTTTGATTTTGAGAAAATTGGGAAAGAAAAAATCATCATAATTATTATTTATTTTCCGTGATACTGTCTTAATATTCCATCAACTTATAGCGAGCTGATTGTTTGTTTGATTCTGCGTCTCAATTTTCAAGTTGTGTAAAAATTCAGGGCAATTGCACAACAGTCATTTTTTGTTTATCTGTGTTACAACTAGATTCCCTATTATAGGTAACTCTTACTTGACCAATTAAATCAAGAGTGGAAATTGCTGCAAGCACATGCGCATCAGGGTAAAGATAATCAAGAAAGAAGGAAGAAATAACTTTGACTATGGTACTCGACAAAGTACTATAATATAGTCAACGGAAAAATCACTTTTTTTTTTTTTTTTTGAATAAGCTATTTACAATTTTTATACTTATTATTTTCAAGGCAAAATCTTATTAACCTTCCCCTTCTTTTACTTCTATTCCCAAAATTGTAAGGCCCTAGTATTTTCTTTTCCTCTATTTTTCTTTGTCCAATTTGCCTGCTAAAATCTTCCATTATTTTGCTTGTAGAGAGTTTCTATCTCTTTGTCTTCTGCTTCCAGTGTTGATGAATGAACCTGGATGAAATAAAGGAAATTATTTTTAGTCAGGTGTCTTTAAATTCTTTCAGTCAATTTTTCCATTCTTTGTTTATTATGAAGCCCACCCTCCTTTGCCCTATGTTATTTCCCATGTGAAAGAGTTAGTTGCCACTACTTTTATTTTCTATTAATTATTTGTTCTCCTCCCTCTCTTATCTCAAAAATTCCTGATATTGCTATACATACCACTGCTTTCAAATGCTCTCTCAAGTTCTATTTGTATTTCATTGCTTTTCAGCGTTTTTATGTTCAGGTTTCGTACTTTAATTGTATTTTATTTTTTTATCATTTCTTTGTTAAATACCTTCCTTTCAACTCCCTTTTTGTAAATTAGTTCTTTGTTCTTATTTTTGGGGTTTTCTTTTGGTTTATCAATTATGAATTGTTCACTGACTCATTCATAATTTTTATTTCATAAGAGTGACTCGTCTTGGAGTTTGGTCTATCCCATCCAAGGAAATCAGTCTGGACTGAACAAGCTCAGTTTGCCTGATAACAGATGACTATTTTGGTTCATCTAAAGTCTTGGAATATCTCAATTTGCTGATTAGAATAAATACTTAACTATGGTATTTTATTAAAAGAAATTAAGTACCAACCCAAAGTATCATCCTTTTATTCACCTATACTCACACAAATCTCTAGTCTTTCTAATAACAATTAGATCTAATTTATATTGTACTGCAATTCATATACAACTCATTAGGAGTCTAAGAATGCAACAATACCAGATGTTGACGCATTGATTCACAAACCGATGGTATCAATACTGTCACCGCAATTATGTGCGAGTCCAAATATTGTTTATAATTTTTTTCATTGTACGCGAGGACAAACACAGCTACTTGTTCATTATTAATATCGTAAGAATTGGAAACATAAAAGGTCCGCATTTCTTTGTGCTGCTGCACTACACATCCAAACATATTCTCGTAAATTTCATTTTCTTGTAAACGTTCACTTTTGAAAGATACCAACATGGGCGCGTTGATTTCTTTGACGTTCCGGCTAGAACCAGCAAAATTTACTCCCTCGTCTTGATAATATTTCGAGCCGAATACTTGACCACAGAGACGTACTTTCTGGGTAATCTTTAACTTTCGAATACCCCAAGACTGGCCTTTGGTAGGAGAGTTCGGAGGACTGGTTCGTCGCAAGTTTAATTGATCTAGAAGAATTTAGTTGATATCAATAGGCTATAGATACCTATACTCCTACAAATTGAGGACGTATCTGGCAAAAGAGCCTCCGCACAATGTATTTCTTATGAGACGGAGGCCCTGCTGCCAGAACCCTCCCCAATTTTCTGTGAAGTAGTCTTCTTTCAAAATATTCGTGTCTGGCGTTAGTACATCTCCTCCAAATTATATATAACGTTAGCCTTCGCGGCAATTTACCCAAACTCATCCGATCCTTCATTCATGACGAGTTTCCAACGTTTAAAATTGAAGACCAATACTCTTCCCATCAACCCAGTCAAATTGGTGTCCCCCAGGGAGAAATATAAATTGCGAGGTGTCATTAATCAAATTTTTCAATCTAGGTCTGATGAAGAGAACTAGTGGCTCAAAACGTTACCATAATAAAAGTTTCCAAATGAGCGGGAAGAGCCGTCTTTCAACTTACTCCAAGAAATATAGAATATTCCTCTCTTCCTAATCGCTTCAAATGACCTAACAAACAGTGTCAGCTTTCCCCTCACCGATCGCCTCTTTGTGGATGACTTCAGTATCTTCCTACACTAACCTCTAATAAGATTATTCTAATTAACTAACACTTGAGAAAGTCTACAAACGGTCATCTGACCATGGATTTAGATTTTCATACAAGGAATATTTCAAAAAAGATACTCACGCCTTACTCCTCTTCCTTAATTACCATCCAGTCCTCTGCGAAGTTTTAACCGGGAACCTGTTTTATCATGGGATTTTTCGGGAAAAATATACGCCGTCCGGCCAGCCGACGACCCTAAAATTTTTTGTAGGTCCCCTCCTACCCCCCCCCCCATCGTATATAGCTTGTAGGACGTATCACATATAGTTTGAAAGTCAAAATTTTTCCAAGTTCCCTTTCTCTGCCTAAATTCCCAAATACCTATCATTGTAACCGCAAATTCCTCCTTCAACTCTACAGTAATCTAATTCTACGGTTCTCAATTTATACCCACTCCGAAAAAACCACCTTGAAATTTCTGCACTCTATCCAATCTTCTGGGCTTCAGCTGCTCTCACCCAACACAATTAAGCCCTTCTGTCGCTTCAATCCCATCTAGGAACTCGTCTCAAACTTAGGCCCTTACTTCCTATTTTTCAACTACTCCTCCTCTGTTAACCCCTATCTCTGACATTCATCTAAGCCTTACTAAGATCCCCAAAACGCTAACTTTATGTAAAAACAACACATTAACAAAAAAACTCGCGGGTTCTGTAACGGAGTTGAACGAGGGGAGGTAAGGATCCTGTTAAAATTGTAAAGTTTTGATCCTTTAGTTGTCAGGCGATGTGGCAGTTCCAATGATGTAAGGGACTTTTGACCTCTGAGCTATATATGACAGAGGGGAGACTTGAGTTCATGAGGTACCTTAGAAGGGCGTTCTGCACATCATGGTATTTGAAGCGTTGCATATCTGGCTCATTGAAGGGACTAAGCTAATTGGTGTATGAATACCTAATTACTTGAAGGGCTATCTTTTAAACTTTATACACCGATCTCCGAGCTATATATTATTAATTCAAAGGGGACTTAAAAATCCGAATTTTGCAGAGTTTGAAGCGTTGGGTATCTGGCTCATCGAACGGGCCAAGTCAATTGCTGTATGAAGCATTGCATATCTAGTTACTCGAAAGGACTATCTTTCAGGCTACATACACCAATCACCAAGCTATATATGATAGAAGGTGCAAAAATTTCGACTTGCGAGCCGTAATGTATGACACAAGGGGTAATTATGGTGTTTGAAGCATTGCATGTCTGACTCATTGAAGGGGTTAAGCCTATTGGTGTATGAAGAATTGAAGGGGCTATCCTGATGCGGGTCATATCAAGTATTATTTTTCAAGTCATAGAACAGGTTCCCTGCGTCCCTCGTTCAACACCGTCAAGGAACACGGAAGTGAAGCCTGGCTTAGTATAATAAAGGTAGCGAAAGCAAAATTTTTCAAGTTTACAGATGAATTCTTTGATGCATGACAAATTGTGACTTTTGTCTAGGAGTAGTACCAATCAAAAATCGACGAAACCCCCTCAAAAAGTCGTGACGGTTTTCTGAGACCGTTTTTCCGAGAATAGACCTGATCTTATTATAAGCATATAAAATGCTAAATCATTCCTATGGGAATTTTATACGTGGATGCCGCACTGCAATAGAAAACATGAAAACAAGTTGGCTTCTACTTAAGTGGATATAAGAGCCACATTTTTTTGCATGTTTGCTAATCATTCATTCATAATTCTCCTATAGTTTTTCTACTGAATGGGCGGGTCCAAATCGGGCCGAAACAGATAAGTAAGATGAGTTGATTCATGCAGGGTAAGATCTCATCCTTCTATATGGGACACTCCCCGTCCATACTCCACGCCGAACTTATCGCTTAATTCTCCTGCCTCTCCCTTCTCATCCACTTCTCCCCTCCCCGCAACTGGTTCTCTCTCAATCTAAGACCCCCACTCATTAATTTTATCGTTCAACGAATCCTCACCTTTAAACACGCTTTAAGTTTCCCTTATCCCACATCTCTTTTCTAAGGATGCCGGGACACATCAACCTTCAGGAACATGATGTACATGATGTAATGGACCTTACCGCAAAGCAGTCACTGCGTTCCCCTTTCATGACTGATCCCTCCTCCCCCTCTTCGTATGATCTGAAATTCTATCAATGCTTCCTCATCCTTTCTTCATGGTATGATTTCCAGTCGTCCTCATCCTGCAATAAGCTCCGATCTATTAAAAAGAGCTCCGATTCCTTGGTGAACTCCAAACCGCTCTCCTTCTCCGAGTGTAGGCTATACCCGGCTCACTCACTTTTTCCTCTTTTCACGCTTCTCACCCGCTCCCCTGTCTATCTATTTGTATACTGCAATACTGACGGTTTATCCGTTCACTATTTTCTCTTCCTTTCCCACCGAGCTTTCAAAAATATCCGGCTTTTCCATTCTGTCTCTCTCTAGATCACAAACTCCCACTCAAACAATCATGAAAAAAACACGTTAAACTATGCCCTATCCACCTATTTCGACAATATCACCAAATTTATATTCATTTTTATTGTCTCCAATCGCTCACTTCAATCCCATAACCCTAAGTATGATCGCAAGGCTCGTCAATTCAATTAGAAAAAAAAAATAATAAATAATAAATTTTTAATTTACTGGCGATGCTAATTTGCGCGCGAAAACTCTCTTCCAGTTTTTCTTGACTATCGTACTGTTTTCTTTCTCCTCTTGGTTCGGCGATGCCCATCAAGATGATTTGATTTTTCGAAGAATTATATTTGCTGATAAAATACGAATTGCGTCGGTAGGCGTAGGAAATGTGATACTCATTTCTGACGTCACTGCTTATCATCTCCGCCACGCAGAGCATAGTTTTTTGTGTTTGTTTTTTGTCACCGCAGTGGATAGCTCGTGGCTCATAGCTGTAAGGTGCTGTTTTTGAGTCCGTAAGCAACTCAACTGACCTCGCGTTTTTCGATGCAACAGTTTTTTGAGGACTGCTTTCGTTTGGAAATCGGTTTTGCACATTTTTGGCAGCGAAATAAGTTGAAGACAAAATTTTCTCCCATAATGCGATTCTGTCGGTAATACCCATTTGCTCTAATGGGTCCAAACAGTGGTCTGACGCTGAAGGTTGAAAAAACGAAATGGACAGTCGGTTTAATTAATTTTAAGCTGAAAAGGGATAAGAAGCCCTCTTCGTTTATGTACTCGTATTTGTAAATTTTTCTGACAAAAATCGATTAGTCTTTATTGCCCCAAAAAATTTATCCAAGTTTCCATCGCCATAATGTTTAAACGGTGATCCTCCCTCTTAAATGTGTGGCTTGAAGGTTGGAATTTTCTGAGTACTCCTTCCAGTCAAGTTATCTTCATGATATTTTTAAGTACACAACTTCCAACCCTATCTAGAGTTGAATAGTAGAAATTTTCTGAGTATCCCTACTGATGAATTTCTTTCAAAAGACCCATCCAAATGTTTCCCCTCTTCAATACCCTGGAATGATAGCAACTGTTTTTCTCAAATAACCCCCCGTCAAAGTAAGATTTTTTTTCTTGTCCCACCCACCGCTTTGTTATTTCAGCACTTTTCCTTATATTTATATTTGTTAAATACCTATTGTGAATATCTTTGCGAAGCCGTTTTTCATTTCTCGTTGTATTCGATAATCTTTCTTAACTTCATTTTTTGTATTCATGAAGGCTTACAATGAAAGATGATGAATTTCTTTAAAAATAATGTGGAATGAAAATTCACAATACCTTGATCCTCGAGTGATTCGAAAAGTTCGGATATTTCAACCTCATCTTTGAACACAGTAACAACCATCGCCCGGTGAATATATTTCTCAAGCAGGAGAAAGTTAATTGCGAAGAAAATTATGAAGCGGTAATTCATCTTCGGAAAAATTATCGTCTCTAATGTTGGTTGAGACGAAAATTTGATTTTTAGAATCCTAGACAATGATGTTTAAATAGTTGGTGGGTACGGTAAACACATTTTTATTCACTATAATTTCATTTGATGAATTCGATACTGTGTAGTCGTAGAGTATTCTTTTTGAATCGAATATACGCAGTATTCTTTCATAAAGGAACCGAAAATATGTACCACAATCCATCTCACTTGGCTAAGAACATTTTCCAGTCTCCTCTATTCTCCCGCTCTGCTATTTAGGTCAAATCCATTGTGTCGGTCTGATGAGGTCAACCTCTGATGATGTCACATTCTGATAAGCTCACGCACTCTTCCCCCTTAAGGGCATCCATCTTTTCGTGTACTCTTCAATAGAAGGATTCGCATTCTCAACTATCACTCCATCTGCTCTTTAGTTAAAATTTTGTAAGTTCTCGTGATGTGGTCCCCTCTACTTAACCTTACATTCTCCTCCTTCTCCAGGTCAGTCATCTCAATATTTTTCGAAGTTCCTCCAATGTCGCATTATGCTACATTAATTTAGTTATAAGTGTTGTCAACACACTTCCTTAGACTTCTTCGTAATTAAATAAATTCGTGGAATTTGGTTTGGGCTGTCCCAGTCTAATTTATATGCAACATTGGAAATCATACAACTATCGATTTCGTAATTCATCCTATCACCTGTTTAGAACAGATAAATTAGTAATGTAACTCAGCAAAATGATGGATTTCTTGTCTTCGGACTCCTCAAAGAGAAAAACTGCGTGCGGAGTGAAGTAACTCTGCGTGATGAAGTAACGGACTTTAAATTCCTGCTTGTCGATAACTATGCATTGTATGACTTCTTCGTTCCACTCGTATTCTCGATACTTTTTGGAGTAAAACAGAATGGGGAGGTGGAGTAACGCATTTTCAGAAATGCATGAAGACTGCAGGAGTGCATTTCTTAAGGTCTTGTCATTTAGAATCAATTCGAACACTCGTTGTAGTTCTTTGAAGCCGGCTTGAAATTTGTGGCGTATATTAGAATCTTTTTGCGTTTGTTCTAAAAAAATTGAAAAAAGTTTCAGTATAATAACGTTACAAACACGTACAAAAAGTAAACACGCTACCACGGTTTCGAGCCGAACTTGCGTCTCATAATTGGACGGAGAAAGAAGAGACTGACAAACGATGTGGGCAGAGAGAGATGGATTTGTGAACAGTATGAATTTGATGGGAGCATGAGAGCGTAAAGAGGCGTTTTCGTTGAGGCTGGTGAGAGTGGGAGGTAAGTAATGAAGTACTGGAGGTTGATGATGAGGTCGATAGAGTTGGGGTGACGACCACCGGTTTCAAAAGTGAACTGAAGCTTGTTATTGATTGAATTGAGGAAGGGAAGGAGGATCGGGCCCATTCTAGATACAGAGGATATCGATGTAAGAACGAGAACGATAGGATCGCTGTTAAAGAGTTTCTCCCCAATAGAAATCCTTAACCCACTGAGTCTTCTCCCCCTCAAGAGATAAAGAAGACCAACTCCAATTAAGCAATCTAGGCTACGGATCAAATATTATATCTAGAATATCGATCGCGTTTTACTGCGCCTACCCCTAGCTCAAGTACGCGACCTCTCTTTATCAAGAAGAAGCTCGGAGACAATAATTTCTTCCGGTGCGGTTATCAGGAACCTACACACATATAGAGGTAACTTTGCCACTCCTACTGCGTCCAGTCTTGACGCTTGCAACCGGAGCGGAGGCCAACCTTTAATAACAATCCAAAAAACGCGCGATCCCTTTACGCTTCGGTCCCATGGTTATACAGGTGAATAAGAACCAGTAAAGTCCATCCCTCGCCCAATACCATCGAGGGCTCACCACAGACTTCAAATCCACTTCCCTCTCTTCAATTCATAGGAGCTTACAGAAAAAATCAGGAACACGATCTTCCTCCTAACGTCGTTCGACGTCAAATCCATGGTCACCTACAAATCAATGAAGGAGACCATCTGTCAAGTAATTCTGCTCCTCAAGAATGGCGGTCGCCATCGTGATCTGAGTTCAAACATTTAATCAAAACCTTCTCGAAAAAGAACGTAGAAAATCAGTGAATCAATTTCCTGATCATTTGCCAGTGGGCAACCCTTTCTCTCCATTGGTAGTGGACGTATACGAGTATTTTAACAATCGTGTTCTGACGACATTCTCCCTCCCTGAAACTGACTCGATTCTCCTAACCACAACTTCCTTCACCTACTCAACTTTATCAACAAAATCGGAAAAAATGAAAGACCACCTCAAATTTTTAAAAACCATGCACGCGGGTGTTCCCCAGAACTCTATCTTGGGCCCTACTTTGTAGAACATCACATTTAACGGCCTATTCAAAACGAAACTGCCACCAGGGGTTGCCGCTCATATGTTAAGCCGACGACGCAATGGTGGTCGGCTCGGCCGAGGAGGAGGAGACCAAGATGAAGGAGGCCATTGAGGCTGTAACCCGTTGGATCGAGCTTGGCAGTTGATGAGACAGAGGCCATTGTTTTCACATTCCGTCGAAAGTTTAATCCAGCCATATCCTGTCTGCAAGGTGTGGACAGCAAGAATAAGTCCCTGGGGCTCCGGTTGAGCTTCCGCCACCATTTTGAGAAAGTAGCGGTGGTGATACGTTTGTCGAACCAAGGAGGACCAAGAGAAGTTATAAGAAACCTTTATATACGTGCAGCAATGTGAGTCCTCCTTCATGGAGCTCCACTGTGGGCCGACTTAAGAAATATTGAGTACATAAGAAGAGAAATGGAACAAATCCAACGAAGAGTTGCGCTTAGGTGTGTTAGTGTCTACCGCACTGTACCGACGCACGCTCTTTACTTATTATCATGGACAACAACAATTGATCTGCTGGCAGAACATCGAGCAGTGGTGTTCGAGGCGAAAAGGAAGACAAGGACCATCCGACGAGACTTGCAGGTCAAGCAGTGCCAACTGAACAGAGCGAGTCGCCCAGACAGGAAAGGGCGAGTGGACTCACGTGTGGATGGGCCAAGACCATAGCCAACTGAATTTCCATCTCACACAAATGATGAGCGACCATGTGTGTTTCAACAGGGAAAGTTGAACAATAGTCGTGATCACACTGGGGTTAAGAGCGGGATGATAGACCACAGCATACTTTCTTTGAGTCTGAGGCAAGGAGACGTGAGCGAGGTGAGCTGAAACGGTCTCTCCTTGAGATTGGTGAAGATGAAGAACTCACCCCAAGCAAACTGGTTCCATACACGCTAGAAATAACACAGGTATGGAATCACATATCTACATTTGCCGTTAAAATAATGAAGAAGAAAATGGACGTGAAATGGGCGCGGTAGATATAATCACGTCACCATTTTCCGTGCTGCTGCTGCTGTTGCTGCTGCCACCAAGATGAGAACAACCAAACACAGGGCGCTTCGGGAGGGAAGCGCTAAAAAAAGAAGGGTTAAAAAAAAACACCAAATACAAGAAAAGGAAGAGAAGCCAGATCCGCGAAGCACTGCTGGTGAGTTCCTAGCGAGTGGCTGAAAGCTCTGATGGTGGAGGAGTAGATACGCGTGCGTCCATGATACAGGACTACCAGAATCGCAGGTTGAGTGCTGAGGACTCCTCCGGTCAGTATATTAGATCCTTGTAGTGCCTCATTGAAGGACATTACACAGAGCGCGGACCTTGAGGAGAAAATGGATCTAAACCAATTCTCAATTCGGGCCCTCTGAACTACCGATGTAATGCCGTAAAGGATGGACACCGGTGTTGAAGGTGTGGTTTGTGAGGGACCACTTTGGGCGTGCGTGTATGCTCATACGCCCCTGTGTTAAAGGCGACAAGCGCGGTAAAAAGGTTGAGTCTTTTCTTTTCTAGCCTCTTGAGATAATAGCTATGTTTCCAGGCTCCTCCTCAATCCTTAAACTCTCATCTTATGTACACTCTGATTGTAAAAAAACAACCTTCTGGAAATTCAGCAAATCCTACTTCAACATCAGCCCTCTTTCCCCTACCAATTTTTCCCTAGTTCTCTCCAGTTCGTCCTAGAACAGTACTACCTTCTACAAACAAATGTTACACTAGGCCTGCCTCACGTTCATAATCCTCCACACACTCGACCATGACTGCTCCAAATTTACAAAATAAATCTCAAGAGACTTTAGGTTTAAGTTAAGGGCTATTTTTTCCTACCTCTAGTTTCTCCTCTGTAAGAAGTAAGTTTTGATTTGAAGAAGCAAATAAAGAGTCGACAATTTTTCAGGGAATAAAATTAAGATACTTCTAAACGGATGATGGACCATCAAGTCGCAGCCAAGCTAGCTCTGCGTCATCCTTTTCCCGATCGGTAGAATCCGCCTAATTTGTGACGAAATACTTATAGGTACCTACCAAATGAAATTCGTTCTTCGACATAATAATCTTCGACACTCTTATCTCCGATTTCGGTGAAGAAAATTGGTTGACCCTCGACAATCGCAGATAAAGAGATATTTCTTTCACCATTTCTAGTAAACAAGAACCAAGTTAGAGGTTTATATCCGTAAGATAAAAAATATTCAATGATTTCCACGCGGTTTTCATCCGTTTGAGATCCTAGACAAGGAATCAAAACTTCGTACGAGTCTCTTTGAGTGGACATCACTATTCGATGTTCGGTTATGAGATGAATATTTTCAAAACTAAGAAAAGAAGAGTCTAGCTGATAATGTAGTTCGAAGTTTTCGTATAAAGCTTGATGCGAAGCTTGTCTGACTACATTGTCCGATTTGTCTACTACTTCGATATTTTGCTCTTTGAAATAGGACGAACTGAGTACATCCTCGCAGATGAGTTTTCTCGCCTCTTGACTTAATGCTTGAAGTGACCGAAATTTATCCTTTTCATACGACGATGCTGAATCTGAGTATGTCCAAGAACAATAGGTAGATACTTTTGTGAATATAAACGAACAATAATTTGCGGATTCATTTGGCACAAAATACGAGCTTACATTTTTTCTTCCAAGAAACGTAGTACGGTTCGAGGAGCACTTGCGATATTTCGGTGACAACGTATCTTGAGCAATATAGTTTATCGCAAAGGGAAAAAATGGTGAGTAGAATTCGTAAAAAACGCATGAAAAGCATCTGCGTTGATTCTGATAATCAAAAAAAGTTTTACGATATTACGTTTTCCCTATTAGTGTTCAACCTAAATATTATTTGTTTGTTGTACTCGTAGTTTACTTGGTGCGACGATAAATTCGAGAATGTGTTTAAAAGTAAGGAGTGCGCTACTACTTGAACACAACTGGGACAACAAAATTGTAGGTCGGGTAGCAATTCCACTTTAGTCACAAAACGATTGCTTCTGTTTCAAAATCACTTGACTCGGCAATTTTTGCCTCTTTTATCGGGAGGTTTTTCGGGAAAAATATCCGCCGTCCGGCCAGCCGCTGACTCTAAAATTTTTTGTAAGTCTCCCTCCTACCCTCCCTATCATATATAGCTTGTAGTTGAAAGTCAAAATTTTTCTGAGTCCCCTTTCTCGTTTCCAAATACCTATCATTGTAACCGCGAATTCCTCCTTCAACTCTACAGTAATCTAATTCTACAGTTCTCAATTTACACCCACTCCGAACAACCTTGAAATTTCTGCACTCTATCCAATCTTCTGGGCTTCAGCTGCCCTCACCCAACATAATTAAGCCTTTCTGTCGCTTCAATCCCATCTAGGCACTCGTCTCAAACTTAGGCCCTTACTTTCTATTTTTCAACTACTCCTCCTCTGCGTTAACCCCTATCTCTGACATTCATCTAAGCCTTACTGAGATCCCCAAAACGCTAACTTTATGTAAAAACAGCACATTAATAAAAAACTCGCGGGTTCTGTAACGGAGTTGAACGAGGGGATCCTGTTAAAATTGTAAAATTTTGATCCTTCAGTTGTCAGGCGATGTGGCAGTTTCAATGATGTGAGGGACTTTTGACCTATGAGCTATATATGACAGAAGGGAGACGACTTGAGTTTATGAGGTATCTTAGAAGGGCGTTCTGAACATCATGGTATTTGAAGCAATGCATATCTTGCTCATTGAGGGGACTAAGCTAATTGGTGTATGAAACATTGCATATCTAATTACTTGAAGGGCTATCTTTTAGGCTTTGTACACCGATCTCCGAGCTATATATTGATAATTCAAAGGGGACTTAAGAAATCTGAGTTCTGCAGAGTTTGAAGCGTTGGATATCTGGCTCATTGAACGGGCTAAGTCAATTGGTGTATGAAGCATTGCATATCTGATTACTCGAAGGGACTATCTTTCAGCCCACATACACCAACCACCAAGCTATTATGATAGAAGGGGCACTTGGAAAAATTTCGACTCGCGAGCCGTAATGTATGACAGAAGGGGTTGTCGGGCTCATTGAAGGGGCTAAGCCAATTGGTGTATGAAGAATTGAAGGGGTTATCCTAATGCGGGTCATACCATGTATTATTTTTCAACACATAGAACAGGTTCCCTGCGTTCCTCGTTTAACACCGTCAAGGAACACAGAAGTAAAGCCTGGCTTAGTATAATAAAGGTAGCGAAGGCAAAATTTGTCCGTCCTCAAAATAGGTCAAGTCTACAGATGACTTCTTTGATGACAAATTGTGACTTTTGTCTAGGAGTAGTACCAATCAAAAATCGACGAAAAACCGTCAAGCCGTGATGGTTTTCCGAGACGGTTTTTCCAAGAACAGACCTAATCTTATTACAAGTGTTATGCCGAATTCGTGTAATTGCCGAATTTGCGGATTCGGCAACGGCTTTGAAGAATTCGTGCACTCAACTCGTTTTCGGGTCTCCTGAAGAAGAAAAAGCTCCAGAAGGTCATTAAAAGTTGAGTCACAGCATTAGAGAACCGTTTTGCAGATAAACTTGATCATTAAAACTGTATTAGGAGGTTATCAAACCGTTCAAAGCGTCCTGTACTGAAACAACTTCAGAAAAGGATTTGAGCAGGAATAAACTCTCGCAAAAAACTACTTGTCTAATTTGATCAGATATTCTTGGACAGACTTTATGACCATTGAAATTCTTTTAAAAACACTTGAGAGAGACTAAAATTCGATTAGGAAAGCTTCGAGTTCACGAATTCGGCTTCGGCAATGCCGTTGCCGAATCCTTGAATTCGGCAAAAAAGCTGCCGATTCCACGGATAGGGCACATTTTTTTTTCTAAGAGCTCATCAGGAAAGTTCTAAGCGAGTCTCAAAGTTTCAATGCCTGAATCTTAGAAGCAGGAACCTGGATAACACGTGTGTAGTTCGTGTTGCATATGTGGGTCGTTATATTATTAATAATAGAAACATGCATGGACGTGTAGGGTTCCAGGGGTAAAATCAATTGACGAGAGCTACCTTAGTGATAGATCCGTATGGTGTAAACCTTGAGAAGCATTATCTGCGGTTGTCCACAGGGCTCGGTCCTTGGCCCTGTGCTGTGGATCGTCTCCTACGACAGCCTACAGCCTGTTGCAGAAGCTCGATTCTGAGGGAGTTGAGAATTTTGCTTATGCCGACGATACCATGATGGTCATTGGGGCAAAGGACAAGAGATCTCTTCAGCATAAAGTTACAAAGGCCGTCAATATTATGAGAGACACCCTAGCGATGTTGAATCTCGCCATAAATATCGGCAAAACCGAAATAATTGTCATCGGCACAACCCTGAAAATTCAAGTGACAATTGGAAATACAACCATTGAATCCTTAGATAATATGAAGTACCTTGGAGTCAAGGTCGATTGGAGACTAGATTGGGGGGCACATCTTGCTTACCTACGGGAAAATATCTGGAAAAACTCGGTCAAAAATTCTGAGTCTGCGTCAAAATATTTATGGTTACTCCACAAAAGCTCGTACCGTCATGCTCAGAGGAACAGTATTTGCATTCTGCCTCTATGAGTTATATGCTACGGTCAGCATAGTCTATTTAAGAAGAAGAATATTCAGCATCCACAGAACCTCTAATCTGCGTATAGGTAGGCTACACAAACAGCCTCCTATCTCGGTTCGTGCGCCATAACAGGTCAACCTCCTACGGTACTACAGTTGATTGCGCGTTCAATCCTCACCTCAGCGAAGAAGAGTTGGTCGATTTTGTGGAGAGAGCAACAATCTCCCATTGCCGACTTATCTGGACTCGGAGATTTTCCGAGTCTGGCAAAAGTGGTGGGATGACAGCAAATCCAGCCGTTAGACGGACAGCTGCATTCCCAAAATGAGCTACACGGTACCAGATACACACTTCTTTTTTTCGCAGCCCCTTAAGGGGTATGGTTCTTTCATGGTATATCTACCGCCAGAAAAAGTGCCCTCAAGGAGATGCCTTACGTATCCCACTTGTGACGAGTCAGCAGAATACGTTATCAGGTTCTGCCCCCAGTTTTCTGCTGGCCGGCCGGTGGAGCTTGATTGGGCACGCCAAAAGGACCAGCAGTACTTGAAGGAAACTGTGCAGGAGTTATGGGAAATTGAAAGAGCAGTGGCTCGAGCGCGAAGACAGGTGAAAGAAGATCCTGCAGTGTAGAAGGCTGGCCAACTCAAGACCGCAAGAATGGAAGATCCAGTATATCCCCTCCCTTTCCGTACTGGCTAATAAGTCACTAGCTGATATATGCACTGCATAGGTGGAGGAGTGGGGACTTCCCAGAGCAGAAGAAATTAGAGTAGGATTACTTGTAAGAAGTTATATAATGTCGTTTATAGTTAGTTTCTCTCCGCCTGTCCGTGACAACTGACATTGTAATCTTACCGGTAGGGTATAGGTAATAAATTACCCCCATCGGTTGGATTAGGTGGACAAGAAAAAAAAACTGGTTTGTCAACACACAAGTTGGTGCCAAAGTAACTGGGACATCATCGGACTATTCTTCGCTCCCTATCCCCAAGCTAGTTTGTCACCTGTAATTCAACAGCTCCGAAAGCTCTTGCGTAGTTTTTCCTTCTTTTCCTGATTGTATCCAGAAATTCACCACAGATCGTCTCAAACAGAATTCAAGTATACTCACGTTATTGCAAGACTAGGGACTGACCGCACATCATAACCCTCCTGATACAAAACCAAAAAACGCAGTTAATTTGAACGATAAATTCTCCTGAAGTATTTTATTTAATATTCTTCCAAGTTATTGTTTAGATACCAGTAATAATTAGTACTCGTAAGTCATCGACCAACTTGTTGAAGATATACGAAATAATTTCATTTGGCTACAATATTTTTATAAGCGGTAACCCAATTATTATTGGATGATACAGGCGTTAAGATTTGGATAGGTCAAAAATAGGCACATTCTTAACATAGATTTCTGCATGAATCTCATTATTCTGATCTCGAAATAGAAAAACAGATCTTTCTTTCGCATTGTATCCCCATCCAACGTAGAAATTTTCAGACTTATCGTTCATATTGTCGTACACTCTAAACCTGAGTACATCTTCATTCCATTGGAGGTCCATGTACTTTCCAGAACGAAAAAACACCTTCTCTTTGCGTAAATTATAATCAATTCCGTCCACGCTAGAATCCAGTTGAAGAAGCAGAGACCGGAAATAACTGGTGTCGAGTATGAGAGCGATGAGTCGATCTTTTTTACTTTCATCCAGACGAAGTAGAGGATTTTCTTGATTGGTGTTTATTTGACCTGCAGAGAGAAGAGAATTTGAGCTTTCAATCCCAAAGAAGAATGGAATTCAGCAGGGAAGGCGTTTCATGGAGGGGTTTTAGAGAAAATTTCTGTCCGAAAATCTTACCTAACTGTAACCCGATTTAGGGACTTCCAGAAATTCCGAACTTGGGTCCCTTATAGAGGAGGGAATTGAGAAAATTTCCACCTCTGAGCCACATAATATTGGGATGGTACTTAAAAGAAGTTCAATTACTGTGGAGTCGGGAGTTGAAATTTTCTACCCTCAAGCTGTACATACATATATTATGGAGAGAACTTGGAAAAATTTCTAGCTACGATCCCACAGACAATGGGGCAAGCAGGAAGATAGGGGATGCTGTCAGTCAGAAATCTTTCCCCCACTGAACTGCGAAATTTACCTTAGAATACCGTCATAATTACGAAAAAAGTGAAGCATTACATAAAATTTTCCCTCGAAAATTTTTTTTGTATTAAACTTTGTTCAAACTTTCCCTCGAAAATTTTTTGAAAATGTCATTAATAGAAGTGGGATTCGGAAATGTCGAGCTTCGAGCCCATATATGTGAGGAAAGTATGGGCTCAGAAATCGAGGTAGTCCATTGGAGTATTCACGCGGGGGGGGGGGGGGGGTACGGTAACTGACATAGTTACCAAAAACTTATTTAAGAATATCCTCAATTCCAGGTAATTAAAATGAATATTATACTTTTTTCAACCTAAATTTCACAGATCTGTTGCAAAAGGTTTCCTGTTTTCCTCAACTAAAGGGGTGGGGTTACGACCTGGTTTTCAGATGAAATTGGGAGGGGGCTATAAGTGCTAGCCCCAAATGCACCCATCAACCACCGGTCCCCCCCGATTAGCAGTACAAACATAATGTCGGCTATTCTGTTCCCAAATTTACTTATACAAGGGTACGACCAGAAAGCCCTCAACTTATTGACCCAGCGAGGATTATTTCTTTCCAAGTATCGTTATTTCCTTATCCTAGCAAAAAAGTAGGCGGGAAATCGAGAAAAACACTGCAATGGGAGATATATCTCCCTCCTCCCTATCTTCCCCACTGAGACCATCAAATTGTTGTGGAAATCTTCTTTCCAGGTCACTCATTTTAAATAGTTTTGAAAGTACCTGATAGCAGTCGTTGTTCTACGTATTTTTCTTCTACACCAAAGTCATTATCGACGAAATCGATCACCTGTAACGCCACCCGTTCCATGACTGCGACGGGTACTAAATTTCTGGTCATGTCTCTTTGGTGTACAAAAAACATATCCTTCTTATAACCGTACGAGATGAAAAACTCAACAAGCATTCCTGAAGAATCTTCTGCTAAGCAGGGAAGCACGAGCTCTTGCAGAAAAGATGACGAGGTGATATTCATCATGACCGTAGGATAGATCAGTTCGGGTTCAGAATTTGGATGTTCCTCGAAATAGTGCAGTTCGTAACTAGTCGGATGAGATTGACGTAAAGAAAATCGGACAAAAATATCACGTTTGTTAGCCTCTTGCATACCCTCTTTCTGGAAAAAACTCGTCTGAAACATATCGGTGCACAAGGTCGCACGGATTTCTCGATTTAATACAGAAAGTGGATTTTCCATAGGTTCGTATTCTGAAAAAAAAAAAAAAGGCAATTCATAATTTTGGTACAGGAAGAAGAAAAAGTACTAGTATGATTTGACAATTCATCCTTAAGATTGATCCAAGTGTATGAGTCGGTCAAGAAAACTATTTAGCCCAGCCAGATTAGGTTTTGAAATGAAAATAAATGCCGGCAAAGGTTTTTTTCGTGGATTATGTTTAAAATGGTCTCCTGATAAACATACTAAAAGTCCACAGCGATCAGAGAGCGGGCTCTCCCCCAAAGGGGGTCAAAGTACCACAAAGATTAGTTTTCTGAGAATAAATCGAAAACTAAGCATCAGAGAAAAAAAAGTTTCGAACAAAAGTTGTTCCTCAACAAATTTCCTATAAATTTCACTGTATGTATGTCAACTTGACCCAAAAACTCGAGCTGAAAAGTTGGTTTGAAAGTTGAGAGATTTTCTAAAATTTTTGATTTTAGTGTTAGTGTAGTCAAATTAGACAGGTTTCGGGAAAAAAAAGAACATTGCGACATAGTAAAGGTCTGATTGCTGGAAATGGTCAAGAATGAAGTCCAAAACAACATACTAACTTCTTCGCGTTTTTCCCCAAGAGCATCTTTCTTATGGGGGTTGAAACCCCCTCAAAATCAGTTTTTTGTAAATATCCCGCTTAATACGCATTTTACAGAAAAAAGTCATGAGTCAAAAATTATTCCTCGTGAAATCCAGGCAAACTTGCTGAATTTCTTATTGTTCCAGGCGATATAGGGAATTATACCAAGAAGCTTGTTATCTCTTGTTTCTCCGTTTTGATAATTGCAAGACTCATGTAGTCAATCCCTCACCGCAAAACAAGCTTCTCGGGAGATCGCCTGAAATGGCGGAGCAAGTTTGCCTGACCCAATCGACTATCAACGTGAAACCCTCATGCGACTACGCCAACTTTGACGAGGAGCGCGTTATTCTCGGATTTGTATTGCGGCGGTTCTTCTTGAATTTGTGGGAGCACACAACAATAACAAGCTTCTTGGTGACATTCCTTCCATTGCTCGAAACAATTCCACGCGTTAGCCCACTTCAATTGTACGCCGGTCGAAGTCAAAATCTCACCGCGAGTCCACAACAGAAGACCACATCCATTCCCACCATCGCTTAAAACAACCAGAATGGAAAACTTGAGAGCATAACACAGCAAAAACGTAGCACACGAAATTCAGCATGTTTTCAGTCCGAAAATGTAGCACGACATGCTGGCCTGGCCTGGCATACAGCCCCCTCATAAGGTTGGAGGGGGAAGAAGACCAGCACGAACGGAAGACTCTACGGCACAACCCAGTACAAACGAATCCACCCACTCCAACTAGAAAAATCGAAATGGGGGAAGGGCTCGCATATTTACAGCCCCCCATTCAGCCTTTTACATATCATACATGCATAAGAAACGATTTTTAAAATGTCTGTCCATGTATGGAAAACTTCATTTTCATGTATGATTATACCTTTCTCAAAATAATATCGTGCTTAATTAAAACTAATAAAATTAGTATACGTTTCATTGTATGTACTAGCGACATATTAACGTTACCATTCACGGATTTGCATGGCGGAGGCTCAATTTCCATGAATTTTTGAGCTAATCATCACGTGTAGGTTAGAAATGAAATACGTAGTCCGATAGGAGATTTCACGAGGAATAATTTTTGACTGATGACTTTTTTCTCTAAAATGCTTATTAAGTGGGATATTTACAAAAAACTGATTTTGAGGGGGTTTCAACCCCCATAAAAAAGATGCTCCTTGGGAAAAACGCGGAGAAGTTAGTATGTTGTTTTGAACTTCACTCTTGACCATTTCCAGCAATCAGACCTTTACTATGTCGCAATATTATTTTTTTTTCCAAAACCTGTCTAATTTGACTACACTAACACTAAAATCAAAAATTCTAGAAAATCTCTCAACTTTCAAACCAACTTTTCAGCTCGAGTTTTTGGGCCAAGTTGACATACATATAATAAAATTTATAGGAAATTCGATGAGGAACAACTTTTGTTCGAAACTTTTTTTTCTCTGATGCTTAGTTTTCGATTTATTCTCAGAAAACTAATCTTTGTGGTACTTTGATCCCCTTTGGGGGAGGGCCCGCTCTCTGATCGCTGTGAACTTTTAGTATGTTTATCAGGAGACCATTTTGAACATAATCCATGAAAAAAACCTTTGCCGGCATTTGTTTCCATTTATTCTTATTTTTAAGCCTAATCTTCCTCGGTTAATTCACGCAAGGAATGTGACGTGGGTATTGGTGATGAGGAAAAGCTATGGCTATTAGAAACAGTGTTGTGCTGACCCGGCAAGGCAGACCGCCAAGGTTTTATAGGGACCGCGAGAAAATCCTTGAATTAACCTTGAGAGTTTTAGGGATCGGTCGAGCTAGTTACGTGGCCTAAGAATTCAAGTCTAGCAACTAGTCCAAACTAGAAAAGAGACGTTTGCGGTGTCATTTGCGGTGGAAGCCCATATGGGTCTTCCAAATAGTCAAAATTGGAGAAGAGACGTTTGTGGTTTCCTTTGCGGTAAGAACCCAGATAGTCCTGCAAAGAGTTCTAATTGGAGAAAGGGCGTTTGCGGTGTTATTTGCCATTAACTTGCAAATATTTGTGGAAATAGTCCAAATTGAAAGAGAGACAATCGTAAATAGTCCCGCAAACAGGACAGATTTTAAGAGAGGCGTTTTTGATTTAAGAGCCCAAATGGGCCCTCAAATTGTCCGAACTGGAAGAGTTGTTTTGGCTTTGTCATTTGCGGTAAGAGGCCAAACCATCCTACAAATAATCCCAATCGGAAAAGAGACGTTGCGATGTCATTTGCCCCAAAATCGCAAATAGTGACGCGAATAGTACTGTCATACTGCCCCAACCGGGTTGCCGGATACCCTACCAGAAAAGACCTGCGAAAAAATTCTGAAAGGTGATCATGAGAGTTTAAGGACCCAACGAGCTGATTACCCGACCTCATCTGCACGACACTGATTGGAAAGACAGCTGAAATTAAATTTCCCGTCATTCAGTGCAAAATATTGAGTCTAGTCGTTGTCTGAAGTTCTTGAAACTGTTGGAATTGGAATAATACTATGTCAGTTTTGTCTCACACCGTACATAATGACTAATCGCACGTATTTCACTCAATCAATAATAATTTTATTCAAATTTACCTGCATGTTTTAATTTAAAATTAAAGAAAGTAGTTTCCAGTACGTCTCTCGATCCAAAATTTGTCACAATGTATCCTGTGACTTTGACATAAGCACAACTAAAGAAAACTGACGCTAATAAATTCATTCTATGAATGGTACCTACTCTGTGATCTTTGACTTAAATTTAAGGAAGCACAACACGTTGAAATTCGAATTTACTCGTACTCGACACTTGTGCAAATGCAGTCAATTTCTTACTCGTGTCCTTCTTATGTGAATCTAATACCCACTAGTCTACGTGAATGCATTAGTGATACTTCATACATCATCGTTCCAACAATCATTGTGTGTAGAAATTTCGATATGAAATCATGTTTCGAACATGTGCTCATATTTATACTCATCGATATATATTTCTGCAGACGTTTAGTCGTAGATTTTGAACAACCTATTTATATCGAAAATCTGTATCGTAAATTGAACAAGGCAGGTAAGCACTATAAATTTTGAAGCATTTCAAATTCTCTTTTTGGCAATTTTTTTTTCCTATGGCCATATAGCCTAATCTGGTATATACAGATTGTCATGTACATAGCTATCCTCATCCTACTGAGTACGAAACTCACTCGATAGGCTTGAAAAAAACTAAGCTAAATGATCTTCCCTTCTAGTGAGTCTAGTGACCTGATTATGTATGACATTGACAAGACGCGCTCCTGATCCCATTTTCTTCAATCTATAAGGCGGGAAGAGAGCCAATGAGGCTAATTCTGACGTCACGCTCCATGATCTTGAACAAACTCGACCTACATTGTGAACATCACCCGACTCACGACATATAGTGAAAGAAGACCTCAACCTCTCAGTGAATTTGATATATTCTAAGAACTTAAGAAAATCTTAACAAAGCAATAAAGTGTCTCTGTGAAAGAAATGTGAAACATGATCTTTCTTATTTGAAAAAAGTTTAATTTCTGGTAATTCTTTTTAGCAGAAATTATTCTTCCAAGGTTCGTGGCTCTGACTTATTTTCGAGAATAAAGAACACATCAAAAAACAAAAATACCAGAGTCGCAAAAATGAACATAAGATAGAAATGTCTTCGACCTTTCGACCGACGGTCATCATGATTAAATTTGCGACTCAAGTACCATTTTTATTATTTTTGTGTTCTTCATTCTATTAAAATGCGTCGCACCGCATATTAGAACAGATTGAAATTATTTTCGAGGACATGAAAGAATTTGACTTTCAAAACATAGCCTATGTAAGGACAGAGGACTTAAGGAAGTGTAATTATATGAGGAGGGTAAGATTTGGAAAAGACAAGCTCTATACATTAGGAAGGGAACTTGAAAAACTTTTAACCATTGAGTTGTACATAAGAAGGGGGACTTTAAATTCAGAAGGAGAAAAATAGATTGAAAATCCTCCGTCCTTTTGACAAAACAGGTTCTCTGCTCTTTTGAATCTAACGTTATTGACGAGACAAACCTTGTAAGCTACAAACTTCTTTAAATTATTATTCAATAATATTTTATTTTAACACGAAATTATTCTCCAGGTACAGATTTTGCCATCGAATCGGTCCTTCGAATGGATAATAGTACCCGGTCTGACCTTTGCGACAGCATATTGAGATCTAAATTCTTCTCGGATAAAGGTATCGTTCCCGCTTCGAAGCACATACGACAGCTCCAAGAGACGGCTCGTTATTATCTGGGAAACGATTATGAATTACACTTTCTCCCGGGAAAAACGATGGACTTGGGGAGAATACGGAGTATTTTTCTTGTGGTCGATCACATGGTTACAATGCCCTCATCGGGCACTGACGTCGTGCCGTTGCTTCCTTGCCTGGGTATGATAAGGAGAACTTTGGCGCTAGAGGAGTATTTCGTTTCAGACGGATTTCGAGGCGACTATCATTTCATTTTCCACAAGAACGACTCCGGGAATATCGTTCCCGTTGCGATGACCGAAAAATGTCCGCTGGAGCAATTCATCAATTCTCCGGAAAAGTTGGAAAAATTCTACGCGGATCAACGACAATTATTTGGTGAGCTAGTTATTGCTTAAGTGCTGATGACATCATAGTAACGTTCCTTCTTTTCTTAGCTTAGTACAAGCCTATCTCTCTGAACTTTAGGCTTAGTGGACAAGCAGACTTACTTTGCTCGTTTGCTTCTTAGACTAGAGTATATCCAATTAGTATAATATAATGAGGATCCCTCATACGGTGTATATTAGTCTAATTCTCCCTATATACAATATAGGGCCTATATAGAGCTGGGTAGGCTCTAACAGTATTTCTTAGGTGTTTAGGATCGCCTATTCCCTGATATTTTTTTCCAAGTTCTTTAATCGAGTTAAAGTTAATAATGACATCATAGTATAACAGATAATCACAACAGAAATCCAAATTATTGTAGTACTTACTAGCCACTATTAGGGGTTGGAACTTTTGGCTTAAACGGTTCCGGTTCTAAGAAAGTTTCAGCAGTTTCTATCGATTCCGATTTTTGTTTCAATCAACATGTCAGATTTTTCTGATAAGGCTCCGGTTCCAATTTGGTTCTGGTTCAGAGGAAATTTTCGCGATTCCTATCGATTCCAGTTTCAATAAAAGATTCCGACCCCTAGCCGCTACTCAGTGGTGGGGCCAGCGACGCTGACAAAGGCTCATGTTTGGAGAGGTCGGTTTCTTGCGAAATGTGGTTGGTAAATGGGTAAAGTTTAGGACACCCGCGCTCGTGATTTGCACTTGCCCATGGCGCAGTTGGGAGCTTACAAATGCTTTTGTTTTGTATACGCATTCTCATAAAGTTTTTCAATTCCGTTTTTTTTTTCTAATTCCACTCCGTTTAAAATTTCACAATTCACAAAAAGCCAAAGTTAGATGAGATCAAGAAAACGTCTCGCTTGGACAGTGCATGAGCCATTGCTGAGCGGTCGACGCACAGGGTCCGCGTATGTTATTTGCAACAACCACACGTGTTCTTAAATGGCCAACGCAAATAAAAACGCATTCCTAACAGCCGTCAACTATAATCGCTCACCCACAGTACGTTTCTATATGGCTTTTCCAGTATTTCAAATTGCATTGTATCCTCCTACGTGTTACCAACATTGATCTTATGGGTGCCGCTGGATTGCATACTCATTTTCATTCTGGAGTAGTTTGCCATATGAGCAATGTTAGAAGCACTACCAACTTGATAACATGCAGGAGAATACATATGCAATATGAAATATTGGAAAAGCCCTATCGTCTTCAAACATTTCATACTCCATTTTTGGCTAAATGAGCCGAAAATACCAGAATACTAAGGATACACTGTATTCCCAACATTGCGTTGCTGCGCATGCGCTGGACGGAATTCTGCCATAATACAAAATAGAATGGACGTTTCTGCACTAGACGCTAGCCGCCGTAGAATTACCGGGTGTGCTGCAGGTCTTTGTTTTTGTACGAGTCTAGCTCCAGAGATGAATTCTTCACAGGACCCATTCTTATTTGGTCACTTATGAATCAGAAGCGGATTCAGTTGTCGGACTTGGAAATATTTTCAACTGTTGGACTTGTAAAATTTTCCATTTTCAATTCTTGGACTTTGAAATATTTTCAATTGTTGGACTTGGAATTATTTTCAAATTGTTGGACGTTGAAATATTTTCAACCGTTGGACTTGGATTTCATTTTCAATTGTCGGACTTTGTAATATTTTTGACTGTGGGAGACGATCAAAAATGAAAAATTTAACAAGCCCAAGAAATATGAAAATATTTCAAAGTCCAACAATTGAAAATATTTCGAAGTCAAAGAATTGAAAAGAACAATTTAGAAGTCCAAGAAGTATGAAAATAGTTTAATGTCCAACAATTTGAAAATAATTCCAATTTCAACAGTTGAAAATATTTCAAAGTCCAACAATTGGACATTAATTCCAAGTCCAACGGTTGAAAATATTTCCAAGTCCGACTAAGGTACTGCAGGTATGTGCATCTTTACGAAATCAGCCGGAGGCAGCACCACTCCCATATGCCTCCGGCTAATTTCGTTTGTTTACATTGAAAGATGCACATACCTGCAGTGCCTTAGTCCGACAACCGCGAATCTGCTTCTGATTCATAAGTGACCGAATAAGAATGGGTCCTGTGAAGAATTCATCTCACGAGCTAGATGTTTGTAGAAGACCTGCACACCCGGTAATTCTACGGCGGCTAGCGTCTAGTCGTATCTGCACATCGACGATCCGGAAGAAAGGGTGTTTTTGCCGAAGTAGAAGGATTTCTTTTCCGCAGATTGTGGATATAGTTACGTCCATTCTACTTTGTACAACAGCATCGACTTCAAATCGGTAATCAATAGCCCCAAACTTTTTCCAAGCTACGATCAAGACCATCGATAGTCCCGACAGTTTTTCTGGTACCTATCGGTAGTTTTTCTTGAATAGAAAATGTCGATCAAGAAAAAGGTACCTCTGCTACGGAGGGATAGATACCTTTCTCTTGATTGTCATTTCTCTTTAAAGTCTGTCTAGGAATACATCAGTCAGTATTACCAAATGATGGACGCGACTAGAAAAAATCAGGAATATAATATGATGCTATGACCGTCTGACTGATCTTAATGGACTGTGTTATTTGTGATAACAAAAATATCGACTGATATCGATTTGTTTGGCAAGAGTACTCATTCTGCAAGAAATTTATCCAACGAGAAATTTGCTCCCATAAGAAATACACGGGGAGCAAAGATCAGTATGAAATTAATCAAAAATTAAAACGGATTTTGCGGAAAAAAGTTTATATTTATAGTGTGTGAGTAATCGACGTCTGAAAATGAACTTTTTTTCCCTCAATTCTTTCTCATTTTTGATTAATACCATGTGATCGATTTGCTTCCCGTGTTTTCTTATGGGGAGCAAATTTGCGATTGGATAAATTTCCTGTAGGATGAGTACTCGTGCCAAACGAACGACGTCACCATAACACAGTCCATTCACTGGCACCCATTTTCAATTTTCACTTGTCAATAAAAGAGAAGAAAAATACTAAACTCGCAAACATTTTTTGAAATACATATACGCTAAAATCAGCAGTATAAACACATACCGCGTTCGGATCGATAATTATATACATTTCAATAATTTTTTCTAGTATTTTTCTTCTCTTCTATTTAAAATGGTTCACAATTTTGAAAAAACAATCAATATTTTCACTCGTCAGTTCGCACCAATTTTGTAATTTTGATAAGAGAGAAAAAATTTTCAAACTATTCGGACCGGGCATATTGTAGGATCGCTAAGGTCGCCTATGTAAAATGCCTAGAAAGTACTGATAAGCGAACGGTGATTGTGACTTGAAACCAAAGGTGATTTTTTAGTTTTTCTTAAATTTCTCCAAAAATAATGAATTTAGGCGTGTACTTGTAAGGAACGAAATTGAAGAGTGGAAAATTTTCTTTCAGATGATCATATTTTTGAGAGATTTTAAAAAATTCAAAAATTTTGCGCGATGCTAGCGCTGCCCGGTCCGAATCGACGATGCTGTCGCCGTTTTTTTTAAACAAAACTATCGATCGTCAATTGATAGACTCAGGGATGGAAAGCCAATCGTCATTGGCTTAAAACTGGCTTTTAGCTTCAAGCTGATTGCGGATAACGGCTTAAAATAGGAGCGATCATTTTGCGCCACGGATGAGCTTCTGACGTTTGGCTTTTGGCTGAAGTTAAGCCAATCCATTGGTCCAGTTTGAGCCAATATATTGGCTTAATTAGACCAATAGATTGGCTCAACTTCAGCCAATGAAAAATTTTGCCACCTTTTCTTATCATTTCAAAATTTGATGTGGGTTCATCCACGGCCAACTCTACAGAAGGCCGAACAAGCTAACGTGGCAACACTGCGCTCGAAGGAATTATGGAAAAACACTCAAAAAACACATTATTTGTTCCGTGGGGATAAAATGAATTCATTCATTGAAAGAGTAAACGATTCTCGATTTTTTTGAGCTTGGTTTTGTTTTAAGATTTATCAACTATGAAGCGAATTATAAACTTTTTGAAAGAAAGTTAGACAGAGGGCGAAGTGCGGTACATTACCACGCTTCGTCCCCTGTCTGTCTTTTTTTTTAAACGTTTGTAACTTGCTTTGTAGTCGATCAATCTTGACAAAACCAAGCTCAAAAAATGGAGAATCGTTTACTCTTTCGATGAATGAATTCACTCTTACTTAAGAATTGGATACTACCGACAGATTTTAACAATTAACGTATCTTCCACGTGTTTTTTCCGCATACAAGTGCGTAGAAACACCCGCCCTACATGCGGCGTTGTCCAATATCTAGTTTTTCGGCCTTCTGTAGAGTTGGCCGTGGTTCATCATGATTACAGACCCCTAGAAACACAAGCTCGCTAACTCGCCATCTACGCTGTGTTGAATTTTCGTACCCTGAAATTGTTTTCATAGTTTATCCCACCAGATGTCGCAAAGTCGCACTCAATGTATTCTTATGGGAGGAAAAAATTTCACGGATTCGCTCGAAGTTAGACGCATATGAAAGGAAATTTTATGCAGAATAAATTCACATCTTTTCATGTTTTTAAAAAACTGAATATTTGTGGAGGAAAATGAGTTTTAGTGTCAACTCTCCATAAGAGCCTGTGTTAAAGTGCTGAAGGTTGACTGCAGCGATTTTTGTACTTACGGCAGAACCAACAAACTATCGAAGTTAGCGATTTTGTGTTTTTAGAGGTCTATAATCATGATTTATGATTTGAAAGTGAAGCGTTTGACATTAATTTATTAAGATAGGATGGCCAGCTATACCGGTTGGCGGCTGCTTCGCGGCTTCCCGCTTTCAACTTTTTTTCTTGTTGTGCGCAGGCTTATGCGCTTTTATTTTAAGCCAATGAAATATTGGATTTCGGCTGGTACGAGTTGGCTTTAAGCTAATGACGAAAAAAACAATTGACTGACTTTTGGCTTGACAAAAAACGGCAAAACATTGACTTAAAACTCAACTTAAGCCATTAATGGCTTAAGTTTTCCATCCCTGTTGATAGTTCCCAACACTACAAATCACAGTACATTATTGAGGTATGGAAACGCGCGGTTTCTCACTATGTAACTCTTGTCCACGGTTTTGTAATAATTCCACAACGTATCCCTAGAGCGCGTTGCAAGTTAGAGCTGAACAATATACAGAGTCTTATGACAACGCACCGCTTTCCTGAAAATCGTTTTAAAAAATAAGTAATCAACGCAGAGAGTTGAGACTTGGCTTAAAAAATCATTCTATATAAATCTATAATGTTCGGAAAAAATTATACTTGTTTGTTGATTTCTCAATTCTTTATCATCTTTAAAGAATTCAGCGATATACTAGGATACCTATGGGAACTGGGGCTACAAGCGGACTGTGGAAAGATACGCTGAAGCATCTCAAGATCATTACAACTCTAGCGGAATTTTGTATTAACTATCATGTTTTGAGAGAAACAATGTTCATGTCGTGATCATACCTGTATATTGTACCATGCTTCCAGGCGCGGATCCACGGGGGGGGGGGACATGTTTACATAGGAAACATGTCCCCCCCCCCAAAAAAAAAAAGAAAAGAAAAGAAAGAAACAAAAAACAACAAAACATTTGTAGTTTTGAAGAAAATGTAAAAAAAAAAGGACTTTTTTTGGATTATCCCCCCCCCCCCCCAAGTGATCGTCTGGATCCGCACCTGTGCTTTAAATAATTCTCAACCCTATTCTTTTATGCTCTTTGCCATCTTTGGCGTCAAGTAATGCATACTGCAAGGGGACAATTTTTCATAAAAATTTTTTTCCCTCGGTAGCCAAAATTTCTATTTACGACTCAAGAGGTATTCCTGAGTAGGACAAATAAATCCTGAAAGTTTGAAAGCTATCGGTTGGGTGCTTCTTGAGATAAAAGAGGATAGGCAGGTATGCAGACAAACTTTCTACTTTATACATTTAGAAACTTAGAGGCTTTCATATGCTGAACGTTAGACCGACAAGCTCATTTCACCCGTATACACATGGAATTATGATCATTCACGTATGTGTAGCCTGGTATACAATATACCTACTACTAGTATGGTATACTGTCGCCCATCCTCTCCCTCTCCTTTCTAGCCTTGAGCATATCCAAAGACTTAGTAGCTCATCTCACCCCTCTATATATGGCGGCCCTATCAGGTCGAGGTCACTGATGACGTCGTACTATGCTTTGGAAACAATTTTTCCAAATACCTTAATCAGGTCAAAGTCAATGGCGATGTATCTTCCAAACGATGGCGTCACAGTAAGATTATAAGCAAGCGTGTCAGCGAAATATGCTAGCTTACCATTGAGTACACTAGGCTCTAGGTTACACATGCCGTGGTCTTATTCAAATTGGTGACTTGGGATAAGAGTTTGAGATGGTCTTTACTCCTTCTATTGATGAAGAAATTAATATTGCATAAAAAACCCTAAAACAACATCGGATTATTGAACCTCAATATTTCTACTACCTTATTTCAGATCCTAGTTTATTCTGTCCCAAAGTCCTTCGCTCTTGACCTTGGATAGCAAGTATCAATCAAGGGACTACTTTCGTCTAAGGTCAACAAATCCTTCAAATTTCTCACGAATCTGTGTACAATCAGGTCTTAAATTCATGACTCTATTTAAATATCTTACCTATAATGTTGCTTGAGGATTGATAAGAAGAATTCATTCCCTACGAATTATGATAAGTTGATTTCTCTCTCTCTCCCTCTGTTGCAAGCTCTGCAATAAGAACAAGTGATGACATCACATAATTCTTCGGGACAATCTATTCTCCGAGTCTTACACCAAACGGTTCCCTTACGGCTTACAGTCTGAATTCTTTCAAGTCGTTTTTGATCAGTGAGGTTGACAACTTTTCTGAAGTTCTATGACCTTTTTCTGCCCATACAAATTAAGAGCCGCTCGTTTCTTTTCTCTCTTTCTTCAAAACCACCACAATTTCGGATGAAGAGCTTCAAGAATTTTTGGCGAGTGTACACGAGAGGTTCTTTGTAAGAGTTTTTAGCCGGGAGCGAAGAATTTTTCTGCCAACTCTAACGAAGACGAAATATCTTTCATTTTTCAGGTGTTCCTTCTGAAGATATATCCACATTTGCCCAAGATGAAAAATGGAAAATAGCGCAGCTGATATTTCAGTCTTCTTCCTATCTTCAGATATCTTTGATCGTTCACGGTAGTGTAGAGGAAAAAAAAATTCAGTTCATGACTCCGGGTTTTGAAGCGATAAACTGGTCGGTGAATGTGATACAATGTACTATTGAGGCCGGACGGCACAAATCGACGAGGTATATTGGAGGAGGATTTGTGAAGAATTCTATTTTCGTGTTCCGTAAAGGCGATCGTGATCAAGTTATAATCGATTCATATTTTATCGACGTAATTGTTTTGAATGAAACAAATGAACAGTGACGGTTACCTGGTCGATTTTTTTATTGGTGAATTCGAATTATGACAAGTGGCTCAAATATGAATTCTTTCTAATAAAATTCTTTAGCGTATCTTAAAACGGATACATTTTTTACAGCACTTTCAAGTATCAACTCTTCTTCGGGCAAACTGTCTGAAACCATTTCTCCATCAGAGGAAACGGTTTTATCCTTTGGTTTCTTGGTTAAAATAAAAACTGAGTATTCTTCCGAGAAATTGAACGTTAAATAAAATTGAGGCGCTGATTCGTCGTTTATGTAACAAGGTATCGCGTTCACACGTTGTTGCTCGATTAAATATTTACTGGCCTCTATTCCTATGAGGGCTATCAACTGATTCTGTATGCATTGGTGACCTATCTCTCGAGCATAGTTGATAGAAACCGTCGATGGGTTTTTCGCGTGGTGGACCACGCTACATAAACGAAATTGCTGAATTACGTTCAAGGTACATAATTTATCCTCCGTGGGGGAAACTGGAGTCGTCCGTCCTACAGAATAAAATTTGATTATCAATTGATTCTTTATACGATACAGAAGCGAATTTAGAATGAGGTAGGGGGAAATGGAGAACATTTAGCAAAAAGTCGATCAGGTTTTGCTTCAGAGGAGGACGAAGGCGCCCTCTATCCCCGTCTTATTCGACAAAATTTGAAATAGTTACACCACAAGACATACAAAGTAGAAGCATGTACCTCCAATCTTTCTTTGGATACCCCACTGGGTCAATATTTTATAGATGATGAGTTTGGTGCTACAGGACGATGAAAAATATTATACTCACGTAAGTTATGCACTGTATTCATAAAAACTTTTTCCATATGTTGTTGATCGCGAAATTCTATTAAATCTGGTGTCGGCTCTACAACACCTACTAATTTTATTCCATCATCCGTTGTTTCATCTCCAGCGATCGAGTAAACCCGGTTAAAAATAAAAAAGTAGCCATCGATAAAACCATAAGTTAAATGAAAGCGGTGATCCTTATCTCTCGTGGCACAACTTAGAACATTCTCTTCCGTGGTAGCGAGTATTTCATTTTTCTTCTGGTCTTTGAGGAGAGACTCCCTCAAATGATAATTTATTTCTTTTTCCTCCAGCTTGGCGATTTCAGCCGGAAGTTGATGGCAATTTTCGTCTAATTTGATATCCTCCGGTAAATGTCCATTATAATCATATTTCATCATTCTGTAGATGCTTGACTGTCTTACTTCTTGACAAATTTCTTGCAAGTTTTTTCTCTTCATTTTGAGGAGGGGGTCCGGAACTCCATTCTGATGGAAAAGAGCTTGAAAATAGAATAAAACTTAGATCATGTTCTACATAAGTTTTAATATTGTTTCATGACTCGGCTCAGAGACAAATGCTGACGGAGTAATCCAATCGGGTACTCAGTCCATCACCACCAAACAAAAGGGCTTATACTTAACGATAATAATTTATTAAGAATGAACGCGAGCGATAAACATAATGAGTGAACTAGGCGAAAGGATCACGTGGTGCAAAGAGGACATGTCGTGGCCCTGGCGCGCACCACCGACATCCGCAAATGTACTCCTCGCGTTGCGCGCACTATATTATTGGGTATTCGCGAATCTCCTTACCATATCTTCGGCTAACATCGGTTATGATCGTGATGAACGTCGCCGGCACGTGTGTCGCGATGGTAACAAGAGGTAAGAGGTTTACTTGGGAAAGATTTTGAATACAAGAATTCCAGGATGAGAGGATAGGAAACTTAATAATCTCAATACATTACCACAAAAAGAAGACAAATCTTGTTTGAATGTTTTCCAGGATGGTTTGTCTAAGGCGGTCGAAAATACAAACCTTTTTGGAAATGATAAATTTTAGACACTCCGGGAAATTCTACCGTTGTTGAACGAGCACACACATGTTGAAGAATCATCACCAATAATCCATAAATAGAGAGAAATAATATTCTCATTTCGGGCGATTACCGCACCTGGATGTAAGAAAACGTTTTCAGAATAAAAAAAAGAAAACTACGTACCTATACCAACGAGAAAGGTATTGTTGTTCAAATCAGGGTCTGGCTTGAAAGACCAAATTTATTTGCTCAATGGTATAATATTATGAGATTGTCAGTGCGGAACTGAACAAAAAGGTGACGCATCATATTTGCATTATGTTTGATAGAGTTTTTCAATCACTCCCAGACATATTGATGCATCCATTGTTTGATCATGATACAAAAAAATTGTCATGTATTTACGCATTTTGTTTTGCAGATTATAAATTCATCAAGTGTTGCGTGGATCGAGTGTCATCTTTGTTAATGCATTTTGCAGCTTTCAGACGGATTTCAAAAACACTATTCAAGATAGGACACAAAATTTGTCTTCCAACTCAACAGGAAAATATCCGCCTCGTAATTTTCAGTGGGCCCTAAAAATGAGTACTTAATGAGAGGACTAAGGACACTCTTTTACCAGTAACTAGACAAAATATGACTCAATACAGTTCATAAGATATCGGCATTCCACTTGAAATTTTCAAAACTTTCTTGATTTTGAAATAAAACAATCATTCCTAGAACCAATTATTGTTGATTTTCAAAAACTTCAAGCGATTGAAGCGGAATCTGGCACAGAGAAAATCTTGGCTGGAGAGATACAAAACTGACTTGAAACTCCTGTCTTCTCTCGCCGAAGGTCCCTCATTCTTTGATTTAGGTCCGTCAGTTTGTTCAAGTTCTTGACCTGTTGGCCGCCAGTCAACCAGCAAACAAACAACTCGCTGGTATAACTTGTCCTACTCTCGCAAGAGAAAGATTTTGGTTTCCAACTGTACAGTGTAGTCCGCAGAACTTGGGAGCAATTATTTACTTTAGTTTACAGACCACCCTTAAATCAAGATCAGTGAAATGGGTGAAGTGACCCGGTTTTGCGACCCCAGTATTTTTACAGGTTTTTATGGGTTACGTTTTGTTTACACTTGAACCGAGCACACCTTTTTACAAACTCTTTTGGTGGTAGTAACACAAAAGTACATATCAATTTTTTGTTTTTCTCTGATGTCACCGAAAAAAAGAATTTACAAGAATTTACGTAGGTTACCCAGTTGACAAAAAGCAAAAATTATATAGGCCTACGTATACGTACACAAAATTCTCTTCCAGATGAATGTATTTTCAAGATATTTCAGGGAATTAAAAAATTTAGTTATCATTATTGTTTGTATACTCCAAATTGATTTTGATATTGAGAATTGAATTAAAAATTATAGAGTCTTGAAAAGACAACATTTTTCTGAGTTTCTCTCTATGTATAAAGCTTGATATTTAATATTTTTTGAAGTCCAACGCCTATACGATTGCTGGATGGCGGACGGCAAGACACCAAAATTTTAGAAACCCCGTAGGATAGACTCCCTCATAAAATTGCCATTGAAGGGATGAGAGAACTCTGTTTCTAATGTGATGCCTCGCAAGAGAGATGTTTTGCCCAAGGCACTCCGAGGTAGGGAGAGATGTCCATAAAAATCTTCCTTTCATTGCTAATAGATAACTTTACGATATTTCAAGACCGATACATTACGATATCGACCGTCTGGTACAAACATTTCTTCTTTTATAGCGGCATTCGGTTCTTCGGGAATTTTCAGCAAAGTGAAAACTGCATTTTCATCCGATGGATCAGCGGTAACATAAAATAGAGGGTCGTTTTCTTTAAAACATGGAATAATATTCGCATTAATACGTTCGAATTGATATTGAGGAGGCGTAGACTTAGTACCCTTTCCTCTTCCTTTCAAATATATAATCTTATTGGTGAGACAACGGTGACTGTATTCCTGGAAACTTCTTTCCACCCTCAAGAGTGGCACTTGGTGAACATCGTCACTCGTCGGTATGACTAATCGTGCGTCGTCGATCGAGCAACACAATCGAAATTGTTGACTCGCGTTTAATGAACACAAAGCATCTTCTTCAGCGGGTACTGACGGGGCATTAGAACCTGCAAACAATCGTTCAGAAAATTTAGGACCTTGACAAAGATTTATGGTTCCGAGCAAGCAGCTCAGAGGTACGCGGCAGAAGATTCGAAGAATGTTAGGGCGTCAAGTAGCTAGACTTGATATGCATTGAAAAAGCTCGCATTTTGTGCACAATATTATGTCAGTCTGTAACTATTCGAGTATTACAAATTGAAAAATATTTGTACGTGAAAGTCAATCATTCAAGTAGACGAGAAAATCACACACAAATTGAAGTGGAATTATCTTATTTTAAGTAAAAAGTAAATTTAACGTTAAGCTCGAGGTGAAGTAAAACTAAGGATTGAAAAAATTTGATAAAGCTCTCCAGGTGAAGCTTAAAAAGGGAGCTACGAATTTTGGCGAATTGAGAAGTACCTAGTTAATCTAGAATTCGTTGTTCCTCTTCTTTGCACGCGACTTCTTCAAAGATAAACTCACCCCCAAAGTTATTCACAATATGCGCAAACAATTTCGATACGTCGTCAATATTCCGAAAACCTCCGTCCAAGATCGGTTTGGGTTCGATCCGTCCAATGAATTCGATATCATTTTTTCCTTGACTCGTAGCGGCAGCTTTGGGGTTTCCAAAAACGTACATGAAATCGTCGTTGAAGCCGTACGAAATATAAAAGTACTTATCATTCGCAAAACGAACGCAACGAAATAAATCGGCGTGATGGTCATCCTCACTCGACTGACCGGCATCGGCATCTATTGGTCCACCTACATTAGATTTTTCGTCATCCAGAGATTTGGTATCAGTCTCGGCGAGATTTTCGTCATCTTCGGGCTTCGCGCCATTTACAATTTTTTGATCATCTGTCAATGTCACGCTATCGCCATATTTGAATTGTATCACAAGAACGGTTTTTCGCTCGTATTTTAGTCCTTTCCGTTCGAAACTTAAAATTGAAGAATCTAATTTGGGATTTTTCCACGTCTTAGAAGATTCCTCTGCGGATGGATCAATCTTGTAAAAATTAGAATTTCTGAGATTTTTACAATCTTCTATCATCGATTCCTTGATCTTTTTGGCAAATGGATCAACAGATTTCTGCAAACCGAAATCTGATAAGAAAATTTTAAATCATTAAATAGGTACCTCTTTATACATCAATGTTTAGATCGTCTTATTCTAAATAAGTAGAAATTAAAATCAGTTTACCGTCAAGTGGACTTATATGGGGCAACAGTTGCGATATCGGCCATTTTGGAATTTTTACAGATAAGAGAGCACTAATGCTCCTAGACTGAGGGTCATTCTGAATTTGCAACACAAAATAACGTCACAAGTGACCTTGCGACCAACTTGAGGAACATTCAAAGATTTCGACCTTTGCAACTTTGGGACCTGTATACTTTGCCTATCAATAATACAATCAACAGCAATATCTACAAGAACTTCACAACACAAACTACAAAACCCGCTACACCAATAACATCAACACTCAAATTAGAAAAAAATTGCTACTAACTACTCATCGATGCCAATACACCAACAAAAACAACGACAACAACAACAGCACCACCAATATCAATACCAAAAACACTGCGACAACAACAACACCAAAACTGAAAATTTTGAAAAATTGTTATTTCTCGCATAAGAACAATACCAACACCTACTACCACCGTCAACACCAACAACACCAACATCAATACCGACGTCTACAAGAACACCAAAACTAACCTCAACAACAACACCACCCACAACACCCACAAGACCAACACTAAAACCAACACCAACTACACTACACCAATGTTTTGCAACCAGTGTGCCGCAAGATTTTGATCAAAAACAAAAATTATTAAGGTTTTGAATATCAATTACAGTTATAATTTTCTTACACAAGTCTCAACCTACACAGAACGCCATAAAAATAAAAAACTCTCTGTGACGTCACCATAAATATAGACCCACAAATTTTGTAATTAGGAGCGCCCAGAGGATTCCCCAACAAATGCAAAAAAATCCAGACCCTTCTGCTTGTATGTATTGGTGGCAGAACTCAAAATTTTCTAGAGTCCCGGCAGAAGGTTGAAGCTTTCATCTTCCAGACCGCAGAACAGGGGAAGAGGGCTGAGGCCTTATATGGTCAGCTTGTATAACCATAATACAGAAATTAGGGAAATGAAATCAATAGAGGCATGAAAATGTCGAGACGCAGAAAAATTTTGGAAACAATTTGGAGTTCTGGAAATACTGTAGTGCAAAAATATTGTCTCATGGAAAAATGTGCCGCGATGTAGGAAAGGTCGAGAAACACTGAACTCTACGTGTCAGGCCTAGTATATATACTACTACTAGATGAAGGTCTCCAATGACGTCATAGTAATAAAGATGGTCTAGTATAGCTTAATACACTGTATGTTAGGCCCGATGTATTGAAGGCCAAGAATTAATAGGCCAAGGATACAGGTACCAAAGTAGCAAAGGTCGACATTTTTTCAAATCCCTAAAGTAGGTCAAGGTCACTTACTGATTGACGTTATGAGGCGTAACAAGAAAAGGGGACGGTTTTTTTATGAGCTTATTAATGCTTTCCCATGGAACATCTACAGTGAAGTTGACACTACATCCTGTAGTGTATTTCTAAGTGGATCAAGACAACTACAGACAGCGCACTAGCTAGCCGTGCATTTGTGAAAAGGTTGGTGATGTACCACACAATGAGACTTTTTACCTTAGATCCACAAAAAAAAAGGGATAAACTGATTTGACAACTGGAGACAGCATCGTCTGCCTTAGCGCTGGTTCGGGTTTGTATATTTGTAACAAGAATTATTAATATTATTTTGTTAAATTAATGAAGGAAGACCGGGACAATCTTGCCAAAGAAGGCTGAGAATTTTAAATGTCCAGCAAAAATTTGCAAGAAAAAGGGGTCATTTGAAAAAAAATAAAAATGGACCCTTTTTTCCATAAGAACGCACGCTGAACGCCGTTGCTGGTGTGTGTGTAAACTGGTTTTTTCCAGAACCTCAGACTAAGGCGCTAGATGTATTCTCAAGAATATAAATAAACGCAGGAAGTGAGGCAATTAAAATATATAGAGTCGTATTAACTTACAAGTACCAGACTACTCATAACCTTTCGCCATTTCCACTTTCAAGGAAGGCCAGAACATGTAGATTTGGCAACAATGAAGTAGGCTAGGCTGTCATGGTAATTCACTCTTTCAGTCCACGCACACGCGTACCAACGTTTAGTGTGTATTCTTATGAGAAAAAGAGATTTTGAAAAAGTAATAAGGGATAAGTTCCTATAGAACCAAAAAATCTGAAATCATTGTACAAGACGCACAAGGATGGTAGCTGAAATTTGGACCACATTTGAAAATGATAGAAGAATTCCTGATTTTTTAATAATTTTCAAAAGGGACCCTATTTTTACACGCATTCTTATGGAACCTTCAAAAAAGTTGGCCTATTTGCTCAGCGTTGCTGGTTGGTGCATGTTCCAGCCTTTCTTTAAGGCAGAGATGAGAAGCGGTTTGCGAAGCGCTTAAACTTTTGCTTAAGCTTAAAAGTTTTTTGGAAATTTCATCAGCTTAGCTTCGGCTAGCTTTTCAGCTTTCGGCTTATTTTTTCGACATTATACTAAAAAACTCAGCTTGGAACAATCAGGAGAATTGCGTCTTTGTAGTACTTTCGGAAGTACCTATTCTCCAGTTTGTGTTCATCTCACATTATAGCTGGTGAAGTTAGCTTGCGACAAGAGAATTGGGGCTCTGTCGGGATGGTGGAAGATACCTATTCTCTTGTTTGTGTCTATCTTGGCTTTCAGTCTGAACAAACTCAGTTTGGAACAATCAGGAGAATTGGGTCTTTGTAATATTTTCGGAAGTACCTATTCTCCAGTTTGTGTTCATCTTACTTCATGACTGCGTAAATTCAGCTTGAAACAAGAGAATTGGGGCTCTGTCGGGATGGTGGAAGATCCCTATTCTCTAGTTTGTGTCTGTCTTGGCTCTGGGTCTCTGAAAAAAGCAGAGATGACAAGTTGAAGCTGTTAAACGGTCTAGCAGTAAAAGTAGCCGAGTTTTGACTGGCTTTTTAAGCCAGCCGATAGCCAGTCAATGAATTCATAATCAGCCAAAAGGTAGTCAATAGCCAAAGTACAAGAACTACTTTTTCCCAAAAAACAGCTATTCGGATTAAACCCTGAACTACAAGTCTTTGGCTTTTAGCTTAAGTTCTTAGTTTCTTACTCTTCAAAAATTTACCGCATTACCGGTAGGCACGACACACAGACAAGAAAGGCGAACGGGGAAGGTGTTCATAATTCAATACAACAATCAGTAGAGTAAGATTTTTTCTTAGCTACAGACGATGATATCATAGGCCTTATTCTCTTAATCATTGTTTTGCAGATACGTCAATTCAACATTCAACTTTGTACGGCAGACTTGTGAAGGCTTTTTAGCCCAAATGCCAATCTGCGGGTAGATCATAGAAAAACGCAAAAATTATTCAAAACCGCTTATATTTCGATATTTTCAAGTTTTTATCGGTCAGAAATCGATTTTTTGATATAATAACCTCAGTTTTGAATTGTATGACCAATTTTATAGTGAATTGACAGGTCACTCGCAAAATTGTCCCAATTAAGCCAATAGCAAATCACTTGAAAGCCAATGAATTGACAAAAAGCCGATATAAAAGTTTTAGCCTATTGCGGGAAAAACTAATTTTAAGCCAAGACGTTCGGCTTCCCATCTCTGGAAAAAAGTAAAACTCGGTTTGAAACAATCAGGAGAATTGGAGCTTCGTTATTTTTGTAGAGGATACCAGCCTCCAATTTGAAATATTATTTACATTTTTTTTTTTTTTTTTGGAAAATGAATATCTTAATTAAGCGGATTCAGCGCTTCCTTTTTGACTGGCTTTGCGCTTATAATGAACTGTGAATGACTGACTTTTTATCCGCTTAAAAGCTGTTTAAAAACAAGCTTAAACTTCGACTTAAGCTGTGACTGGCTTAAACTTCTCATATCTGCTTTAAGGTAGCCATTTTAAGACAAGGCAAGGCCTAATAGCCACCCTCTACTCCAAACTCTCTTCTTTTTCTTTTTTTTCTTCTTTTTTTTCTTTCCCTATAGGTCTTAAATTATTTTCTTTCCTATTACTATCATTATTATTTTATTATTTTTTATTTTTTTCAGTTTTCACAGTTATTTTTTTGTACTTACTATTATGTATTTTGTTCTTATGTTTTGTTATAATGTTATTATTTTCATTATCATTATTATTTGGTATTTAATAAATATGGTTGGATTGAAAAAAAAAAAGTGTGTAATAGTCCCATAATATAGGTGAATAACACAGGAATGATTTTTAAAAGTTTGTCACCTCAACATTGATCAATCAATTTTAAAAAATGAAATAGACAAAAGTTGGAGCCGAGTCTATTCTAACAATTTCAAAACTCTTGTAGGTGGCTTTCCATTGGAATTTTACAAGAAAAACAAGCGAAAAAGAAATACATTGTACAGTCCTTGTCACTCATCGCATCTCCTTCAAGTGCTCGGGAGAAATTTCACATAGTTGCGCATCCTCCATCTTTATTAGCAAATTAATTGTGTTTGCAATACCAGGGTCGCTAGGGTCGCCAGCTGTCCTGAATCAAAAATATATTGGCTAGTCCATAAATTAAGGTTCACATTCAACTTATAATGTCTACACAGAAAACGTGTTATCCTATTTGAGGGTTTATCTGTCAAACGGGCACCCGTTCCAAAAGAATTACATTGATCGGGTGCCCTTCTGACAGATGACTCCTCATTTGTGTATCACAAATATGAATTAGCCCCCCTTGACGAGCCTGCTTTCGAGGTACCTACTTTTACGCTAATCATTTAGAGGACTCACCGAATTTAAAATTCAAATAATCTGATGATAAGTCCGGATATGAAATGACCGCGAACGGAACTTGTGTACAAAAAGAATGGGTGATTAAGGTTTTAATTTGCAAATAGATGAAAAAAATACTGTTTTGGCTCTTCATGCTTTCAAAATATTATATTGAAATAGAAAAGAAAGAAACGTTCAGATCTTTACATCAGAGGAATACTGTCAACGTGTTTTGCAAACAAGAAAGTTTGCATATTATCTCACACAAGTAAATTCTTTCTTTCGGCTGTGTAAATTTGGAATAAGGAAGAGTTTATTTTCTTGCACTTGCGTTTCTATGACATTACAAAAAATTATCACTTTTTCCCGATGCTTCATGCTATACAATTTGATCTAACCATGAACGTCGAGAGCTCACCTTCAAATTGAACTAGAGTACGATCACGATAATGATATTGCTTTTACTGGATCACCGTCCTTACAAAATATAATAACATTTTCCTATCTCTAGTTCACTAGGTCCTTCTTCAGTCTGTTCCACTCCAATCTGTCCCAAGCCCCTTCATTGAATGGGCCTAATACAAGCCTATTTCATCCTATCCTTTAATTTTTTGTCGACCATTCTTGCGAGCTTGATCTGGTAGCCGGAAGGTTGGTTTGAACACCCCCTTTTCGTATCCATATTTTGCTATTGGTTCAGGCCATTTTTACTTCTTTCTTTTTCCATTTCTTGTGCACTACTAGTTTGGCTTTGGAACTCTTATTAAAGGATTCAATCTCTCAGATTTGTTTTTCGGTTAATCACCGAGTGTAGGCGCCACCAGCCAGGTTCAATAGCATTCAGTTGTTATCGATAAAGTTTGTTTATTTTGTACTGTAATTGCTCTTGGAAATATTTCCCTTCAATTTTCGCTGTATACTAGGCTTGAATTCTTTTCCATTTAAATAGAAAATGTATTCTTCCCTTGACCAACATGTATGACTTTTTGTATCCCCTGCACCACGTCATCGACTAATCGTATTTCTATTTTTGCTGCGTACTTTGAAAGTTGCACTATTTTCATTTCTGATTTGGCTCTCTTCCTCCTCCCTTCAAATCCGTTTTAAACTGTTAGAGTCCAGGACGAAGTCATCTTGCAAATCTTAAATTGTTCAGAAACTCAATACTTATCATTTATTTATTTTTATCATACTCAAAAATACATTGCAGGCTAAACATGTATTGAAGCGTCACAGCTCAAGTGAAAATATAATCTTTCCGCTCGCTTTTGCTCGGAAACTTGTCCGCCTCATTTAATAAAACTTATCGAAATTCTTCAATAAAGCAATATCGCTTACGTGGTAGAGAACGAAGACTTCTAGTTTTCTGCTATGAGGATTTTCGCGTTTTTCTAGCACAAAGACCGAGTTAGGATCGGTTGGATTTTCGCTGACGAAAAACGTAATTTTTCCATTGTTGGTGAAACACGGAAGAGTGGCAACGTACACTTCCAAGGTTGCGTATACCGGATTGAGTTTATCGAGTTCTTGGAAAGTGACCTCGAATGATTCTTCCAGTCCTAATTGATGTCTTTCTTCGATTTCGAGAAAAGGTTTCTCTCCATTCTCCGACGAGATATTTTGCAAGTGAATTCTTCTAGCATCTTCCAAGAGGCTACATAATCGAAAATGCTGATGTCCGTTTAACGAATTCAACGAAAGTGGGTTTTTCGCTTTTGATTCGTACATACCTGCAATGACGAAGGTTGTAGCAGTGAGAAGAAAGTACAGTAAGGATTGCTAATGGTGGATTTTTTCAAGTCCCTAAACAAGTTTAAACTCCTCCCTTTCTGGAAGCTACAGTCATCTTTTAAAATTCTTCCTAGTTTCTAGCCTCCGCTTCTTCAAAGTTTCTAGACGAGATGCCAATTTGATGTCCATCTGCAGGGCTCAGAGGTCGATATTCCTCCAATTTTCTAAGCTAGAACGGAATCTCCAACCCCCTTGAAAGGCCATTAACGGTTACCTTCGAAGATTTTTTTCGAGTCAAAAAGTAGGGCAGAGTCTCCGGGTACCTTAAAAATTGTTCGAGTTCCTTATAGATAAAAACCCCTCTTCGGTACAACAATTCGCCAAGATTGAAGAAATTTTCATTGTTAGAGAAAGACGAAGTTGGATACGTTATGAACCATAAACGAAGAAAATAAAAGAAGGGATGATGGCTCGGATATTGAGTTCTCTCGAGCTCCGAAATTTTGAGATCGAGCACCTTTCGAACCACCATTTTTTGACTATATTTACTGCCCACAAGTTGAAATTTCAAGTCCCGAAACAAGATCAAAGACTGTTCCCTCCCGGACATCTCGAGTCGTCTCTGAGACGAAGTCCCTTCAGATTAGTCAAAACTTCCCCCTCTTTAGGAAGTACAATTAGCCGGGACACTTTCTCAGGTCTCCTCTTGAAATTCTGGAAAACATACAAACTGTGTTGTTCGCTCGCATCAAATTCTTTCCCTAAAGTCGTAATGTCATTCTTTGTCTTCATCCCGTGCCCACAACGAAAATAGTGCAAACGCGATCATTAAAAAAACGCTTCATTATGTCTACCCAAGTAGAATAACACTCACGATATGCCTGGACGAAATATTTCTCCAAATGTCTTTGATTATGGAACCTATCGTCAACAGCCGGTCTGGGTTCGACGAGACCGTATATGATGGGATTTAGTCGCAGATCGCTTTGTTTGAATAGGAATTTAAAATCTTCAAAGTAACCAGGCGTAATGTAGACGTATCCGTAAGCTGAATCCTTGTAACAAGGAAACATCGGAATATTGTCTTCGAATTCTCCAATTTTTACTTTCATATCCTCGTATCTGACAACTTTTAGCGATGTAATGTCTTCGCTGCGCGTATAATCAAAAATATTGGTCATCTCTTCCAGGTCTAAAGGTAGTAACTCGAACGTCCTCGCGTAACGAATATCGTGACATACATTGGTAAGGTCCTCTATAACCTCTTCGGAATAGGGATCCGGAATCTCGCTGTCCTCTTCATTTGCCACCTTATATTCTGAAAATTCAAATGCCGAAACAGCTTCGTGTACATCGATTCGATGGAGACAGAGAAACAATAAGAATCAGAAACGAATGATGACTTGGACTTTATACAAATGTGGGGGGCAATCCGACCTGCTTGAGCATTCAAGCGGTTAGGGCGACTCGTGTCAAGATCACTACAAGACTACTCAAAATTTTGGATAAAAAGAGAGATGAGGAGCAATGTTGATGATCGCCTCAGAGGCAAACAAGAAAACATATTCTTTACCGTTCATGAACTCCACAAAGTCTGATGCTAGTTCTGGATACGATATGATAGTTACTCCAGCGCCGAGACATAACTTAATCAAGGCGAACCACTGTATCCAGATTTGGAACAGACCTCTCAAGTATTCCATGCTGAAGCCAAAGCTTTCCCAGGAAAATGGTACTCAAAAACTAGAATATTAAGAATTATTCCTGTACATATATATTTTTTTTTTCTTGCGATAATCTTGCAATGACGTAGTCAACAAAAATCGAAAGAAAGAAAAAAAAATCGATTTCAAAACAGTTTTCGTAAACATACGCAAAAAGACGAACAAAATTCTACAGAACAGATTGGAATCTCCTGAAAAATAAAAATTTGAATGAAAGTTTGAACGAGTGTTCAAACAAAACACCGAACGTAATTTTTTTCGCAGTAGATGACAAATGGAACGTAATGTGTCACATATGAAGTACTCACTTTTTTCTTCATTACGAAAATTTTCATCCAATAGGAATTTAAAATTAGGAAAAAATCACTACAACGTCCTCAAGATCTCCTCAATGAGCTTCTTGCGCATTTGGATAGGCATTAGCCTTTCACAAAATTTACCCTGGAAGTCGGTGGTCCTTCAATAAACTACTTGTATTTGACGATCTCTGAAAGAGATGGTTTCCATGAGTTTGAGATCCACGAAGAAGATACTTCAACCGATATTGTAGTTCATAGGTCATCATTTTTCTTTCTTGTAAGATTGCTACGCTCACTAGCTTTAGATTTATTGACTGACGCTTGTTCCTTTGAGTCGGCCTGCTCTTCAAAAAAAATCGACCATAAAACACCTGACCAGAGTGAATGAGATCAATCTGGGCATTGATATGATGGTCTGTAGGAAGATCATGAAAAAAGTCTTCGATTCCATTACCTCCCTCCTTCATGAATTGAACAGTGGTGTAGGAAGAAGCGTTGGATTAAGCTCCCATTCCTGAGGAATATTTTCGGCAAGCGTTTTATAATCTCGTTACAGCCAAGGGATTGTCTGTCAAGTTGAAGGACCCCATTCCGCTGTCTGAGAGGAGTAGGGTGTATAGAATAAGATGTAGGGAAGGATGTCATATAAAGAAGACTAGTCGTTAGCTTGAGATGATTATTCACCGCGTATTTATTTTGTTCACAATCATAATCCACCAAACGCGTGGCGGATACTCGGAGTAAGAGTGATGCCGCGGGACTTTGAAATATTTTCGTACTTCTTGGACTTGTAAAATTTTTCATTTTCAATTCTTGAACTTGGAAATATGTATTTTCAACTGTTGGACGTGGAAATATTTGTTGGACTTTGAAATATTTCCAAGTGTTGGACTTGGAGTTATTTTTGAATTGTGGGACTTTGAAATACGTATTTTCAACTGTTGGACTTGGAAATATTTTCAAATTGTGGGACATTGAAATATTTTCAACTGTTAAACTTGTAAAATTTTTCATTTTCAATAATATTTTCAACTGTTGGACTTGGAATTATTTTTCAATTGTGGGACTTTGAAATATTTTCAACTGTTGGGCTTCGAATTAATTTTCAATTGTTGGACTTTGAAATATTTTCATACTTCTTGGACTTGTAAAATTTTTCATTTTCAATTCTTGGACTTGGAAATATTTGTTGGACTTTGAAATATTTTCAAGTGTTGGACTTGGAATTATTTTTGAATTGTGGAACTTTAAAATATTTTCAACTGTTGGATTTGGAATTAATTTTCAATTGTTGGACTTTGAAATATTTTCATACTTCTTGGACTTAAAAATTTTTTCATTTTCAATTCTTGGACTTGGAAATATTTGTTGGACTTTGAAATATTTTCAATTCTTGGACTTGGAAATATTTGTTGGACTATGAAATATTTTCAATTCTTGGACTTGGAATTATTTTTGAAGTGTGGGACTTTGAAATATTTTCAACTGTTGGGCTTGGAATTAATTTTCAATTGTTGGACTTTCAAATATTTTCATACTTCTGGAACTTGTAAAATTTTTCATTTTCAATTCTTGGACTTCGAATTATTTTTGAAGTGTGGGACTTTGAAATATTTTCAACTGTTGGACTTGGAATTATTTCAACTGTTGGACTTAGAATTATTTTCCAGCTGTTGGACTTTGACATATTTTCATACTTCTTGGACTTGAAAAATTTTTCATTTTCAATACTTGGACTTGGAAATATTTGTTGGACTTTGAAATATTTTCAATTCTTGGACTTGGAAATATTTGTTGGACTTTCAAATATTTTCATACTTCTGGAACTTGTAAAATTTTTCATTTTCAATTCTTGGACTTCGAATTATTTTTGAAGTGTGGGACTTTGAAATATTTTCAACTGTTGGACTTGGAATTATTTCAACTGTTGGACTTAGAATTATTTTCCAACTGTTGGACTTGGAATTAATTTTCAATTGTTGGACTTTGAAATATTTTCATACTTCTTGGACTTGAAAAATTTTTCATTGTCTCCCACAGTTGAAAATATTACAAAGTCCAAGAATTGAAAATGAAAAATTTTACAAGTCCAATACTTGAAAATATTTCCATGTCCAACAATTGAAAATGAAAAATTTTGCAAGTCCAAGAAGTACAAAAATATTTCAAAGTCCCGCGGCATCACTCTTACTCCTAGTATCCGCCATGCGTTTGGAGCAGTTTGGAGGATTATGATTGTGAACGAAATCGATACGCCGTGAATAATCGCCTCTTGAACGATGTAATCACGTTTGATAACGAAAAATTATTTAGTTTGGTGATTGGACAAGAGCAAATGAACAGGACCAACCAATAAGAAGGTAGGAAACCAGGTAGCAATAGAAACGCAGTATTTAGGCTAGTAGAGTAAACCAATCACTAGGCAGTATGGTTTAGACTGTAAGAACACAATATCATATTATTGTAAGAATATGAGTTTCTAAGAGTGAACCAATCACAACACAACATTGTTATAGCCAATAAGATCACAGTATTACTCTATAAAAACTCATGCTTAAGGCCTTGTTCTCCAGTTGTGACACAACTGATGATGGGATAACACCCGAAAGTGCTCTTGTAAAAGCAACTAATAAAGTAGAATTGTACATTTGGAAAACTCTTTCAATATTAGTGCTCTACCTACACCTTACTCACTCAATATGAGTTCCAATAAGAGCATAAGAAAACTTGGGACAAAGAATTGGTCTTCGCGGACCCACCAGGGGTCACAGTTTCAGTTAGGCTTCAGAAGTTCTCCTCCACAGGGAGAATTCGTACTTCAGATGTATTGCTCTGGAGCATATTGAAATAATTCACCATCGGAATAGTGAAGGTGTCACGGTGCTAAATAAGTACGTACATTCCTGATGAAGGGTTCATTGAATTAGTTCAAATTTCACATTAAGATCACTAGCTAGTTTAGTTTTGATTTCTCTGGACATTCTCGATTTTAGTCGTTGCCCACCTCCTGATTCATATCGTTTGAGGGTTAAAATATGGCTAAGGACCTGAAGCAGATCGGAAGGTCCCTGTGAATTTATAATATGATTCGTATCTTTGATTGAACGCGATAAGTCAAGTTACGGTGAACCATTATAAAATCAGTTTATTAAATTTTGTGCGGTTTGCGATTTAATAAACTAATTTCACAAATTTCTTGAACTCTAGCCCCTAATTCCAAAATTTGAGAGTTCATAGGATCCCCGCGAGTCCCGAATTTGTCTTTCCTACAGTTTTCTAAATATTAGCCCCCAATTTCAAAATTTGCGAGTTCACACCGCACCGCGAGTCAACTCCCACCCCTTAAGAATCGTGTACACTGTACCCATTCTCTTCTCCTCCAACTGACGTCATCAACCGAGACCCTGAACTCGATTCTGAAATTTGCGAGTTCAATCAACCTCTCCTCATCCACGTAATCTATAAGTGGTTTATTGTAAGCTCTTATATTGCTCCATGTTAAGCATATGCTAGACCTGGTTTCGTGAAGGCTAATAGCAAGCCTAGTATAGTTTAATAATATACTGATACTGTATAGCCTAGTATAGCGGGTGCTAAGGTGTATTACCCCAATTCTGAAATCTGCAAGTATGACGTCATCAGCCGTGACCCGGGGGTCAATTATGATGAGGGAGACTCGAACATGCGTAGTATAATGGAGACTGTTGGGAGGCTTAGGAGCGAAATTAGTGGACCCGAGGAACGAAGAGAGAGAATCCAAGCTGGGATGATGACGTCACACGTAGCCATCATACATAATGACCTCACATTGATGTTGATATCCATATGGAGGCGAACAAGTGGTTCATCACACATGTATTAATCCAAGAACGAGGGCGGACGAACGGTCCTCGTAAGGTAGACAGTTCAAAATGCAGAGCACCAAGAACGGGTGGCGAACGAGCGAAGAGAGCGATTCCCTTGAACTATAATGAAGTCACGCACTAGTGGAAATTGAACATTTGGCACTGCCAGAAAATTCTGCTTTTCAAATGAGAATTACCCAAATAACAACCCTCCCTCTCAGTACTACAATTCCTCATGGCAGTTTGCGCCAAATGAGACTCCATAAAATAAGTTTCCTGGCGAAAAAGGGCGAAAGGACCGGTCGTCGCTTAAATAAATTCTTTTCCTCTCTTCCTTTTTCGCTATATCTGGCTCGTAATGTCCGTTTTCCCGGAGGAAAACTTCTCCAACTTCATAAGTTCCATGTAAAAAGATTCTAAATAGCTTTATGTACGAGTATGCCTATAATAATTTGATAAAATGGAAAAAAAAGACGTGAATACAACTGATTTGGCTCGTAGACCCTCATTTTCACGACGATACACTTCTGAACAGTAAGATCGAAAAATTTATTTCAATGACCCAGAATCTTGGGAGAAAGGAAAATTCCACACATCAGCTATTCCATAAAAGTATAAGTTATCCAAATATAGGTCTAATTACAAGAACAAAAAACAACGGTTTTCTTAACAAGCTTGAACGAGGGATGCAGAGGGAACCTGTTCTATGGGTCAAATTGGTTTTGTATTGAGAATACAAACTAAAATCTTTAAGATTCTCAAGTTTTCCCGAGTCCCTTGTATCATACTGTGTATAACCTAAAAGTAAAAATTTTTTTCCTACCTAATATTATTATGGTATGGGAGTCGAAATTTTTTCAAGTTCCCTTTCTATCATAAATAACTCGGAGATCCAAATTTTCCTAAGCCCAATCCGAGATATAATTGTGACCTGTCACGAGAAAACATACGTTAACTCTCTAATCCGATCAGCGGAAGGGCGTTGGCGTGTTGTGCAGGCTTAACGCCCTCCCGCTGATCGGATTAGAGAGTTAACGTATGTTTTCTCGTGACAGGTCTATGGATAAACCATATTCGTTTTGGGTGGACACCACACGACGCACAGGGAATTTTTCGAAATAACATCCCATAGAACAGGTTCCCTGTTAAAAAGATACCCCCCACTTTTGTATCAATACTAATAAAAATTGCGGTAGCCTAATTTAAAATATCAAACAAAAGAATTTCGTCAGTAAAAGTCATTGGCATACTTCAACAAAGCTATATCGCGGACGTGTTGAAGAACCCGTCCTTCTTTCTCGCCAGTTTCTTGGTCCACGAGCCAATCCAAAATGAATACAGATTGGTCGTCGGAAGGATCCACGCTAACTAAAAATGAAAAGCGATTCTTATCCGTATGACAGGGTAGAGCGGTAATTCTCACTGCCAAACTGGAGTAAGCCGGATTGGTTTTGGCTAGTTTTTCAAACATCACTTTCAAATTTTCTTCGCATCTTTTCTGGTGTTTTCTTTCCGTATTTATCATTCTGTCTACTGTGACGATATCGTTCTCCACGGCATCATATCGCCTAGCATTTTCCAGCAGACTACATAAACGGAATTGCTGGTATCCGGTCAAAGAACAAATTGGATCCATATTTCTTGATTTCGATTGATACGTGCCTGCAGAAGATGAAAATAATCCTTGTACTTTCCGACAGGAGAGTATAATTTTCTAAAAAATCTCCAGAACATGCTTCAAATAGGGAGAGGGGGGGGGGAGATGGCGGTCAACAATCTAACTTGAACTAATGAAAGAGCAATGCTATCTACTTCAAAGGGTCGCTGGATTAATTTTTGACGATAAGATACGTTCTCTAATTCGGGGTTATGGCAGAGTTCTTCTTACATTAAGAAAATTTTATGGTTCCTGTCTTCAACTCGAGTAATACCACTGAGATTTCTCTAAGGAAAGCTCCATGAAAGCCGGCTCCTCTTGATGATTGCCTTAATTTTTAGTCCTTCTCGTAGACTCGAGTCCCATTTAGTCAAAACTTTCTTTATCCACACATACTAACCATAATTATGAAACCTGTTTTACTCACGATGAAGTTGGACGAAATATTTCTCCAAGTGGCGCACGCCCCAAAAAGATCGATTGATTACGGGCGTGGGCTCAATCAAACCAAAAATTCTGAGGCGGCCATCTGTTTCGTGGTACTTGAATATGACCATGTAACCTGGATTGAACCCGTACGTGATGTAGAAATGATCAGAATTCATTCCCATGAAGCAAGGGAACATGGGAACCATGGCCGTCACGTTTCCTATCTTCAGACGATGGATCTTTAATCCCGTGTTCCATACACTCGGCCTACTTCTGGAAGCTCTAACTCGACGTAACCTCGATTCAGTTTCGTCCGGTGAGATCAACTCGAATATCCTCGAGCGGTCCACTTCTTCACAGTAATTTTGTAAATCGTCTCTCAACTCGTCGCTTATTGTCGTCGTATCGGAAAGTTCTGGCACTGGTTGCTTGTCAAATTCTAGAAATTTTTATGCAATTTGATTCAATGATTATACTAATTGACTTACTTTTGAAATGAACATTTCCATTCTCTTCTCTCTTGATTATGATTTCGCATTCAGAGTGATCCTAAGCTTTACAAACGCAATATTATCAAATCCACTACCAACGTGGATGTCTATAATTCTACCTATCCCCAACACGCGTTATTAAATCCCAATCTTGTATTTTGGCTATTGCATTTATGATAGTTCATATATCGAACGGTCATTTGCTTATAGAATAGCCTAAGGTAAGCTCGAAAGTTTGAATGATTTTGATAGATGTGACAGAGAACTTTTGAGCCCGAGCTATGATTACCAGTGAAAGCGATCACGGCTGAGGAAATTGAAGCTACTTACTCTGACCTATTAAAGTACTCTAAAAGAATTATGAATCAATTTAATAATACTTATAAGCATTCTCAAACTCATTGTAATTCAAGAGGTAATTATTGTAAGAGTGCTCTAACAAAACAAGTAGGTACAGAAATGAAGACTTATACTTGAAGAAGAGCATGATTGTAGCACACCCTTTCCCTCGAGTCATCGCGACCATTTCAGTAGCGGCTCGAATTTACACTTCTGTCGAATAAGGTTCCTTCATTTTTTTTTTTCAAGCAAAAAATTCGATAGATTGGAGATTGAAAACTCTGATACTCTCATGTTGGATTACCTTTTAAAAAATCCGCATAATCACTTTCTAATTCCGGATATGAAACGATGGTTAGTTTAGGATTTGTCTCCTTATTATACTCGAACAATTGAAACGAGTGCATTAGAACGTGCAATAACGCGGGTTTCATCTTGGATCAAGCTTCAAGTCTATTAAAATTAGCGCAAAGTAAATAAGATGCCTAAGAATCCCGTACAAAAATATCAACTGGAGTCAAGAAATTGATGTAAAAAAATTCAGTGAAAGATTTATAAGCTTGACACAATGTCAAAACATTCTTTCGGTATTGAAAAAATATTCTCTATCCTTGTCGTTGTATATCACTTCTCAGCGTTTTGTTGAATCATGACGTAAAAAATCAAAGAATATGAATTCTTATTTACTTAATTGTATAGCGTATGTAACTCAGTGGCAATGAGAGAAAATTGTACCTAGTCTAGAAGGAATACCGTGGGTATTCTTAATGTAAGTTTTAGATGGCCATTCCTTTATTAGGAGTGAGACAAGGGAATAACTTCTACACAGAAAAATATCATCAGAAACGTTCCTTTCGAAAATAGAGCTCATTAAATAAGAGGTGAAAACATCAGCTATTTACCATCCGCCGTCCGAAATCTGCAGCTCAAAACTGGGTTTTTATGTCTGAATTTATGGTTCCATTGCGTTTGGATTTTTATTACTTTCGAGTTCATGTACACAAATTCTTTCTCCAGATGAACCATGTCAACTCCAAATCGACTCGATGAAAAGGCGACTCAAAATCGACGCCAATTTTTGATCCATCACCCGGTGGAAGACTTGCAATAAACGTCGACATTGCATTGATTTCAAGTGCAAAACGTGATGGGGTTCTAGAATCGAGGTCAAAAATGAGTCCACATAATCTGGCATCAGATTTTTAAAAGGGAACCTGTTTTATGGGAGGCTATTTTTTTTTGAACGACTTTTTAGCGGGGAACCCGCTATCCCTTTTATTGGGGGTACTTCCAGGAAATTTTCGTCCGCGAGCGAGGTTGCTGACGTCACGGAAAGGGGAAGGGGACTTGGAAAAATTTCGACTCTCGAGCTGTATATGATAGGAGCGTTGTTACAAGGTACGGCATACAATCTCCAAGTCCGTTCCACAAGAGATTGTCAAACGTGACGGCTGCGCGGTCGTAAGAGTGGTAACTGGTGAAGTGCAGGCAGTTACTCCTCATACATCCGCAATGCGTAAAAAACGTGACGCGATTTTGACAAACAAACTTTATGTGGGCTCAGAGTTTGGACAGGGTCGCCAGTATCATATGATGAGGAAACGGAGGAATATAGAATGTCTTTTCCGTACAATAGACCAGATTATCGTGACTTCACTCATTGCTAACTCCCTACCAGCAACGCAGGGAGGCCGCAAACCACGCGCTAACACACTTCAAAAACCCTTGAATGTAGTCGATTGCATCGTTTTTGGATCTATTAATTTATCGATTCCAGAGCTGTTTAGCCAATCGTATTGGCTAAAAAATTAGCTAAAAGCTAACCCTTCTAATTGATTGGCTTCGGCTATAAGCTAACGGCTAATTTAGTCTCATTGGCTAGCTGGCTAACGGCTAAGAGCTAAAAGTTCACGGCTGAAAGGGGGTCACTTCATTATGGAGGGGCGCGGTGTGGAGAAGAGAAAATATTAGCGATTAGCAATTTCAATTTGAATGGCTAACGGCTAAGCTAATGGCCAACGTGATTTCATTAGCTAGCTAATTTTGGATAAAAATTGCTCGGCTAACGGCTAATGGCTTTGGCTTAGCTAAGGAGCCCTGATCGACTCTCGTAAGAAATACACTGGAACGTTTCAATCTTACGGCAGGGTTGCAAAAAACACGGGTTTTTTCAAAAAAAAAAAAAAGAAACATATTTTTTCCAGTTTAAAACAGATTTTATGTTTAAAACATGTTTTAAAAGGATACCTAGTTTTCAATTCCTTGTTTAAAACCGTTTTAAATCATTCAGTTATTGTTTGGGACACATTTTTTGTTTTATACACATTTTGAATGTTTTAAATATTGGTTTTGAACATTGTTTAAAACAACGTTTATTAAAACAAAGTTCTAATATTTTTTTTACTTTTTCAACCCTGGAAAAATTGTCATATGTGACCCCGTCTACAGAAACCCGGCTTAGCGTTGAATATTGATCAGGAGCAAAGGATCTTTTACCGACGAAGGAAGATTCCTTTTCTCCTGATTGTAAATGAACACTAAGCCGGGTTTCTGTAGACAGGGTCACAAATATTCATTTTTATTGAAGAATAATAATAAAATTATGAAAAAAACAAGGTCTTCAATGTTTTTCAATGTATTGAAAAAAACAAGTTTAAAATAAAAAAACACGTTTTAAACATATTGACGTTTAAAACACAAATTTGATTTCTTCGTGTGTTTTAAACATGTTTTGAACACGTTTTAAACATCGTTTCCTAATCATACGTTCAAATTGAAGGAAATAATAAGTGATTACCTGTTTTTATTCAGAATTAGAAACGTAGGGTACGATTGACAATTTGAAGCGGAATATAGGGTACGTTGGGGTAAACAAATGTGGAGCTTGTGACGTCACGATAATCTAGTTTATTGATGTTAGGGACGGACCTTGGAAAAATTTCCTGGAAAGTTACTTGAAAAGGAAAGAAATGAAAGAACGAAATTTATTTTATCTTCCTTTTCCAAAATTTATAGTTTTTCCATTAATCGGGGCTAAAATATTTGTTTCATCGGAATCATCGCAGAATTGCAGAATTAGTGGACTTTCATTTCTTTAGTAGGGGTAATACTGTTTTGGTTTGTCTTATCTTCTAGGTCTAAGTCGTATTTCTTTTGTGAGATGACACGAGATTGTGACATTGTCTTTCAAATTTTGATAGATTTTGAATACTTGGACAGTTTGCGCAACCTGAGACAAACCAATCAGCGTGTTTGTTTAGAGAAAAATGTGTTCTTATTGGTCGAGATATGATTTGAGTTGAGTACAGAAAGAAAATCATGTTTTATATCGCTAAACAATGAGCTGGTGTGATGATATTAATGCAAATGATAGTATATGATGAGAGAAATGTGTTTTCATTGAAAAAAAAAATTAATTTCCTAAATTTCCATGAATTTCCATTATTTATTTCTGGAAAGAAATCTAATTGAAAAAAATAATAAATTTCTTTCCAAGGCACACCCCCCCCCTTCCACAGTAAAGAATTGATATTTCTATGCAGTCAATTTATAGGTTGGAAGTCGGAATTTTCAAATCCTCCTCCTATCATATAGTATAGCTCTAATGTCCGGGCCACAATTTGATAACGTCATATGTAAGCCTTGTGACGTTACAATTTGATGACGTCATAGATCAGTTTTTTTTAAGTCTCCCTCCTATTACATTCCATAGCTTCAAAGTCCGGGCCTGTGATGTCACAATTTGATGACGTCATAGACCAGCCATGTGACGTCATAGTCTACACTTTTCAGATCCCACGAGCCCCATAAAACGGGTTCTCTGCCACCCCTCGTTCAACTCCGTTAAAGAACCCGTGAATTTTTCATTGGAGGCGGGGATTTAGCAGTTAGAGCGACGCAGGAATCCATACCAATTTTGATATTTTTGGGATAATTCTCGATTGGAAAAATTTGAATTTCTATAATTGTCTTGATGAACCCTCGATAAAGAAAATTCCCGGCCATTGGCAGTGGATCGTCTGTAACCCCAATTATATTATGATAATATAGGTACAAACAAGAAGGTAATTAGGATTACTCAAAATTACACCTAACTTCAACTTACAAATGCCGTCCCTGGCTCCATAACCAGTTGGCTAATTCCTTCAAACCAATTGTAGAGAATTTCTCAATGTACATTTTAAATAGGCTGTTATATAGCTCTTATAATCAGTTATGCCCAGAATGAATTTCTACAGCAAACAAGCTAACGATAGTTTGACTGCACCATAAGGCCTTAATCGTTTTTATTACAAAGAATACCGTAGGTATACGAAAAATTAAGCAGAGGTATGACTAGAACAAAGTATAGAAGGCGCGTAGTAGTTGTACAATCAGAAATTATGGCCGGTAGAGCTGAAGGAATCAAAATATAATACAAATTTCCTCCCTCCATATTATAGAAAATACAACTTTTGATGATACATAGTGAAGCTAGATGACCTTGTTTCTCGTACAATTTCTGTTCAATATACTTCTCTTGCAAATTCTATCACAGATAAGTTTCGCACGTGTTTTATTACATATAATTCGGTTTTTAGCGGATTGTTCTCGTCTTTACGCAGTACGAAAACTGCCGCACTCTCTTTCGGATCGAATGTTAGATAAAAAGTGTTTTCGGTCTGGTTCTCTTTAAATGTACATTTTATGACATTAGTTTGAACATCCATCGTAAGGTATTTCTTTCTATCCATTTGAATATCATCGTAATTTCGCACAATTTGCTGAAACAAACATGAATGATCGTTTCTCGGGACAAAGTAGAAGGTACGATCGTGAGTTTGTTTCATAACATCTTGAATTGTAGAACACAAACGGAATTGCTGATTCGCGTTCAGCGAGCAAAGTGTATCCAGAATAGGCGGAATTGGTTTGTGCATCCCTATTAATTAGAAAGGAGAAAAAAGTAAGTTGAGCAACTGATGAAGCAGTTGTGAAAATCTGTAGGAGCTCGATGAAAAAGTATTGTACAAGTGAGGATATATCGATCACATTGCGCGTCAATGATAAGAATATTGCAATTAAACTGAGAATTCAATCCTCATTGTCATTAAAAAATGTTCCTAAGGTGATGATAGGTGAGCTCTGAAGTTTTCACTGATGTCCAAGATGAAACAAAATTTGCCAAGTCTCCATCAAGTACGAGTACATTCGAAAATTCGTTGATCACAGCAGGAAAACGAATACTCGACTGACAAAAGATATTATGGGCATAGTCGATGGTAGGAGGGGGAAGGGGAATAACGCGATCGAAATCGGATAGGAATTACACGATTGCAAAATTTTCCTTTTGAGAAATTGATTACTTACGATACGAGTTTAAAAAATATCGCTGCAGATGTCTATCATTGCGAAATATATTCAATACTGCTTTTGACGATTCCATCATCCCGACTAATTCTAGAGATAATACCTCTTTATCATTTTCTTCAATAGCGTGAGAATGTGCGGTTTGAACATGTTTGAAAATGTAGAGATAACCGCCTTTGAAACCGTAGGTTATGTACCAGTACAATTTTTCATTATCGTTCACTAGACAAGGTAAAAGTCCTAGCGAATAAGTTTCTCCTTGTATCGAAATTTTCTTAAAATCGTATTTTGTTTTTGTTCTCTCATCGATCCAAATATTTTTAAATAATTTTTCGTCCAAATCAAAACTAAAAGATCTCAAAAATTTACGAGTCGCCGGCATCATTGCAAACAATTTTGCGTTTCGTATACTGAGACAATAATTTCTCATTATCGCCGATTGCGAGGCCATGATTGCATCTGACTGATTTCCCTTACTCCGGAACTCTGTACAAAAACGAATTATGATCAGATGAATCAAATTGAATCTTGTAAAATACGTGCAAGTAGTAAAGATGATCAGACCCGTGGCGTAGTTATGAAGAAGAGGGTAGGAAAAAAAAGGTGTTAAAATCAAAAGACGTTACCCAAATGTTCGAAATTGGCATAAAATTGCTAAGCAATGTTTATGTTTGACTAAACTCGATCGTCCCCTTCCTGGTCTAGTATAAATCTAAGATGCAATATTTTAAGCTAACTAGCTTTCGGGGCACACTTGCTCTTCTTAGTCTAGTATAAGCCTAGTATACTGTATATTAGGCCTAGTATAATTAAGGCACAGAGTTGACATTTTTTAAAGTCCGTAGGTCAAGGTCATTGATGACATCATAAAGCGTCATGTCACGCATATTTCTGACTGACTCCCAGCCAAAGACATATACATATCAGAAATACATCCCAAAATTTCGGTACAATTACAGCCCTACATAATACAAAGGAGGAGAGAAATACTGTCTTATGCAAATATGCAAATTGTTTTAAAACACCATTTACCAGTAAAGAAATATTTTTTCAACCATTACCATCCCCTAATCAAATCATTGTGGTTGATTCCTCAGAAGAAATAGCACAAGTTTTGAGGGAGATTAGAAACCTTCTCCGTAAATTTTACTACAAGTATTTCTAGTCAAATTAGCCGAGCGAAATTCCTAAACAACTGTAAGTATGTTTCAAATCTCTTTACATTCATTCCAATCTTACAAGTATAATTACGTAGATTTCAGCTGAATGGGAATTAATGATGCAGGTGTGGAACGAATATTACAGGTATGCAATTACAGTATGTCAGTGTACGTACCTGCAAGAAATTCTAGAAAATCTTCTTCTATATTAGGGTACCATACTATGACATTAGTGTCGTGGATATAAATTAAAGAGAGAAAATATAGCACGTAATTTAAAGATTCCATATCTATGGGATGAGTGTACGCTCTTGCGTTCATCGTGGAAAATAATGTAACTTCATTTCTTCTTTCTCCATTCGTACTATTTTTACAGCTGTTCACGGCGCAGATTATTTGCGGTATTCTATACTCCCACAATCAGACTTTGATTAACTACATAAAACCTTTCTTGTTTTCCGTTCTACTTGGGAAACCCATTTTACCGAGAAGATGTGCATGCAAACAATCGTCAGTAAGATGGATTTTCTGGTATATATGACCAAAAAAAGAGAGAGAGAGAGAGAGAGAGAGAGAGAGAGAGAGAGAGAGAAGATTGAGGGATAAAACCCTCTTGATTCAGTACTCTACAGAAATATGTATGAGACGGCATAATTTGAAACTTAATTTTCTCCATTTTTCCTAAAGGGTTGCTGATAATTTTTCATTCGCTGCTCGCGGGATCTCTTTTATTTAATTGAAGCAATAAGGCCTCTTCCCCCGCTACATATACAGTACCAACCAATCTTCTGCCAAGGTCCTTGGTCTCATCTTCAAATCCCAAACTTCTTGGACTCCAATGCCAAAATTTTTGGGTGCAAAATGTCTGGATTCCTTGAACGTTCTCAAATACATATCGTACTCCTGTACCGGCTGTAATCGCAAACTCTACAATATAGTCTAATCCGTTCTCAACGGTTCTCCAATTTACACCCCATCTCAACAAAACAACCTTCAAATTGCTGGATTCGGTTCAATCTTCCGGACTTCGATTGGCGCTTGCCACACTACGTACTAGCCCTTCACTGAACCTATGCGCGAGGTGGATGTTTCCTCTCTCCGTTACCACGCTCTCTGCTAATTTTCTGGCCAATATCCGAATCCAAGTGCTCATCTCACCCCTTCTGTCGTTTTAATTCCAGCCAGGCATCACTCATCTCAAACTTAGGCTTTTGGTTTATATTTTTCAAGCACTCCATTTTGGTTAACCTCTATCCTTGACATCCGTCTCGGTTTTATTAAAATTCCCAAAAAGCTAACTTCATATGATATTATGGACAGCCCTAGAATCGATGGGCGTTCCCTCTCACCCAACAGCAATTACGAAGAACCTGTACACAGATAGTTTGACTGAGGTAAGACTCCAGAACAACGAATCTGGTCTGTTTTAACCATCAAAGGGGGTGCTTCAGGGATGCATTCTCTCGCCGACGCTGTTCAATATCTACAGTGAATGCATCTTCTAGAAATGTCTCGAAGGCTGGAATGGCGGAGTCAACATAGACTGCCAGCAGATCAGTAACCTCCACTGGAGGACGAAAGCTCCAAGTTTGGACTGACGATCATTAAAGCAAAACAAAAATAATGGTCGTGGATAGAACGTATGTGCTGCCTGAAAGCACCCTGTTGCCACAGTTCGGGAGAGAAGACGCATTTGTACACTTGGGATCTCCCGTAGACAAGGACGGAGGCTCAACAAAAGAAATACGCAGAAGAATAATACTTGCGAGAGCTGCTGTCGCTAAACTCACCATTGTTTGGAAAGACACCGCAATCACTAGGCTGCTGCGCACGCTCGTGTTTCCGGCGTTGTTGCATGGAGCTGAGACGTGGACAATAAAAATGGCCGACAGGCGAAGCATTGATGCCTTTGAGATGTGGGCATACCGACGTCATTTGAGAATCCCGTGGACTGCAAGACGGAAAAACATATCCATTATCAAAGGCGAGGATTTTTCGGCACTGCCGTCAAAAAAATATTTAATACAAGTTACCCGACGTTTCAGAAGCACAGCTTCTTTTGTCAAGGGTATTACGGTAACTTGTATTAAATGTTTTTTTGACGGCAGTGCCGAAAAATCCTCGTCTTTAATTTTGTAAGAAATACCGTCAAGAACATTTCTCGACAATCAATTTTCCTGATTGTTTTTAAATAATTTTGTGATATCCATTATCAATGAACTGAATATACGCACTAGACTGTCCAATATCTGCGACCAACAAATTCTGAAATTTTTTGACCACATCATCCGTAGACCCTCGGGTAACCTGGGAAAACTGGTGGTCCAGGCAAGAGTCGAGGGTAAACGACTAAAGGTCACTCGCCAAAGCGATGGATAGATCAGGTCAAGGAGATTTCGGACCAGCCCCTGGAACGGGCTTTACGAAGAACGGAGGATCAAACAGACTGATGGGAACTAGTGGTGGAGGAAATCGGTTGATGGATCGCCGAGGCTTCAGATATGAAGCACAAGGACCGATAATGATGAGGTAACTAGGTATGGCGTTGACCTAAATTAGCCGGTGACTTCACGATCTGATGACGTCATAAGGACTTGGACAATTTTCGAGGAGCCCCGCCCTGACCACCACCCCCCCCCCCTCAGTGGAACTTTGCGAGTCTGAGTTGGCCCGGTAGAACGTATAAAAAGATACTAAAAGCGATTTGAGGGTAACTTGGAAAAATTTACCATGCGCCCCGTGGTGTCCGGTAAAAACTGACACATAGGATTTGGACTCGGAAGAATTCCGATCTCGAGCTATAGTATAAAATAAGAAAGGTAACTTATGAGCCATAATTTATGGTAGGAGGAGATTTGGAGACGGCGACTTGGAAAAATACATACTCTCTGAAACCTTAATTCCGGATTCCATTCCTAACACCAAAACCAATTTGACTAATAAAACAAGTTCCCTGCGTTCCTCGTCTAACTTCGTGAAGGGAGCCGTCGTTTTTTCTCATGCTCACCGTACTAATGAGTTTCTGATGATTGTTTGTGACACAGGGAGAGACGAAATGGGGTAGCCGGATGTTTTGAGAGCTGGGCAAGAGCTCGCGTGAATTGTCAGCATTGCAGTATAAGCATTAGAATGGTAAGAGGCGCAGAGAGAGTAAAACGGGTATGGCCTACTCTAAGGTGGCTTAGGATAACTTTTTCTCGTCGGGAAGGGCGGTTTGAGGTAGACCAAGGAATTTGAGATTTTTTAATAGATCGGAGCTCATTGGAGGATAAGGAGAATCAGAATTCGTGTCAGGAGGAGAGCATGAGGGATTAGTAATAGGATTTGAGATGATATGAGGGGGTCAAGATTAAGTATGGAAAGTGAGCGCTGTGACTGCTTTCCGGTAAGGTCTATTGCGTCATGTTAGAGTCGAGGTGTCCCGATATCCATAAAAACTGGTGGAGGATGAGAAAAAGATAGTGGTGGTGGTCGACGTAGATAACGGGCTCCCATTCTTAGCTCAGCAGTATAAGTCTAGTATAATTGTAAATTAAACACTCCCCTAATGTAGGGGGCTAATATAATCTGGTATACTGTATGCTAGACCTAAGGAGCTTTGACAGGAATTCGTGGATTTCTGGATTAGGTCGAGGGTTTCTGGAAATAGTCTAGTGCACAATGTACGATAAGCCTAGTTAAGCTAGAACTCAAACTCGGACTCGCGGATTCCAGTACAGGGGCGGGGTACCGGTAAAGACATTGAAAATTTCAAAAAAAAAAAACAAACAAAAACCATGTTTCCTATCCCATATAACATGCAGTTCGATGGCTTTATTTTTCCCAAATTACCCTCTTCTTCTTCGCTCAAATGTATATATTATATCAGGAAATTTTCCGTGACAGACTATTTTTTTAATTAAGATGAAAACGGCTTTCCATCATGTTTATTCAAACTGAAACATGTAGAGGTACCCTACGAGTACATACCATTTCACTATAATAGCATCTTCAGACTGCTGTGAGATTCGGGTGATCGGTCATCATTGAATTCAAAAGCAAGAAATCATTATTGTAAGTTTGCCGTATACCTACACTCACACTACTCAAATTATCAGCGAGTAGCGGAGGCACACATAATGTCTCGCGTCTTACATGCATGCAGCTCGATGATCAGAATTTTTCTAGGTTCCTCTTCTGGTATGAATACATAGCTCGACAATCGGTTTCTCTTTAAGCTACACCCTCTTCACCCTGAGGTCGAAATTGTTTCAACTCCCTTTCACCGATCGGTTTAGGTAAAATCTCGTACTACAAATCCTTTTGATTTATGCGTCCATATAATTTACGCACGGAGGTGGACATGAGGGAATAAAAGAATCTAGGCAGCTGAAGTCAGTTCAACTTCTCCCGCATTTCGACCAATTGAACAGCAAATAATTAATATTAGTAAATTTCCTTCGCGTATTTCAATACAGATACGTTACGCACGTGTTTGTACACATTCAGTTCATTCGAACCTAAATTCTCATTATTTTTCTTGAACACAAAAACAGCAAAATCTTCCCTCGGATCTGATGCAAGAAAGAAAATGTTTTCGATCTGATTTTCATTGAATCTGCAACCAACAACATTAATGAATATGTTGGTTGCGAAATACTTTATCCTATCCTCTTCTTCATCTTCATACACTCGAACAAGCTGCTCTTCCAAGCAGGTGTGTTCATATTTCGAAACGTAGAAGAATCCACGCGTGTTATCATCTTTTTTTAAAATGTCTTCAACTGAGCAGCAAAGACGGAATTGTTGATTTGCGGTCAGCGTGCAAAGCTTATCCAATTTCGGTAATGTTGGCTTCCACATACCTGCGCAGAAAAGGGAGGTGAACAGAGATACCTAGTCTTAATCCGACTTAGGACTATCAAAATTTCATTAGGCTATCGAGATTTTGACTTAAAAGTAGTCTTGATAATTTGTGGAGCTTTCTGCAGACAATTTCAGATCTTACGCCTTGCTCTTTACTTTATTGGAAGATTATAACAGCCAATTTCATTACTAATTTTTTGGTGGAAATAATATCGAAAAATTGGGTTCAAAATGTGCCGATTTGTGCCGTCAGTGTCCTTTGAATAGTTGATTGAAGTCTAAGTAATGGCTCTCCTCCGTATTGAGGCTCCCACTCGGAAATGTTTTCAAGATGTTGGGCTTAATAGAGGACTATTGACATAATGTGGGTATAATTTTACAAACTACGTTAACTACGTCTGTAGATGAAGAAGAGGAGGCAACAATTCAACATTGTATAACTATTTAGTTCACCTTGGACTTCTTTCATTGGAGCTAAGTAGTGCTTTTAACCTCATCAATTCAAATTTTGTAATGAAATAGTGTTAAAAAATTGTCCAAAATCGTACAGTTTTGAGATTTGTCCACCGTATTCTCAGGTCCAAATCTAAAAGGCTGAGGGGGCTGCTTTTAGAATTTCAACAGGTTATACATACAAAATAGGATGGGGTCCAAGGTTGGTAGAATATTCGTGATCATCTTCACCCTAATAGTAGTCATGGAACTGGTCGCATGTATGAATAACACAAAAAAAGAAAAATAGCATTGTATTTTTGAGTGAATGGCCATTATTCTATGTTGTTTTGACCCAGAAGAGCAAGAAACTAAAATATAAGTGCGCTTACGGTGTGCATTTAAGAAATATCGTTCCAAATGTCTTTTACTGCGGAACATAGTATTATTTTTAGCACTTGGTTCCAAAATTCCGATCAGTTCTAGGTGGAGCGTACCATCATTTATTTGTAATTCACTTTCCTTGAAGATGTATAAGTACACGCCGTAGAAGCCAAACGTAGCATACCAGTATTGGTACATCTTAATTTGAATCCGACAGCGAAAAAAAGGTAATTCGTAAAATTCTTCTCTAATGTTCACCAACGTTTTGGCGTAACCTGACATTTTTCTTTCTTCTATCCTTATGATCGTAGGTAGTCGTTCAAACTTCTCAAACGTCAACGATTGCATGAGTGGTTGAGGAGTTTCGGATACCATTTTAAATATTGTCGATGCTCGAATATTGTTACAATATTTAATTAGCGATCCCGGGGTCCATTTCCATATCGGATCTACTGTAGAATAATGTGATTTACTCGTATACTCTGCGAATATTTACAAAAATCATAAGGACGTCGCGTCGTTAGAAGGATCAATTAAAAACAGGTTTTGAATCTTTCAAAAAGAGAAGAGTTCGCAAAAATTGGGGAGGTAAATGTGAAAGGATAAGAGACCATCGTAGACTCAGGTAGTCAAGAGAGTTGGTGAACGTATCGGAATTGTTACAAAGGCGGGCAGACTGGAGAAGTGAAGACGAATAGTGAGAAAGGCGAATATTCTTAAGAGCGGGGCAGGAAAATAGGTTTTAAATTATCATGCTGGCAGTACTGGCAAGAGGGAAGAGAGGATAGACATAGGAGTAGATGAGACGAGTGAGAATGACTTTTTCATGACGGGTAGTTTGATTGAAGGAAGTCCAGGATACCAGCTTGATTTTGAATGCTCGAAGTTTGAGTTTTTCAGAAGTCATACCAGGAGTCGAGTATCAAGGATCAGTGATAGTTTTGAGGTGTTAGTCAGAAGAACTGACAAGGTCAGGAATTTCAAGGGAGAGAAGATAACCTTTGTCAGCTAGGCAATGCCCAGTTATGGGTAGTTGATGGGGCCCGGAATTCGGAAGAGGGAGATTAACGTTAGCGTTTGTACAACTGAATGAATGCTTTGAACTAAAGGGTTATAGGCAAATAAGAGAGAAAAAAAAAAAAACATTTTGCTGGAGCAAACGTTTCTTTGCTGAAAATGGTCCAGGATGTGTCCTGAACAGCATACTAAAAATACCGCATTTTCTCCCTGGAGCTTCTCTTTTATGGGGGTTCAAACCCCCCAAAAATTAGTTTTTCGCCTACATCGCGTGAAATTGAAATTTTCTTTAAAAATGTTTCAAGCAAAAGTTGTTCCTCGTTAAATTTCCTACCAAATAACGTATTCGACTTTCAGCCTATGCCAATTAGTGCCTTTGCAAAGGGCGTTCAAAAGAGTCCAAAAATCAGTTTTTCCATATACCTCACAAAATTGAAATTGTATTAAAAAATGTTTCAAACAAAAGTTGTTCCTCGTTAAATTTCCTACCAAATAACGTCTGATTTTGGTCCTCTTTTGAACGGCCTTTGAAGGCTTTGCCGGGCCACTAATTGACCTAGGCTGAACCTTGAATACGTTATTTGGTAGGAAATTTTACGAGGAACAACTTTTGTTTAAAATATTTTTTAATAAAATTTCTATTAGACAAGATATAAGCAAAGACTAAATCTTCGGGGGTTGAAACCCTTATTAAAACAGAACGTCCTGAAGGATGAATAGCTAGTTTTATAGCAAATTTTACGAGGAACAACTTTTGTTTGAAACATTTTTTAATACAATTTCAATTTTGTGAGGTATACGGAAAAACTGATTTTCGGACTCTTTTGAACGCCCCTTGCAAAGGCACTAATTGGTATAGGCTGAAAGTTGAATACGTTATTTGGTAGGAAATTTAACGAGGAACAACTTTTGTTTGAAACATTTTTCAATAAAATTTCAATTTCACGCGATATAGGCGAAAAACTAATTTTTGGGGGGTTCAAACCCCCATAAAAAGAGAAGCTCCAAGGGGAAAACGCGGGATTTTTAGTACGTTGTTCAGGACCACATCCTGAACCATTTTCAGCAAAGAAACGTTTGCTGCAGCAAATTTTTTTTTTCAATATGGCTCTAATTTGCCTACCCCGTTACAAAGATTCTATAACGTGATTCTGAGATACTTTTCAACGCTGAACACGAATCCGTTGTTCGTTTTTTGCTAGCACGTCACAATTTTTAGTAATCACGATAAATATTCACATAATCATAATTACAAATATTCTTGTCTACTTGCCGCGCGCTGTCGCGGAACGTAACGAACGTTTTCGATAGCGACGCTGCAGTCGTCGATGTGTTTTGCGACGACGCGCGGCAAGTAAACGAGAACTTTAATCGTGATTACTAAAAATTATGACGTGCTAGCAAAACACGGACAACGGATTCGTGTTCAGCGTTGAAAAGTATCTAAGAATCACGTAATAGAATCTTTTTTAACAGGATTGCTGTTCAGTAGTGTTATTAGTTCATAGTAACATGAGACAGTAGGAATTTGAGCTGAAGGGTGAGGAGAGTGAGATGAGAAAGACAAGAATACATGGTGTTCAGGTCGGCGGTGAATCGGCGTTCGGTCATGACACCTCGGATCGAATATGCGAATCCAGTTTTTAGATCCATCTCAGTAAAGCTGCTGGGTCTAAAATTTAGTAAATATTATTTTCTAACAAGTTCCTGTAAATGGTACCGTGAGTTTCGGGAATATAAGCTAGATCGAGTTAGATATCGGATTAGCCACAGAGGGGTGAATGGTATCATAAGGGGTAAAGGTTTCAAATTGAGATAAATAAGGAGAAAATCATCTTGGTGCGAGCACAACATTGGAAGCTGAGTGAATTGGGCTGTAAATACAAGACAATTAGCAGTGAGGGTTAGGAAGTGGTATTCACAAAAGATTCTCCCACTTCAGCACAAAGGCCGAGACTTTTCTGGGAGGTATAGTGCAGAGTAATACATTGGCGAACATACCTGCCAATGAATCTAAAAAATCTTCCTCGATATCAGGGTACGATATTATCACGCTCAAAGAGCCAGAATTAAGTAGACCAACAAAAACCGAAAATATTGCGCAAAGTAACAATCCCATATCTTCGCAGGGTAAACGTGCTGATATTGAGAATGCCAGAATGCGTTCGAAAGCTCTGTGTCATGTCAGATGTTTTGTGTACAAATAATTCATTTCCATCGTTATAGAAGTCATTTAGTAGAACGTTGAGTAACTTATTCCGTTGTTTCTTATATCACATCTTGTACGTAGGTTCAAGAATTTTTGTAAAACTCACAAAAAATTTTGCCATCAAAGAAGAACTTAAGAGATGTTCTCCCTTATACTTTTAAACCTCTTGGGTAGCAAATAGTGAAATCAGTGTACTATGCCAAGAATTTTATTGAGACTTATTTTCTGTATACTGCGAGGCAAAAGTTGGGTACTAAGTTTGTTTAAATAGAGAATATGTTTTAAATGGGAAGTTATTTCGGAAGAAACGTCTGCCATCTGCTTCCGTTCATAATTTCCCCCTATCTTCCCTTTTCTCAATGCATATTTTACCAAAAACGCAGTCAGGGAAAATTTTCATCTCCACGCCACACGAAAAAGGAGTAATCCAATAGATAAAAAGGAATCTGAGGGAAGTTTTTCGATCTGGAGTTGTGGCGTAGATAGGGGTAAGCGGGGCAGCAGGTATGAAAAGTTTCGCTGGCAAAACTGTAAAGTTATTTTTGGTATGGAACCCGTTTCATAGATGGGCTTTTATGCGGACTTTCAAACAACGCCGAGACGATTCTTTTTCAAGGGTTCCAAACCGAATTGGTTTTCATCTTCAGCTATGATTTTTTCCTTCCCATTTCACAACTTGAGTTCCGAAACCCATTACCCTCGAACTGCGAGCTTCTTCAAGAAGTATTGTAGTCTGAATCAAATGAATAGAAGAAGCTCAGAGCCAAATGATGGGAAAAAATTGAACTTTGATATTTTCATAAAGTACGAGTTTGAAATTCAGACAACAAAGTTTCTTGAGGGTTAGGATCACTTGTGTCGTCGGTGGTTACCCGTCCTCCACTGTGGAATGGGTACGAGTTGCGTGTGCATTAAAATGTTGTTCCCTCCAACACTGGTATCGACCCTTTCGAGTACAACTTTCAAATTAGGAAAATCTCCCCGGCAAAACTCCCTCTTCTTAGTAACCGCCGAACTGCAGTGCTCCCATGCACGCCAACTTTGACATAGTTTAGAATTAACCTAGTCGCTATTGAAGCCTCTTCTTTTTCTTCCTTCAAGATGCACGCTTCCTCGTCATCTTCTTCTTGGAGAGTGTCCTCTTATGATGGTACACAGGTGGTGGGCAAGCTGTAGCGTGACTTTGCATTTGCCTATTCCATTCTCTATTTCTTCATAATCATAACTGTAGCTGCAAATGCAGACGCCTGGTCCCATGCTTCTTCGGAACTTGGTACGGTGGCTACCAGGTAACTCCGAGCATGCGCTTTATCGTCCACAATCTCTCAGAGAGACCGGCTACGCTTAGTTTACCTCGCTTATACCTCCACTCAAATAAGGTGTACTGTAGTCCATTATCACGCCCTTGATCGCAATGCGAGCACGTTGCCAGCTCAACTTTACTCACCTTCTCATGGAGGCAATAGTTGAAGTAGCCAGGGCCATCAACATTTAGTGACAGTTCAGCTGACCCTCAACAAGGTCGTGTATTAACACAGGGGTTGTCCGTTTCCCAAGCTTATTCTCAGTAATTCTCGCTTTCCGTTTTTCAAGCAAGGAACCCATGGGCTCTTGCTTGACCCGTAAAGCCTCTTGATCAGTCGTAGCACTCTTCATAGCTTTTAACACTATTGCCCTCTCCTCAGCAAAGATCTCGATTGGTGGCGAATGTGAGAACTAACACCTTAGCGCAACTCTCTGTTGTATCTTTTCCATCTCTTTTCTTTTGTGCGCTATCTTCATAGAGTCGGTCCTTACTGCGGCCCCCCATACATTAATATTAACAAGGCGGAGCTCTCTTACTTCCCACTGCCTTCTAGGGTTCGTCATTAGGCGGTTTAGGTAGATGACTACCCTGCCGCCTTTTCTGCGGCCATCAGAAACTTGTGCCTGAAGCTCAGTTTTGAGTCAAACAAGACCGTTTAATCACTTTCTTTTTGAGGTTAGGATGCAGTGGTCTTAGAAGATTTACGGGGCAAAAAAAAAGGTACTTGTAAATTCCGGTTTCTGGAAGTTGGAGCTTAACAGTAAAAATTTGTTCGTGAGTTCGTCAGTAAATTGCTTCTAACCAGGCATGAAGGCTGAGCATCGGACTTGCTCTACAAGCGCCCATTACGAGGCGAACTGAAGCGAAAGTTATGGAGATTCATCAAATTGGGCTCGTGAGATTTTCTTCAGCATTATACAATTACCATAAAAGCTCGCTCCTTCATGTTTTCGTTCGCCACGGAGAAAATCGATCGCCGCTTATAATAATGGTTTGGTATTTTACATTCTCATATGCGTAAACATGAAAATGAAAATTAGGTATTACGTTGTGGGGCTTACAAAATAATTTGAGGTCAAAGCTGAGAAAAAACTGGAAAAAAATGATAGGTGAGCACAGTATTTGTAAGTTGTACACTCGAGTTACAGTATAAGTTCGGCACAAAACAAATAATAATTCAAATTAAAAACTTTTCCTTTCAAGGCACTGACGTGTTCTTAATTTGTACGAAAAGCATCCTACGAGTGTATAAAACGTCATTCAATGTTAATAATTCAAATGTCAATAAGATTTTTGACCATTAAGAAACTTCTGTACATGAAAACCCATTTGAGTCTTTCGTGCATGTAACTATCCGATTTTCATTTACATTTTCTTTATGCTTCCTCTCCTTCATTTTCGCGAATGTAGCTAAAATGTCCAAGATATTACTCTCTTCCTTGAGATGCTCGTGAATATATGAGGTAAATTACAATCGGTATTTTTTGATAGCCATCAGCGTCGAATGCTTTCATACCACACTGAACAGGTAATTGAAACGCTTTCCGCTTTTTCTCGTGTAAACACAAATCATGAGTTTCAAAAAAATCGTCAACATAATGGTGCAGCCAATGAATTTCGTCGGCGTGAATCCTTTGAAACGGGAAATATCCTTTCCGCTTAATATGCGTTTGATTTCATGTTGCCTGTGGCTTTCGTACGCGGTGTGTGCTCAACTTTTATTAACCTACCACTCACGAGGGAATTTTTACAATTTCTTAGCTCCAATTTGTTATGCTTCGTCTCCCTTGATGCAAATTTTCCTTTTAGTCCATCTACGAAAACACAAATCCACCATGAGCACCATTCTTCTGAAAATAAATAGCGGTGTATTCAAATATTCAGATGAAGTAAATTTCAAGATCGACTTCGAAGTATGGATCCGTGAAAGGTCTTACCAGAAGTTACAAAAGTTCATAATATTGTACGAAATTGCTGGTTTCGCTTCAGCCTTCATTTCACCGATCTTGGGCTATCTGCTGACTGGTAAATTGAGTACTTACATTTACCCTCAGTGGGTACCCTTCAATTCAACTTCTGCATATGCAGTCATCATAGCATCACAAGTACTCGTTTGTACCCACATTTGTCTCGTGTACTACACTGTCCAGGTTTATTTAGCATTCGTTTTGGTAGAATTTCTGCGACAATACAAAAAATTGCAATACGCTAACAAGACATTGAATGATCGATTTCCTATTCACGAAGGACGTGGGTGTCGATGTGAATACAATCGAATATTCTCTTCCAATTTGATTATGTGCATACGCCATCATCAAAAAATCTATCGGTACGTTTATAAGATGTGCATTACAGGGGCGGATTTATGGGCGAGAGGGGAACTCTGGGACATTCTCTTTTAAAAAACAGAAATAGAGAAATGAGAGAGCAAACGAAAAAATACCAAGATACCAAGCTTTTGTGAATATTTATTTCCCCTTCCAAAATCACCAAAATCCGCCCCTGATATTACGTTTTATTTTCAAACTTGATTAAATTTTCCTTAAGCTTTCTTTTTTCTTCTTTTTTCAGTCTATTCAAAGAGTTTCAAGTTTTTTTCGACGTGGAATTTTCCACGCTGTTGATCATCGGCATTGTTTCGTTTGGTGTGTTTCTTTACGCTCTACTAGAAGTAATTTAATGCTACAAACACAATGAAAATTATAAAGAAGAATATAGTCTAATTAGGTCACATGTACATAATTTTGTAGGAAACTGATCCTAAAAATTTTATGAGTTTTTTTGGAGCAACTTGGCTGGACATCAGCAACCTTTTTTTCAGATGCTTCATTGGAGAACAGTTTTCGGCAATGGTGAGTAACTTATCCTCTCATTTATTACGTGCAAATACTAGCAACAAATTTCAACTCTAAGTCACAGACCTTTCTTTAAAGACGCGCGCTCATTTTGCAACTTTGGTCGCTTCTTCTAAATGATATGGACACCCCAATTTTCTACACTCAAGATCTAGTTTGGATTTTAACTTCTATATTTTAATAATCCTTCTGTCATGATGCGAGAAATCTGAGAAGAAGTTTCGTTCTGAAAAATGTATCCTTACGAAAGCCTGTCACCTTTTTCACTTAGGTAACTTTGAAACTAAATATCTAGCTGAGAAGTTTATATGCTTGCTTCATTGAGGAGGCCAAGTTGCTAACTAGCTGACGGGAACACCCGCTTTGAGCTCGTTCACCTCCTTCTCTACCAATATTTCTCAGCCCCACCTATGAACGAAGCGGACCAAAGTACAAAAACTCCTTGATTCAGGCAATGGGAGGATACCACAAATTCGGTCTTGCTCGTGATCAACGATCAGCTACAGCTCAGTCTTTGATTGAGGCAGACGAGGGCCCGGAATTTCTCGGGGTTTCACCCGGAGGAGGGAATGATACCGTCAAGCTCGACTTTCATCATGAGCTCGCGGTAAGAGAAGGATCAAGACCCCTTGTATGAAAGAGGCAGGCGAATGATCCCTGGGTTCAACATAGATCGACTGAGGCACCGTGTATGATCAAGGTGGGTGCTTTCGCAAAAACTCCTGTTGTTTCGGGCAAAAGAGAGAATGACACCGGTGACTTCGTTTCCCATTACATGCTCGCGGTAAAAGATCGACTGAGGCTCCGCGTATGATCGAGGCGGGTGGTGAATGCACGAAAATTTCGTGGTTTATCTCAAAAGAGAGAACTTCACGGCATCATTTGCCCCTCTATGAGAAACCACCAGAATTTTTGAGCATTTGTTTGACTCCGTGGTGTCGGGGACCCTATCCAATCTCTCACCGCGAGCTGACAACGGAAGACAAGCTTCCCAGAAACGTCATTCTCTCGGCTAACGCTACGAGAAAATGATCGCTTTCTTACCCGCATTCATTGCAAAGGCACTATGGCCAATCACAATGTAAGACGAGCATCTTAGTACCATGCTCTTCATCGCCTGATGAAACAATGTGAGTTTTCACAATGTTACTAGCTTAGATCATACGCAGGGCCTGAGTCGATCACCGCGAGCAATCTTTGTTCTCGCGAAGCTCGATTTCTTTGAGAACCAAATGAAATTTGAAAGACTAAGCGATTTTCCAAATTGGTAAAATTACGATCGGTTTCGGGCACTTCCACACATTTTGATGCTTTTCATTCAACAGTTTTTTTTTAACTCAGCACACTATTTCACCCTAGGATCAAGAAAAACTTCAAAAGGTTAGGCGATTTTATTATTTTTAGGAAATTTTGACCCTTTTTGGGCTCATAAACCTATTTTGGTGCTTCGCAAAATTTTTTAAGAATTTTATTCACATTCAGCGCTAAATTTTATCTCAGATTAGAGGAAAACATTGAAGGTTAGGCGATTTTATCATTTTGGGAAAATTTTGACCCTTTTTGGATCCATGAACCCATTTTGGTGCTTCGCAGAAATTTTTGACAATTTTATTTAGATTGAGCGCTAAATTTTATCTCAGATTCGAGAAAAACTTTGAAGATTGGACGATTTTATCATTTTGGGGAAATTTTGACACTTTTTGGGCCCATTAACCCATTTTGGTGCTTCGCAGAATTTTTTAACAATTTTATTCGGATTCAGCGCTAAATTTTACTGCAGGATCAGGGAACACTTTGAAGATTACGCGATTCTTTCAATCATGGAAAATTGTTTTTCGATAATTCACAACTTTGGGAACCCCTGCCGTAAAATTTCGGCACATTTTGGTCCATAACTCGGCTCAGAAAAGTCGTAGAAACTTCGAATATGGCTCAAATTAAAGATAAAATTGAAATACAAAATTCATACATTCAAACTATACGTCTAACGTTTTGCGTTTTCGCGCTACAACAGATTTAGCGCAAACTGCCATTTAACTGGTAACATCTTTCTGGTCCACCCTGTATGATATCAAGCATACAGAAAGCTATTTATCTTTTGATTTAATGAACAGAATTAACTCTATGTAAAGCTAACTACAAATAGTTTACTCTCCTTTTTAAAATCCCTAAAGTAGGTCAAGGTCATTGATGACGTCATAATAATAAAATTGATACAAAAACTTGTGTAGGTTTTTCTAAGGGTAGTCTTCTGTCTTAGTCTTAGTATATAAAAGACAACTTATTCTTTATTCAATAACATAATTAACTCTATGTAAAACTAGCTAGTTCACCATCTTTCTCAAAGCTCCTAAACTAAAATAGGTCAAAGTCATTGATGACGTCATAATGACATAACAATAGGTATGAAAAATTGTGTCGATCTTTCTAAGGATGATCTCTGTATTAAGCAAATAAACTTTGATTTATTTTTTAATTTAATGAACAGAATTAAATCTATGTAAAGCTAATTAGTCCACTCTCTTTTTCAAAGCCCCTAAAATGGGTCGTGGTCATTGATGACGTCATAATGAAAAATAATTACAGAAAATAATTCTGCCGTACAAAGTTGAATTGACGTATATGCAGATAATGAATACGAGGAAAAGAGGTTATGGGTATACTTGATATAGCCTCTTTTCCCCTCGCATTCATTATTTGCATATACGTCAATTCAACTTTGTATGGCAGAATTGTGTCAAAGTAGTCTTGGTATTAAACATATAAAATGCTATTTATTCATGGATCATGGATTTTGGACTTCTACTTGTAAGATGTTAGAACTTTTGAGTATCTATTGAGTTAAAAAATTATTTATCAAACGTGTCTCAATTTTCTTGAGTAGAGAAATGGTGTTCCTGCCAATGGGCATAGAGCATCCTTTTCTCATCGCAGGTCACATATGTATGTATATCCTAAAGCTGAGAATTATGCCAAAATTTACCACCCAAAATTGTGGGACAAAAATGACGCCACGCAACCTATATTAATAAGGAAACTAGGCTGTACTAAACTATATACATGCGTATACCAGACTGAGAAGGAGTGGAGGGCACTCCTTTTCAAACTTTCTCATCTTTGGCATACTACATACTAGATAATATACCCGTATGCTGGGCTAAGAAAGAGGTGGGTGGTTTCTTTCAAACTCTCCATGATGAATAAGCGATAAATAGATGGGGAGTCGATACGATGGGTAGAATCCTCAAAACTTTCCCAAAAAGAAAAATCCCTAGTGTTACGTCCCCATGCTCTCGAGCGCAGTCTTTCCGCTGAACGACATAATTATCAGTTAATTGCCCAACAGCTGATTGCGCTGGAACGGCGCACGCAATAAGACTCACGGAACTGACAGCGCGCGTCATCCACCGTATCCTTGGATTGCGCAATGTGCCTGAAAAAACCGTTACATTATTGCAGACTTGTACTTCGTTCAGTTCCAGTATTACGTATGTACTCTATCTTTAGAGGTAACACTAATAAATAATTTTCTTTTTTCTCTTCCTCTAGAATCAACGAATCGGAGACAGTCTATTTTACAAAACTGATTGGTACCGACAAAGCGCAGAAAATAGAAGGATTATCTCAATTTTCCATGCGTGTACTACGAGATCGTTAGATTTGAAAGGATTCGGAATTTACAAATCGTCGTATAACGTTTTTTTAGCCATTGTTAAATCATCATATTCATATTTTAATTTACTTCGAGCGTCAAAATAAATTTAGCCAAATTTTCTGAGAATATACGTAGGTACTTGAATAAAAATTGCGATATGATAATACGCAATATTAGCCTCGATTGAAGAGATAAACTCAGACAACTTAAGATGATGATAGATGGCCTTTCAATGTTTACAATGACATAATTTTATTTTGTGACCATTTCGTGGTGCAAAAAAGTCGATCTTTTTTTCTAATGAAGTCTCCAAGAGTATTAATAGAAATCCAAAGGGTTCTACTGCACCGTAGTTTAATTTAAGAAAAATCCCAGTCAACGACCAAGCAAAAGTCAAAATACAACATACTCGGTGAGCAAAGACTGTCAGGGTGGAAAGACTCATGCGCCACGATTGAAGAAAGCGACCTCAGACAGAAGTCGGTCTAAGGTCGATGTACAGCCACCCCATCACTGTATTCCGTCTGTTTGGTGCCTTCGCTACCCGCAGACAGAATGTGCATTCATAATAACGAGAATTCAATTACGCTCGACCAGTCCAGCAATGGTTGACTGGAAGCAATTTTGACATCGATTTTCAATCAGCAAGTTCGATTCTCGATCGACATTCATTCATAATACCAAAAATTTTGGTCACTAAAAAAAATATTTGAAAATCCCTTCAAAAACAAACAGGAAAGCGAAATCCTTAATATAAGGCTGTCATCAGATTTGGGAACTGACTGCCAAATCCTAAAGGAAATCGCAACTACCCAAAACTCAAAAGGGAGATTGATTCTCGGGCACAGAATAAAAGATGGCTGTATAAAAATGACCGCTATATCGAAAAGAACCTACCAAATAATATTGGCATGGATCTATCAGAATAATAGAGTGGAGCTGGGCGGGACGGGTGGTGAGGCTGAGGAACGACAGGTGGACATACAAAACAATCTTTTGGTTCCTATCGCACTATAAGAGGAAAAGAGACCATGAGTGACGATATTAATGGATTTTTAGGAGGAGGGGCGGGGGAACTTTCAACAAATTGCAGAGAACAGAAAGGAGTATGAATGACTGCAGGAAACCTTTGCTCTCTACGGATCGACAATCTTCAAGTAATTCAAAATTTTCTTACTTAAATTTTTATATTATGCATATGTAAATGAATATTGTCGATGAAGGCATTTTGATTTTGATTGGATTTGGGAATTCAATTACGCTTGATCAGTGCAGCTACGGTCGGCTCGACGTAATTTTGACTATACTTAGACATCAATTGAAGACATACAGTGTACAACCATTCGCCAATGTAAACATACATGGCGAGAGTATACCTCTAGGTCCTTACTTTAATGACCAATGAGACTATCAATAACTCTAGATAACCATTGTCGTAATCCATTCACCAAAACAACCAGTCATAAAAAAGTATTTATGACCTCTGTTGTTCATTGTGAACCATTTTTCAACTCAGCCCAATCTTTGTACGTATTTACAGAGCTTACCTGCCAACGCTTATTGACATCTTTATCACACAAATATCCGATTTTCTATGCCGTTCTACCTTTCATTCTTCAAACTGAACATGAGTTTCAACAGCCTGTGTGCCAGCTGACAACTTTCTGTGAATGTTTACAACCATTATCGTGAGCGAGTGAAAGCACTTGTTGTCAGACAAAAAGAAATACATGTTTAAATATATCGTGATTATTATACAAAGTCTTAGTTTCGATCGATGAAAAGATAATCATCTTATTTTCTTCGAATGATTTGACACTATACGCCTCTATTCAAGAAAGGGATCTACAAGAGATGTCGCCATCGTTGAAAAATATTTCAAACTTCATTTATATCCTCGGGATTTTTGAGATTTCCGCAGATTCTAAAAATATGGTCCGAATAATTCATCCAGACATAGATTCGTACTATTTAAACACGATACAATCCACCGGTAAGTTTAGTATAGAAAATGCGAGGATGCAATAGAGAGAATGAGTGAATTGGAAACTTAATAATATGTCCTCTTCGGGTAATCACGTTTTATGAACTTCAGCGGAAGATACAACCGGCAAATTTTGGCAAATGTCCAAGGAAAAAAAGAAGCAATTATGCATAGACAGCTTTCAGTCGTATTCTTTTCAAGTAGTCGACAATGTGAACACCGTTCTAGAGCCACTCAAAATAAATAAGCGCGCTGTAATCCAAGAAATAAATAAATACTACGAGACCAGTATTCCGAATGCAGTAAAATATCACAGCGTGGCGACCGTGGTAAAGAATTTAATATTGGCGGTAAATGCGCACTTGTGTCGGATGACTCCGGAGGTCAAATATTTTCTAGCTCAAGGCGACGCTCCGGGTACGTTTCTAGCCCTGGAGCGAAACCGGGGACCTTTCTTCATGATTCGGGGGCTGCTGGAACTAGTTCCCGAAGTGATTTTGGCACGAAGATCCGACAACAAGCACGCCATAGACAACGACTTTATTAGGAGGATGAAGGAAAATACTATTTCTAAAACAGGTTGGTTCAAATTCTATTCTAGAAACATTTAGGTACGACATTGATCAGTTTCCTAAATAATATTCAACGATATTGCAGTCCAAAAAAGTATTTGCGAGATCACTGATGTTCAAAGAATACGACTTTGTAGCACAGTACATATCGCTTATGAGCAGAATAAAGGTAGGAACGTGAGTCGTATAAATCCTTTAAAAAGTGAAAACACTTGCTTCAAGAAAGTACATATCGATTTGGAACCAGAAGAAGGCTCGAAAGAAGTTTTCCAGATGGATTTAATACCATGCTTCGTAGGTCAACTATTAGGGTTACCTAAACCATCGTTCTACTTGGCTAATGATCTCGATTCTTCACATCGTGTATACCTATTGCAAGAAATAGAAGTAGATCAGTCGAAGGAGAAGGACGGCTCAAATTCGTCCGTGAGAAAGTTTCGTCTGGAATTACATTTACAAAAAGTGATCCAAATGGAGGAATCGCTCTAGCCACTATTTTTTTTCAGACGACTTGAGAAATAACGACACGACGGAGGCAAGCTCAAATATATTATTGGAATTTAGACACTTTTCAATACGCAACCTTATTTTTTGAAACTTGCACGCAAATATTTCATCCTCATGAAGTTCAGATATACACTCAGAGTATTTAGAAATAACATGTATATCGACAAATTTTGTATTCAAAGTCGTAATACGACATCCACAGTAGGGAAATTCTTGAGCAGGGAGTCGGAAATTTGCACTAGAAGTTGCACAAATTTTGTTCCCCAAAATCTAAACAATGTACTTGTAGACCGTTTTTCTAAAGATTAGATCACGGACTAATTGTCAGGATTCCACTCTCAATCTCCTTAAATCATTTTCATTGTCTACCAAAATTATCTCACAAAATTGTTCCTTAATTGTTCATAACTTTCTTAACCCTATCCATCATTCCGGAAAGCGTGAGTGTCAGATTGGAGATTAGCCTAACATAAAATACGAGTTTAGTAGGCTACCAGGAAACACCACGAACTAGCCTAAGTCAAAAGTCAGTTCGACAAACAGAGGGAAGAAGGGCAAGCTTTTTGTATTGTCTCGAGAGACAGAACCTCCAAGCTCCCTGGCCGGAATCACGATTTGACGAACGGATCGTAGATACCGGAGATTTTTCCTGAATAACAAATCCTTGAAGCATGGCAGTTTACTTACTCTGTTTTTCAGTCAAGATTTCTCAGAGTCTTCTACTTTGACGGAGCAGCTCCCAAATAGGTCAAACATCTTCTTCCTTCATTCTCCAGTCAAGATTTTTACAAGTTCCACTGGCCTTGTTAAGCTGTGATGACGTCACGCTTTCCTACAGCTTGTAATTTTCAGGAGCTCTTCCTCTATATTGAGATTTAAGCACATCTATATCACACGGTTATGTCAAAAACATAAACAATAGCGTAGGAGCCATACTCACTGAGAAAGAAGCAAGTGGTGATACAGTCTATGTAAGTATTAAGAGAGCTGATCGCAAATTCCTCTAGGTATAGATTCATCAAAAAGCATGTTTTTCCCAGGATCAAATTGAAAACTCAGAAAGAAGTACAAGGTGTTGAGGAAAATGTAGAGAAAGAGAACGGGCTTTTGGCAGTTTTGTATATTTTGGGGATAGTTCGCGTACATCTTTAGTTTGTTGTGAATGAAAATGAAAATAAAATGGAAAAATAGGCCTAGGTTAACGCGCGAGAAAAATTGTTATTGGACAATGTTCGAATGAATATATTTAAACTCGTGAGTACAATAACCCTATTTGCACAACACTCCTCTCGCTACTAGGTTCTTTAGATCTTATTCGTTTGACCTCTATCTTTCAAAGGGTGACTCCATAACAAACTCAACTTTTTCCGAGTGCAACCCTCATTATTCTCCTTTTACAGTATGTTTGTGATAAACCAACGTTTTCATCCAGCCTGAACTTAGTCCAAAATTTGTACGCTGAAAGAAAGAGGGAAATTGTATTTCTACGAATGAAAGATTTCCTGACCCTTTGCCCTTATACCTCGAATATAAGAGGGAAATATTTTTGTTCGGTTCAATAAAGCAGAGTATAGCAATACAGAGCAGTAAATTTCAACTATAGTGAGTACCTACAAGTACTTGATATTTTTTTCCGTTGCAAATCCAGATTTGTAAATACTAGTGGTTTCAATATTTCAACATCAGAACCATGCGACTACTACCGTTTTTGATAACAAATATTGTGACGCTGATCAATGATTTTTGCTCGGGCACTCGACGGACGGCGTTAATTCATCATCCGCATGAAGCGATGCGCTATTTCATGGAAACAAGAGAACGGTGCGGTAGGTAAATAAGGATATCATACAAAAAAAAGTGAAAATTAACCGAAAATGAGCGACTATGATAAGTGAATCAAAAAAACAATTATATCCAAATGTCATGTCAAGTAATTCAGTTTGAGGAGTTTTATGAGGAGTGTAGTGGTTGAATACGTAAACGACCTGATGTTACTAAATTCACGCAAATATCTTCGCTCCTCCTCTACCTCCATTGTATGAAGTACGGAGGAAAAAGCTAATTTATTAGAAGGGTCCAAGGAATTCCAGCAAGTGGGCCTACAAGAATCTCTTGAGTTGAAGCCTAAAAGCCAGGTTTACAATACTGAAACCAATTATAAGTTCACAATCTCACTATCTCTATCCTTGTAGATTATGAGGAAAGTGTCAACGTCTTCAAGAGATTGACTATGCGTCAGAGAGAAGCCATGTGTTTGGATATTTTCGTCAACTCAATATCTTTTTCGGAAACCCCAAATGATATGGATTATATGGAGGGCAATACAGCCAAAAAAATTACAAAAACGTTTCAAAAGTACACAGATTTCGAGATCCACGATGAAGCTCTGAGATCTTATTTTCATTATCGGCATGAGGAATTCAATCTACACGCGCACAGGTGTATCATTTGTAAATCTGGACTTCAATGGGCTATCGCAAATAGTTGCCATCCAGAAATCTTCTTTGTGCTCCATAAATCAGCGACTTCATCAGAATTCAAAATTTTCGGTTTGTCAGAAAAAATTCCATCAATTTCGACGAATATGACGCAACGACATTTAGATAATCTTTATATGACAGGAAGAACTTACTTCATCATTGGGATACACAAAACACCTAACGGTAAGTCATTTCTGTCAAACGGAATACCGTAGTTTGTGGAAATACCTAGTAGGTAACTCAGAAAAACTTCGACTTGGGACGAGGTACAGAAAAAGAGTACCTACGGGAAAATTTAGATTTCTTAGTTTATTCCGTCACCAATCGCTTGCGGTAAAAAAGAAATAATAAGTTATGTTTGCGACTACTTGTAAAGGTATATCGATTTGAAAAACTCTCTCTTAACCATTGCTCTTTATTGAAGAACTAGACGGGAAAATGATCATTGAAAACCTCTGATGATTTCTATCTGAGCTGTTCTCACCCGCAAGAACAAGCTCCAAGCCCATTGGATGGAGCAGTCTGTAATTTTTTTCATCAAAATATCATCGGTAAACGCTTTTATAATTCGCTCTACATATCCGATCGTTCTAAAACTATTATTGTCCTGATTGCAGAGAATAAATTGGAGAAACGAAGTTTACATTTATTGCATGATCTCCAGAAGTTTCGATTATGCGCCATAGCTTACGTAGCCGTAAAGGAATTGAAACAGAAGACATGTTCACGAGGAAACTACGTGAATATTTCCGAAGACAAGGAAGACGCCGAAATCATTATAGATGATCCCGAAGAGGGTAGAAAATCGTACCTGGCGGATCTAATATCCTGCGCTATAAATAAAAATTGGCAAAATCCCCAATTCTTCGTCACTAGTGACCCTTATTCCGAAGATTCTGTTTTTGTGGTGAAACCATCGCGAAGAAGAAAGAATTTGTCCGGAAGTACTGAAGAGGATGTTGAAGAGGAAGATCGCGGAATAACTTATAAATTAATGTTGCATCTGAAGCCTCTATCATTTCTAAAAACTTCTTTTTTGGAAGCGTAGACTCCCGGTATATCAACAGAAATAATATGAAATATATAAACTGAAGAAATTACTCATACTCGTAGGGTTTCCAGGTATTCAAAAAGAAAGTATTCCCAGTATTTTTTAAATAAGGTAGGTAATAAGTATAATACCTATGCGTTTTTATATTCTTGTTCCAATGATTGAGCCATTTTTCAACTCTATAGGCTAATTATAAATATCTACCTATTTTGGAAGAAATCAATCAAAATCAGTAAAAAGATTTCATATAAACGATGAACTTTTTTGATAAAATTGGCGTTAAAAACAAAATATTTTTGATCAAATTATCTCAGCCGGGAGTGCAAGTATTAGGTATTAGCTACATTAATGTTCTCGCTTTATTAATCCAAAACCAAGAAAATTTTGTACGTCTACGTCGACGAGAAATGACCGATTTTAAATCAAATGTTATCGAAATATAGTGACTTACCTTATCAGGTCCTGCAGTAGGAATATTCAAACAAGATTCAAATTTGACAAATTCCTGTAAGATTTTCGATGATTTCCGAAGCTCGCCAATCGTTCTTTCCAAAATTGCAGAAGTGCATAATCATCTCGATGAAATTGGTATTTTCTTCTTCGCAGGCAAAAAAGTCGTGAAACAAATATACAATAGGTACGTCTATCAATATTTTTAACGAAATAGGCTAAGTATTCATTTTACATCAAACATCATATACGAATTGCTTATTATGATGATATATATTAATTGATAATCCTCGCCTTCAACCATATTATAAGTATTTATTTAACTTACTCTATTTACAAATTTATTACTATCATCAACTTTAACTGGAAATTCTATCCCTTTTAGAGCTTTATCAAACATATTTTCATGTTTTTTATATTTAGCTACTCTTTGTGGATCTTTATCTACTGGAAATAGTCCACTTAAAATAGACCATAAATAACATTTATCATCATTCTCATTTTTAACATTTATGATAGGTAGCTTTCTTGCTTGCTAGAATTTTAGGAAGTTCAATATATGAACTAGCTATCATCGGATCGTATCTGTTTATATTAATTCTGAAAATATCAATTGATATTAAAGTCCATTGACTATTCTCTAAACTATCCTCTATATTTTCATGTCTTTCAATTATATAATCACTAATAGTATCATACATTTCATTCATGTTAGTTTCACGAAGAAATATATAATTTTCAGTTTGTAAATGCATTTGAGCAGTCTCAAGAACTTCTGTATTACCTCTTCTTTCATAAGTTGCTGTAACACAGAAATTAGCTCTAATTCCATTGTGTGAATTTATCCATTTTCTAAGAAGTCCAAAAGTAGGTTTTTTCATAATATCTAAAAACTCTTCCAAATCTTGTATACCCCATTCATTTTGAATTTCAAATTGAGTATGTCTGCTTCCAAAATGTTCAACTACAAATCTAGGTATAATTTTTAAATTCTTCTCCTTATTCGGTCCAAATATATCTTCATCAAACTAGAATGGAGTTCCAGTAAGCCATGTATTTATTTCTTCTTTTGTCAATGTAAAAGTAATTTGCATTCTATTTGACTGGGGTAATCTGGATTGAGTTAATTTTTGTAATAATATAAAATATAATTCATTCATTTTTTCTACTACTTCTCTTCCTCTAAAAGCTATATAAATTCTATACTTTCTTAAATAGTGTTCTATTTGTCTTGTAGTTTTATTTGCATAGAAATTATGCACTTTAAAAAACTGAATCCATTGACTAATTTTTGAGTCTTGTCTTCCAGTTTCATTTCTGATAACAGTTATAGTGATCTGATTTCTTGTATTCATTTTTTCTTATTATATTTAATAGGAAAAAATTTTATAAAGATTTTTATTTTTTTCCAATGAGATGATATTTTGATTTTAAATGTGTTTTATAGGATATAGAATATATAACTGCACCACAAGTACATGTCATTAGGTGTTTTCTTTTTTCATAATCATTTTTCATAATTTCTTTCATTTTTTCTTTATTTCTTTTATAATATTCCTTAGATGAGGTATTCTTACATTCTTTACACCAGTTTGGTGTTCTACCAAATTCGTGTATATTCTTCATTTTTTTACATCTAGTACAATATTTACCACTTTCATATAAATTCATTATAGATGTTAATTCTGTGAGAAATTCATCAACACTATATTCTTTAAAAGTTGACCCTATCATCTCTGAATCTACAAAAGTTGTCGTACAAGTATCACATAAAGCATGATCAGTATCCATGTTATCTACTTGCAAGATTTACACAAAGTTGTTAGTACAAGAAGCTTGTGTTGAATAATTATTTAAAGAGAAATAAATTTCTAATAAGAATTTAATATGAAAAAATAGACAAAAAACCTTCCAAGACATAAAATAGACATACCAAGACATAAAATAGATATAAAACCTTCTCAAAATAGACATAAAACCTTCACAAAACCTTCTCAAAATAGACGAGAAACCTTCACAAAACCTTCTCAAAATAGACTGAAACCTTTCAAGATATAAAATAGACATAAAACCTTCTAAGACATAAAAATAGATATAAAAATAGAATCAACTTAGGTAATTATTTTTTATTTTTAATAATTATTTCATCATTATCCTTAATTCCTCTTGGTGCATCTCTTCCATTCAAACCAAATTCTTTTTTCTTTTCATTAATATACTTTCCATTTACTATTATTTGTGAATTATCAACATTAATATATCCATCTTCAATTTTAAAATCAGAAAAGCAAACTCCTAAATTTTCAGTAAATTCTGCAATACTATTAGCCTTTGTCTTACCAAAATTCATAGGAGTCACAACAATTTGATTTTTCAAGTCAATAATTTTTTTATTTTTTAGCTGCATAGATTCTACTTGTTTTTTACCTTTTTCACTCAATTCCTTCTTCATTTCTTCTAATTCTTTATTTAATTGTTTCATTCTTTTATTATTTTCTTCAATTATATCATCTTTTTGTTTCATTACTTGATTATTAGCTTGGGATAATCGCTTTAATTGACCTCCTGCTTTATTAACTGCAGCCATTAATACCCTAAAACAGAAAAATAAATTTGTAACTTTTAAAATACATATTTTCTCATTTTCAAATTACGTCAAATCAAGATTATTTTTCTTATAAACTTCATGTAATTGATTAATTATAGTTTGACTCGATGATTTAATTGTATCTTTTAATTCCTTTATTTCTGGATACTTCAAAACTAGTAAATTGACATAATCCATTTCATCCTTTGAAATTGAGTTACTGAGAGAATCATTTTTATTTATTATAAAGAAATTTTTATTTTTTTGAAACCATATACCAAACTGTATACCAAACCATGAACCAGACCATATACTGTACTATATATAATATACCATACCATGGACCATGTACTATATACAGTATACCATATATAGAATTTTTTCATTTATAAATAAAAACCTAGAAGAGTTCTTACGTTGTTCAGCAATATAATGGAATTGGAAAAAATAAAAGAATTAATGATACGTTTTGATTTCATGAAAAACTCAGTATCTGAGTTTGTAAAAAAATATAATGTGTCAGATTCCTTTGTGCAAAAAAAATTAAAATTATGGAATATTCCTCATGTGACAAAAAAGAGAAATGTTCTCACTCCTAGAAATAGATTAGGTCAATTTTGTTTATCAAATAAAGTTGATCAGTCAACATCTGTTCATAAGCATATCCCTATAAGAAATAGAGTTAGAAATGATGGAAGCAGCAAATTTCCAGAAAATCCTCCAAATATAAGTGAAGAATGGGAAACAATCAACTTAAATGAGTTAGATAAACAGAATTACAGAAATAAAAAATAGAAAAAAATTATTTTCATTTTTAATATGAATATAATATGTAAATGCAACCCATGACAGTACTTGACATATTCAAAACATAATAATAGAGGGAATTCGCAGTAGTTAAACAAGTATCAGTTTATCATCTATAACTTTATTATTTATGAGAGCACACATACTGATAATTTGCTCAAAACTCATATTCGCTCCTATAAGTATATAGTTTTTTATAGATAAATTTTCATTTTTCTCAAAAGTGTCGCAGTATGCACGTTCAATAATATCTTTCATACCATCTTGGCAAGTTTTGTTGTACTTTAACTCTATTATTATAAGACAATCTTCAAAAATTAATAATATATCAAGCTTACCATTATTTATATACTTTAAACATAGAGCTTCAGATGAACACTTAAATTTAGTGGCAAGCAAAATTACAAACATAACATGATGAAAGGATGCCTCATTTTTTGTACCTAATTCTACTTTTTTAAAAATACTATTCAACAATTCACAGATTAATTTAAGATTTCCTTGTATATCAATTTCATCGGAAAAATCGATCTTATTCCAATAAAAGGCACACCTCTCTACTAATGCAAAGTCTATTTTGAAATTCGTTCCATAATACTCTCTCAATTTACAGTAAAACTCTGATATTATTTCTTCATTTGGAATACTTAAATACATTATTTTCTCATTATGGGTATTAGTATACATCTTAGAAATAGAAAAATATCCTTGCTCTAATAAAAAACAGAAAAACAAATCAGGATTTTGAAGATTAATATCAGGCTCAAGAAGCATTTGCTTCAATTTGTAAAGATCCGACATCTGAATTTTACCTACGTTAGTAACTTTTAATGTTTTTATCATATCACCACAGATATCTAATAATGAAAATTTTACAACATTAACATCTAGAATTTTATCTAATTTTATTACAACACCTGAATTTCTCCAGTAATTTTCTAGTTTTCTAAATTTTAAGTACCATATAACTGACCATATGCTTAAAATTTGTTGACCACTACACTGGTAGCCATTATAGTATTTTACAATGCCTTGAAATTCAGAATCTTGTACTTGAAACCGTCTCTGTAAGTCCTCCAGTTCCTCAACAGTCAACCCATAAAACTTAAAAAACTCCTTGTTTTGTAAGAATTTACACGGAATCACATTTCCCAATCTACTCAGACCAGTAGTACAAATATACGAAATTCCAGTTATAAATGCCGATCGAATGTATTTGTTATCTTTCGACCCAAAATCCAAGCACGAGATAAAAAATTGTATGATATGTTCCAACTCATTTTGATTTCCCGCTTGCATCATTGCCTCTCCAGCCATACTATCATACTCGTCTACGAGAACAAAACCTTTTGCGTCAAAGTGTTTGAATAGACACTTCGACAACAATTCCAGACCCAGACCTTCGGAAATTCTAGATTGATCGCAGTATTGAGGACGATAATTAGAGTCCGAGCACCATATTTTACAGTCCGCTTTGTCTCCATCGTCAAGTTTGGAACTTTCACACAGATATTCGTGTTCGCAGAAGCTTTTGCGTATTACACGTTTACACTCCGAAACTGCTCTCTCAAGTGAGTCAACTGAAGCGCTTTTGAAATTCACATAAATAACAGGATATTTACCGAGATGTTGGTTCATTATTTCCACCTCTTTGCTAATTTTAAGTTTTCGACCTGGAAGCTTCGGAATGTCTCTCATGAACAGACGATAGGTTTCGGTATCACGTATAGGTTCGTTTAATTTAGACTTTGTTTTCCGATTACCAACATCGTCGACTTCGATAGAGAGAAATAATTTCAGCATGTCTAAATTAATCGATTTCCCAAACCGACGAGGTGCGGTGACCAGGTACGAATTTTTATCTTCGATAGCGAGTATTTCTTCAATCAACATAGTTTTATCTATGAATGAATCGCTTTCGAGTATTTCCCGGAATTCCGACGCAGATAGTGGGATCACCTGTGACCAAAATAATAGTTTAGACGATTGAATCGTCGATTGATACAACGAATAATATATTATTTACGCACAGCATTCGATCTCATCCGTTTATCTGGTACAGGCTCGTCATCTTCTTCTGTGATTCGAGAAGGACTCGGCGCTACTTTCCTATACAGAAAAACGAACATAATTTAAATGAAATTGTCACGTAACGAGTGATCCGTGGTTATCAATACACGTTCTTTTCATTTTCGTAGGAACACATCGAGAAAACAACAAAATTGACTCTAGATTCTAGAATGAAGATTTTAACAATATTTATATAGATTGATTAAAGAATACTTACGACATAGTGAATAATTCGTCGGCCTCGTTTCCACTCTAATTTATTTCGAAAATAGGATTATTTTATCTCGTTATTCAAGACGATCTCTACAACGAAGACTCCATTTCTAACATAGATCAACTCTGACAATAATTTGAGAGAATCAATTTCTCAGGAAACAAGATTCACTAATTCTTTTCAGATTCAGAAGGAAACATTTTTGTATTTGTAATTGTAAGATTGTTAGCTTGGACCTTAGAAGGAAATGATAATTTTTAAGAAAAATAATGATAGTATAACTGGCAGCACTGTTTGTCAGTATAGTCGAATAATGCAACTGAATGTACGTGATCTTCGATCGTATCGAATGTAGAGCGCAGCATCTTACGGAGAGTACCTCTGCCGTACAAAGTAGAATGGACGTATCTGCATACTTACAATCTGCAGAAAAGAGATCCTTCGAGGGTTCAACACTAGAAAAAATACCCTTTTTTGCTGATCGTCAATATGCAGATACGTCAATTCTATTTTGTATGGCAGACCTACTGGAAAATTATTATCAATAATAATTATCAAAATTCTGGAATTTCTCGAGGTTCATAGACTTCAAATTGGTTGAAAATGATCTTTAATACTCAGGTATTTTTGAAAATACTTTCCAATCTTTATAGAATGAAGTACTTTTTCATGAACAACAATCATGAAATTTTCGTGTTGAATCTGTTCACCCTGAACTGGTTGACGATATTAATAAGAGGACATCAAAATAATGACTAGGTGTTTTTTCTCTTTCCGATGCGCACTTAAAATTGGTTTAACATGGCTGACGTGAACAATGTAAATTTTCTGTTACTAAGTGAATTAAATGCTTTGATGAAAACTATTAATAAAGCATCTCAAAATAATGATAATATGAATTCTTTACGAAATAGTATAATGATAGATGATATTAAAATTTCTAATAAGAATTTGAAATCTTCTTACATGTTTTATTAGTATTGGAAAGTAACTCTCATGAGAGAGATTTATTTTAGCTTAAAAACAATCAAATATTCACGATGAAAATTGAGGAGATTTCTAGGATTTTTAGACAGGTTGAAAAATGAGAAAATTGTGCTCTGCGCTAGAGAAACAGATCCTTTTGCTTCTTTTTGAGATTTTTAAAATTCAATGAAAAATGAGAAAAATTTGCCTCAAAAATGAGAGAAACAGGTCCTTGCGCTTCTATTTAGGATTTTTAAAATTATATGAAAAATGCAAAAAAAATAGTCTCAAAATGTTGAAAGTTAGCCTTCTGCGCTTTTTCTAAGGATTTTTAGAATTGAATGAAAAATGACAGAAATTAGTCTCTGCGTTTGACTGCGCTAGAAAAAATATCTTATATATGTTACAAAATGATACAAAAATGATACAAAAGTTCTGAAATTTTCGAACTAGCGGAGATAAAAAAAAAGAGTGAAATTATTCATTATTTACCACAAAAACATCAAAATAGACAGAGTGAAAAATGGAAGATTTCTAGGTTTTTTTGAAGAGGTTGTAAAATGGGTAAATTTTACTCTGCGCTAGAGAAATGAGGAAGTGCGCCAGAAGGAATATATCTTATCTACTTAGGTGCGTCTCGACGCCCTCGATCGATCCCCGTAAAAATTTTTAACCTATCTCGAACGGTTAGCGATTTACGGCCAAAAAACTGTGTCGTCGGTTAGACGGCTCAAAAACGGAGGTGAAGGGGTGGACTAGGTGCGTCTCGACGCCCTCGATCGATCCCCGTAAAAATTTTTAACCTATCTCGAACGGTTAGCGATTTACGGCCAAAAAACTGTGTCGTCGGCTAGACGGCTCAAAAACGGAGGTGAAGGGGTGGACTAGGTGAGTAGATAAGATATATTCCTTCTGGCGCACTTCCTAATTTCTCTAGCGCAGAGCACAATTTACTCATTTTTCATCCTCTTCAAAAATCCTAGAAATGGTTCAATTTTTCATCATGAATATTTGATTGTTTTTAAGCTAAATATGAATCAATTCACCATATTTTTCTTCCAAGATAGTTCAAAAATTTCAGAGTTTTTGTATCAATTCTGTATCAATTTTCTATATTTTTACCATAAATATATATCACTCATATGAGAGCTATAATCTAACTCTCCTAAAATATGAGAAATGTAAGAATTTTCCTTCTGGTGCAGTCAAGCGCAGAAACTATTTTCTCTCAATTTCTGTCATTTTTCATTCAATTTTAAAAATCCTAGAAATCATCCAATTTTTCAACTATATAATTAGCTGTTTTTAAGGGTATGCTCTACCTAGTCACTCACACGTAGACACACACAAAATATGTATCACATGTTGCGATTTTTGCCCCGAGATGACTGATTAAATAAAGCATGAAATATCTTGAAACTTCGTATTTATGCAGACAAAACTTAGGAAAATACGGCTAATTGGTTCACACGAACTAATTTTGTTCATTAATTGGAATTCAACGATTCAAAGATGGCCCCTTCAGATGTAAGTTTGAACGTTTTGTGAAGATCATTCAGAATATTTTGCGATCAGTCAACTAATTAGCCGTATTTTCCTCAACTTCAAGATTAAATTAAACCACATTCCTAATAATTTTGTACATTATTCGATATGTTATATGTGGGCAAAAATCACTACCCGCAAGACACCATTTTGTGTAATACACGTGTATTTTCTGTGTGTGAGTGACTAGGTAGAGCATACCCTTAAACTAAATATGAATCAATTCACCCTATTTTTCTTCCAAGCTAGTTCGAAAATTTCAAAGTTTTGTATCATTTCTGCATCAATTTTCTATATTTTTACCATAAAATAAATCTCTCGTGAGAGCTACTTTCCAATACTCATGAAAATGTAAGAAATTCAAATTTTTCATTCTAGCATACATTTTGTATCAATTTGTATACAATTTGTATCAATTCTAACAGAAATTCAAGGAGTCGAGAATTTTGATTGCTTTTATATCAATTTGCATACAATTTGTATCAATTCTGAAAGAAATTCAGAGGTTTAAAAATTTTCATATATTTTATATCAATTTGTATACAATTTGGATCAGTTCTGAAAGAAAATTCAGAGGCTTAAAAATTTTCATACATTTTATATCAACTTGCATACAATTTGTAACAATTTTAGAAAAAATTTAACGAGTCAAGAATTTTCATACCAATTTGCATACAATTTGTATACTATATTATTATTTTTTAAGGAAATTCAAAGAGTTAAGAATTTTCATACATTTTTGTATCAATATTTGTATCAATTCTAACAGAAATTTAAGGAGTTAAGAATTTTGATTAATTTTATATCAATTTTCATACAATTTGTATCAGTTTGGAAAAAAAATCAGAGGCTTAAAAATTTTCATATATTTTATATCAATTTGTATCATTTATAAAAAATTTAGTAGAGTAAAAATTTCCATACATTTTATATCAATTTGCATACAATTTATGTCAATTTTAGAATAAATTTAAGAAGTTAAGAATTTTCATACATTTTTATGCCATTTTGTATAATTTAATAAATGATGTAAAAATATTACTTTATTACGTGTCCACATATTGTACACCAAAGAAGTGTTCCAAATCTGCTCCTAGAATGTTGAGTTTTTGCTTTACATTTGTAACAATTAAATTTAAGTTTCTCATCATGCTCACTACAATCCACAAATCTAATAAGAGTGGTTTCACATTGAGGACATGTACTCATTTCTTTTTTTAGATAAGGTCTAACTTTTATTGTCTCAATTGATTGATTAGTTGATTTTAAACAAAGTTTACAATATCTTGTCAAAGTATACATCTTGTTTACTAGATGAATCATATTAATAGTTCTTATTATTATTTCAATATTTTCATTTAGAAAATTTATTCTATCTAAATGGAGGTCTACAAAGATTCTTTAGTTGATGAAGATGAATTTGATTTTGAGAATGTTATACCATATTTTAAGGAACCTATTGCTAGAACAAGATCAAATTATGAAACTTTAATGGATCCACTTTCTGATAAAATTCAACATTTATCTGAAGATAAAAGAATAAAATATACTAAATTTATGGTAAATATTATTGCTCATTTAAGTGCTTTATCAAGAATTATTGAAAGAGAAATAAAAGATCTAAATATTCCTAATAATGATTTAAAATCCGATATTGAAATAAATTATGCACGTAATTAATTACTTTCTATTCCCTCATCAGCTTCAATAATTTCTGAGTTGATATTTGTTTCATCTGTATCAAATTCATTTCCAGATTCATATCCAAGATCTGGTTCAGTTTGAAATTCATCAAAAATAGCTTCAAAATTTCTTATGCTTTGTCTTATAATTTCTCTATATATACTACCATAAAAATTTATTTCTTGAACGTTCTCCATTTTTTATAAATTTAATCTTTAATATTTTAAACAGAAACCTATGGAGTATTTACTTACATTTTTATACTTAATTTTCAATATTATTAAGAGTTTTCAAATGTTGAATAAATTTATCTCTCGTTATCGTATTATAATAGCCCCAAGGTAATGTATCAGTTTGTCCATTAATTAAACATCTTTTATCATCAAATGCACTTAATCCTCTTTTATTCTGTTCAATAGTATAAATATCATGTCTTGTACTCCTTATCATCTTCTGTTCAATAGTCTTAGTTATTTTCTTTTCCAAACACATCTTATAATCATTATGAGTTATCTGATTTTTAATAATATTTTTCTTTACTCCTTTAGCTTTTTTCATTACATCATCATTTGATGCAAACGTTTCATTAGAATATAATTTTGAAGCTAATCCTATAAATTCCTCTAAAATTTTCCCATTCAACTCATCTTTAAATTTCCCTAATACCTTTTTATTCACTTGTGGTAAGCCATAAATATCATCTTTCTTATAGTCTGATGTATCAAATTCATTAATCATACCTTTCATATCTTCATAGAAGTCTTCTGTTTTTATAGAAATAATTAATGAATCTGTATCTGTATATAATAATTTTATTCTATCTCCATATCTTTCTTTTAGTCTATAATAGAAATCATACATTAATGTCTTTAAAATATCTAAAATAGCTACTCCTACATAAATTGGTTGATTGAATTTAATCATTGTTCTTTTCATTTGAACAGCTGCGAGATTTTCTCCAAAAAATGTTGATTTCTCAAAATTAGGTTTTGAAACATACTTAGTATATTTTTTACCTTCTGAAATTAATTTTATATATCCACATGCTTCCTAACATTCATCATTGTTCTACCAAAAACAGAATTATTCATTAGTTTAAAGAAATCTTTCTCAAAATCATTTTTAGCTTCTTGTCTTCATTTTGTATTCTTTTCTATATATTGTTTCATCCAATCAGATTGATCAAATTTTATAACTCTATGTATTTTCTCTAATTTTAATCCAGCTTTAAGAGCTTGTTTAAGATTTAAGTAATGAAGAACATACTTCTTTTTATCATATAATGTTGTAAATAATTTTGGAAGTTGTTTCAATTACATTTTCAGGACAATAAGGTAAATCAGAATGCTTTTCCCATAATTCTTCAGGATATTTCAAATCTACTTCGAAAAGATATCCAAGCTTCTGATCATCTTTCATTTTCATAATTCTTTCTTCAATAAAATATTCTGGATTTCTCCATTCAAATCCTCCATATGGTAAATATTTACACATAGCCCATCCATATAAATTATTTGCATCTAAATATTGAATAAATACAGAATCCTTAGTTTTATCAAATTTCTTTCCCATATATTTATTATTAGCCTTTACATATCTATTTGAACATTGAGAAATTCCTCCTCGTTTAGCCCTTTCAAACATTAATAACATATCTACATCAGTTAATAATTCTAACTTTTGTTTAGTAGTTTTCAGCATACAATCCCAAGCAAATCCAGGAGTTGTATAATACCAAACTGGATCTAATTTATAAATTTTAATCGATGTCTCTCTAAAATTTTCCATGATATCAGTCAATAAGAGTACATCTGGTATTGTATAATATAGTAAATTCTTTCATATTTTTTATATTAAAATATTTCCAAATTTCTTGTGCATAATGATATTCTCCATCATCAACATGTTCATCATTTAAAAGATTATAAAAGTTTTCTTTTAAGGGTAATTTTGTTTCACTATACTTTTCTAAAGAATTCATATAATCATATGGATAAGCTAATTTTTTACTTAATAATTTGAATAAATACTTTCTTTCCATCTCAGATAGATTTTTAGATACTTTTTCATTGAACCATTTCTTTAAATTTTTGAAGTGACATCTTTTTAAATTTTTAGCTAATTCAGATAATGAACTTGATAGAAATTTATATGAATCTAAAAATCTCAACTCAATATTATAGTTAACTGTTTCACCTTTTGAATTTTTTAAACCTGAATCATATTTTACAATTTTAGAAAATGATATATATTTTTCTTCATTATTTGGTATTAATTTAATATTATCATAATCCTCTCCAAATTCTCTAACAAATAAATGTGCATCATATCCAGAGAAATTATGAAAATAAATTGGAATAAATCTAGGAACTCTATAATTAAGATTACAAACATTATGAGCTGCTCCTCTATATTCTCCAGTTAAATGATCATGATCTCTAACTTTTATTTTATTACCAAATTCACTTCCACGTGCAACATCTAATAGTTCTTCTAATTTTGATAGTTCGTCATTAAGTTCTCTTTTCCTATCATCGTCATTTTCTATCTTCAATAAAATATTATGAATAATATCAATTTTTTTATTCAATACTCGAATTTCTTTTTCCACAAGAGGTGGTGTATCTTCAAGTTTTCTTTCACAGATGTGACATTTTTTAGTTTTATTTATAGTCCATTTTTTGTGTCTCAGATAATTCTTTCATTTTTATTTTCTTATCTAAGTAGGTATTCTCTTGCAATGAAAATTGCGTCTTCTTTTAATTTCTCATACAATTTCTTTGGAGCATCTAAACCAAAATATTCAAATAGATTTTGTTGAATTTCTCCATTAGCGTACTTAATATAATAGACAAAACTAATTGGAAAATGTCTTTGAAGCTTTATTGTATAAGATTCATACTTCTGAACTTCTTCTTTAGTCTTATTTAATTTTTTACTTAGTTTTTCTATCTTTTCATTCAACTGTTTCATTTTATTAAGCTTTCTTATAAGACTTTCAAAATCAGCATATATAGCAAATGGAGCTTTCATCGAATGATTGTAATTTTTAAATTCAACAATGTTGTTAGCTTTATCAGGTAAAATTACTTTTGCAGGTTTATTTAATCCGCAATAATTTTTATGATCTGATAATACTTTTTCACAAGGAAAGCTATTCAAACACATTTTACAAAGATATCTCTTCTTATGATCTTTTGTCAATTGATGTCTTCCAACTAGTTTCCACAAATCTTTAATTAAGCAGTAATGAGTCTTTCCTTTATTATCTTTTAAAAACAATAAATCAATATGATTTTCTTTTTCATCTTTAGTTATTGATAATGGATAGATTTTATGACTAGGCCTACCTAAGTTCTACGATACAATATCTATAAAAATAATTCGATAGGGAGACCACTCACGATCGGTGTCTACCTTTTTTTTTTAAATTACTTCTTACTAACAGAACTTTTCTTCTTCGTCCAATTTGAAATCGCCAGTGCTCATGCATGGTACCTATCTCCAGGTGAGAATCGGAATTCAGATGAGTTCTAATTGTCTATCCTATTCATCAGAATCATGGAAGGAGTTCAAGTTTTTGAAATCACTCCCGTAGGACTCCACATTTCCGTTCGGCTTCTATCTGTATAGGTACTGTACATTCGATAGAATATTAAATCTCCTGTCGTGACAAATTTTTGTTATTTATGGACACTATATTAACTTACAATAATGGAGGGTATGTACCTTACTCGGTGATTTCATTTAATCCTATTCCTGATAAGTCTTGCATTATGGTTGCGGTGTTGAGAATAACGTTCATTCTTGTTCAGTAAATTACTTTACTCTTAATTATGTACACTTTTCGTTAATTACCCAGTACAAAGATAAACGAGTTTTCCTCGTAATTTCTTTTCAAATGATTCATTTCAAATTTGGGATTTTTTGCAGACTCATCAAGACTCCAAAGCTCCAAGCATGCGGCCAGATTTATCGATCAGCAGACAGCATTGTTGTCAATTTGTCAATAAAGAGAGCGCTAGTGATAAATCAAACACGGTAAGCAATCCTGTCTCTGGATCTCTGACTACATTGAATAGTATATGACCCATCACTCCATCAAACCGGATCGATTATGTAAGGATTTTACATTATTTTAGTAAAATCCAAAAAATCGAGATTGGAATAGGCTACTAGGCCTAATATTATTTTGCCGTACGAGGTTGAAACCACGATTAGGAGAAAAGGCGTTTGATATTGTTAACTGAAAGCTGAAGGATGTCTCATTCCACTATAATCGTCGTTTCGATTTAGCTTTGTACGACAGTAAGTAATACAATTTCAGGAAGGTGAGAACTCATCATATTTTTCAAGTTGTTTTTAAATCGCAAACTTCACACACATACCATGTTTGTTTCCCAGCCGTACCGGTACCTAATTCCAGTTTTTTCTTTCCCTAATTTTGCTGGATGTCGATTTGTTTAGTCAATGCGACGATTTTTTTGAGGAATTCATATAAAAAATACTTATGGGTAGAGAGAAATTTGAAAGACGTTGTTTGTATCTCTATCTTCGTTCCTACATTTATTTAGACAACTTGATCTGAACACAGTTTGTAAATAAGTCATTTATTTTCTCTAGCATTTTCGTCATTCTTCAGTTGTAAACAAGCAGAAGATGTTTTCAGCTCGTTTGTAACCTTTCAATCAACTTTATTCATAATCACAATTTTCTCGAAATTTTGTAAAATTTTTGCTAAGATTGATCAGTTGTGTTTTCCGATATTTATCATCATGAGATCATTAATTCTTGTAATTAGTATAGTAGCTTTTCAGTCAAATCTCTGCTTGGGAGTACAACAAACCGCTTTTCTTGATTCTCCCGATGCGGCCATATCTTATTTTCTTCAAACGAGAGCAATTTCGGGTAATTGAAAATTGTTTTTTTTTTTTTTGCAATTCTCTTATTTGCTTCCACTGATAAAAAAAAATAAATAAAAATAAATTTCAAGTATCGATACTTATTTGTAATTGAATTTAAATAAAGATGTCTGTAGGTACATAAGTCGGACGAAGATACGAGTAAATTGCAAGAATACCTAAACAGAAAAAAAATCCATGAAGAGATTTTATTGTTGATTCGACTTCTAGATAGAACGTTTACAGAACTCATGCAATTTTACTTGTTTTTGGTGTTCTTTTTTCAAAGCTACTGGACAGGCCTAATATTGCCTATCTATCTTCTGAAAATCTTTCAATATAATATCGAGTTTCCATACATGTATTCGCTAACTAAATGACTTTCAAATGTTTACAGGAAATTTGAGTGATTTGAGCAAAGATGAACAGAAAGCTACGTGTATGAATTTACTAGTTAACTCCGTATCCTTCGTGAAAGGCAATAAAAATCCTTCAGATTTCGCTATGATCAACGATTTTGCCGACAAAATCACGACAACCTTCGACGAGCACGACATCAATGAGATTTTCCTTCCAAATGTACGTTTCAATTACGGAAAGGAACGATTTGCAGACGGCGTACCAGCGATTATTTGTATTATCGATAAATCTGGTTCTCAATGGGCCATTACAAAGGGTGCTCACGAGGATATCCATCTTTTGCTCCATAAGCCGGCCGGTTCGACGAAATTTCAAATATTTGGTACATTGGAACCGCGGCCGTTGATTTCATCGAGAGATGAAGTGAAAGACTTGGAAGCAAAATATGTTGATGCTGTACAAAATCTGCAGGGCGCAAGTGTCGAATATTTGCCAAGTGAGGTTTCTTTCCTAAATGTGAACATGGGCGGACCTTGAAAATTTGAAAAATTTTAACCTCGAGCAAGAGGTTGCACTTCTGTGCTACCGAATCTCAATTGGCGTTGAGTCTTTGGACGACTGGTCATGCTCGTGTGCGTGTGAGTGTGTGTGAGTGTGTGTGTGTGTGTGTGTATGTGCGCGGCCACTTTCCATTTTATTTTATTTTTTATTTTATTTTTTGTTTTATGCAATTTTTTTTTTTTTTTTTTTCATCTTATTTTATTTTATTTTATTATTATTATTTATTTACTTTTTTTGTTTCTCGTAATTAGAGACAAATTAACATGGATCGATCTCTTAAGGGTGGTGTCGGCGGGAATTGGCTCCCAGGCTGTTGTCGGCACCACCCCAAAAAATAAACAATATATAAATAAATAAAATAAAAAAAACTAGAGGTTAACTAGCTAAGGCTCAGCTTGTTTCTAGCCAGGTCAGCCTAAGCCTCCATCAGAGTCTTAGCTAAAACTCTTCCTTCTGGTCTAGTTACTCTGTTAGCTAATCCTTTTTCTCCCTCAAGAGCCGAAGCCTATAGCTCTTGTAGGAGGTCGATAGCCCAAAGACGTATCCATATTTCAATTTTTTGGCACTTCCTTCAAATTGAACACCATGAACTTTCGGTTTTTTTTTAAGCAGCAAAGAGAAACTGAACTTCTTTTTTTATACATATTCTTTATGTTTTGAGTCTTATTTCAGGGAATAAAAGGAATCGATCGACCCTTTCTTTATTGGACGATGACCAGAAATTCAGATTATGTTCTCTCGGTTACTTGGCTGTGAAAGAATCGGAAAAAGCTGATAAACTTCAGCAAGTTGTTCGGGTCCATGTGGTCGAAGTCAGGCGAGATGCGCGAATTCTCAAAGAAGCTGCGTCTGGAGAAAAGTCTGAAATGATTCACGGCGATCTTGTACCTTGTGTTTTCGATGAAGTTAAGCAGCTACCTCTCTTCTTCATCCTAAGTGATCCTAGTTCTGAGTATTCCGCATTCATAGTGAAACCAGTCTGGAAGCGAGGAGCGGTCTTGAAAGATATGAGTGTCGTAGAAGACGAAAAGATCATCGGATATCAATTGGTATTACACTTGAAAAACGTGACTGCTTTGAAAATACCCTCTCGCAATTTTCACCGCCCTCCTTTCGTGGAAGAGGACGAATCTTCTCCAGATGCCGAGTCAAAAACAGAGCAGTGAAATGATATTATTATTCATTAACCATTACTTTTCCTAATGATATTTTTACGCGTACTTTATGAAAATTATTCAAATTTCTTCGAGAAAAATAAAGACTAAGCCTAGCACCTATGAAACAAATGATTCTCAATATTTTTCATGCCCGGCCGTTGAGAGGGCGATATCGTTTCCATTTTTTAAGACAAGTTTTATTGAAATGAAATTATTTAATTAGTATTCAGCACTTAGGTAGAATAGATTAAATAATCAAAATTCTTCTTAGTACCCCTCAATGATCAATTTTTGACAATTTTCAGTTGAAGCGGGCCAATTTTTTTTTTGGGGGGGAGGGAGGGGTCGAAGAAAAAGTGGGAGAAAAGAAATGTTACAAAAAGTTTTTGGAAAAATGTTGACCCTCTTACCCCTTCCCTTCACCCTTGAAGCGAGCCATATTTACTATTTTATTGTGTGGACAACCAAATAGCCCTACTGTGTACTCATGGGTATGATCAAATTGATACATAGTATAAAGAAAGAAAGCAAAAAGAGATTAGGCTATAATATTTATTAGTTTGCATCCTTACGATGCAGATGAAGCAGTAATTAGGTAATCACAAATTCACGTAGGTACGCCATTGTCAGCCGGACTTGAACTTCATCTCGGTAGCAACCTAACCTAACCAAACCTGCCCCAGAGTTGTGATAAGATAACATTGACCCGTAACCCTTGTTACCATCGACAGGGTTGCTAAATTTTGCAACTCAAGTTCAAGTCCTGATACCTTCTTGATACCACCTCAAGCTCCAGATGCAACAAATTGTTTATTGGTCATTACAAGGGGGAGACTAATGGTGAAGATAATCAAAGAATAAGGCTGTCTGGTGAGGGAAGACCGGAAACAAAAACAACCGATTGTTATTATTAGACGTTCTTAGGGACAGTACATTGCGTAAATGTAATACTAAACGATATTATCTTTTACGCTCCTCAGGTGTACACCTGAATTTATCTTCGTCGATCTCAACCTTAGAAAGCAAAACCGAATGAGCTTTAGATTGATCGTTAAGAAGGAAAATTTGAGGGGTAGCATTCTGTTGAATGAGTTATGACAATATGTCGACCTTTCGACTTTCCTTTCGACCTTCTCGAATTAGAAAAATCTTCTCATTTCTCAAACACTCGAGCCCCGGTCGAACGATGAAGTCAGTTTCTTAGTACATACACGACATTTTCATTCTGTATCGCTGCTGTAAATGCGAAACATTTCCACGCGAAGCAAAAGCATGTGTCTTCGTAAGTGAGAGAAAGGCGACAAGGATTTCAACAAACTGTGAGTTAATTGGAAAGGCAGAATTGTTTGCAAATGAAGAACCATTTTGCGCCATTACGAATCCTCCTCATTTATAGCCCGAAATTCAAAACTTTTCCAGGCCCTCATCAGCTCAAAGGTCAAAATCAAGTCCCAGCGTAAAAAGAGAAATGAAAAAAGGGAGAGAGGAAAAATGGGGGAAAATTTTCTAATAACCCCCTTAAAGGTCTTTTGTGGAAATTTCGAACTCTGACCCTTGAGAAGAGGGAGACGGGAGACATATTGAGCTTTGTACAGTTTAAACTTTCGACATAGAAAGAGGGACTTGAAAAAATTTTTAAAGAATAGTACTTGAAGAGAACGGAATTTTCCTTTTTCGACCAAAAGTTGAACGTTTTTTATGGAGTGTAATCTGGAAAATTGTAAAATTTGAGTCTCTCTCTAAAGTTTGGAGGGAGACAAAGCCTCCTCATTCCTCCCTTTCGTAAATTCACACCTGTTACTAGGCTACTCTTGCAATTATTATTATTATCATTTTTTTTTAAAGTACGGGTTGGTACGGCACGTAACAAAGCGAATTCACGCACAGAAACAAGTTTATTGAAGGTTGTCAAGAAATATGACGGTTGAAATGGAGTTATGAACAAATTTTAACAGGGAACCTGTTTTATGGGGGGCTATTTGAGAAATCTGCCGTGCGCCGTCCGCCGTCCAGCGAAAAACTTAGAAAAATTTCGACCCTCGAGCCATATATGATAGGAGAGGGACTTGGAAAAATTTCGACTCTCGAGCTATATATGATAGAAGTGGGACTTAGAAAAATTTTGACTCTCGAGCTATATATGATAGAAGGGGGACTTAGAAAAATTTTGACTCTCGAGCTATATATGATAGGAGGGGGACTTAGAAAAATTTCGACTCTCGAGCCATATATGATAGGAGAGGGACTTAGAAAAAATTTGACTCTCGAGCTATAGATGATAGGAGGGGGGACTTAGAAAAATTTCGACTCTCGAGCCATATATGATAGGAGAGGGACTTGGAAAACTTTTGACTCTCGAGCTATATATGATAGGGGACAAATTTTCCCAAGTCTCCCTCCTATCATAAATAGCTCGAGATTTGAGAAAAACTTGGACTTTCAAACTACATTATACTAGGCTTATTTTAGGTCTAGGCCTTCTTTATACTAGCTTTATCTAGGTCTAGGCTTCCTTGAATTTTCAATACCAAATCCTATTTGACTCATAAAACAGGTTCCCTGCGTTCCTCGTTTAACTTCGTTAAGGAAGCCGTCGTTTTTAGACAGTCCAGAATGTATTAAAAATAAAGTCAAAATAAATTTGAAGAGAATATTAGGTATTCTTACTCTTGCAATGGTCACATTTAATAGCAGAACTTCTTATTATAACAGCAGGAATGAGAATTTCTTTCACAACAAGCTAATGGCCGCGGCCGTAATTTAATACTTTTCTTGTACTTTAAAACAGATCCGTAGCCATGTCATAATTTGAAGAGCAACCAATGAATTTTTCCTTTGAAGGAGAAATGAATCGAGAATGGTACGCTTCAAATTTTTATAAAAATTTCTAGGGAGCGAATCTAAGAAAAGGTAGACTTGAAATGTGACATTACAGGACTTTTTTTCTTCGTACATAAAACTTTCTACAGTCAGCGGTAAATTACGACGAGATTATGAGACGTCGAATTTATTTGAAAAGAAAAAAAAAAAATCGGAATTGCACAGGCTTATATGGTAAGAAAATACTTACGACTCTACAAATCACACGTATTCTATATAAACGTTTTATGATCGACAGATAATTAAAGAAATTAAAAAAAGAATGCGTTTTTCTTCGTCTTCCCCTCTCTTTAATATATGTGTAGTTCGCAGGTTGTCTGTTACCAATGCACACTCGATTCAAGTTTTTTCAAAAACACATTTCATCGCGGATTCACCCAACGAAGTCGAATCGGTAAATAAAATCATTCATTCTGAATAGATTTTTGCGATGAGTAGCAGGTGAAAATTTATGAGAAAATTTTTCAATTTATCGCATTTTCTGTTCTTCAGTTTAACCTTCACTTTTCATCGTGCTTGTTTCATCATTTTTCTGCGACCGGGATTTCCAATCATGGAATTGTTCTCCGCAAGTATTCTTGCGTCCATAATCTTTCATGTCGGTCAAAGTGAAGATCCCATGATTATAACTTATCACGAAGGAGTTACAAATTATTTTCACGAAATGTCTCAAAATGAAGGTGAGTTAATTATGTATAGATAGGTACGAAGTATTTCACATGAGAGAAAAGTTAGTACAGATTTAACGGCAATAGAATTAGCCTAAATAAATTTCAAAGGTCTAGTGCCATAAAATATAAACTAATTGTTCTTGATTGAAGAACAAAGTGTACAGAAAGCCTTCAAAAAATGGCCGACGGACGTCAAAATATCGGTGTGCCAAAGAATAGTCTCTTCTGTTTTGTTTCACGTCATAAATAGAACTGACGCATTTAAATATGGATTCCTTCCGTGTTCATGGAAAAATCTTCAAAATAGAGTTCAGTTTACCTATGGGTTCGGGGAAATGGACGCGGTCAACTATACAGTCGTGAAAGTAGACACTGGAAATGGATTAAAAGATGTAGTTGTGCATTTATGCGTTGTGGATCACAGTTACCAAGCCGCTATTGCCAGCACTCGACAAAATGACGTTTATTTTTATTTTGACAAAACAAGCGAAAAGGATTATTTCAAGGTGTCCGGTATAACTGATCTCAGAGCTATCGTTCACCCATTCATGAATCATAACCTCAAGCAACTGATGATCGCTTACGTTGACAACCTTAACAAACAACTAGGTAAGTTTGTTCATTCTAACGAAAGTAGGCTAACAAACCTTGGATGTTTCAAGATGAAGAATACGCGCGTACGCGTAAGAGGTGTTTGTAAGTTGTGCACACTTTGCGGAGAAAAATTTTCTAAATGTTCAATGATGACTGAGATAATAAATGAATTTCTCGAAGTAGAACACCTTGATAAACTTACAATGGTGAGGCTGCGTTGGAGGGTTTAAAAGTGGATTTCTGGAAAATTTGGTCAATCAGATAGAAAATAAGTATTTATTAGGCACTGCATTTCAAATTTTCAAAAAATTTAAAAGTGTAATTTTAAGAGGCTCTAATAAAAACTTTCGATTACAAGACATCAATGGGTAGGATCTTCTGGATCTGATCCAAGTTGTGAAGAAGAAAAATCATAGTTTTAATCCAGACAGTGAAGTGCCAAAGAATGAGAATGTATACCTTTTATGAAATTTATTTTCTACCTTCTATGCTCCTTCAAAGTTTTTCAGTAAAAATTCTTTACTGTCATAAATTCTTATGGCTTACCTTAGATCACAATCTTTCTCGGGTTTCTCACATAAAATCATTTGAAGCCCGATGCCTGCATGCAACCAATATTCTCAAATATCTATCCCACCTCTGTCTACGATGTGACCTAAAACTGTTTCTTCAACTATATAAAAAGCCTCATCCGCTCCCAACTAGCTTGCGGCTTCTCGATCTACTCCTAATCCGACCAGTCTACTCTAAAACACAGCTCTTAGAATGGTCCTATGGGCATTCCGTATCAGTCCTAATCTCAGCCTGTGTGCTGAAGCAGTTAAACCTCTTCTCCGCTTTCGCATACTTCCTGGCGTCCTCAGCTCGATGTCCGGAACTACCTGCTCACTCTGCACTGCTTTCTCTTCTCCTCATAATACTTGACTAACTTTTCTTAAACTTCATTTTGACTCTCTCCCCAAATTCAACCCTCTCTTCTCCACCGAATCACAACATGACAACGTTGACCCCGCTAGATTCACTAGCATATGACTCTAAAAACTACCAAACTTATTGGCACGAACTCTGGAGAAATCAACCTCACAACAAACTAAGATTATTCAAAAGCCTCCCTATCCTTTGGTCCTCTTCAAATCGTAACTCCCGCCACGGGGAAATCATCCTCTCCCGTCTTCGGATTCGCCGTACCCGGCTCACCCATCCCTCCGACAGGTAACTATTGCCATTCAGACAATCTTACAGTTCAACATCTTTTCTCGCGCCATGTCCTTCAAAACCAACGACCTCCGCCCTTTGCAACAACCCTGAAACCGTCTTCAACTTCCTCAACTACCCAGTTCCATCGATTACTTCCAAATACCGGTACTCTGATGATAAATCATACATTATGAGCGGTTTTGAGATACATGTTTTCGTTCTAAGGATTGTTGAATTAAATTAGATACGTATTTTACAGAACGAAAAAAACACGTACGCTCTTTCTGCTCACTGGATGACCACCGGAAATTAAGACTGTGCAGTCTGGCCTATGTGTCATTTATGGAGCAAAATAATTTCACCGTAGATCGCATAAATCACACCAGAGTGGAGGACGGATGCTTACATCTGAAAGAAGCGAAAATTTTATTCGAATTGAAGAACAACTTTTACTATTTTATAACAGATCTGATTTCGTGTAACATCGACACGGCAACAACGACTTTGAAATTTTATTTGGCTATGGATCCGTACAAGTCGGATTCCGCGTACATAGTCCGGAAGAGCAAAAAGAATCCACCAAATCCTTATCTACTAGGGAATTTTTCGTGCGCAAATGAGAACAACGTCGATCTCAAAAAGACGAGCTCTATCGTGAAAAATTTCAAGATGAAACTTAGACTACCCAAGGCACAATCGTTCGCGAATTTCGATCAACAAATACATCTGAAAGAAGGAGAATATCGTACATCGGACGATTCGAATGTACCCGGATCATTTTATCTCTTGCAGATGCTGATCATGAAACTGACTCCATTAATGGATTCCGACAATTAAATTGTGGGCCTACCGTAGTATTATTTTATTGGTATCTACTGCGTTAAGGCGAAGTATTTGTATCTATTCTCGAGACTATAATCATAGCCTGAAGGAGACAGGATTTCTGCTTTTTAAATTTTACTCATTAATCCATCATAACATTTGTGTACAATTTGAAACCTTTGATGCAAAAACATAAATATGGGAAGTCTAAATCTACTGCGAAACAGAGGCATAGCCAGGGGCCAAACTGGACATTGCAGCGACCACATTTATCCCTAATAAATATTTGTACAAAACAGGATATAATTGGAAAAACTCGCGGGTTTTTTGACAGAGTTAAATGAGGGGTAGCAGAGAACCTGTTTTATGGGGCACGTGGTATCTGAAAAGTGATAAAAGACAAAATCTATGACGTCATCAAATTGTGATGTCATAGCCCGGACTTTGGAGCTATATACCTATAATAGAGGGAGGCTTAGAATACCTTAGAAAGATGTTCTGAGTCTTATGGTGTTTGAAGCGTTGCATATTTGGCTCATTGAAGGGGCTAAGTCAATTGGTGTATGAATTAAGAATTGCGTATGTAGTTACTCGAAGTGGCTATCTTTCAGGTTATATACATATAGGACAGGAGGGGGACTTGGAAAATTTTCAAGCACCAAACTTTGCCAGCCGACCGGATGGCGGACAGCAGACGTTTCTTCCAAAACCCCCGGACAAAAAAGGATCCCTGTTTAAAAACTCGGCGCTCCGCGCCTCGCCAAAGGGGCTCCGCCCCCCTGAACCCCCCCCCCAATTGATTTACTTTCAGTCAAACTGAATAGATAAGACGTGGAACACGTTCTTTGTTTCGAAATTTTCTGGCATAGGCAAATAAATGAAGATCATATTTCATGTCTTTCTTAGTACATATATAAGATTATTTTGCGGTTGAATTTCTTATTTATTCCATTTACCCCACCTTCTTAGAGAAAGGAGAAGGAGAGGCTTAAAGAAAGTGAGATTATCTATTCCTCGAGTTTCATATTATAATTTTACTTCTCTAATTGCGCTTATGGATATAGATCTAGAAACTATGATTGTTGAGTATAAGTACCCTGGTAAAACTGAGTCCAAAAAAATTTCTGGCATAGCCAAATAAATGAAGATCATGTTTCATGTCTTTTATATTTTATCAGTGATCTTGAAATATTTTAGTCTAGGCTTCTACTAGGTCAAGTGTTCGTGAGATATTACTCGTTTACCCCGTTACCTACCTTGGCGTCGTATAAGTCTTGTATGAGAAATATTTTGAGGTATCACCTATTGTATTCAATGCTCGTATGAGAAAATTCAAGTCTTCTATGAGAAATGTGAGGTATCGCCTTTATGAGAAATATTTTGAGGTATCGACTTTTGTGGGGCTCACTCGCTCCGCTCGTTCGCCCCCTGTCTTGCTGTTGTATTGGAATGGTATGAAAAATTTGAGTCTTCTATGAGAAATAATTTGAGGTAACCTTTCGTGGGGCTCACTCGCTCCGCTCGTTCGCCCTCTTTCTCGGTCCCTATCTCGGTTTAGCATAAGTCTGATATAAAATATTTTGGGCTTCCGCCTTTCGACTTCCTGCTGTAGATTTCGAAATTTTTCCAAGTCCCAAGGTCATTTGCACGGACGCACACACCTCGGACGCACGCAAATTATGAAATCAGAGTAGGGGTCAGGATTTCGAAATTATCCCAAGGTCATTTACACGGACGCACGCAAATTTTGAATTCACCATACGGGGTGTACTCGCAAATTTCTGAATCACCCACAGGGTAGAGATGTGCACGGACGCGCGCGCACGTTCGCACTGATTATTTTCTGTGAACGAGTTACAAAATTTCTCATTTATTCCCCTTACCGTACCTCTTTGAAGGAAGATGAAGGAGAAACTCAAAGAAAGTGAGATTATCTTTAGAATTGAAAAGGTCTATGCGCCTCGCCAGGGGGCCTACCTTTTTAGCTACCTGAAATCTGTTGCTACCTAACATGGGATGCTATGGAAAATCTGTCGTTTTTAAATCTGTCGTTTTTATCTGTCGCTCGATTTTTCAGAAATATCTCCTCGATATACAAGACGTGTTCCACGTCAAAAAAATCAGTGCTATTGTATAATATCTTGCAATAACCGCTTTTAACGACTACTAATTCGTTTTTCTTTCTTCACTTCTTCTCCTTCTCAGTCCTCGTCGCCTCTCGAGAATTTTTCGAGTCGCTGAATGAGGACAATGCCATCACCTTTTACAGAATTTTTAATTCTTTTCGCCAAGTCTCGACTTTCTAATTATCTAGCTTAGACATTCCCCTTCAGCACTCGAAAGTCGACTCCAATTTTTTTTTATGTCTCTCCCTCATATTTCAACAGGGAACCTATTCTATGAGGGCTTATTTTGGAAAATTCGCCGTGCTCCATATGATGTTCGTAGCGTCATCAGATCGTGACGTCACCTGGTCAAGTCTCTTTCCCTTTCATGGGTGTATATATGGCTCGAAAATCGAAATTTTTTCATATACTATGACAGGAGACATAGAAAAATTCAGACTCTCCATCCATATTATATGATAGGAAAGGGACTTGAAAAAATTCGACTTCTGAGTTATCAGGAGACTTCGAAAAATTTAGATTTTTGAGCCATAAGTAATATATGGTGGAAGAAGAACTTTAAAAAATTTGGATTTTCGAGCCATAATATGTGACAGAAGAGGTACTTCGAATTCTCAATACCAAAACTAGTTCGACCCATAAAACAGTTCCCTGCGTTCCTCTAACTTGATTAAGCAAGGCGCCGTCTTTTCTTTCTTTTTCTTCTTCTTCAAGCCCTAGGTGATATATGAACAACTTTGTGAATTTTTTCATGTCTTGGAAGTGGGTTACAGCCTTCTCCTCTTTGGGAATTACAATTCTCCAGAGAAACGCCAAACAGAAAGATGTTTTTTCAAAAAAGCCCCCAAGACAATCGAAAGAAACGCGACAAATTCCAATTTTCTATGTGTATTTCTACAAAGTTTAGAATCAGATCAGAATTCAACTTGAGAACTGAAGCACGTACAATCTGAAGTTTGATAGTGGTCTCTGGAACTGCTGATAAAGGAGGAGAATGAACTTCCGCCCATTGAGAACACATGGCTTGAATGAGGCACAGCAAATGGGTTATTGTGGATCTGGATCAGGTGAAAACTTTCTATGTGTTCCTATATTATGCTTCTTATTTTTCTCTTTGTTTACAGTATTTATTATCAAGTATTGAGATACCTACAGGCAAAGTAGCATGTGTTTACAATTATTAATTCACGTTTCATTAATAGCACACACAATTAGTGGTATTCAGGATATTACAAAACACATGTTTTTCTTCATTCTAGCATTTTCTTCTTCACCCATACTATTGCAACCGTTAAACGTTCTTCAACCCATCCTTCCTAATTTTAAATTTTCTAAAATTTTTCCACGCTATTTGTTTTCGAAAGTCGTTTGTTTAGTGCTCACCGTTGACAAATAATCACAAGTCATCTCGACATCTTAACATACAAATAGTTGGACCAAAAATGCTATTCTTTATCATTTTCAGCTATCTTTTCTTTTTATTTAAGTGCAATGGTTGGGTTGTACTCGATTTTCCTGAAGTTCACAAGTTGTACTCCGTTGAAAGATCAAGTAAGTCTTTCTAATCAAATTTCAATATTACCTAGGTAGAGAATTGAATTTTCAATATAGTGTATCGATTTTAGAACATAAGGGCCCGGATCCGTTTTTTAGAAAAGGACCCAGAGAATTGAAACGATATTGCGACGAGCTTAGAAAATCAGGAATATACGGTATGTGGAGTGTTGATGGGCCACATCCTCCTATGGTGATTGCTCCACAGACACCGGCTCCGAATAAAAAAAATTACGAACTTTCTTATCGTTATCAAAAGGTGGCTGACATACGTCATCCAGTACCTATGTTTCCTTGTTTGAATCACGCAAACGATGGCTACTTGTACTTATCTTACGGTTTCAAAGACGATTTTCTATTCATCTTCAGTAATCCTGATGATACGAGTAAGGGACCGGTACTTGAAATTAAAGGCATAATGGAAAAAAGCCCAAGGGTAGAAAGGAATTTTCAAGAGAATAACGTCTTAGAGATGATATTCTGGAATGCGTTAGTAGGTGAGTTCTAAGAAACTTTCTCAAATCATACGAAAAGGTTTGGTAGAGTACAAAGTTGTATAAACTGTGTAACTGTTCTTTCGTTCTTAGGAAATAAAGCTCCACTACCCGGTCTTGAAGGTAAAAGCGCACTTCACTTTCGATTGTGTAGTTTGGTGCTAGACTCGTTGAGAAACTTCCTATCTCCGCAAAAGGTTTACACAATAAATTTTGGTTTGGAGTACGACGACAGTCGAACAGTAATCACACGACCTCTGATGTATCAATTTCTGAAAGGAAGGAAAGAATTTTATTTAAGCGCAATTCCTTGCTCCATGAATAGAAGTTTTAAACGTCCCATCTTTTTCATCGTACCAGACCCCACCCATCCAGAAAATGTTTTCGTGTTGATGGAAAAAGAAGATTTGCTGGACACCAAAACCAAGTATATCACCAAGTATTATGTGCGCGATGTGACGGTTCTGAAAAATTGGTCCAACTTGTGATTCTGAATCATGAGTCGATCTGTACAGTCAATGATCTAGGAGAAGTTTATGATTAATATATATGCAGTTTAAAGTTAGGTACGCAGAAAGTAAGGGCGTCATATGTTTTAAAATTATAGTACTCGTACCTGATTTCTCTTATTTTTTCGTTATTTACTTACAATAAAATTTCTGATTAATTTTTGTTAGCTGCTAGATTTTTTGAAAATATCATAGCTCACGTCAGTGGCGTAGGTACGATTCCACGATGGAGAGGAAGGAGGATTTTCTTCTCCCAGTATGATGATGCAAAAAAAGTGGCGCGAAGGATAGTAAAAAACGAGAACAAAAACGCCCGTTTCCTTTAAAAAGTTGAACGAGGAACAAGGAACCTGTTCCATGGGGAAAATTGATTTTGATGTTCAAAATTGAATTAAAAATTGGAGTCCTGAAAAGTTCAAGACTTGAAAAACCTCCGATTATCGAGCTGAAAAAAACGTTTGAAATTCTCCTCCTGTCATATGTCTAGCTTCTTACTCAAAATTTTTCCAAGTCCAACTCTTTTGTTGACTGAAAGTTTCTCTCCTCCTTTATCAGCAGTTCCAGGGACCTCTATCAAATTTCAGATTGCTCGTACTCTAGTTCTCAAGTTAAATTCTGATCTGATTCTGAACTTTGTAAAAGTAAGAAATTGGAATTTGTCGCAACGTTTCTTCTGATTATTTTAAAACCCTGTTTATTGGGGGGCTGTTTTGAAAAAATATCCGCTATTGGAGGAAAGGGCCACAGACCTTTCCTCCAATAGCGGATATGGTTGAGCTAGGAGAACGTTTCTACGACTGGGATAGGCGGCGTAACCTACACTAGGTAGCGCTAGTTACAAAGGTGATCATGGATTTCTTTCTTATGCACCAAATACATGCGTTAATTCAAACGAATTTTCTGAAGTTATTTGACTTTTAATCGAGAAAAAAGTGAGAATCAAAGTTATAGAGAATTCTGAAACGAACATTTTTTGTAATAAACAATTTTTTCTAAAGCTCATACTTGAATTGGAAAAAAGAATTGAAAAACTGTTAGGAGATATACAAATTGAACCATGATCACCTTTGTACGCAGGGCTACCAACATTGCAAACTCCAAGTTACGCCGCCTATTGACGAACAGGGTTGCGATGTTTTAAGCAAACGATGTTTGAAACGCGTTTAAAACATGTTTAAAACGGACAAAAAAGTCAGAATTGTGTTTTAAACAGAAATATATTTAAAGCGTGTTTTTTTTTTCTACTTTTTTTTTAATACATCAAAAACCATTAAGAAACCTCGTTTTTTCTTTTCATTATTATGTTTCATTAAAAATAATCATTGACAATGCTCATAATGTTGAAGAAAAAGGAAAAAAAATTAAAAAGTTGTTTAGAATGATGTTTAGAACCGATATTTAAAACATTTAAAACGTAAAACAACACTTGAAATTCCCCCAAAAAAATTAAAACGGTTTTAAACAATATTCAAAACATTTAAAATACGTTTTAAACAGGGAATTCAGAACCTTCATTCAAACCATGTTCTAAACATAAAATCTGTTTTAAACTAAAAAAATATGTTTATTCTTTTCTTATTAAAAATTTTTTTTTTTTTGCACCCTGTCGACGATATAAAATTTGATAGCTTATAGGAGTAATCGATTCAATACGTTTGATGAAATCGATATATGTGTTAGATCAAAACGTAGGAACAAAGAAGCCATGAACGTAGAAAGGCAACACCGCATTCGGCCCACTCATTTACATGTAAAACACCTCTCTCATGAAAAAATCGAGTTGACCCTTATTTAAAGGAAATTTCACAAGCTACAACTTTTGTTCTTTTCGATTTTTTCAAAAACTTAATATTTTCTTAAGAAACAGACGCTCAAAGAGTTTCTCCCCATAAGAGCAATGTAAAAGTCAGCCCACGGTTGTGCAGTTGCCAATTTTACGTTCATGGCTTCTAACTATAGGAGGCTTTGGTAGGAAGCAAGCATATAAAACGCAAGGTTGCGATTAAAGAAACGATGTTTAAAACATGTTTAAAACAAGCAAAGTCGAGAAATTTACATTGGCTCTTATGAGAATGTTTTAAACGTTTTAAACAAATTTTTTGTTTTAAACTTTTTTTTGCAACCCTGAAAACGCTACACTAAGCGTCATCAGCTTATGTGCTGCTTTTTCAAAGTCTAACCTTGTTTAGAGAGTAGGTAAATTTTATGAATAGCTCAAAGGTAAAATTTGTGGAAGTCCCACTCCTGTCAAACGCATAGCTATAATTGGATACAACCATGTCCAAGGGGATCAAATTTCAATCGTTTCTAATTGGTGATGGGTCAACCGGTACTGTTCATCTCCGGTAGTCAAACTACCGGTAGTTTGACCGTCACACTGATAGTTTTGAAGTATTAAAAAAATCTGGAGAATTGGTGCTTGTGTCTCTTCACATCAACATCAACAATTCACATTTTGCAAAACAAGACCTTTTAAGCATGAGACAAAAATGTTCTTCTCTTAATTGTGTCATTTTATAATATATCCAGTGTGCATTCATCTTTGTAAAATTTAGTTTAGTGCGAAAAACTAAAATATCATCTGTTAATCTCTTTTTAATTTCTGCAGTTTAATTGGTCACCTCCGAAGGTACAATCGGTACTATCGATAGTTTTTCAAATGCCGCGCCAAACTTCATATGTGGAACTACAACCCCTGCAAATTCGGAATGAATTGGTTGATTTTTTCCCCCCGGCTACTTACAGACGTCAATTGGATCCCTTATTGACAATTCTTTTTTCACGTTACAAACTACAGAGAAAGAAGACCTATAGTAAAAAATCAACTAACGAGCTATGTATCTATGATGAGACGTTGGACTTGGAAAAAGCGACGATTAGTTTCCAGGAGCTTTAGGCGGTGAAAAACCCAGCAGCGAGTTCTGTTCTGCGCAGCCAGCTGATGGTGGTTAATTGTCTATACCGAGAAATGCTTGTAAGAAACCGATTTGGACCTCTTAATTTTATGGCCAGATATTTTCCCCCAATAACTTCCACGTCCATAAAACAGGTTTCTTGTTTTAAGAAAACTCTAAAAAATTAACTCTTTCCTCACCTTCCCCCGCCCTCGCCCCCCCCCCCAAAAAAAAAACAAGAAAGACTACTTCTCCGGTGAGTTTTACATTAGGAATTCACTTTCAGCAAATGTACCTTGATAATCAGAAATAAAAGGAAGAGAAAAGAGTCAAAAATAGGGAATTTACCCACTAATTGTCCTTCTGTCTATACCAATGCACTGTAGTCTTGAAATTTTTCAGATCCACCGGACAAAATTTCATGATTATTTCATTGATCCATTTCAATATTATGTATTTGAATGCACGCAGCATTATTTCCTACGGTTAGCTAAATAATATTACCGAACTTTGGCGTAGGTTGTTGGCAACGTCTGATTAATTTTTAAAATCTCAAAAAAACTACCAAGATTTTTGTCTATAAATGGTATATTGTTGGAGAACCAGTATTACGACCACTCTTGCACTTGTAACTAGAATAAGGTTGTAACGATGATACGATCACGGAAGATTTCAGATATTTTAAATTATTTATCAAGTTTCTTCGAAAATAAAAAAAATTATATGCTACCCACTAGTAAGTATAATTTTACGAAAAACGTCAATTGCACCTGGCGACCATTCATGTTACAAACATTTTTACACGAAAAATATAATCCGCGCTATCCAAATCGTAATATTTTTGTAACTCAGAACAATCTTTTAGTCAAGTTCGCCAAGATTTTGCCTCCATAGGGCAAGTATTAATTTTTGAAAACGATTTGAAGCCTTATGAGTAGAATGAACAGTTTTCGGGCTCATTTTTTCTTTTTTCTTTCTACAATACCTATCTTTTTTCTTATCTCTCACGTTACGAGTGATGATTACAATTCAAGGTAAGTTTTTTCTTCCATTCCTTTTCATGTTCATTAACCTGATGTGCCTTGACACAAAAAAAAAAAAGAATTTTTTCTCGAGAATGTCAAACATACCATTGGCAAAGAATCATGATTTAGCCTAGACTCCCCCACCCATGGCTCGACAGTTGACCACAATTTTTCTATAAGTTCTTCTTATTCTTGCTTTTAAGTTTTCGAATACCTACTCAACCTTGGAAAATATTTTCAATACTTTAAATAGGTCACACTCTCACCCCCTTAGGAACCACAATTTCCCGGAGGGACGACGGAAATTTTCCCAAAGAAGCCTACTTTAGAACAGGTTTCCTCTTAAAACCGCGTTCAAAAAGTGTGCTCTACAAATACGTCTAGAACTCGACTCTGCATCCTTTATCGCAACGGACTCTGTCTCTTAGTTGAATCTCTTCTTCCAGGGTGTGCAGAGGCGAGTCGATATGTGATCTCACCGTGGCACCAGAACCAGGCCTCTACAAATGTATGTGCGACTTCAATTGTACGCTTTACGGTGACTGTTGTTCTGATTCTCCTTTTTACAACATTACCAAAGTATCAAATATTAAGTTTTCTTGTCCTCAACAAGGTCAAGTAAGTAAGGTCTTCACCGGTTAATTCTCTATTCGGAATTAAAACACTGAAATGTTTCTCCTTTTTTTGTGTGTGCAGTATTATCTCATCGACGAATGCCCTCCCACATTTAAAGACCTCGACGTAAAGCGAAAATGTGAAAATTCTTCTTTCGACAAGGATTACGTTGACGTGAAAATAATGAAACCGGTACTAGATAGAAATTCGAATCTCACCTACAGAAATTCTTACTGCGCTCAATGTCACGATATTGCTAATTACGAAAGTTTCAAACTATCTTACGGGTGTAAGAGAGATGGAGCTTTAGAAGTGCACGAGTATGACGACCCCGAGAAAGCGCCACTTGCTCGCGACATATTAGCAAATGCTAGCTTCAACTCAGAAAGAAATCGTTTTACCTCTATTTTAAATGGCGTCAGTTACGTTTGCTTTCATGAAATCGTCATTCCAAAACATTTGAAACCTCTATTGAGGTATTGCGAACCACATCTGATATCGTCATGTCCGGCCGCTTTCAATAATTCGGCTACCGTGGAAAAGTGTAAGTCGTCGTATTTTGACGTAGTATATTCAACGTCAACTGTGGGAGAAGGCGAAATATACAAGAATAAGTTTTGTGCAGAATGTAATGATGTTAAAAGAACTTTTCATTGTCAAAACTTATATCTAGATTATGTAGGAGCCTCCAGCCTTTTTGACTCTTTTCCAACTGGCGAGATCACGTGTGATGATTCAAGATTGGCCCGTTTTTGTTAATAAGTACCTAGCTCTTTTTGTAGACCTTTTATAGGAGATAATACTTTTCAAGCGATGGAAAATTTACAATTTTGAGCTAAATATACATTCAGGGCGCTTCTATGAAGACCAATGCAGCAATTTCGCAACACTATAGCTTGAAGCTACTAAATTATATTCAAACGGGCATAATAATGGGTTCGTTGCTCGTTGCTAAGTCGTCATGTTGCTTTTCATGGAGAAGGGCCTTTGTGCTTATGTTGCATCGTCAAAGGTTGCAGTCGAGGAGGTTCTCGGAAGATTGGAGTGTTGTACCTATCAATCCAGTTTTTGGGAATATTCATAGATTTATAACATAGGCATGTACGAAAAATAATTCATTAAACACGGTAATGATTCTTACACTTTTTTCACACGAGCTATTTACCTAAAATTAAAAATATATTGGTGTATAAAGCTTTCAATTATATTTCGACATGAGTTCCATTTTTCCTATTAACTAGAAAAGAAACTTCTTGAACGTACGAAAGTAGGACAACAGCTATATCATCCTGTACCGTTTCGACTGTCTTCATCGATTGGGTCGCCGCCGAGCTCGAACCTTCTGGTTGCTTTGTTGAACGGCGCGAAGATTTTGATGGTCCTGGCGGACTCGGGACTCGTGATATTATTGGAGCTGGGAGCACTTCATTAGAGTGCACTAAAACGAATACATTTTCCTTGTTCAGCCAATCGGGGATCAAAATGAAAGAAATAGGTGCGTTTTCTTCAGTTGCAGAGCACACTATTCCTCGAATGATTTGGTGCTTTGGTTCAATCTCAGGCGGTTTTTTCTTCAATGCGAGGAATGTGATTGGACCATGTTCAAAATTTTCTATTTTGAAGGGACCGTTAGGAATCTTCCAATCTAAAGTTGAGTGAATAGACTCGAATACCAAGGAACATAGTTTCATTTTTTCACCCTTGAGCAACGCTTGTACCGGGTTTATGAGCGCTTTATCATCATCCCATTTGAGAAATGCTGTAAATTGAAAATTGACCGTGAAGCGAAACAGAAAATATGAAAAATCGGTTTCATTTTGTGCAATTAAAGAGTACCTAATCTCAAGCTCCATAGGCCTATGCTTTATAAACTTATAGCCGGCCAACTAAAAACGGAGAGGAAACAGAGGAATGTCCTTCCCGTTCAAAGCTAGAATTTATTATTGTCAGGGATATATATATATATATATATATATATATATATATATATATATATATATATATATATATATATATATATCTATACCTTGAAATTTGTCCAAGTCCCCCAACTAGGTCGAGTCTCTGTTTCATACATCATTTCCCTCCAAAAAAGGAAGGTAAAATAGAACGAATTTCTTATGAAACATTTTCTCCTAAGAAGTAGTTCAAGGGCACTTACTTTCTACTTGCGTGAATTCCAGAGACGCGTAATATAATTTTTCCAAAGTTTTTTTATCTTCGACTTCTTTTCTAATAGGCGACAATTCTGCAAAACCCATGATCGTATACCTCGTTCTCTTTTTTGTTCGTCCTAATCCTCCCTCTTCTTCTTCTTCTTCTTCTTCTTCTTCTTCTTCGTCTTCATCTTCATCTTGGTCCTCAATGAAAGTACTCACCGGAATCAATAACGTGTACGTCTTTTCAAGATATCCATCAGCTATGTATACTTCATCGATATGATCGTCCTGAGTCTTTATCAAACAAGGGAACCCAAACACTTCAACCTGTTCGTCGCCTATAAGAACATTTTTTGGCGCAACAGGATAAATTGAATCGAGGAAAGCTCCATCGTTGTGCAGATCATAGTGATTATTAAATAATTTAGGATTCTGTTGATGTATTCTCTGTGCATTAGTCGTATCGTCTTTGTCTATGAAATAGATGCCCGTTTTTATCAAAGAGTCCGAAGTTAGTATATTTCTACAGATATTGCTCTTCGTTTCCTCTTTCCATTGAAACATTTGTTCCGCATTTGAACGACCTTGAAAACAAAGTTCGCGAGAAGTTCGCAGTCAAAATAATTATTAGTAAAAAAAATAATAATAAATAGCGCTTCATAATCATATCTACCTCTATTTCTGGCATTCAAGAAAATTTTATTGATATCTTGCTCTTTTAATCCGACTGTCACCCAAGTTGCCTTACATTCGTGTAAGAGGCACACTAATAATATTAAAAATAATGTTATCATATTATTTAGATTTTTTTGATTAGATGGGATTTTCTTGCACGGACGGGAAAATTTACGTATTTTTCATATTGTGATCGCAACGTACCCATAAAAATTTGTTGAATGGTACCATTTATTGAAAATTAAATAAATATTTACTTGCTCGAACAGCTGATACGCTATAAAATTCAAAAAGCACTGTCTTCAAGAAAAGAACAACTTACAGAACGATCGACTGTATGGCTGCAAACCACTTTTAATATCTAAATGATCAGCATTTAATGGACAACGCACCGAAAATTCGCACTCGGTAGGCCCAGAAAGATGAATATTTGAAAAAAAAAGCCTAGAGAAGAAGGAGGAAAAAAAAACGTTTACAAAGAAGGAAACCACATAATAGGAAAATTAATCAAAGATGTTCAAGTACCTAATATACGTAAGTTAGCTACTTATTAAACTTACATCCCTAATTTCATTTCACGGCTGCATTAAATACCTAACATTTTCAAAGAGAGACTTTTAGGTTTAGACGCCCGTAAGATTGAGCTTAAAAAAAAAATAATAATACACAGGAGATTGAACAAATATTACCAATAATTTTTGAAAAAGGCTGTTAGTGTTACCACGTATAAAAATAAATTTTTTAAATGTTACCAAATTCATGATGAAAACGAAAGATTTAGTAGCATTTTAGATTAGGTAGTAACAATGCTAGTACTGACTTTATTTTGTATCTTGAGTAAGTGAAAAGCTAGGAGAAAAAAGTCCAACTCGAAGATTTTCGATGTCTTCCTTGAAATGCAATAATCTTAAATCTCGAATAAACCAATGGATTTTCGTCGTCTGTTGAAGAAAATTCGGAAAACAATAATGAAGAGGTACTTCACTAAGGTAAATAAATTTGATGACGAGATTCGGTCGAAAACGTTCACCTTATGATGGGTCGAATAAAAAATATTGCACCTTCAGAAACTACCTAGATAACTGTTTCAGTACATATTCATTACACGATAATGAATATTAAAAGCATCATCGAAATAATGGTCAGAAAAATCTATTTAGAAAACGTGAAAAATTTCTTCAAGTCACTTGACTCATCATCAATATTAAGAAAAGTCTTTCCCCACGCGACATATCATAAAACATTTCTTGTTTCTTTCTGTAATATTATAGTCAATCTATTATTTCCAAGATCTGTGCATGAATGAAATATTTCCGATGTAAAATATTTTCTCGAATGAAAATTGTTAATAAATGTTTCAATCAGAAATAGGTAAGTATTTATACTTCTTCATTTTTTGACCCAAAGCGTGAATCTTGATAATTTCGTACATGATGTACAATACATAAGTAAAAAATAAACTATAAACCTGTGACAAGAGAAAAAAAAAAAAAAAAAAAACTCCTAATTACCCAAAGAAAATTAATATCTGATCATCTTCTTGAAGAATAATGAATTTGAAAGAATTTATACCAATACGGAGACTGTACATCAGTAGGTATGTATGCTAGATACAGGTTTTTCATGAAAATATCGATAGAATGTACAGATCTTTCTCATACGAATGGATACGAAGATACTTCATCATTATCAATGAAAAAGAACGAGTCCAGCTCTTGATAGCACTCGTCTTCGATAGAATAAGCTATGGAAGATTCTGCTCTTCTGAGTATTTAATTTCACGCAAATAGAAAAATTGTTTAAATATTTTTCTGCTGGCTGTTCGTAGAAAAGAAATTTTTCACGAATCTCAAGAATAAGATCATCTAGGTAGCTGATGTATTTGTTGGTACAGGTATGTACATAAAAACCAACGAATTTCATACAGAGATCGAGATTGTCAACTTTAATCTCACGATGACAATGACGTGTTACAAGGAAGGACGTAGGTATCTACTGACTAGTTTTTAATAGGTACCAGCTATATTATTTTTGATTTCATGTTGCCACAAGACGATTCGATTTATACGAGCGATCGAGGAAATAAGTAGCTCAAATTACGAGTGGAAGAGTAAGAATATGAAAATAAGTTAATCCAAATTAAGTAAGGTAATCTACAGAAGCGTTATAAATAATTGAACCGAGTTATCACGAATCATCTGCAAAGACTGCAACGTGATAGTCTACGAATACGAATTATGATATTGAATTGATTACGAGCAGCTGTTGAATTTGAATTCGTTCGTGGTCATTAGGTAGAGCAACTACTCGCAGACAATATTCCGAAGTAGGGTTCGCAAGTATATATACCGATTTTCGTGCTTCCGTGATCGGAGGTGCGTGCCATGTGGTGGCACTCCTGAATCGCATCCCCTTCTCTAGATAGGGAGATCTTCAGCGGTGTATATCACGTGGAAGTTCCAAGAGCATGGGCGTCTCCCGCAGCAGTTCCATCACACTCGGTCGAGATGCCGCAACGTGCTCTTCGAAGGTCCGCAACCTTTCGTAGCCTTAGCCAGTGGGTTTTAATGGCGCCTCCGTATATGGGCACCACCTGAGGTGGTTCGCCAGTTTTTTGTTGACGATTATCGTAAACGCTGTTACGAATTATAATTTTTTATTTACGTGTCATACTGTTATATCGTCGCCATTAATTGATATTGACGAAAATATACGAAGAATTCTTTTTGTTTCTCCTGATAAAGCTATAATTCATTGAAAAATGAGAAGAGCTCCGAATATCTCAATAATACCTGAATAGTTAATCTCTCGAATTAATGCGATGATTAATTTTTTCCTTCAGATATTTCATCGTATTTATCTATTCAGATTGTTTTCCTACAACGATTATCCGGAATCGTTTTTTCTGCTTCGTATGATCGATGGGAAATAATATAGATTGTAGGTAGGTCTAATGAATTATTTCCAAATCTTGTGTTCTATTTTGAGGAAAAAATTGCGTTCGACGATTTTGAGATACTTACCTAAACAATAGATAACAGATCAAACTTCTCATTTTCATCGCGAATTCAGCATCTCAATATTTGGATGATTGATGATATGAAAGTATCGATGAACCAGTTGAGTCTGTGACTTCATATGGTCGCAATTTTCATTTCTCAATTGGGTTAAAGTTGAGTTCAGGATTCAGAATTCAAGTAATATAGCAAGTGTTTCAAAATGGGAACTTCCTTATTTCGTTTTTTCTGCAGCTAATATGGGTACGGATAACTCATATTCTATACTGTTACATCGCCCACGATCGGTCTTCGCGTCGACAATCATTTGCAATGAATAAAAAAGAAATATTATCATCTAATTAAATAGAAAAAAATCGAATCGTGCACAAATTCGTTCGAAAAGTTAGTTTCATCTTTTGATTAGCTCTCCATTTAATACTTGATGCACATTGAATGGAGTACACGAATAATAGGAATAATTGGAAAATAACAAGCATCAGGAATGTTTGCAATCGATAGGCGTACTTGAGCAAAACAGGGACGACAATGAATACCCATATAATTCTTCACTCAATTTTTTTTTTTGATAGAAAATTAATTTTCCGGCTAACATTAGATCTGCCTGTACTTATTATAATCCACTTTTTCATTTTTTCGTATGATGATAAATATCGGTGTCATGGAAATCCGTTCGTATTGTTCAAGTCAAAATTCTTTCCAATTTCTCTTCTTTAATCAGAAGGTATTTGTAAATTATTTGTTACCAATCCTACGAATTGTACTACCGACCGCGAACTGAAAATTTTATCTAATTCTTGAAGGTGGCAGTAAATAGATGAAATAATTGTGAAGATAACAAACGATGAAAAAAATAATCGAAATATGCCCAAAACAATTTTACACTCATCTCCGTTCACTGCTTACTTAAAGGGATTGAATCATGCTGGCACCTATAATTAAGATTAAAAAAAACGAATTTCTCGAGAATGAGCAATATTTATAGATATATTCAAAGTATCGAAAAATAATCTTAAGACTACTACCAACGAATTCAACATCAAGAATATTTCAATCAATTACGAGACGGATAAAAATTAGGGTAGCACAATATAACAGAAAAATGCTAAGTCAACTCATAATAACCGAATATTAAAATGTATGCTCTAATAACCCGTTTATACGGTCAAACAGCTCGTTAAAAAAAAAAAAAAAAAAAAACTTTATATCGTTCTGAGTGCAATTGATTTCTAGTTCACAAAATTATTTCACATTTCTCGTACTCGTCTTCGTAGGTTTTTTTTCTCCCTTTGTAAAACTTGGATTTAGCTCTTTCATTTCGTAAATCTTAGCCCCAATGAAATAAACCTGTAATATTCTTTCACTCGTAAGTTCGCAAATATGCCTCGAACCATTTCATTGTATGTAATAAGGGTATTGAACTGAGATCAAAATTCAATCACAATGGGGTTTTAATTCAAATGAGAATAGTACGCAGTAAACTGAACCTCTAAAAAAGAAACAACAATTAATTTCAACCGAAGACACTCGCGCTAATTCATTTTTAATTACATGTAGAATTCGCTCGTTTTTGATTGATCGTAGGTGCTTATGAACCATGATTATTTCTTTGTCATCACAGAAGTCGGATGAGTCCGTCAGGAAATAAGTACTGATATATTTCTCCAAAATTTTCTTCCGTTTTCTTCTTTCTATTTTCCTCTGGTTAGATCTGTCTCCGAGGTCCACCAATGAAATCTTGTAAGTAAATAATTAAGTACAAAATGAGTACTTTTGTCTTTCAAAATAAATATCTATTGAGGAAATTAAAGTTGATTGAAATTAAACAAAGCGCGAATTACCTTGAGATTTAACATCGTTGAAAAGTAAACAGATCCTAGATGAATACGATTGATCGTCTGGAAACCATTTTCTCTTGAAAGTTTTGAAGATTTCCGCTCAATTTACACTCGTTTTTGAGTTATTAGATAAACTTAACCCGTACCTATTGTGCTCTATAATATTTTCTGGTTTAAAAAAAAAAATCATACAAAATTCTCGCATCCGTCCATTTCACCTAGGTAATAAATTGAATAAAGAAAATTTAAATCATTCAGGCTCTTTTCATAGTGTAAGAACGATACGATTGTTCGAAAAATATTCCAGTAACGTTGAATAAAGAGAGTAAGTACGTTCGAATAATGAAAATTTGAAGATACGACTAAAGAGCTCTAACAAATTAGTAGGTTGGGTAAATATTTTGGCCACAATTGTTTGTGAGGAGGATCAAGTTTTTCTAGAAACTCTTGAACTGGTTTTTACGAAATAATGCAACTTCGATTCCTTCCCAGTGTAACCTCTTATCCGGAGTAAAGTAACTGCAGACACAACATATCGCACAAAAAAATCACCATTAAAGTTTTATAACATTACAAGAGGAAATCAAAGTTCGAAAATTTGTCACTGAATATAGGTGCTTACCATTTTTGTATATAACTTAGTGCGTCTCTCTCCTCATCACTGATACCGTCACGAAGTATTTTAAAATTGGAAAGCAAAGTTTTTCGATCATTTAAACCAACCAGGCAAGTACACGATCCGGGCTGATTTAAAGCGTAATATAAAGCCAAATTACCGAGTTCCACCCCTTTTTCCTGCAAAATACGACAGAAAAGATGAAAAAAATCATGTTGCTCCTGACGGAAGATGGCAAACTGATAAGAAGAAGTGTACTTGTTTACTTGACAGTAATCCGCGGCAGCTCGACAAACATCTTTTGTTTCTTTGGAAGCCGGATGCCAGTCTGGTGGTCCCATATTTGAAAGAAGTCTCATTCCAATACATCCAGCATTAATTACACCAACACCATTTTCCTGATGAAAATGAAATTATCACTACATAATCGAATGAATTTTCTCACATTAGTTCAAAATGTATAGATGAATTCCCCATTCCTAACCTCGAATTTTGGAATGAATTCTTGTAAGGTATCATCAATGAGAGTATCTCTGGAGTATGATAATATGCAGTCGATGGAGACCTTACTCTTTTCAACGATTTCTAGCAATGGGCCCAAAGGATAGCCAGAAAGCCCGATGAATTTAGCTTTTCCAGATTTCACAAATTTTTCGACCTGCGGTAATGTTTCGTTGATTATGATATCGATTGAATCAGCAAATTCTACGTCATGCACCTGTTTCCAATCGCAAATACCAGTAACTCTTAGACCGAGGAATAAATGTTGGTAAATATAAATCTCATGCAATTCCATTCTGAGAACATACGAATACTATATCCACAAAATTGAGTTGTAATCGTTTGAGACTGTTCTCGAAACTTTCGGTTATAGCATCTCGACTGAAATCGAAGTGATTTCCCATACGACCGACTTTGGTTGAAATATAGTAAGCATTTCGTGGAACTTTTTTTAAAACCTGAACAATAATAAGGTTTTTCATTAATGAGAATTGAAAGTATTCAATGTAAAGGGTTTAGAAAATTTCATCGCATGATGAGTATTCTACCGATCCCAAAAATGTTTCCGCCAGACCATGCCCATAGTGAGGTCCGGAGTCAATGAAATTTATACCTTTACGGATAGCCATTATCACAGTTTCCTCGGCTTCCTCTGCGGCGTATGTTCTGAGAATTTGGAAAATTTTACTGATTAGAAACTAAGAATTACTTGAAAGCCGGACTAACCAATTTCAACAAGTGATGATAACAAACCCGTAGAATTTTTCTCCTCCAAAAGCTCCACTACCAATGCTTAACTTCGATATGTGAAGTCCGGTTCTACCCATAATTTGGTAGGGCATTCTGGTAACTTCGTCCTCGATGCTGAATTCATCGATGTACGTTGCTGGTTTCTGATTCATTTTTCTTACTGAAGTTTATTACGTTAACATGCAAGGATTCTCTTTAATTGAAGCTTTAGTAGTGCATATTACTGTTGTTGAAACGGTCCTATTCGAAACCGGTTATATCGCACTCGCAGCTAGATGATCGATGAAGACTCGTATTTATTTCCAAGTGTTCCATCCGTGCTTATCAAAATCAAACTCCGTTGCGCAATATCGGGAATATCCCAGGAATATCCCTCCGTCCCAATATGAGCAGTCTGTTACCCTAATCGATATTGGATCATTGGTTGGATCAATAAGAAATTGTGACTTGTGAGTTGTGACTGTGTGTGAGATATCGAATCGCAGACGTGACTAGTCGTCTGCATGGATTTTTAAATTTGAATAGAGAAGAAAAAAATTAAATTTATTTTAATGGTCTGAGTATGTACTTAATGATGAAAATTAATCTATCGAATTCAATTGTATCATTGATAAATAATTATTGTGATAGACGAGTCAACGACAGGTATCTAAAGTTGAGCACAAGTATGACAAGGGCGTCGCGGCTTTGTGAATAATATGCTCGGCAACAAAAAACAAAAATAATATCAAGAATATGAAGTATCTGCATTCCATCCGACACAAAAGAGATTGGAGTGATGATTCCTACGTTTTAAAATCGACTTTGTCATCGAATGAAAAATCAACCGTTAGTTAGTGTCTAGATATCTATATCGTGAACAGGTAGTTCAAAAAATCAAATTCACGCATTTTTGTTCGCGGATAATTAAGTCTACGTCCGGATTCTTCTAATTTCTTTGCGACAATTAGGCACAAATCGTACTGTTTAAAAATAAGCCCGCAAAAATGTTGAGTTTTTAGTTCCTCGTAAGTCACAATATCTCACCTGACCAAGCCTACCTATAAGAGAATCAAAAAGTCCCCGGTGAGCCATAATACTCGTATCGTAACAAATTATTAGTTTAAACCTGTACGGGCCTGTAACAAATTCAAAAAGTCAAGTCGGTAACTATTTTAATCTTCATCCAAAATCACTTAAATTTATTGATTTAGACTACAGATCTGCTTTTCCTCTACTTAGGTTCCTATATCTATACCGCTATAAATGTTATTTACTCCAACTTTTTCGTTGTATTTTAGTACCTTTCTCAAATTTGGCATTTTCCAACTTAATGTTGGATAGTAAATGAAAGATGACGAAAATTAAGAGAGAAAAAAGACAATACTTACACTACTCAGAGGAAAGTTTCGTATTAAAAACAATTTAAAAAATCAAGATGCTCTGGGTTATACGTCTATAAGTTTAAACGTTCAGTTTCGTTTGTTTAAATATAAGAAAGCAAACATTAAAAAATGGTACGAGTAAAATTACCGATGCTCGATCACTTTGCTGTCATTTTCTATCAAATCACTTAGAAATAGGTATTATTCATCTGAAATGAAAAAACAAAGAGTAATTATTTTTATGAATATGTTTTATATTTTGGTTTTCTTTTCGGTACAGGTCACCATGGATTCATTGCAAAGTCGAGTCTTATTAGAGGAATATGAAACGAGATTTAGAAAGTTATATTATTATAAAAGTAATATCGTGCTTGAATTATTTCTAGTTTCTAATTAAAATTCTGAAAGTATTTCATTCGAGACTATATATATATTTTTTTCGAATTATGCAGAACTTATCTTGACGTAGGCCTAGTAGGTCTCCATATTCGGCATTTCCGACAGCATCTGAAAGTTCGCCAGCGATAATAACTCAATGATTATTATGCTTTCGTGTAGCTAGGAATTGACTTTGAAAAAATGTCTTGAATTATCTGACAATAAACTTCTCTATTTAGAACTGACCGCCATTTTAAATGATGATAACGCAGTATCATAAAGTGATTGATACAGGCATTTTTCTCTTTTTTTCCCCCTTCTTCCAGAGAGGGGAATTTTAAAATGTCGAGAAAATTATGATTACCTAATTTAAAAAAAAAAAAATTAATTTTTGCAAGAGTAGTATCGATTGTAACTTCTTAATTTTTTTTTGTGCAAACTCAAGCACCAGAATGAAAAATACCTATCAAAAACTTGACAGAATTTTGTAGAAAAAAAAAAAAAAAAGGAAGAAACAAAAAAAAAGTATTTTGCCTCCTTAGATTTCTAGCGCGAGTATCTTGAGAAATTTCTTCGCATTATTGCTTGAAAACATCCTCTTCAAATGTTATCCGCGTATATGCGATTTTGAAATCGCCCTATATCTAAGTACGAGTACCTATTTATTAAAATTTGAACTCAAATTCTTGGTTGCTCCAGAAAAAGAACCGGCAAGGAGGAATAAGGTATGCGAAATTGAGTATTCCGCAAGATACGAATTCTGTGCAGAAGTATGGACCAAATACACGGGAGAAAAATGTACTCTCATCGAGAATTACGAAGGAAATGACTTTACATTTACCGCAAGATGTTTTTCGCTTACCGTGCTATTTAAGCAAATACAAAATCCGCGTCTCGATGTTGAATTAATGCGATGCTCTATGCTCAACGTGTCGTACGATGTCGAGAGCAAACGTCAAGAAAAAATTGCTCAATTCTATATCGCGGTGGGAAAAGTGAAGAAAACGGGCCAAGAAGTGTTCCTATTTCGGTACGATGGTATGGATGAGCATCAAAAGTTGTATATATTATTTGGGGGTATCCGAAATGCGGACCATAAGATTTTGAAATCGAAGAAACATCATTTGCGTCGTCAAGTGAAAAAATTATTCAGTCATCTGAGTAAATCCTATAGTCGTAAGGAATGATTTCAGCCTTTGTCCTCAGAACAGAGGTTCAAAAATGAGAAGCCTGATAATTAAAATGCTGTCGAGAAGCAGAAACGCATTTTAAAATAGTACATAGGTACCTATAATTCGAACATCAGAGTTGTAATTTTCTAGTATCTCTCATTTTTTTTTTGTTGAGTAGATCGGATCAAGAAATCTTTTTGAATTTTTCATTGAGAAGTCAGTTGTAGCCTGTTTTAGGATTCCATCTTCATAAAAAGAGTGGTAGCAAGCATAACTATAGCAATTTTTTGCAGTTTCCCTCTCTCTCTCTCTTTATCCCCGCTATTTCATCTACCTTTCTCCAGCATTTCGAGTCATACTCTCCAATTTCGCCTCCTGAAAAAGTAGAAAGAATTTACTAGTGAAGCCTTACGGTCAGTCCTAAAAAACTCATAAGGGTTTTTCTTGAAGACTTCATCTCACGAGGTATTTCGGAGTTTCTGGAACCGCGCGGTGACGTAGGCACAACCCGCCAGCCATTAACTTGAACTAGTGCGCCTTTTCTACCTGAGTATTTCTACAGATACTCTCTCTCTGCCGAGGAATTTATAACTGCTTCAATGTTTTTCGAAAGCATTCATTTTGATATTCATCTGTGAAAAAATGCTCGACCTTCACAGCGTTACTGACAATTTTTGGATTTGGGCTCAGGGAGAGGGGGGTCCAGAAGGTTTTGCTCCCATTTGTCTTCTAAATAATTACTTCAACCAATATGTTTGAACTTTGCATAAGGTAGCTATACACATTGCGCAACGATCAGAGGGTCCTAATACTTTTGGAGCTACCAAGACCCATATTTCGTCGAACTAGTAAGTACCCTTTGTGAGTTTTTTTTTATTATGAACATAAAAAAAACGCAGTTTTCGTCTGTAAGTACTCGAATGTTGATTTTTTGAATTTTGCAGTAAATTAGCGAACAAACAGCAGGCTAGTAAGAAATCGATTAGGTTAATAATTTCATCACCCTAATCAATATTGTAAAGAAGCGAGCTTATCAATATCAATTTTTTGACGGCCCTACTGTTGAGCTGTTGAGTTGAGGTTTCTCAGAACATAACATCAATCATCATGACGTCACATCAACTGATGATGCGGTAAAAATGCAGTACAGCAGCTTTCAGCAGACATCACTTCCCATAAGACAAATATAGCATTCAAGAGAAATATTGTACATCAAAACTAGGGTAAGGCTGCATATGGGAAGAAAGAAAAAAAAATAAAAAAATAGTGAAATAACTCTTGGGATTTGGCTTCTTGACATCCCATGAAACTGGAAGATGTTCATAAACGCACGTTCTACAAATTGGATGGGATGATGAAACCTTCAATAGAGTTATTCCAGTTTTTTCATTTTTTTTTACCAGTATTGGCCATAGTCTTGAAACTTCTTACAATTTTGGTTAAAGCACCATTACAGTTGAACGAATTGTGCACGTTGTTAGCAACCCTGGCGAATGCCCGGTTCGGATTAGTAACATTTGATCATACATCAGTAGGACAGTATAAACACGGGTAGGTATATTTAAACCTATTTTTATGCTCCCAAGAGGCTCGCGAAGCAACGCGGAAATCTCGTTGACCCCAAATTCACCCGTTTTGCAATAATATACGCGTGCCTTCGTTGTAGTATTTGAGGAGTTATCTGTCAAAAGGGCACCCGTGAGCGATAGTTGATTTTCAAAATATGTCTTTGAAGTTTCATGTTCAGATTACTCATTCCACATTCATTTTATCAAAAAATCTATAATAACAGAAAATATTTTGCAGGTTTTCATCTTTACAGATCACTAATTATTTTTCAAATTGATCGACAAATGAATCTGGGACAATTCCATAAAGATGTGTACCTCGGGTGCCCTTTTTATGGAGATGGGATTGAGTGACCATAAGCGTACATGTAATTTTTCATTTTTTAAAAATTTTGTATATTGATAGGAAATGGTTCAGAGAATTCAAAAATGTGGATATCCGCAAAAAGGGCACCCCTTTGACGGGTGCCCTTTTGACAGATAACTCCTCATTTGTAGACGTGTGGTCTTCATCAAGCACAAAAATGGTGGATTCGTCATGTTGAAAGAGCGGTGACTTCCTCATGACCGGGGTTTTCCAAAGCAGATTTTTTTCTTCCAGATGTAAGTTTCAGATTAGGTACCACCGGAGAATAGCCAGATTACCCTCATATTTTGAAAAACACTTTCGTTTGTAGAGGATATTTTCTCCGGGTGTCAGTTTCAAGCAAAAATGTCCGGAGCTCCACCTCCGTTCAACTCCTCTAAACTGGAAAAAATTACTACTACGCTGAACAAAGAAAAAAGAAGTGGAAAACTGGAAAATGACTGCATACTCCTCCAACTTTTAGAGAGCTCCCACTACAAATTGACTTCGTTTACGGCCCTCTTTGGCCCGCGAAAGAAATTACAACAAAAAAGTTAGGTACTGTAGTTTGACGTCAGTTCACATTTGATGAACGATCGACGTAGTCTACAAATGGTGTGCACCGAATTTTGAATGTTTGTAAATGTGGTTTAGATGTCATCTTTGTAGTGCCAAACTGTTGAACAAAGAGAACATTGATACAAACTTTTCGTCAAGAGAATACTCAGCTTGTACAGGAATGAAAAATTGAGTCATTGTGATTTGTCTATCAAATAGGTATAAAATAGCTTACTTTTTCCTCACATTCTCAAATTCTAGCTTTCATTGTAAACTCAAAATATAATTTTTCAGAAAGCATCAATATAAGATAAAATCTCTCTCCGATGAGAGTTGAACTTGAGGTTTCTAACAAGTGAATATCCTCTCCCTACAATTAATTTGATTTCTCTGTACTACGGAGTACCTATACTCATTACTCAGGCTGTACAGGCTTGGGTGTATAAATTTCTCTCATTTTCATCTGACTGAATGATACGTATTTTTAAAAATGTAGGTAATAATTACGTGTGAGTTACACTTGCTCGTAATGTTCAATTGCTACATTGGGTGGTACATACAGTGATGAGGTTCAAACAAATTCCAAAGCTCGTTTTGTAAACATTTGAAATGAGTCTTCTTTCAATCCGTTTTCCTTTAAAAAAATCGATTACTCCACACACGTTGGTGACGAGAAAAGGGAAAGTAATTTTCTTCCAAAGTATGAACGTGAGTCTCAATCTGCAAATAACCATTGTATATCTTGCTTCTGTGAAAGTTGCTTTTTGTAACGGCCTACTACAGATGATGTGGTTACTGCATCCCGAGGTGCAAAATTACTATCAGCATATGCGAAATCAGAATGGTAAACTATTGTTGAGTCTTGACACTAATATCGAATCTCGGCTAATTTCACAATAGAATAAACTCTTATTTCTTCGTTCACCAGGGTCCTTCTCATCGATCACAACTTTAACGAGGATAGAAAAAGAAGAGTTGTGTGAATCCAGAATTACAGTATTCACAGTTGGCATGGAGCATTTACGTGTTGCCCAGCAAAACTCACAGATGCTGTACCCGGTTCTTTATCCTTTAACTTGCGACCCCTTTACCACTAAGTACAATGAAAATCTACCGAGCGAGTTATCTGATTACGTTCACCTTCCAGTGGACACTGGAAGCGAAGTCGTATTGACAGAGGGTCTGCCATGCATTAGTTACAATTCTCATACCTGGTACATAATTAATGGATACGAAACCAACTTATATTTCACTGCTGAGATGAGTACAGACGGAGAGAAGTCCATGCTCACTGGACTATTGGAACCCTACCCTGAGATCTATCTTTACCGCGGTGATGGGCTTCAAGAGTTAGAGGAAAAATTCTTACTTGCTCAACGTCTGGTTGGTGAGTTTCACACAACTTCACACAATTTGGCTTTCAGAAAGATTTTGTAAAGAATACCATCTCAATTTAATAAGAGATGAGGTTAACCCATATTCTCATCCATTTTGTTTTCAATTTGTGCAGCTTTGACTAAACGACGGCTAAGTCTATGTAGACTGAATAGATTTCAAAAGTTTCGACTTTGCAGCACAATATTTGTAGCCTGGCGAAATCACCTGCCATATCTAGCGGGGCCTTTTTATAAAATGCGAGATATCAACGGTAACAGATGTTTGAAACACATAATTTTATCGTCGGAAAATAGAGAAAATGGTGAACTCAGTCGAGTGCCCGTAGATTTGTTGATCTGTCCTGCAAAACAAGACGAACGTTTGAGATTTTTTGTGACCGCTGACGAATCCGGTCGGGATTCAGTTTTTGGCGTTGTACCGAGATTAGAAAATGGGAGTCACAAATATTTTTTAAGCACGTACGTCACGAATGTTAAGGCGTTGAAGAATGCTATAAACGGTGATTTTATGGTGGATACTTTTATCGAAGATGACGCTCTGTATTATATGTAGAAATTTCTCTTCCGGTTTAGATCTTTATTGTTCAGAGAATGTTCCTCGCTGAAGTTATTGGAATACTTACGCTATATTAAATCTCGCACGAAGTAAGGCCGTAATTTTGATAGATATATGCAATGCAGACAGGTTGAAAAATCATCGACTATAGGGGTTCAAATTGAAGCAGAAGAAAGAGTGCTTTGAGCGACACGAATTCTGAGCTATGTTTTAACCCTACAATCTCATGCAAATAATTAAAAATCTGACTTCAAGATGCCAAACGTAATTAAGCCTTTGAATGGTCAAGACAATCTGTACAAATCAAATACGTGAATTTTAGGATTGAATGGGGAATTTTTTCATATTTTTTTCGCATTAGTTTTGACGCGTTTGTATTTTTTCTTTCCCCTTGATCTCCACCTTAAGTTTACGATTTGCAAGGTACTTCCCGGGGAAGGAACAGAGTAAAACTTTATCCGGATCCCGAATGACCTTAAAGACTTGGAAGAATCCTTTTTTATTATTTTTATTTTATCCTCATAGGGACGGAGTCATTGTTATGAAGAAAAAGGGAAACACATAAACTTGGAAAAATGCCAATCTTGGGTCTAGATCCTATATTAGTGGGACTCGACCCTGTTTCTATTGTCTTATGACTCACTCCTCTCTCTTACTCATACAGAGGCTGGGGCTTATAATTTTGGCAGACGGCTTATTCAATGCTAACCTTTTTATATACTTCCTTTTTGTCGTCGAGAATCTTTTTTGACCGAGAGATAACTGGATGACCGAAATTTTTCCCAGTCTCTTTTCTGGTCAAATTTCAAAGTCCTCTTCCTGATCCGAACATTCATTGATCGCCGCGATTCTTGCAACTCAAGGTTACTCTTTGAAGTATCTCTTCCTCTACTGCTTAGGTATAGTGTCAGCTGCAGGAAGGTGCTGGATGTCGAGGAGACTTGTAATTAAAGAGCCATGGTCGCTAATAAGAACGTAAGACTGGTATAGAAAGCCACAACAGGTTGTATCTTCTTGAATCGTTCAGAAACTCAGATGTACAACAACTCTCCCTAGGTATCCGATAACCTCTTATTTCGGAAACAATATGTGGATAAAGTTTTCTGTATCTCCCGAGGATTGGGTACGCCATAAATATTGATTTTAGATAACGCACCGTGGCTTTCGCAAAAGTTTGCTGAACATTGTATAGAGAACAAATTTCTCAAATTACGCCGGGAATGGTTTACATTTACAAACGAGGACGTATCTGGCAGAAGGGCCTCCACACAATGTATTTCTTATGGGACGGAGTCTCTTCTGCCAGAACCCTCCTCAAATTTTAAAGTAAGAACCTTATGAGAGAGAACATAATAAGCTGCAGAATTTAGACTATAGCTTGGATAGTTTTGAATTACTATAGGAAGAGCTGATCTCCTCTGCTTTCACGATCGTAGGTAGGTCTTTTTTAGCAGGGAACCCGCTATCCGTTTTGTTGGGGGTACTTGCAGGAATTTTTCATCCACGAGCGCGAGCGAGGTTGATGACGTCACGGAGAGGGGAGGGGGACTTGGAAAAATTCCTACCTCCGAGCTATATATGATAGAAGGGGGACTTGGAAAAATTTCGACTCTCGAGCTATATATGATAGGAGGGGGGCTTGGAAAAATTTCGACCCTCTAGCCATATAATGATAGAAAAGGGACTTAGAAAATCTCCTACCTCAATTCCTACCTGCCGCGCGGCCGAGCTATATATGATAGGGGCGGGACTTGGAAAGACGACGGCTTTCTTGAAATTGCAGCGCGTTCAAGTTGTCACGTCATGATTTTAGGACTTGGAAAACTTCAGGCTCTAGGGGACTCGGGACAGCGGGGAACAATCTTTTCTTTTTCTTTTCTTGCGAGCAGGGAGAAAGATTGAAAGATTCAACTTAATTAATTAGACAAGGGTTCACTGCGTTCGAAGTGTAGAAGAAAGAGCAATGGCTTTATTTTATTTTACGGGTTGATACAAAGAATTGCGACAAGAAGAAATAATACGCAAAGAGGGAGGGAAAGAAACTTCAATTGTTCAGGATAAAAATGATCATTTCTCAGTGAATTTATTTTTGAAGAAAGAATATTTTCTAAATCGAATATCAGAACACTGTATTAACAAGTGGTACAAACAACATGACATAGTTTTCCTCTTTTTCATCATTATTATTTCCATTTTTCCGCTGTCAGATACCTACCTAACATTCAGTGCAACGAGAACCATATTATAGATCAAATTGTGAGATAATAAATTCTGTATCGGCTTCACTCGCGACTTTGCTGCAGATAGGTTATCTTAAGTTTCTGTTGTACCTACGCGTGTACAATTATCTACTTATGAATATTTGTCAGATCGGTTGCGTTCAGCGACGATTTGTGAAGTAACTTAATTGTGACGGGCTAAGAATTTGAACCAGTGTGAAAAGTCGGTGTACCTATCATGATATTTCCTGAAGTAAAATACAATGAAAAGAAGAAAGAACAGGCATATATTATGCACCACTGTCTTTCATTGCGAAACAATATAAAAATATATAATCGACGTTTCGACGTGCCAGCTGCGTCATTATCAGGTCGATGAAAGAATCAAATTGATAAAAGTATGAAAAAATTCAAACGACCTACTTATGAGTAGATAATGTATGATGACCGGCGCGCGTGTATGTACAGGCTAAGTTCTTAGTATCATTGATGGAGTCATATTTCACAATATTCTTCTTATCGACCTTCTCATGCCCTATATCGGATAGGTACATTCTTAAAATTAAATCTATGACCGTTATGCTTAGCTATTATTCGAGTTCTCGATATCCATTTCGTGTAGGAAAACCCTCTTTTTAAGTAATTGAGATGTCTCTACCACGTAAACTTCGGGACAATCCGAACACGCGATTTTATACAAAACATCTGAATTTTGAAGGTGTCTGACTTTTAGAGAAAACGTTTTCATCAGAGAAAACTGAAATTTGCTTCAAGTTACGCGTTTGTCGCTCACATAAAGCGCCACAATCTCCATTAAAATAATTCTACGGGTGGAGAGCGGTGATGCGCAACGACAAGGGGAAGTAATACATTTTCAATGGCGATACAACGCTCTTCAAAGTTGGAATTGGGAAAAATTCCCGGGAATTTGATTTTTGTTCCTGGTTCGTTTTGGCCGCGAATTCCCAATTTTGGGGAATTGTGGGAATTAAAATTTTTTTTTATGAATTGATCTCTGGTACTTTGCATTTTGTATAGGTACTGTATTGATAAAAAATTAATAAAATAGAAGAAAAAAAAAAGGTGACCGGACTCTCTTTCTCATCTTTGATCGTCGTGCGTTCTCCATCACGCTACTATGCTATGTGTAGGCAACCGGTCTTCTCCTTTCGCTATTTTCATGTTCTTCCCTTGTAGGACGATCGAGGGTAGCTTTGTACGCATGTTACATATGTTATAACGAGTCACATTTAACGCACACGGTCCTTTGTTCGAATGTATTCTTCTTTCATAGCGCATTTTGTGTGGAACCCCTCAAATCCGCAGGCAGATGTCTGAGTTGGTAAACCATGAAAAAGAAACCTGTTATTGGTGCGCCCCCCCCCCATGTATGACGCGTTAGGACTCGAAACATCATGAAAGAAGCTATAGTAAGTGAACGAGAACAATTTTTCTGCAAATGTATGCTTTTTTCTCTTCTTCCTGTGTATATCAAACAAGTTCAGCGATGTATTTAACGTGTAGAATCCAAATTGCAGGTGATTTCCTATCGGGATTCCCGTTCTCGGGAATTTGTTGAAAATTCCCAGTCAAAAATTTCATTCCTGGGAATTTCCAACGCTGGCACTCTTGGTGAGCGCTGCCGTCAGAGGTTGAAAGCTGAAAGTTTTATGCCAAAAGTCAGAGAATTTTGACTCTAAAAAGCTGAAAGTAAAAAGTTGAACCCATTTTTTAAATAGGAAGCAAAAAGCCAAAAGTTTTATTTATTTAGCTCTCTCTTCCACTTTTTGTCTTCTGCTTTTTTCCCCAATCCTCTTTTCAACTTCTTTTTTTCTCTCTGTGTCTGTCAGAGGTTGAAACCTAGCAAAAAGCTAGAAGTTTTAAGCCAAAAGCCGGAAAATTTTTTCACGGGAAAAAACCGAAAGTCAAAAGTTGAAAAATATTTTTTGTTGGGAAGCGAGAAGCCAAAAGTTTTTCAGGTTAGAATTGAAAGCTAAAGTTTTATCTTACGGCTTTCAACCTCTGGCTGCTGTATAAATACGAAGTTAAATTGACGTACATCCAAATCAACTATCAGGCAAACTGTATCTTTCGGACGACTGGTGCGAGTGTATGAATCGTGATAACAGTGACACACTACTATTACTTCATTGGTGGAATAACAGGGAAAAATTCAGATCTAGGAAATTGAAGCTTTCTTTCACGTAGGATGAACACTCTACTCTGAATTGTACTGAAATGAACGTTAGATGCGTCAGAAAATGTTGACGTATATCCAACCCACGACCCAAAAACGCCAATATTGAAAGGAGGGATGCTTGTATCAGAAAACTAATATAATAATTGTATTTCACATCGAAAAATCGTCTTAGTAACGCATATTTACATCTCAATTAGACGTATTAAGCTTATTTTACGATCCCTCATCATACAAAAATGGAAACCCCTCTGGAAAAATCAAACTGATAATAAACTCTTCAAAATTAAACCCTCTCCCGATCCCTGGTCCACCTCTATCAGAACCACCAGGTGGGAGGAAGTTGTTCTTTCCCGTTTGAGAATCGACCGTACCAGATCAACCCATTGCTTCCTCATCGACTGTAATCTCCTATCACCCCCATTATGCTTTTATTGTAAAGAGGAACCTCTGTAGAACATTTCTTCACCTGTCCAAATCTAATCCCCTTCTGGTCTTCCCTAAATGTCCCATCCTCCCACATAGAAGCAATAAAAAATAACTCAGACATGATATCCCTCTCCCTCCAACACATTCATAACCCCCTTAAAAAAAAAAATCTGATACAATAGCCAACATTTTACTTTTAATTATATTGAATTATGATTAGAATAACAACAGCCCGTTTTTGCTTTACTTTAAACTCAAACATAACTAATTAAATCTACAATCTTGTAAAATTCGAACGAATAGCCCTTTGAGCAGCTAAAAGCTCGTTAAATGAAATAAAGAAAAAAAAATGGAATTTCTTCCCGATTGTTGATTTGGATACACATACGTCAATTCTACTTGTACGGCAAAGCGACGAACGCGTAACCTGAAACAAGCTGCTCATCTCTTCTTTGCGATTTTCACTATTGGTGTTGTGACAGCCAAAAGATATACAGTTCTCAATATCGAGAGGACAAGTTAAAGTTGATTAAAAAAGAAGCATAAGAACTTATTCTAAATTGACTCAAATCTCGCATCTTCGGGAAATCACTTAATATCGAAGAAAGGTACCTGCACACATATCTGTCTACTGTATTTCTCCCTCACGCTGACTTCCAATATTCTTGAAACCCGGATTTTGGCGCTACTTGGTGTGCAGAATCAAATGAATTATTTGTAATGATCGATTTTTTACAGGCATGAATCATATTGATGCAGTCTGGAAAGTTGGGGAGAAGCCACATTTCTTCGCCAAAACACGAACAAGATTGACAAGGAATTCTAGATTTGTGGAACCCGTGTTACTTTTTGAAGCATTGGATTCTTGTAAAGTTTGGGCAAGATGTAGAGGATCATCTGAAGTTGAGAATGTGGATTTTATTCTTAGAATGCATACCCGGGTTTTTCCCAAATTAAGCCCTGTTTCCTTTTTGTGTCCCTGAAGCCCTTTATATTTGAGGGCTTCATGAGGGCTTCAATAGGGAAGTAAGAGGGGAACAGGGAATCAACAGGGCTTCAAATGAGGGCTTCAGAGGGTAGTTCTTCCCAGGGGCTTCAGAGGGCTTCAAATTGTTTACCGGGTATTTTTAATTTCCCTCGAGTCTTTTAGTCTTGTTCCTCGAGAAGCTTCAATTATAGTATCTTCATATCATTACATATTATTTTATAGGTCGAAAGATGCACCTCGACAAGACGAATCCAACGTGAGTAAGAACTCTACTATGCAGCTCAAAAATTCAGCGTCTCATGGGCGAAAACCCGAGAAATGATACAAACATGGCACAGAAGTAAGTAAAAAGATGCGTCTCGACGAGACAAATCCAACGCAGGTAAGGACTCTATTGTAGCTCTAAAAGTCAGCATTTTATGGGCGAAAAACCGAGAAATGACCCAAACATAGATTAAATTTCCATGTATTCAAAGTTATTGCTGTGTAATATTGGGTATCAATTGGATAAGTGGTTTTTGAATTATTTTAAAAATATGCGCGTATAGAGCCATAAGGACTCAAACAACATAGTTTTCGACTCCTTTTTCAATATTACTTTTATTTTTCACCTATCACATCGATGGTTTCCTGCAGACTTTCGTAAGTGACATTTTTTTGAATATGAGTTAAGAGCAGAAATGGGTTCCAGAAAATGTAAGTTATCGGATTGCATCGAAAAAAATTTCAAATGTTCAATCCTGCCCCCGTGGGAGAGCTAGTGCGCATTGGTTATAAGTACAGTTTCAATGACTTTCTCGTGCACAAAGGTGCTAAGTGCACTTACGACTATCGGTAGGTACGGGAATCTGTGTCGGTACAGAAGAAATCGGTCATACTTGGCGCATGAAGAGAACATACTTTACAGAATATGTACCGCGAGGGTGTAGGGTGGTAAGAGAGTCTTTTTGTCTCTCAACCTTTTCTCTTCTTTTTTTTTTGATCACCCTTCATATCTCGTATCAATGTGTAAACACCAAAAACCAATAATGTCGCAAAACAAATCTTCCGAGCATCGAAGACTTTATACTCGAAACGTAATAAGACACAATCTTATGTCCAGGTAGCAGTAGCCAGCACAGCTTAATGCTAGCCTCGAATTGATTGAGAGGTCCATGACCTTGTACACATGAAAAATGATAGAAACGAGAAGAATAAAAGTGAATCAGTTCTCGAAATTCAAGAGGAGAACACAAGAGCAGATAGGACATGTAGAATCCTAAAATTGAGTATATCTCGAGTACTATCTATCAAATTTCGAAACAAATTGCAGGTGAATAATTTTACGTTTTATAGAACCACAACTCGACCGTATTTTGAGTAAATCTATCCAATAATCTCGAAGTTATACTCGTAGTGATGAAGTTTTTTTTGAAAAATTGAGTATATCTCGAGAACTAGTTTTCTGATCCTCAAAAAATTGCAAGTATATACATCTTCAGATATAATACTATAATCTGCCGAAGTTTTTAAAAAAATTAATTTAGCAGTTTTGGAAGAGTTTCGCGGAAAAAAAATGTTATAAATCGTAAGCAATACACGACTTTTCACCTCTACCTACAATCAAGTTTTCCGCTTTAACGCTACCTCTAGTACTCCAATTCATTCAATGGATCGTTTTCTCAATAAGACACACACACACACACACACATTCTCACCATCTCTCGCCCCTCTAATTCATTCTTGATTATCCCCGATTCTCTAGCATCTTTTAATGTTGGTTATTGTAGACTTGCACACACACCCATCTCATCCCTCTTTCATGCTCTCATTGCGATTTTGTTCCCCTCCCCCCCCCAATCATCCAATATATCTTTCCTGTCCCAAATTAGTTTCACTCCCGAACTCCTGACTTATCTCTCACAATCACATAGAAGGACTATCAAACGACTCTCCATTTATCCTCGACATCTTTTTATTCTTCCAATAATCAAATTCTTTTTTCCACATCTACACTTCTTAAAACCACTGAGCTTTGTGACACTCTCTTGGTAATTTGGAAAAAACTAAATGAAAATAAAAAAGAAATAATTTTCACCTTTGCCTACAAGTAATCATTGCGCTTAAATCCTATCTTCATATCTCCAACTTATTCTATAAATCGTTCTCTCAATAGGGCTCACATATATCCTCACCATCTCTCGCCCCTCCACTCGTAATTAATTCTTGATCATCCTCAATTCCCGAATATCATTCTATGTTATTTCCAGCTGCTTTTCTCTTCATCTAATCATCATTTGTATTCACGCTCACCCTAGACTCACACACACACATACAGTTCTCATCCCTCATTTTACGCTTCTTTCATAAAAGAAAAAACAAACTTCCTAACTTCAAAAAAATAAAATAAAAATATAGAAGAAAATGAAAATAATATTATTATATTCTGAGACACATCAAATCAACTATAGATTGTCATTAATTTCGTGTTACAAAAAAATCCATTAGGTAGTTTCCAAGGTGTTCCGCGAACAAATAAATATTGTAGGCCTATAAATAAGTAATAAGGTAAATAAGGAAATAAATAAATATATAAGGGGAACATGAACGGACGAGTGTAATACCTCCCTTTTCTAAGGAGAAAAGTCGGTAAAAGTGACCTGTGGTGTTGACCAGACTCTCTCATCCTTGTTCATCGGTCGTCACACTCCTTTTTCTCCCTTCTCTCTTCGTAAAATGGTACAATGAATCAGACATTGTACTACTTTCATTCGAAATAAGTACACCTTCTTCAAGGTACTTCTTTCGAAGCGCGTATTTGTGGAACGTAAGAATCCCTTGATCCATAGACCTTGTACCTTCTTTTCTCTTTCTTTTTTTCTTTCCCTGCGCCCCAAAAGAGCTCAGACGGTCAGACCGTTTGTTAGAATTATTTTCACGCAGTGTTCACAATCAACTGTCCGCTATAGGGTTCTATTCATGCCTACAAAAGGTAGATAACAAAAAATTAGAAACCAAAAAATAGTGAAGTAGACAAAAGAGAAAGGATACTTTTGGGTTGAATATACGCGTAGTTTCAACTGTATACGCAGTGAATTCGTTTCAAATATTTTTGCGAGCCAAAGGTACTAAGTGCACAAGTTTTAAATAAATCCGCAAGCCAAAGGTGAGAAGTGCATACACGAACCGAGAAATGGTGGACTTATGACCTAGAAAATTAAAAAAAATGCCTTCTTACTGAATAGCCTATTGACAGTTTGAATTACAAGATTTTCTTCAAATTAATCAGTCAATCAATAAAACAAACAAAATACATTCACTACAAATTACCTACCGCTTTCATTGGCGAAAGCAATAACAACAGCAGAAGATCGCGAAATTATTAATAATTAAATAAATCGACCAATTAAATCAATTGAACGAAAATTCACCGCAGAAAATTATTAAATTTTTACACCTAGTTTCGGGTAAACCCCATTATCAAGTAACGTTAAATACGAACTGATCGGAAATTTCGACAACAAGAAAGGGATGAACGATAAGCAAGAAGGAGATGACCACGAAAACCAAGAAAAAACGTGAACGGAGGAATGAGTAAGAATTACGAAGATGAATCAATTTTGTTTATTAAACTATAATCGGGAACATATTCATTAAGGACAGTGGAATTTTGATCACTGATATGACGAGTGATCTCAATGGCCTCGAGAGCCAAGCGTTTCCGTTTCCTATTTTCCTCATGAAGCAGAACTTCAGTGCCTTCCTCAAACGTGTGATTCATCTCAAGGAGATGAGCTGCAAAATCAGACTTCTTTTTACTTTTGGCAAGCGCATCGAGGTGTTCGTCGATTCTAATTAAAATCTGACGACCTAATTCACCAATGTATACAGCTGGACAATCCTTACACTCCAATTTGTAGACTCCACTCCTCTCACTTTTAGGAATAGGGTCCTTCAGTTCACAAAGGATGTTACTCATAGAGGAACACGAGTAAAACGCAGGCCGAAAGTGGGGTTCAAGGCATTGGGAGATGGGGTCGAGGTAAGGAAAACTGACCAATTTGAAATCATTTTTTTTTTGGGGGGGGGGGTGAGCGAGTAAGGGAGGTGATGGAATTTAAAGCTATCTTAACTCGCTTCCTCTGTATAATATTATCAAAATCTATCTCCACACCATTGAAACCAGCAATGTTCTTTATTAAATCGACTTCTTCACTGAGAGCATTAGGAGTGGGAGGAAGGGACACTACGCGGTGGATCATACTATGGTATGCCGCGTATTTGTGGACGGGGGACAGAAAGAAGAGTTATGGATAAGGGAGCCAGTGTAAGTATGTATCTCGAGTTCCCGATTATAGTTCAATAGACAAAATTTATTCATCTTCGTAATTCTTACTCATTCCTTCGTTTACGTTTTTTCTTGGTTTTCGTAGTCATCTCCTTCTTGCTCATCGTTCCTCCCTTTCTTGTTGTCGAAATTTCCGGTCAGTTCGTATTTAACGTTACTTGATAATGGGAGTTTACCCGAAACTAGGTGTAAAAATTCAATAATTTTCTGCGGTGAATTTACGTTTAATCGATTTAATTGGTCGATTTATTTAATTAATAATAATTTCGCCACCTTTTATCGTTGTCATTGTTTTCGCCAAGAAAAGCGGTATTCTGTAGTGAATGTATTTTGTTTGTTTTATTGATTGACTGATTAACTTGAAGAAAAATTCCTGTGATGTGCCGTAACATAAGAAATCGCCTTTCTACTATTGAATTACAATCCTTAAATTATAAATTGTAGCGTGAAACTTATGGAAAACCGATGAAAAATTTATTTAAAACGCTCTTCTGTAAAATGAAAGTTTTTGTAACTTACGGAAAGTGTGCATGAGACCATTTTTATGATATTGAGTACAGCGAAATGATTACTTCCCAGAATGTATTCTCTACACGTGACTGATTCCCTAGATCAAATTGTGAGATAATGAACTGCACTTTGACTTCACTCCCGACACTCTCGACATTGGTGCAGAAGTTATCATACGTTACGGTTGAACATGCGGTACCTAGGTACACTATCATCTTTTTATGAATATTTGTCTGACCTGTTGCGTTGAGGGACGATTCGTAAAGTACTTATACTCGACTTAGTAGTGATTAACTGAGAATTTGAACCAATAGTGTGAAAAATCGGTACCTATTCAATGCAATGATGCAAATTGTGTTAAAGTCGATTTGAAAGTAAGCGTATATTCATCCTAAATTGACTGAAAACGCGCATTTTCGAGAAACCGCTTAGTGGGTAGCTGTGATATCTGGGCGCTGATTTCGCACACAGAAAGGTAAGAAAAAGTTTTGATACTTATAGACTAAAAGGCATCTCTTAATATAGGTAATAGGTATATAAAAATATTAAAAATGACACCGAATAATGTTACAAAAGTTCTGAGAAATGGTTCATCGATTGATGAACAAGCTCCGTACCTAATTATCGAGATAAGTTTATCCTAGCTAGAGCGCGCACCGGAGTAGGCAAGTAGGTATCATCTGATTTGTATTTTAAAAGATGTCATGATTTTGAATATAATTCGTGTCTCATATAAATAGTCCGAGCTCTTCGCATTCTTCTCTAGAGCGTGTTGTGAAAATCATGAGGTAGATAAAGAAAATTCGTCTCAAGGCTACGTAAACCAATTCCGCCTCGTGTAGTAAAGCTCACGGAAAGTACATTCATCAGGTACAGAAAAAACCAATCTACTCAGCAAAAGTTTCAAACACTCACACACTCTCCTAATTCAGATAAAATAAAGCAAATTTTGATACGTTTGCCTACTTGAACGTTCAATGTCCTGAATCCAGCGGACCACATCAGGGGTGCACAGATAAATTCTCTTATGGTGAGGAGACGGTCAGTCTAGTCAATTATGCGCTCCCATCCTCTGCTTCGAGAACATAAAACGGGCAAAGATTATTACTTTATCGTCATTTTCGACAAATTCCGAGCTTTGAATCACGTGCTTATAATCTCCAAGTATAAATCTAGGTCTAATAGTTATTTAAACGTTTTGAAATAGTTGCATCTTTCGAAGCCACAGGTGTATTACCGGTACTGTACAAGTGACTTGAAGTGAGAATATTGCTAACAATTGCGAAATTTTGCGAGATGAGCACAAGTCGGGTAGATTATAGACGCACGAGTAACAAGATTGTCACTTCAAATCGCCTGCACTGTAAGTTTTTTTTTTTTTTTTTTCTCTCACCAATTGAGGATAGGTTCGAAGCAGTTTAGAAAACGGTAACTTTGTACACCGTGTACAGAAAGACTTCTACATACTTTCTTTATGTACAGAAGTCGATTTTTTTTATGTAGGTATAGAATTAGAATACTTGGTGTTGACTTATCTTCTTGGTGTGTACTTGTAATAATCGATATTTCTACAGCCATGAATCATAACGATGAAGTCTCGGGACGTCAGGAGGAGCCACATCGCACAAGATGGAGAAGGAATTTGAGATTTGTGGAACCCGTGTATTTTTTTGAAGCATTCAGTTCTGCTTTGTTGAGTAAGTAATTGTAAAATCTACAGTACCGTTACTCATTAACGCAGAAAAAGTGATTTGTAGGTCAAAACCGTCCACCGTTCGTTCAGAAGACTTTGACCTACATTATGGTCTCGGTAGAGCAGTGGGAATAGGAGTTATAAAACCTCTGACGTTAGCCCACCAACTCTTGACTCAGTAGTGAAACTTTCTCAACTGATGTAGCAAATAGACTTTCAATAATTTTAAATCTCCGAGGATATTTCATTTTTTCCAATAGGCACTGTAGAAACGAACCTCATTGAGATCCAATATTGTAAAGCTGTTCTAAATATTAACGATGAAACAGCCTGTTTGGATACGATGGCTCCTCATTTTACGGAAGTACAAAAGTACACGTCGACATTTCTAATGTATAAGACGATGTGCGCTGCAATCTTTCCAGTCATATCTTCCATGTTTTTTGGTCCGTGGAGTGATACTTTTGGACGTCGGCCATTATTTTTATGGAGTATATTTGGTCAGTCAATTCGTTAGTTTTTCATTTTTTCCAGTCATTGCTCGGAATAATCATTCGAATTATTGATTTGCAGGTTATTTTCTTCTACATTTCCAGTTTGCATGGAGTTCTGCCACAAATATAAATCCGAGTTACTTTTTATTATTTTACATACCGGTGGCATTGACTGGAGACGGACTGGTACTCAAACTGGCTAGCTACTGTTACATATGTGATATAACTAGTATAAATACTAGAGCGTTTAGGTTAGAGTTTGCCTTAAATATGATTTCTATAGCCTACTTTGACTCCAAACAATGTCTGAGAGAATGTTACAGTTCAAAAAATAAGTGTCCCCAAAACTATCTGTACTCGTCCTCTATCGGTATGATGGGACAAATTTCTTTCTACTTCCCTCTTTTCGAACTTACTCTAGTACACCCACTGAACCTATGTTGAATATAATCGAATACACGGAACGACTAGCACCGGAAACTCTGCTAGGTTTCTATATCCTAGTGACAGGGATTAACCTAGCCACTGGCAGTGTTGTTGGAATCTCTCGTTGCGCTATACATCAGTAATTTCGGTACATGGGAAACAGCAGCGAGCAACAGCGCACAATGTATTTCTCATGCAGTCACCGGTATTGGTCGTTGAGTGTATTTGTTACAACGAAGTAAAACACAACAACAAAGATCAGGGGTGCCGTGAGCCACCTAGGCCAATGAAGAAACCCCCCTCAGACTTTAATATATTGAATTATAAGGGCCCCCCTAAAACGAATAGGAAGAATCATCTTCATAAAAATGGCCTCACGGCACCCCTGATAGATAAACCTATTTCCTAAACCTAAATTTGCTTTCAAATTTTGTTCATTACAGAATGGGTCTATTGTTTGGAAGTTCAGCTACCGGAGCTTTAATTGGTACCTTGATTGTTCCATACCTCCAGAATCTAGGTTTTTCCTTCACAATAGGTATAAGTGCAGTCACCTGCATGCTCAACTATCTATATGTTAGGATCTTCCTAGAAGAGTCTGTCTCTACTGTTGAGGTAATTATCAATTATGTTCATACTATTGAACAAGTTTATTTAGTTTTCTTATGACCGGTACTGATGAATTCCACAGACTCAACGGAAAGTAGTAAGCAAGAATCCGTTTCAGTGGTCCCAAGTGAGAAAATTGTTCGAAGCGTGCTTTGTTACGCATCGTACTCCGCACGTTTTCCAAAGTTTAATTCTTGCAACATTGCTGATGATTTTTGCTCAAATCCAATCGAGTGGTATGTTTTATCTATAATTGGTTGCCTTAGCAAATGATCTACCGCGATTTGAATACCTACCTAAGATTTTATTCGTAAAATAAATACTCATCGTATTATTCTCTTTATAGGCGAAAGTGTAACCATATATTTATTCTTACAAGAAGAATATGGATGGACGCTAATTGAATACTCTTGGCTTCAGTCTTTATCACAAATTGTCGCGGGTAAAACCTTTTGGAGTTTTTCTTATCCTTGAATATTACACTTTTTTCTTCCATACGATGAAGGAAGAAAGGGGGGGGGGGAGTTTGTTAATTTTATGATATCGTAATTATTAAGGGTAATTTAGTACTAACCTCTTATTTAGTTTCTTGATATTATGTTACCAAAGATTTGAGGAGAGAAGGAACTCATCCTCAATGTGGTACTTTGTAACAGTGGAAAACAAGGTCAGTTAACGAGTGAATCGATCGAATTGTGTAAAATTATTATCTGATAGAAAATCTAAACGAGTATTGAAAAAAAAAAACACTCACGCAATCGCCTAAGTAGTACACAACTTTTCCTCTCACAATTTAAGAGTCACTCTGTTTGGATTAAATAACAATTACCAATCGAGCCAGATTTGTAGAATGAACAATTCTTAAAGTTTATCACCATGACATCATATCAACTGATAACAGCGTAAAAGACCCGTAATACAATAAGGAGACCTGTATTTTATTTTATTCTATTTTATATTAAGCTAAAAGTGGTCTAAAATCCTGCAAAACGTCTCAAGAAAATTCACTGCCCCCCCCCCCATATCCATCTTGCTAAGGGGCTATAGCAGTTTCCTTCTGTGGTCTTTGCATATTTTGATTACTTCTCCGAATATCTTATATTTAAAAAACTTTTCAAAAAAACGCAATGACAGTCCGTCAGGCCGTTCTACTGGGCTGATTTGCGTCATTTTTTTTATTCTCTTCAGAATGATCTCTAGATTAGCCATCAAGCATTACTTAGTGCCTCACTTCAGGTGTTTCCCACTTATCCGCATTTGCGTTTTCTTCCTATGTATTTCTTATGGGAAATTCTTCATACATTCGGTTGAACGCAATGACAGTCCGTCAGGCCGTTCTACTGAGCCGATTTGCTTCATTTTTTTAAATTCTCTTCAGAATGACCTCTAGATTAGCCATCAACATTACTTAGTGCCTCACTTCAAGTGTTCCCCACTTATCCGTATTTGCGTTTTCTCCCCATATATTTCTTATGAGGAATTTTTCATACATTCCATTGATTGAGCGCGCGAAGGAGAAGGAGAAGCGTAGCTATTCAGTAGGTATAGTACGTACGTTGACTCATCCAGCAGTGAAAGTGGCATGAATTTGAACATTGGTACCTTCTATCCTTTGTTTTCCTTCCGTTGTGTTTGTTACGTTAAATCTTATATATGAAAAAAACTCCAAAAATAACTGTACGACAGTCCGTCTGGCCGTTCTACTCAACCAATTTACTTCAGTTTCTTTAATTTGTTCGTTTAGCACACCAGCTGAGCCATTAAGGATCAGCAGCCGCTTCACTTAAGGCGTTCTTGAATTTTCCACAATTGAGCTTTTCCCATTAATAAAATTCGCCAGACATTTCCACTGGACAGATTAGGTTGATCTTTTCTTTAAATGAATGCCTCCGACTCACAGATAAGCCATTACCCATTGGCTAACCCGTCCCTGAATTCAGTTTTGGGGAATATTGAAACGCAATTTTGCCCTGTTCATTTCTTATGGAGATAGGTATTTTTTAGATGAAATTGAACCAATTTATCCAGTTTACCAGCGACAAGCTGAACAGATCGGTTTGATCATTTTTTTTTTTTTTGTAAATGAATGGCTCTCACCAACAGATTCGCCGTCACTCAATAATTCACTCCGCCTCCCTCACAAATTTTCAAAAAATCGAAACGCAATTTTTCCCTGTACATTTCTTAAGGGGATATTTGTGACCCCTTCTCCAATTTGCCAGGGATTTCTACTGAACGAGTCGGGCTGGCTTTTTATACCCTCCGATCCACCATCACTCCTTGATCATCTTAGCCTCCCTTACGAATTCCCAAAACATTAAAACGCGGTTTCACCAATTACATTTCTTATGTGGATATATTTCACCTATAATAATATATTCCACCTGTCCAGGTCCCATGGTTGAATTATATCATCAATTATACTAATTCTGCGGAGCAGCACAAATCATTTAGATCTTATTTTAATATAATTAACCGTAACCTACTGTATTAACTCAAGTTGAAACGCTTTGATGAAATACTATCAATTAAACTCATCCGACCCTCGAGCAAATTGTAGGTGCACATCTTCAGATATGAGACTAAAACTTGCATAAGTCTCGAAAAAATCCGTCCTGTAGTTTTCGAAGAGATCCGCGGACAAAAAAAAATCTTATGAGCCTATAAATATAGGCATATATGTATTATATATGGAAGGAAAATCTACAATTTTTTCAGCTTGAAAGTGATCTAGGACTTCCAAAGCGTCGAGAAACTCCCTGTCAACCTTTATACCGGTATGATACCTCACTTTTCGGACTAGAATAGTAGTTAAGAGAGAAGGATATTCCAGGAAACAGAAAAAAAAATCGATATCAAAGCCGAAGAAGCAACCAGGCACCCATTAGTGAACCCCTCATTCTCTACCTCACGCTCCGACCTCTCCCAACGCATCAACAATACTATCATGTCGCACCCGAGCCTGGTTGTCTAACCCCAAATCCCATTCAAAGGAACTAGTCCAAATTAGAAACAAAATTCCCATTTGAGACACCTCGAATCAAATCTCGAATCCTAAAATTGAGTATATATCTCAAGAACTACCTATCGAATTCTCAAACAAAGTGCAGGTGAATAATTTCATATGATATATAGAACTACAACTTGATCGCATTTTGGGAAAATCCATCCAATGATCTCGAAGTTAGTTTTTTGAATTGAGAATATTTCGAGAAGTACTCATCCGATTCTCAAAAAAAATGCAGGTACGCTAGCCAAGTTTCGAAAAAATCTATCGGGTAGTTTCGGAGGAGTCCCACGGACAAAAAAATCTTGTAATAATACGAGTAAGTGATATAAGGAAACGTGAATGGACGGGTGTAATTTCCCACTTTTCCGTCAGAAAAAGTCGGTAAAAGAAGCTCATCAGTTGAGTTTTTTCCTCCACCCTTCCCTCCAGCACGAGCAAACTTTAAGACGCCTCTGTTTCTTACTGCTTAATTCTTGAGAAGTTGAACTATAGGTACGAGTAGTTATTGTCCTCTCTGCGTCCTTTGAAATAAGAGGGATCAGCTTTCTAATCTCCGAAGACGGAGGTGTAACCACTCCAATATAATTATACCTATATTGATTTATATTTTTCAGTGCTCGTAGCTGTCATTGGACCTAGTAAAATATTAGGTTTATCTGATTTCCAACTTTTGAGTTTAGTGACTGGAATTCGTTTACTCAGTACTTTAACATTGTTTCTTGGCCGGGCGAAATGGCTCGCTTATACGGCCGGCGCATTAAGTGAAGTAAGCTCAATGAATGGAATAATAGTAAGGAGCTTTTTATCAAAAGTCATACACATCGATGATTTGGGTAAGTGAAACTGGTTCGACCTTGCATCAAATGACGAAATATCATTATGCTACTCGAATACTAAAATATCTCACTGACTGGCCTATACGATTGATATAGCAAGGGCCATTAATGATAATATTATTACTGAATCTTACAGGAAAAATTTTTGTATTTTGTGGTATTCTGGAATCGGTAACTGTGCTCATTGGCTCACCTATCTATTCCTTGATATACAAACAAACTTTGGATACAAACCCCCGAGCAGTTTTACTTGTCAGTATTGTCATGTGTCTGTTAACGACGTTAATATTAATGTAAGTGGGAGTAAAATGAGTACTGAAGTAGAACTTTTAGAAATTTAAGATGAACCCCCTCCGTAAATCTCACCTGTCCCCACTTTTGCAGATATTTTATTTAATAGTTTTTCGACGGATTGCCTTCTTCAAGATCATTATTATTCTTGATTGGATTATCAATTCTGTATTATCCTTTTTAATTCTTAAAACTATTTCTTAATATAGATTATTAAGAATAAACATCAAAAAAGAAGAAGTACCATTGTTGTCCCACGGAACAGAGGAGGGTGATACAGATACAAACAACGCTCAGGTGAACAAAAGGCAATTTCATAAGGCCTCAATTTTAATTATTTTTATCGAATATATTCATTTCAGGATGATAATCCAGCTAAAAATGAAACCGGCAGTAAAATTGAAACTACCGAAAAAGAGACACCAGCCGTGGGGACTGATTTACCTTCAGAAAAAGTAAAAACTGTTGCGACTGAAATAGCTAATATATTTGAAGAAACGAAGAAAGAAAACGAGCTGTAGAATCTGCGTTAAATGGGTCAAATCAAATAAACATCTTGGACGGTGTGAAAAATAATATTTTCTCATAATTACTTTGATATAATTTTTCGTAGCTTAGACGTTTGCTAAAGTTTTTCATTGGGTATAAGTTATTATAAAATTTCTCTTTATATATTGCTACCTACTGCAGCCTCACGTACGAGGCTGTAAAATGGCATAAAAAAATTAAATAATTTTATCTAATGTTTTTTCGAAAGTGTTATGTAAATCAACATCATGTTTTGCAAATTCGGGCGCGCACTTATACAGAGATTCATCCCTTCATAAATTTTAAAACGAAGTCCGTTCTACTCAAGGTCACATGAAAATTTTTGAATATAGTTGCCGTCCGCTGTTCTTGAGAGAATGTCCACGAAATGTTTCGAAGGCCCTGTTCGATGGTTGGAATTTTTCTTCAACTCGATTGTCGAAAATTTCTCAAGTCCTCACACATTTGAAGTCTAGGTCATCGTTAACGTCAACAAGATCGGACGTGGACGTTTTCTAAAGATCCTCCACCCTCTTCCAACGAAATTCTGAGTTATTCTCCTCGTGTATACGCTGTCGATACACTTCTAATATTGAAATTTCTCCCAAGTACATACGGCCTAGTTGTGGAAAATTTTATAAGTTTTTTTTTATCGATATGGCTTTTAAATCGAATTTTTTTCTGCAGTGGCAGAGAAAATCTAACTTGGTGCTATATTTATTATCCCTTGATGTACTATCCTGATATTGTGAATAGTATAACCGCGGCCGCATGAAGTACCCGGAGTACGAATAGACTGTGCATATACTAATTATGTGTAGTTTATTTACCGCCACACTATCCTACTATAGGAAATCCACAAGGCCACGTTTGCGAGGCTGATTTGTCCCATCCCTTTTGATGGACTTGTAATCTCGAACTCTCGACCCTATCCAGAAATCTGTCAGGCCTTGTTCGAATTTACCAGTCCTATAGCATACAGTATAAATTATACTAGCTTCAAACTAGGCCTATAGCCTACGCCTATGTTAAAGTATATTTTTTTTTTTTCTAAATAAAATTCCCTGCACGAGTCGAGTTGATCTTCCCCCCCCCCCTAGAAAATTTTTAGCAATCGAGTCCCCGAAAGCCAGTTAACTTAAAATGTGCATACCAGACTTAAACTAGACTACGAATGGGAGCAAACGAGCGGAGTAATTGAGTCTCCGGAAGCTATTTTCATTTTTCCGGTGCTCCCCACGCGTGGTCGATTTCCTAGATCAAATTGTATGATATATAATAAACTCTGTTTTAACTTTACACGTGATTACACGTGCTCAGGAATACTTTTTTTTGGTCGAAACTTCCATAACGAGTGTTGACTCATTTTTAGGGTCGTGGAATCAGAATTTTACATTAGTTTTGCTCAGAAGTTTCAACAAACATGTTTTTGACAAAAAAAAACATGTTATCAAGTTTCTTTAGTGCACCTGTATTTCAGGTCACTGATTCTAAAATCCAAATTTGGCAGCTGTTTTGTTCGCAAATTGCAACAAATATGTTTTTCCATCAATAAAATATATTCTTTCATTGAAAAAACATGTACTTTCACCAAAAAATATGACTTTTTATTGAAAAAATGTTCTGGCGTGGCCAAAATGAATTTAAAGTTTATTATCTTTGCGGCACTGCCGTCTGTTGCGATTGTATACAAAAATGAAAAAAAAGAAAAAAAAAAAAATGAACACAAAAAAAGAAAAAAAGAGAAAATGTATGAAAAAATAAAAATAAAAATAATTTGGCAGCAGTTTAAAAAACAAGAACCGACGTTCGGCACGTAAACTTACGGCATCTTCGGGGTCGAGATTAATACTGTAGCGTATTAGAGTTGAAGCTAGAGATGAGTGGAGAAGAAACAGAAGCAGAGCAGATTGCAACCGGGTACTCAATGTGACAGTCATATCGATGATTTGGGTAAGTGAAACAGTTTCGATCTTGCGTCAAATTGTAATATATCATTATGCTACTCGAATACTAAAATATCTCACTGACTGGCCTATACGATTGATATAGCAAGGGCCATTAATGATAATATTATTACTGAATCTTACAGGAAAAATTTTTGTATTTTGTGGTATTCTGGAATCGGTAACTGTGCTCATTGGCTCACCTATCTATTCCTTGATATACAAACAAACTTTGGATACAAACCCCCGAGCAGTTTTACTTGTCAGTATTGTCATGTGTCTGTTAACGACGTTATTATTAATGTAAGTGGGAGTAAAATGAGTACTGAAGTAGAACTCAGGATACATAATTTGAACATGTTTTAGAAATTTAAGATGAACCCCTCTCTGTAAATCGCCCCGGTCTCCATTTTTTCAGATATTTTATTGAATCGTTTTCAACTTACGTCTTAAGAGTCTATCACAAATAGAATCGTTTGGGATTGTCTTTCTCAAGATCATCATTATTTGTAATTGAATTATCAATTCTGTATTATAACCTTTTTATTTCTTTTATTTATTTTATTTTTTACAATCCAACCATATTTATTGCTACTAAATCATAAAAAAAAAAAAAGGACAAAATTATAGAACTAATTTTTATATAGATTGTTAACAAGAATAAGCATTAACAAAGAAGAATTACCATTGTTGTCCCACAGAACAGAGGAGGGTGATATAGATACAAACAAGGCTCAGGTGAACAAAAGGAAATTTTTATAAGGCCTCAATTTGAATTATTTTTATCGAATACATACATTCATTTCAGGATGATAATCCAGCTAAAAATGAAACCGGCAGTAGAATTGAAACCACAGAGAAAGTGACACCATTGGTGGGGACTGATTCAGCTTCAGCAAAAGTTAAAACTGTTGCAACTGAAATAGCTAATTTATTTAAAGAAAATCTGCGTTAAATGGGTCAAACCAAATAAACTTCTTGAACGGTGTGAAAATATTTTTGCATAGCAATTTCCAAATTTCAGGAAGTTTTTTTCATTTTTGCCTGGCAAATTTTATTTCTCGTAGTCTTCGTCAAGAGGGACCAAAATGGTCTTTAAACTTCAATATTGATGATAATGTATTGTTATGACCCTATTCTAATTTCAACTCTTACCGCGCAATTGGTGACGCCGGGGAGGGGTTTTAGCTAAGCCCAGAAAGTCCCTCCAACCAGGCAACCACCACCTTTCTCCTCCAAATAGGATAGGTAACACACTTTAGCCAGTATTAGGAAGGGTCGATTAAACAGAGAAGAGATGGCTAACTTTAATGCAAAAATTAAGGACAAAAAACGCATATATGTATTTGTCACGTGAGCGTTGTGATAGCTTTGTTATAATTGGTTGATAAGTGCGCTGCAGCGGCAATGTTTGCAGCATTCCAAATATATTTCAGTGTAGTAGTAAATAATATCCGTTCATATGTAGTAGTAGTGGTGCGCTAACGTGGCAAACTGGCAAATATATGCGTTTTTTGTCTTTAAAATTAACCAAGAGTTAAATAATATCTCTTCTCTGCAATTAAATACGCTCGACTGTCCTGACGTCAAGTACAGCGTGATAGCAATCAAACACGCTGACTTACAATGCTGGCACAATAATGATACTCAGATTAAGGAAGCGCCGATAATGCACTCGGTCGTCTAAGCTTTCAACACAGTGTGACTGTGGTGGCAACCAAACACACTAACCCACAACTACCAATACCATGCTTCCACAGCAAAACTAATGGAATTTGCTGGTCGCACAAGGACCGTCAATAATAACAGCAACAGATATACTGCGAAAAGAGCTCTAGTCGGCAACCGAAGCACACAAAAAATGATGGCAACCAAACAGTTACTGAGACCACATCTCGTTCTTCTTACATGACACTGAGTCGTGCCGTATTGTGCATACTCGAGTATATTTCGCATACCTATTTGAATCTACTAAAATAATGTCTCGTTCTGATTGGCTAGATGCTTCACGAAATCACTTTTCTTTCTAAATCTCATAGCGAATTAATGTAAAAAGCATTTTCCATTAATATTCGCCAATCGGTAATCGTCCATATATTTCTCGTCGAATTTCGTACTTTCATTGGTTCCTTAATACACAGTTCTTTCGGTATATAATAATAAATCGTACGTTTTGGCCTGGGTTGAACGACTCGACGCGTACTGTATTACACCGACAAACGTACTTCGCTACTTCTATTTACGAGGCAGATTTTACGATGATTACGATCATAATAGTATATCGCTTATTTAATACTGCATGTATTACATATTCTGCGTCATCTATGATTTCATTTTTGCATAGCATTTTTCAAATTTCTGTACAGTCTTTAAGAGAGTTTCTACTCCTCCATACTCCCTTCATCGTATCATATCTACCGTACGTACAAAATAATATGTCTCTGAGATTCCAGATCAGAGTGGAACAAAGATCTTTTCGTTTCCAGATCTTGACATAGAAAAAATCGAGATCTCTTGAGCGCTACATCTTGGTAGGAAAAGAAGCTCCAGATCTTTTGAAAAAAATTGAAAAATAAATTTCCTTCACGTAACAAACAATTAGAAAAAAAAACCAAGATACCCGGATACTGAGGCGCATAGCGACTCAGTCTTGTTATAAGTGTATTTGAGCGCTGAGAACCCCCTACGACAAGTGCAGTGAGTCTTGGTTGTTTTTATGCAGGCTTCGGTAGAGCTCTACTGTTTCTCGTTTCCTACTGTCTTTTGGCGCGAAGCCTTCAATTGCTAAGGTATCCGGTAAACCTGCGGATTTATAGTGGCGCAACATACTGAAGTCTGGTAGTAAGAGACGCTAAACGAGAGGTATCCGGAATACGGGCACAGCTGTATATAGCTACATGCTCTAAAAATTTGCAGTTCTAGACGTTATGATACGCGTTTTATTTTTAATCCTAACTTGAACACGTGCTTGTTATCTCCAAAAACTAATCTAGGTCTACTAATTAATTATTTACATTTTTTCAAGATTGTAGCATCTTTCGATGTCACAAGTGTATTAGAGTACAGATGACTTGAAGTGAGAATTTTATTGTGCGAGATGAGCCGAATTCGGGTTGAGTAAAAATACAATAGCAACAAAAAGTCGGCAGTATTGTAAGCTTTTGTTCGTAGAAATACTAAGTGAGAAAAGGTTTGAAGGTGTTCAGAAAACGGTAAATTTCTACATTGCGCTGTGTGGAGAAAAACTTCTACTCCCTTTTGCCACAAACATAAGATATATTTTTACAGGCATGAGTCAATATGCCAATGAAGTCCCGGAAGTTGAAGAAGAGCCATATTTTGTTGACAAATTTCGCACAAGATGGACAAAGAATTTCAGATTTGTGGAACCCGTACATTTCCTTGTATCATTTAGTATCGCTGTGTTAAGTAAGTAATTGACAAATCTATAGTACTTATTACCAAAAAGAAGTGTTTTTTTTTTGACGTAGGAATCCGAAAAATCAAATGCTGGTGGATCCATAAAGAACGTACACCACCACCACTTGATTTTTCGGATTCCACATTATGTTTACATTGAGCGAGAATACCTCTAGCGCCTTAGTTACAGTGCTGATAACAGGGAGCGATAGTGAGTCAAAGTACCCATATATGTGTAATCGATATTACGATTATTGGGCCAATCATGATATCGATTTCCCCAAGAATACACAGGGAACGATTCGATCACATACAGATATTCAAAAATAAGAGTATCCTTATGTATTAGAGATATTTATCTAAAATCTAGAAGTTCTGTGGAATTAAAAAATGTAGTTTCGACTTTCGATTGCTATCGTACTTCTTATTTTTGAATACTAGTGAATGATTGAAACGTTCCTTGTGTATTCTTATAGGATTCTAAACTGGCTGTCCAAAGCCACCAGCAGAGAGCAAGCATTCAATCAAAATTGAAGATGTTGACGTCATGGGGAATCGGTCTACAGCTAGTAAGGAAAGATTGGTAGAGAGCGTATCCTAGTATCGTACTGTGGTCAGTGAACCCGATTTGTAGTATGAGAGTGGCTGGAACGCGTGCTGAACGAAAAAAAGAGCGAGAAAAAAGATACTCTGTTATATCGTTTCACATTTTTTGTTCAGCGCGCATTCCAGCTAGTCTCATAGGTAAACTAAAAATTGAGTTCACTTTCTGTGTTAGATTACACTTTGTCAATCGTAGAGCACGCCACCTAGGGAGAACGCGTACGCTTAAAGCTCTCCTCCATCTTTTTAATCAGTACAACTTCCTCAATTCTATTTATTTGTCTTGAAGTTAATTCCCGATGTGTTGAGCACAAACAATTTTGTCAGATTTGGGGATTTCTTTGACGTCGAGACGTCCTTTTGGTTGTGGGGAGAGTTCAAGGAGGAGAGAGGTCGAGTGTATGGGTTGTAGGGAATTTGCTATGAACAATCCATAAAGAAGGTGATTGAATCGAAGGCGAATAAGTTTGGGGAAGGGTTGGTTGTTGTGAAGGAAATAGATTTGTTTGTTAATTGGAAGTTGGGGAAATTGGGAGATGAAGGATAGAAAGTTGGAGGTTAGGGAAAGACTACGACACTGGAGGGGTGGTTCTGAGGTCTTTGCGCATAGGCCAGTTTAAGGCTAATACGATAAGCCCCCTGGGTAATCCTGTCGTTTTCGATTGTAGCAAACAGACTATTATGAGAAATTTAATATTTTAAACCTCTTGACAATATTTATTTTGTTTTCTAATAGATACTGTAGAAACAAACATCATTGAGATCCAATATTGTAAAGCTGCTCTAAATATTTGCGATCAAGCAGTCTGTTTGAATACGACGGCTTCTCATTTTACGGAAGTACAGAAATACACGTCAACATTTCTAATGTATCAGACAATGTGCATCTCAATCTTTCCAGCCATATCTTCAATGTTCTTAGGTCCGTGGAGTGATACGTTCGGTCGTCGGCCATTATTGTTATTGAGTATATTTGGTCAGTCAAAGCGTTTGTTCTTCATTTTGTTCTGTCTTTGCTTTGAGTATTATAATATTCTAATAGCTTACTTGCAGGTTATGCTCTTTTACATTTCCAGTATACATGGGGCTCTACCACAAACATACATCCAAGTTACTTTTTATTATTTTACTTGCCAATAGCAATGACCGGAGATGGAATTGTCCTCAAACTGGCTTCCTATTGTTACATATGTGATACAACCACTACAAATACTAGAGCTTTCAGGTTAGAGTTATCCTAAAATATGATTTTTATAGTCTACTTTGACTTGACTTCAAACAATGTCTGAGAGAATATTTGAAATTCATGGTAGATTATCGGTCGTCTTCAAAATACATTCTAAATTTCGAAGAAGAACAGGACGTCAACAATAGGCCAACTTCCTGAATTTACAGTCGCTTTAAAATTTTGTTTTGCAGATTGGGTGTATTATTTGGATGGTTAGCTACCGGATCCCTAGCTGGTACATTAGCTGTCCCATACCTCCAAAACATTGGTTTCTCCTTCACATTAGCTATATGTACAGTCGCCAGTATAATGAATTTCTTATATGTTTTGATCTTTCTAAAGGAGTCTGTCTCCACTACTCAGGTAATTAATAATATATTTTTATTACCGAAGGAATCCATCCAGTTTTCAAATGACCTGTATTGAAGAATTCCACAGACTCAAAGAAAACTAGTAAGCAAGAATCCGTTTCAGTGGTCTCAAGTGAGAAACTTGTTTGAAGCGTGCTTTGTTAAGCATCGTGCTTTGCACGTCTCCCAAAGTTTGGTTCTCGCGATATTGCTGATTGTTTTTTCTACAATCCAATTGAGTGGTACGTTTTGTTGATAATAATACACATACTTCGCTCAGAAATATAACTACTGCGTTTTGATTTCTTAATAATTTACTCGAAAAAGAAAAAATTTGAATCAAATTGTTGCTTAAAAATTCGCAAAAATGGATACTCAGTCCACTAGGTGCGCAAACGTCCTCGAGAAAACAGATACCGGTATGCATGAATTTACAGCAGCGCTCTCTATTCCATCATTCGCTGACTCACCTCTATCATATGTATTTTGGCCCGTATTTTCCCGTCTAATACTTATCGAGATTATTCTCGTTATAGGGGAAAATATAATTTTCTATTTACTCTTACAAGAAGAATTTGGATGGACGCTAACTGAATACTCTTGGCTTCAATCTTTCTCAGGAGTTGTCGCAGGTAAAAATTGTTGGGGTTTCCTAACCTAGATAATATTACGCTTTTTCTTTCTTGAGCCGCAGGAAGAAAATGTGTGAAAAAGTTATTCGGTAATACGATTGCAATATTATTTAGATAATATTCCGTATATATTATATAGGGATAATTTTGCGCCAATGGGTTCTTTTTCCTTGTGTTGTTACAAAGGACGTAAATTTGAGAGGAGGAGGGAAGAGAGGTAGGGGTCACCCCACAGTTGTATTGTATAGCTGGGAGAAATCAAGCTGAGTTGACAAGTGAATTCCTCAAGTTTTGTGAAAATTTTCATCAGTTGGAAAATCTAAGAAGTGAAGAAGCTCACAGATTGAACTTTCTTCTTCTCCCTCCCCTTTTGTAAACGGAACCTTTCCGGCGTCTTTGTTACTTCTTAAATATTGAAAAGTAGGTTTATGTATAGTAGTTACCACGCCCTTGAGTTTTCTGTTAGTAAGGAGGCTGAGCCTCCAAAACTTCTAAGACGGAGATGTAACTGTCCCAATGTACGTGCTTCGGTTTATATTTTTCAGCGCTTGCAGCTGTTATCGGACCGAGTAAAATGTTAGGTTTATCTGATTTACAACTTTTGAGTTTGGTGACTGGAATTCATTTTCTGAGTGTTTCAACATTGCTTCTTGGCCAAGAGAAATGGCTAATCTATATGGCCGGAGCCATGAGTCACGCGTCCTCAATAAATGGAATAATTATAAGGAGCTTTTTATCAAAAGTCATAGATATCGCTGATGTGGGTGAGTGAGATATTTCGATCTTGCATCAAAGTGTAAAATGTTATGCTACTCGAATTCAAAACATTTCATTGACTAGGTGCACTATTGATATAGCAAGGGCTATCAATCATTATGTTACAGGAAAAGTTTTTGTCTTGTGCGGTATTGTGGAATCATCATCACTGTTCATTGGCGCACCTATCTATTCCATGGTATACAAAGAGACTTTAGTTACAAACCCCCGAGCAATTTTCTTAGTCAGTATTGTGATGTGCCTGTTAATGACGGTATTAATAATGTAAGTGAAAGTAAAATGAGTAGAACTAGAAATTCTTTGTACTGGTACTTCTCTTCGACCACATACCTCACATAGGTAGTTCCTTTCACCAAACTTCTTTTTAGTCTTCTAGTCAAGTCCTCGTCATTACATTCTTTACGTGGTTCTATATAGACTTATTTTGAGGAGCTTTTTCGTTCTCTCGGTCTGAGCTGTTTTTAGTCTAATCCTGAAGAAATTTCTTCATATCATGTTCCTTGAATTAGTCTGAGCTTGAATTTAGAGATACACTATTGGGGGAGGGGTTATTCCATTCTTTGAAAATTTTTTTTCGCTAGAGTTCATAGTCTGAGCATTTTTTGGAAGTTAGGTAGATGAATCCATCACCCCCGGTAAGTCGTTGCCTTTGACATTATTTTTCTAATTGGATTATCAACTCTCCTAAGCACTTTAATTCTTGGAAGTATTTTTTCTCATACAGATTGTTAACAAGAATAAACACCGACAAAGGAGAGTCATATTTGCTGTCAGGAGAAACACATATGGGTGATATGGATGCGAACTACGCTCCGGTAAAGAAAAGGAAATTATAAAAGGTTTCAACTTTTATTATTTCTATCGAAAATATTTGTTTCAGGATGGTAATTCAGCCAAAAATGGAACTGAAAGTACGAGTAGAATTGAAACTATAGAAGAAGGGACACCAATGGTGGGGAGAGGTTTAGCTTCAGCAAAACTTAAAACTATTGCGACTGAAATAGCTAATTTATTTTAAGAGATGAAGAAAAGAAACGATCAGAATCTCCGATGAACACCTTGAGCGATGTAAAAATATTTTTTTATATACCTAGTTACTCCAATATAATTTTTCGTAAATTTTTGTCGATCATTTCTTCGATATTAGGTAAGAAATTTTTCTTCATAGTTTTACCATCCACGGCGCTACGTACAAGGCTGTGAGATTCTAAAAAAAAAATTTCAAAAACTCGCAGCCCACCGGAGTCACCTTTATTAACCTTGTTAGTCAAGGCGAATAGGGAACCTGTTTTATGGGAGTCATCTGTGAGCAGTATCACCTTTTGTTAAATTTTTGTAATGAAGAGTTAACTTTGTTTTTCACTACTTAAGTTCCTCTCTTATCATGTTAAAATTTTTCCAAGTCTCCCTTTTAATTTTAAATATGACTTGGAGGTCGACTGTTTCTCAAGTCCTCCTCCTATCATATACAGCTCGGAGGTCGAAATTTTTCCAAGTCCCACGTTTTTCCATCCGGTGCCGGTCATTTTTCTTCAAAGTAGCCTTCTCCTCCATAAAACGGGTTCCCTGTTAATCATTTTTTTTATACGGTATAGAAGAAAGCGATATGCAGCCTGTAGCGAATAATTTTTGAAAATATTCTACTTCTTAGGTAGTCTTTGCTTTGTAAAAAAAAAAAAATTAGAGGCCATCGCACGTTCTATGTACAATCAAGCGCCTCACAGTAATATTGCTGAATTTTTATGAAGACCATACAATATTGATAGCAAATGAAGATGGCTTATCATCATTTTTTTTCATCATTTCAATAGGGAACCTGTTTTATGGGGGGCTTTTTGAGGAATTTGCTGTGCGCCGTCCGCCGTCCGCCGTCCGGTGTCCGGTGTCCGGTGTCCGCCGTCCAGCGAAAAACTTAGAAAAATGTCGACTCTCGAGCCATATATGATAGGAAAGGGACTTAAAAAAATGTTGACTCTCGAGCCATATATGATAGGAGAGGGACTTTGAAAAATTTCAACTCTCGAGCTATCATATATAGCTGGAGATTCGAGAAAAATTTAGACTCTCAAACTATATTATACTAGGCTTAGAGTAGGTAGGCCTTCTTTATACGAGCTTTATCTAGGTCTAGGCTTCCTTGAATTTTCATTACTATATCCCATTTGACTCATAAAACAGGTTCCTTGCGTTCCTCGTTTAACTTTTTAATTCTGTCGAATGTTTTCTCAAAAGCGTTATATTGAAATCAACATCATGTTTCTTGGAAATCTGGGCTCACCTAAGAGTTATAGGTCCACCATTTTTAACAGAAATCAGGTGTCGTTCGCTAATTTTAGGTGAATTTCCAATTGCCCATAAAATCATTATATAGCCGATGTAGGAGGTTTTCCTTTGCTCTAATGGCAGGATTAATTCTGAAGAAGATCACAATGTGATTGAAACTTTGACTAATTTTTACAAAGCCTTTTTTGCGGGAACCCGCAATTTTTTTTTTTTTTTTTTGGGGGGGGCGAGGGTGAGGAGGACATTCTCAGGAAATTTCACCGAGCGCGCGCGCTTCCAACTTTAATGATGTCATCATTTTTGAGAGAATATCCGGAGAATTGAAATGTGTTCGACTATTAAGCTCTGCTTATATATGAGAAGGAATTTGAGAATGGGACTTGGGGATGAAGTCATCAACTTTGGAAGAATTTTTCCAGGTAGATATTATGAGAATTCGTCTAGGTTAGATTATCGGAATTTTTCTAGGCTAGATCAAGCTGAAAGAGCCTTCAGGAGATATTTTCCAGTGTTCCGTATCGTACAACATAATGAACAGTTCATAGGATGTACCGAGGTTTAGTACAGATAATACAGATTGCTAAGCATAATATTCACTCTCACATGGCTAAAGCCTCTCTTACGGCAACTTTCTTTTCCGAAGGATAAACTCGCTTTCTTTAAGCCTATACTCGTATATCGCATTCTCCGCCCACCAAAAATCTACAAAATAATTTTGCCGTGATCCAAGCACCATCGGCATACCACCACTAAATTTAACTGCTTCCGCTCTGTTAAAAGATGAGCATTGTTTCCGATACTCGAGAGTATAACATTAATAAAGAAAACTACAAAGCTCGGAGGTCTTCAAACTCACAGTCCCACTTGGAACTTCAACACCCCCGGACAGGGCGTGGTAACCTTGTTTCAATCCTCGGGGTGAACCTGCCTCAATATGGACAGGCCAAAACTCCCCTACACTATTGCCACCAAGCAAAGCGCAGTGCGCACTGAAGCTACTAACTAACACGACCGGCTAGCTCGCGGTAATAGAATATGTCTAGTTCAGGGACGTGGAATCACCAGGAAGGACACGTGCACAGAAAAATTTAAGTAAGACAGGCTTAGATTTCCCAGTAATCTTAGGACGAATAACCGAATAAAATTCCGACACGTTGACGAGAGGTATCAATTCGAGGCAAAGGAGATACGAAATATTTCCACACTCCCGACCCAAACACAAAGAGAGAACTAAAGAAAAACCTTATTGGGTTTCCCCTCCCCCCTTCTTTAAGATCTAAGTGAGTGTCATGGCATCACGCTTCGAAATACGAAGACTGCATCCCGTCTAACAATTCATTTCCGTTCTCAGTTCCCTCCTATAATTTACACCGTCATCACAAAAAGACAATTTTTATCCGGAGCCTCCAATCGGCCATATCACTCCGGACGTGCTCGTGATATGCGTTAGTGATAATAGCTCCCACTCGGTCGTATAGAGTACTTCAAATAATTACACTAACCTGGAGATACGGATACTAAAAATATTTTAAAAATAACGACACGTCTGGAGACTTATAGCGTCTGGAGATTGGACTTCTCGCCGCTATCGCAGATGACCGCACAGTGATCCAATCAAGCACATGGTGGTAACTCCGGAGCGGTTAAACCATGATAGTATGACTGACGACTTTGGAGTGAAAGAAAATGTATCTCAACGAGAAGAAAGGTTAAATGATAATTTTCTATTGCGAAACTTGAAAATTCACATACGAAAAAAATTTAGTGCGCACGAACTGATTTTCTCCTTTAATTCGACTATTTTCGAATTAGGCCTAAGCCAACTATTGAAAATATAAAAATTTACTTTTTTCGAATTCAACCGAGTAACGTATCGTTCACGCTAGCTACAGAATTGAAGTGCTTTATTCAATCACCGTCCGGTCCGTCCACGATCGTCGAAAGAGACAGAAAGAAAGACTTGGGAAAACCCCAAGATAGTGCGTACGGCGATAGTACAAATCTGGTCTATCACAATTTCAATTAATCAATCTCGTACATCTCAGAGACCTAATACGTCTCCTCACTTTAAGATGAAGAAAACAAAAATAAAATCAGCTGTTTCCCACGGGGCCGCGAAGCTTGCGGGTTCCCCGCTGCCATTGCTCTTACACTTAGTCCCCTCTTCTTACTTACTTGACGGAGAACCTCTGCGTTTGTTATTTTCCGCATCCAGGATACCTTCATGATGTGTCTGTGGAGGAGCATCTCCAGAGTTTCGATTCTTCCTTCATTGTTCGGACAACCGTCCGCGCATGCTTATCACAACCATAGAGTGAAATGTAGAACACAATACATAGCATCCATCCTCATTCTCCTAACTGAAGAAGATAGAGATGTACATATGAGAAGATGATAACATCTTACACGACTTGTGAGGCTGGGAGGAATCAAGCAAGAACCAGGAAATTGTTGAAACAAAGGTGGTCGTTAGATCGTTTAGAATTTTTGCGCCGTGGGTCTTATGCGCCGCAAACGTTTCTGCCTCCTCTAAATGATTTATTAATCTTCCCTTCGACTAATCTAATATATAAAGCAGAAAGTTTGTCCGTCCGTCCGTCCGTCCGTCCGTCCGTTTATAACTCGAGAACTACTGGGCCGATCGCTTTCAAACTTTCAGGATATATTGTCCTCATCCCAGAGCAGCACATAGACTCATAAAAATAAAAATTTGACGGGGAGGTGCTGAGTAATTTCAAAAAAGGGCGAAAACAATGACTTTTTTCAATATAAAGGAAAAACGGGCATTATCGAGTACTGAAACTGCTTTGCGCTGTACGTTAGACCTACGCGCGTTGAGTGGCGCCGCGCCGTTTCGAAAATTGAATTATTGTGATAACTCGAGTATAACTCATTTTTATGAAAAATTGAAGAGAACAAAAATTGTAGCCCCTGTAATTTCCTTTCGAATGAGCCCGGTTCCAGATTTTTAGGAGGAAATTTTGTGACTACAGTATTCGCTGTACTTCCATACCAAGTAAGTTATTTTATTCACAGTTTTAAAAACACCTACACAAAGGATTTTACATCCGGTATCTCATACAAGAACCAATGTCTAGACACGGTGCGCACTGCGTATGGGCTAGCGGAAATGACCCTTTTTGACGTGGAACACGTCTTTGGCCTAGGAGTGAATCGGTAAAAAACGACATGCGAAAACGACATGCGAGACGGAAGACGCTGACGTCACTCTAGATGCTGATGTCAATGAGGGTGTTTTTAATGCAGGCCTTCGTTTCTTTTGTTATATTTTTCTTTGTGTTCAGGTTTCTTTTGTTATTTTTTTTTCTTTTGTTATGTAACCCATTTCCCTTCCTCCTCGGCTCCTTATCTTTGTAGATTTCAATGATGGTCTTTCAAGTGTATTCATTATTTTTCAGTGCGTTTATAGTTTTCTTACAGGAATGTTCTGTGTAATACAACTGCGGTTGTGGTAGTTCATATATTCCTACTTGATTAATATTTTGTGTGATTTGTTGAATATAGATTTTCCAGCCTTATAGTGATAAAATAATTTATTAAAAATGGGTGATATTATTAGAGGCAATTTTGAAGGAAGTAAGCCTACTTGTAAAAGGAAATTAATAGAAAATGAGTTGGGTGAAAATGCGAACCAATTGAAAAAAGAAAGGAATAAGAGATATCGAGAAAAACAGAAGTTATTAAGATCAAATGAAGTAGAAATGGGTAATGTTGTTAATAGAGACAATTTGGCAGTAAGTAGACCTACTTACAAGAGGAAATTAATAGAAAATGAGTCAACTGAAAATGAAACAAATGTTAGTGGTATAAAATGTAAGAAAATATGTATATATTCAGAAATGCATGCAGTAAATGATATTATGGACAGTACAGAGCGGAAAAATCAATTGAACAAAGAAAGATGTAAGAAATATCGCATGAAAAAGAAATTATTAAAATTAAATAATAATAATAATAATAATAATAATAATAATAATAATAATGATGATGATTTAAATTTGATTGTTTCTGATTGTGAAATGAATGAAAATGATGAATGTGGAAATACTTTTGAAGATCAATTTTTGAAACCAATGTATACTGAATCAAATTTGAAGTTTAAAAAAAACTTTGAAGAGAATCCTTTTGGTTTTGAATGTAATATATGTGACCGACTGTGGTTTTTAAATGACTTGGTTGATGTATCTTCAAAAACTGATTGTATTGAATTATTGTCTAAAGAATTTCCTGATGAAAATGTTGAAAAATTCAAAGCATGCTCAAATTGTTTAACTTATTCAAAGGAAAATAAAATTCCAAATATGTCTCGTTCAAACAGTTTTAAATACCCACCATATCCTACTCATTTACCCGAATTAGATATAATTAGTGAACGGTTAGTGTCACCTCGGTTACCTTTCATGCAACTTAGAAGACTTCGACATATTCATGGAAGTACTAGTATTATTGGTCAAATTATCAATATACCTGTGGATGTTAATAACATGGTTAATCAGCTACCAAGAAATATTGATGATGATTACAGTTTTAATGTTCATATTAAACGACGTTTAATACATAAATCATCTTATCTGGAAGGAAATGTAAGAAAGTCAAATATCAAAAAATGGTTAACATTTTTATGTGAAAAAACATTATATAAACATTATAATATTAAAATAGACAAATCATTTTTTATACCAAATGATTTGAATAATTTTGGTGCCATTGAAACATTACAAAAAAAAGATGACTACGAAAGTGAATTACTCACTGCCCAACAAAAAACCTTGTTATGGTCTGAAGAAAAATATTTAGCTTTAGCTCCAGGGCAAAAAAAAAAAACTCCATTAAATTTAATATTTGATGAGCATGCCGAAGAATTATCATTCCCAGGTTATTTAAGTGAACCTAGAACATTCAAAGCTGGTGTTAATGTGACTCCATTCATGATGGCAACAAGTGAGATTAGAAGAAGGGATCGTATAGAGGAGCAGTTCCGGAGCATATTTTATATATGGCTATGAAGATAATGAGATTACGAGTGAATGCTAATTTATATTTGACGTTTATACCATCTCAGGAAACTGCAAACATTACAAAAAAAATGACTGAGGATAAAGAATTTCTCAAAGAGTGTATTGATCATAATTTATCATTTATGAAATCAATTCCAAATTCAGTTCAATATTGGAGTAGTCGGAAGAAAGATCTCTTTGGCATGATGCGCCAATTAGGTAAACCTACATTATTTTTAACATTGAGTGCTAATGAAACAAAATGGCCTATTTTGATAAAAACTTTATACAAATTAAAATATGGCATTAATGTTAAGGGTGATCCTCTAAAACTTAAATCTCTCGTAAGATCTACTTTAGTAAATGAAGATCCTGTAGTATGCGTATTATATTTTAATACATTGATTGATGTTATTATATGAACATATTAACATCAAAGGGTGGTCCTTTTGGTAAATATATAAGGTACAGTATTAGATTTTTTCAAACGTATTGAATTTCAACATCGAGGAAGTCCTCATGCTCACATCTTATTGTGGTTGGATAATGACCCAAATGAAATAGTGAGTGAAGATATGCCTGAAACTTTGAAGCTGATTGATGAACTCTGTACCACTGACTTTAAGAAATTGAAAAATAAAAAAATTCAAACTCACCATCATACATTTACATGTTTAAAAAAAAATAATAAAAATTGTAGATTTGGAGCACCATTTTGGCCGATGCCATCCACTAAAATTCTTATACCTATGAGCTTGGATGATGGACGAAAAAAAAATTATAAATCAAAATTTGTAAACATTAAAAAGAATTTGGAAACAAAAAAGTACAACTCTTTTGATGATTTCTGGTTAAAAAACAATATAACTTCCATGGAGGAGTACCTTAGTATAATTAGATCTGGTATAACTCGTCCTATGGTCTTTTTAAAAAGAAGTGTAGATGAAATTTAGATTAATAGTTTTAATCCATGGATAGCTATGATTCTTCAGTCAAACATGGATATTCAATTTATTCTCGATGAATATTCTTGCGCATCTTATGTTGTAGAATATAATAAATAAATCGAGGTATAAGTAATTTGCAAAATGAGTTAATTAAAATGAGAGAAGAATATCCTGATAAAGACTACAATGACATATTGAAAATAATTGGTATAAAAATATTAAATTCTGTTGAAATGAGTTCTCAAGAAGCAGCTTGGTACTTACTTCGATTAGGAATGTCAGAATCAAGTAGGGAAATTGTTTATATACCAACAAAATGGCCATCTGAACGACTTAAAATTCGAAAATCCTTTAAGAAAATGGATAGGTACAGAACAACTTGATGACAATGCCATTGACATTTGGTGTACAGGAATTATTGAAAAATATGAAGATAGACCTCAAGAATTGTCACATGTCTCTTTAGCTGAGTTTGTCTCTAGTTCTACTTTTTCACCATTAAAAAAAAAATATATAATTCGAAAGAAAAATAGAATTATTCGTTATAGAAACTATGATATTTCTGACATAACAAATAAACGTGAAATGGTAACATTATACTTCCCTTTTAAAAATGAGGAAATTGAACTTCTGGATAATAATAAATTTTTGGAAATTTATAATGATAATGAATTAAAAATAATGGAACTCCGAAAAAAGTTTGAAAAAGATATTGATATACAGAAAACAATTGATTACTGTCAAAAATTATGTTTGCAAATAGATGAAGAAAGTGAAACACAAGTGGAAAAAAACGAATTTGCAATTAGTAAACAATTGACTGATGAATTTCTTCAATCCCTGAAAACAGGTAACATTAATGATGACGTGAAATTAAGAATGTTTAAAAGGTTATCTTCCATTGTTAAAAAACGTGAAAATGTTATGACTCATGCAGAATATTGTCAAAGTATAAGAAAAACAAATAGGGAACAAAGGGAGTTGATATTAGAAGCTATACATAAAATGTTACTAGAAGATCCATTACCCCTCCAAATTTTCCTTACTGGTCCTGCAGATTCTGGTAAAACATTTTTAATGAAGCTACTGATGGAAACTTATAATCGTTTTCGTTCAATTTATAATGCTTATGTTGCTTGTGCATCCACTGTATTCGGAATTCATAGCCGCTGATAGTTTTTTCAACTAATTTGCGACAGCAAATAGGAGGCGTATTTTCTTTTCAACAACAACAGGATGCACAAGAATTTTCAAGTGTAGTTTGTGATGCAAGTGTTGTATTCAAAAATAATGTCAAAATTGAAATTAAATATGAAGATGTTTGCATATCCCCCAATTGTTCATATGAAAATATTTCTTTTGAAAATTATTATTTTGTGAACATTGTATTTGACAAAAATGAAAAATTTAGTTCAGTTTATTCAAAAATTTTGGAAAACTTCAGCCAATGGGAATTATTACATAATTTTAGATGCCATTTATGTAATAAAGTTGATACTGTTAGACGTAGAAGTAGCTTACATAATTTACCTAATATTTTCATTATAGTTGTAAAACCATGGCTCTTTATAAATGAAGATACAACAATAAAAATGAATATTTCATGTTCCTATGAAATATTCACGGAACAATTTGATTTTAATTCAAGGATTTATGGTTTGAATAGTATAGTTTGTCACCATGGTAATTCTATTGCTGAAGGTTATTATATTACTTATTTGAAAAAAAAACTCGCAGCCCACACAGTTAGCTGCTCGGAATTGCCTTCATTAACTCTGTTAATTGAGGCAAACAGGGAACCTATTTTATGGGAGTAATCATGTGAGTGTCATTTTTTGCTTTTTGCCGTCTCAAGTAGAGTGAACTTTGTTCCTCACCACCTTGAGATCTCTTCTCATTAGGTCAAGTTCTAGGCGCGTTTTTAAATAGCTTCAAACCTGACATCTTTCAAGTACCCCCCCCCATCAATCGCTTGAAGGTCATTACATGTCTCCTTCTATCATATATATTTTGAACGTGCTTTTCCCATCATAATATTGTAGCTTGATATACAAAATTTTTAAAATTCCCCCTTTTATAGCTTAAAATTCTCCAATTATAATTTACTAAATGTTACAGCTTGCCCCCATGAAACAGGTTTCCTGCTATTTATTTTTACAGCCTGTGTGGTACCCCCGGTAGGCCTATCCTGTTATCAGTTCGGAGATCTGATGACGTCACGATTTGGTGACGTCATAATCTGATGACGTCACAGAGCTAGTAAAACCACTAATACAGACCTCCTAGACCTATAGTATAAAGGAAGCCTAAGACCTAGTACAGAGCTAGGACAAACTGCTAGTATAAGCTATTGATAAAGATTTTGTAAGCTTATGGTATGAAGGATGCCTAGACCTAGTATAAAGGAGGCTTGGACCTAGTATACCCCTAGTATAATACGTAGTATAAACCTAGTATAATATACTGCATGAAGCAGAGGGGATAAGTTCCCCTCCTATCACTTCATCAAAATTTTTCTAAGTCCCTTTTTCTTGCCGGACGGCGCCCGGCGCCCGTCATTTTCCTTCAGTTTACCCCCCGATAAAACAGGTTCCCTGTTAATAATGACTCCAGTACTTGGTATCTTGCTAATGATAGTATTTTGAAAGAGCTTAAAAAATTGCCAAATATTATTGAGGACCCGTATATTTTTGTATTTAATTCTATTACCACCTGTCAAAATTAGTCAATTTATTAATGAACCCTTTTCCAAAAAATAAAGAGAGTATGATCAATCTACCTTGTCCAATACAATCCACTCTAATACCAACAACTAGCCACATTCTATAAGCTACTAAATGTACAGACCACCCCTTTAATTTTTTTCGCGAATAGATTTAAACTTTGTTCTTCTATACTGCAGTCCGATCCAACTAAGAAATTTATTAAATAGAATAATTGAAAGAATACACAATTTCCTATTTAAAAATAAATGTTTTACCCCTGTATTCTACGAAATATAGTAACATAAAAGAAGAACATAAAAGAAGAACGTGTTCCACGCCTCTAAACTATTCAGTTCTACTGAAAGTAAGATAACTGGGGGGGGTCCAGGGGGGGCGCAGCCCCCCCTGGCGAGGCGCGAAGCGCCGAGTTTTTTTACCTGTTGTCCGTGTGTTTTCTTAGGGACTGGCAAAATGTCGATGGATTTGTCTGTATTCTGCTGCGATACAGGCTTCACGCGTTAAGTCAGCTCTCAAGTGAATTAGTGTGTAAAAAATTTAATTTGGTGATTTTATTTTTGTGCGACTCGGAACTTTGATATTTTATAAGTACAGTCGCAGTTTTTGGTGTCTATTTTCTTATTTTTGAACTGAATAGTTGTGAATTTTGCAAAACTCTTTCCACTGTTTCTTTTTTAAAAATTCATCTGAATTCCAAGATACCTACAAAACACACATACCTATAAGATACAGATACCTATAAAACACAGATATCTACTCAACACACAGCTAGCGGTCAGGCGCGCCGGAGGCGCGTCGCCAACCGCTAGTGGTCTATAATTTTCCAAGAAACTTTTTCAAACTCATCTTGGGGCTCTAAGCAGTGTTTAACCATAGCCGATTCGTACGGTTTCTTAGTGTTAAATGCTGAGCGGTGAACTGATAAGCGCGAAGAAAAGGATCTACCAGTTTGGCCAATATACAATGTTTAGCAGTTTGTGCAGGATAACTGGTACACTTCAGACCGTTTTTCAGGAGGAATCGGGTCCTTCAGGTTCAAGAGAGTGTTGACTGTGGTGACTGGGGTATTTCTATGGTCGCCAGTCTTTTAAAGAGAGAACCATAGGAAGGGGGGCTGATCCATTTAGACCGAAGACTAGTATCTTACGGCTAAGTAGGTTGAGATACTAATAGCATTTTGAGGCTTTTCCTTTGTACCTTTTTGGTGACATCGACATGTGAAGCGATAGACAGGATTATATAAATTTCAGAATCACGAGCCGAGGAGAAAGAGAAAGCGGCGAATAGCGGAATTTAATTTCTAATTTTTTATGCATTAGACTATAGAAAACTCGGTGACGTTAGCACTTTGTGATATCATCCTAACCTAACCTAATATCATCGCCCCTATCTCTAATACTGTACTTTTTTGTGACGTCATCACTGCATTACATATTTTATGTGAAAAAATTTTAGCCGGTACACCCTCCTTTTCTCTAAAAAAAAAAAAAACACCATGTTAAATATTCTAAACTCGTTCATATTTTCCTGAAAATGATGACGTCACTGAAGTCGGAAGCGGACGTTATCCTGGGAATGTTCCCTCTTCCAGCAAAACAAATTATGCGTTCACCACCAAAAAATCTCAATTGTCTAGTCCCCCTAAGTGCTGTGACCTTCTCCACCAACTCTCTTTTATGATCTCATTTCTTGGTAAAAATGGACCGTTCTCGTAACCATTCGCTGTAGGCAGCGTTGCATCAAACTCGCAGAGAGAATTAGTAGTAGAGAGCATTATAAGCAACTGAGCGTTATAGCATCGGCGCTTATCGATTTTGAATTCTTGTACTCGTGTACATAACTGTCTAAATGCCCCATCTGAGGTGCTACACAGCGGTGTAAGAACAAATTTTCACGAAAAGGTAAAATCAACAAAAATACGAAGAAAACTTTAGATGAAAAGAATAATCAAGAAAGAACCGGCAATAAAGCAGGATAATAAAACGGTGTATACAGCGAATGGTTTCGCACAGGTGATGCTGACCATCTTACCTTACACCCATAACTCATCTAAGTCTTTCTCTTCTTCACCGTATTTTTGACCTGCTGATTTACAAGAGATTTGCGAACTGAAAGTGAAAATTTTATGGTTATAGAGAGAGAAAAATTTCCATAGGTATTCATGAAATCGTTATACTCTATCCCTTAAGCAGTTTCGTCAATAATGTCAATATCAATAAGTTGAATCCATGAATTATTTTTCAATAATTTTTTGTACACGTGCGACAGCTGACTGACTGAGTCTACATTCGTGTTTCAATGATAAACATTAGTTTCCTTCATATGTTCTGCGATTCAAAGATGGATAAATTCCGAAATAATAATTCAACATGATAACAATTTCAAGTTTGAGCTTATTTTTTGAAGCTTTTTTCATCTTTGGTTTTATCGATTGCCAAAAACGACCCATGGTTTGGGTGGTGCATCCGGAAGTCAGACATTATTTCGATATTTTGACCAGTTCTTTAGGTATTTATAGAGTGGCTCCTATACTTGAATTTGTATTTACTTCATTCTATTTTCCATCCTTATTTTTTTTTAATTTTTTCCTCTGAATTCATAGTTGTGTTTGAACACGTTATTCAACTGAAAGTGCCAGATTTCGATTAATGAATGAATTTCTGATTGCATATTTTTAAGAGCAGCGCGTTGCGGGATTTTTGAATTCGCATTTGGATCGATACCTAGTCGTCTTCAGGAAATATACATGATAATATTTTGGAAAAGTTTTTGTGGGATAGAATTAGAAGAACTAACAACATTTTTTTATGGAAATATCTTACCAGAAATTATGTGGCGTTGTACTTCTCGAACTTTTTGTCAAACTTTTGTGTAGACCGTAATAGGCCTATTCAATTTCATTTTCAGAAATACAAAGAAAATCATCTATTGAAGGACTGACGACCGACGAAAAAATAGAATTGTGCGAATCGGATGTATTCTTGTTCATCAGCAGCCAGCATCCAATCCCTGCAGATATGTCAATAAGTGAGGAAAGTGACGAAGAAGAGGAAGAAGAAGAAGAAAAGTTTCATACACCAACAGAAAAAGACCTTGCATCAAGTTCAGAACCTGACAAAGCTGACAAAGAAGACGATTTTTGTTCGACAAAAACGAGTCCTGGAAGTGAGGGAGAAACCGACTCCGATTCATGGACACCCATCCTATGTGATTCAGAAGATGAGAAAAAAAATGGTTCCGAAAAATCGGGCGAAACTCCTCCGAAAGATCGGAAAATGTCCTTGAAGCGCGCTCGTCTAATATCAAAAACAGCGTGGAGTATGTATCCTTTTAACAAGGCTTATGATGATTTTAATCCGAGTGTCATTTTTAACATTATGGAATACGTTGTCGTATCGGTGGAAACAAAAGACTATGAAAGGAAGAACCAAAAACAAAATTCGATGATGAAAAGTTTACCCTGTTTTCTGAATAAAGCCTGGTCTTGGTTCCTGGCCAATGGTTACATAAAAAATACATTCTTTACTATTCAGAGGAGCAAGGTAACAAAAAAATTTACTTTGACCGGTTTGCTCGATACTGTGCCCATAATCGATAAATTGTCAACAGAAGAGTTGGAAGAAACTTTCGTGCAAGGATTGAACGTAGCTGGTGAGTTTTGTTTTTATAGTTTGCAAAGTTACCGCAGAGAATTCTTTTTAACAGGGAACCTGTTTTATGGGGGCCTCTTTGAGAAATTTGCCGTCCGCCGTCCAGCAAAAAACTTGGAAAAATGTCGACTCTCGAGCTATATATGATAGGAGGGGGGACTTGGAAAAAATTTTGACTCTCGAGCCATATATGAGAGGAGAGGGACTTGGACAAATTTCGACTCTCGAGCTATATATGATAGGAAGGGGACTTTGAAAAATTTCAACTCTCGAGCTATCATATAGCTGGAGACTCGAGAAAAATTTAGACTCTCAAACTATATTATACTAGGCTCATAGTAGGTAGGCCTTCTTTATACTAGCTTTATCTAGGTCTAGGCTTTCTTGAATTTTCAATACCAAATCTCATTTGACTCATAAAACAACTTCGTTAAGGAAGCCGTCGTTTTGTATACATACGGACGGAAAGAGGGTAATCTTTTGCGATAGTTTTGCTACCACACCCACTAATAACATCCTTTCTATTTTCTACTTCCAGCAAGAAACAGAACTCGCCGTAATATCTGTAGGCTGGACGAGTTCTCAAAATTTCGTTTATGTAGCGCCGCATTCGTTGCTTGGGGCTTAGAACATGCCCGTGACATGATAACGAGATGGAATTTCATCATAGAGAAATCTAAAACTGAATGCGTAAAAGATGTGACAATTACCTTTCTTTCAGTCACTGTAGAAGAGACCCGCGCCAAAATTCAAAGCTATCTGTTACCCTGTTATGTGAATGGAGATATCTACGGACCACAGTTTTACCTCACAGCGGATAATGTTTACCGAGATGCTGTCTATGTAGTCTTTGCAGAATCATCAAAAAGAAAAGGTCGTCGTTACGTCTTAGATGCACGACTGACAAATGTAACTTCTCTTCAAATGATCAAAGTTGTCCCACTATTGGAAACATTCAATCCGTACGGTGAAGAGGATGCGTCGGAAAAAGAAAGATCACCTAAGAAAAAGAGAGGAAGAGGTAAGGAAAAAGAACCACTCTTGAAAAAGTTGATGAGAAGTATCGTTTCCAAAAGTCAAGAAGGTAACGGTGAGGATCAACAAACGTTTAGACGGCTTCTTAACCGTATCAGCTTTAGTAGTCAAGCAAGTGATGATGAAAATCAGCCGATGTTCAAACGATTTTTGAGAAGTATTAGTTTCAAGCAAGGGAGTGATAGTGATCAACCTATTCTCAAAAGACTTGTAAAGAGTATCAGTCTTAATAGTCAATCAAATCAAACAGAGGGTGACAAAGACCAATCAATTTTCAATAAATTTTTAAGGACCATCAACTTAAAAGATCAAACGGGCGATGGTCAAGAAAAATCAACCCTAAGGAAACTCATGAAGAATATTAGTTTCAGTAATCAAACAAGCAACGAGGAGAAACCTTCACTCAGAAAACTTTTGAGTGGTATAAGTTTTAAAAGAGGGCCTGCTTGATGTGCCGCCAGAATCAAGTAAAACCTAATCCTTAACTTCCTGTCATCTTTTCTTCTGAGGTAGGGAAAGATAACAATAAGTAGGTACAAACTTTCTCCGGGGGTTTTTACGATACAAAAATTTACGCTTCGCTTCATTTATGTCCCATCCCTGACTCTCTGTACCAGTAGTGGACCCAGAAATTTGGGGGAAGGGGAATCAACGACAAGAAGGTTGAAAATTTTTCTGTGCCCTCAGGCTGTGTGACTCTTGTGTAGGAGCAATCGCAAAATTATTTTAACATCAAAGGGTGGACAAAATTTAGAAAATATTTCGTTTTCTATTTGAGTGAAGATACGCTTTCCTAGTACTTACTCGCATCTTGTCCGAAAAAACAAAAAATAAAATAAAATACAAAGCATGTCCTTATCACGTAATTTATTGGGCGTAGGTACACGGCTAGCTCATAGCAATGGTCCTTCTTTAAGAGTGTCCACCATCAAATTATCGTTCATAGCATTGGTTAAAGCGTAAATGTCTGTGAAATGCATTTTCAAGATATATTTCGTCGTACCACTGTCTTTATCTTCAACCGCACTGACGATGAAAATTGATTTCGGGTTAGACTCATCAGCTGTAACGAAAAAGTCCGGTTTAAAGCGTAGATTATCCACGGCACAAGCTAATAAGTCCACTGGAGGTCCACCCAGTTGACGGTGTTTGTTGTTAGAGGTTAGATAAACAGTTTGCTTGCACGTTTTATTATCGTCGACAAAATCGTTCACTCTAGTCCAGGAACTCCCCAATTCATGTCGTTGGTCCAGCCAAGTTACAAAAACTGTAGTACATAGTCGAAATTTATTAAAAGCATTCAATTTACAGAGACTTGTGCGTTTTCCTGCTGCAAATACAAATCGAATAAGATTTTGAATGATCAAGTGATGAAATTTTTCTCGTTTTTAGGTTACATAATACTCGTACCTACTTTACTTTGGCCCTTCAAAAATTGCGTCTCAAGTTTTTCCTTTGAATCACAGCAGTATTTAATTGGTCTGGGTGGAGGCTCTAATATTCCTGTCAAGGTAAAGATTCCATCTCCTGGACCTGACTCTATTGTAAAATATATCTCGGGTATATAGCTAGCAACATACCATGTGTAACCTTTATAGGTTATGCAAGGTAAAACGTCTACAGCCATTATCTCTCCTTCAACATTCACCGACACCTCTGTGTAGTCCCCCGATGCGTCTGCTAAATTCTTAGGATAGAATTCCATGCTTTTGAATTTTTCTGGATAAATTACCGGATGCAAAATTTTTGATATCGTATATCTGGAGGTGAGAGGAAAATGTGATGAGGTATTTGTCGTAGGAGATGTAGATGATTCGTAGACCTGCGACTTCACAGAAAATACAGTGATTATTGCTTTACATAATTTCTCTTTGTCCACGTTTGTGAGGGTCTTTATGGAAGAATAAAAGCCTGTAAATATTAAAAATGATGATGTATAATTAAATCGATGACAGGAGGGAATATTATTCGTCTGCTATCAATAACAGATAGATAATAACTACTGTACCACTCTGATCTCCTAAATAACGAAAAAAACTTTCTACGCCAGGATGTTGTATCCATATCATGACTTTGTCTTCGCACGAGGAAATATCAACCATTATCAGATAAACAATCAACATCGACCAATCAAATTTTGATTTTTGTGACATATTATTTTCAAAAGAACTTCAATGTAGAGGAAAAATGAACTGTGTCATCTTCTATAGCAAAAGAAAAGAAAAAGTGTTTCAAGACAAATCGAGTGGTAAAGTTGTACATCGATATGAAATAGATTTTTTGAGACGTGTATTGAGGATTAGAGCAAGTCATACTCATCTCTATTCGACCGTTCGATTGTTTTTGATTTAGGTTCAAAGAAGTAAAAATATATATCGAACTAAAAAAATACTGATTAATTTGAACCTATGGAAAAACATTAATCAAGTAACTTTACCTTATCGTTCTGTACCTCTTGTGAAATAATGAAAACGTGACCACCACCTGTCCCCGCAGTAGAATATAAGAGATGGAAATCAACTCACATCTTAATTCCTAATAAATTCACTGAGGGAAAAAAGTGAACAATAATAATAAATTCACTGAAAACCATACAATAAAGAAATAAAAACTGTGACAACATCTACATATTCAACCATATACTCACATGTGTATTTAACAGTAGCAAACATTATTTGCCAAAACCATATTTCTGATGAGGTCTGCTTCAGGTTCTTCAGATATTTGGCACCATCTGCATAAAGTACTAGCTCTCCAAATCGCTTGTTTGTTGCGGACTGGTTCCTTTACAGCTCAAAAAACAAAATAAATGAGTACAATATGAAAATTTGCCAAGTCCCTAAACTACCTAAAATGATAAGGAGAGTGGATCGCTGTCGTCATCTTTCAAATTTTTTTTGGGGAAATCCATACAGAAGATGGGAGTAGGTACCACCTTCATCTCGGAAACACAATTTGACGGCAAGGTGGCAGACATTTTCCCCAAATGACTCCCATACAATACCTAGATTCTTTGTGAAACAACTTTCCACATGTGGAGAATAAGATCATGTTCCTTATGAAAATAAGAAAAATCTCGCAGCTCATTTCGTTCTCTTTTAGCATTTTATATACATTTCAAGATTGAGTTACTCTTGGAAAATTGTAACAAAATTTGTAACGAAACGACGACGAGTATAAAGTATAACTAGTCCACAATATTCTAAACGCTCTGCTCGTTGGGATCCCCCTCACAAGCAGCATTTTTTGGTAAGCATTACCCCTGGAAAAATCATTACAAAAAACCACCATGATTTTTCCCACGTTTGATGACGTCATTAGTGACCTTGACCTACTTTAAATACCCATAAATGTTGACCTTCGCTTACTTCCATTATACTAGTCCCTATATGCAGTATACTACTAGACCTAAACTAGTAGGTATTAGGCCTATACTAATTGTATGATCTAGCTAGTTCTATATTACGCTTGTACTGAGCCCATCATAGCCTATACTAGATTGGAAGCAGAGTGTATGGCCGTCAGCTCTTCAGATAGTTAATATAACAAACAGTAGAGCGAGGAGACCATGACGGTTTTTGACTGAGACTACTCCTGGGAAAATCGTGAGAAACTATACCAAGCCTACAACAATATCTAATATATAAAGCAGAAAGTTTGTCCGTCTGTCTGTCCGTTTATAACTCGAGAACTACTGGGCCGATCGCTTTCAAACTTTCAGGATATATTGTCCTCATCCCAGAGCAGCACATAGACTCATAAAAATAAAAATTTGACGGGGAGGTGCTGAGTAATTTCAAAAAAGGGCGAAAACAATGACTTTTTTCAATATAAAAAAACGTGGTGGTGTAGCTTGCCATGTACGTTAGACCTACGCGCGTTGAGTGGCGCAGTTTCGAGAATTGAATTATTGTGATAACTCGAGTATAACTCATTTTTATGAAAAATTGAAGAGAACAAAAATTGTAGCCCCTGTAATTTCCTTTCGAATGAGCCCGGTTCCATATTTTTAGGAGGAAATTTTGTGACTACAGTATTCGCTGTACTTCCATACTAAGCAAGTTATTTTATTCACAGTTTTAAAAACACCTACATAAAGGATTTTACATCCGGTATCTCATACAAGAACCAATGTCTAGACACGGTGCGCACTGCGTATGGGCTAGCGGAAATGACCCTTTTTTTTACCTGTTGTCCGTGTGTTTTCTTAGGGACTGGCAAAATGTCAATGGATTTGTCTGTATTCTGCTGCGATGAATACAGGCTTCACGCGTTAAGTCAGCTCTCAAGTGAATTAGTGTGTAAAAAATTTAATTTGGTGATTTTATTTTTGTGCGACTCGGAACTTTGATATATTTTTATAAGTACAGTCGCAGTTTTTGGTGTCTATTTTCTTATTTTTGAACTGAATAGTTGTGAATTTTGCAAAACTCTTTCCACTGTTTCTTTTTTAAAAATTCATCTGAATTCCAAGATACCTACAAAACACACATACCTACAAGATACAGATACCTATAAAACACAGATATCTACTCAACACACAGCTAGCGGTCAGGCGCGCCGGAGGCGCGTCGCCAACCGCTAGTACTGTATATAGGCTTTTTTGATATTAGAGCTGAAATACAGCACGCTAGGCTTCCCTCTCGGGATTTGGAAAAATATCGACTTCTGTTATATTATATGTTAGCCTGTAATATACAGTAAGACCTCTGACTAGCGGACGCTCGCGGTCACCTAAAATTTGACCGTTATTGAGGGGTGTCCGGTACTCAGAGAAGAAAAAAAAAAAAAAAAAAAAAAAAAAAAAAAAAAGTTGTATTTATGATAAATGTTTTAAATACCGGGATAGATAGTTTTACCAAAATCACAGTATTAAATTAGAAGGAAATAGTTATTACTATGCATGTGGGTAAAGTGAGCGTTTACCCAACGAGGCAAAAATTGCAATCTGAGCCGGAGGTGAGGAGAGCAATTTGCCTAGTTGGTAAACGCTCACAATAAGCGCATGTATTGTATATTATTTTTGTCCCTTCAATGATGTGTATTAGAACAAAACTCAATCAACAAATAAGTACTCAAACGCCATTGGCTGATTCATTTTTTTTTCACGCTAATCCTTGAACGTGATTGGTTAATTCGTTTTTCTTTCACATTTATCTAGCTGTGGGTAAAATTAAACATTGAAAACACCTATTATAGATGCAGTCAAAGCACTATTTCTACACTAAAATAAAACTCAAGAATATATTTTTTGACGTGGAACACGTCTTGTATATCGAGGAGGTATTCTGATAAATCGAGCATAATCGAGCGACAGATAAAAACCACAGATTTAAAAACGACGGATTTTCCATAGAGCAACAGATTTCAGGTACCAACAGATTTTAGGTAGCTAAAAAGGTAGGCCCCCTGGCGAGGCGCATAGACCTTTTCCATGGCCGTCTCTAGTTACAGGCCGGAATATTCGAAACTCGACAACATTGGACGGGGCCGATATTTGTACAGTCTCTTATGGGAGAACATCAAAAATACTATTTGACACGAATACGGTGAAGTTTTTGAAAAAAGTGAAGAGAATGTGATTTGAAGAGCCAACGATTCTCGATTTTTTGAGCTAGGTCTCGTTAGGATTGATCAACTACGAAGCGAGTTATTTACGTTAAAAAAAAAAAAAGTCAGACAGAGGGCGAAGCGCGGTACATGTACTGCACTTCGCCCTCTGTCTGACTTTTTTTTTTAAACTTGAATAACTTGCTTCGTAGTTGATCAATTTTAACGAGATCTAGCTAAAAAAATCGAGAATCGTTTACTCTGTCGATGTATTTATAAACTTTTTCCCTTCGGAATTGAATACTATTCGCAAATCAACGATTAACATGTTTTTCCAAAATTTTGCATAAGAGCGTGTATAAAACTCGGCCCCGTATTTTTCGTCACCGCGACGTTGCCAGCTTTAATATTCCGGCCTGTAACTAGAGACGGCCATGCCTTTTCAATTCTAAAGATAATCTCACTTTCTTTGAGTTTCTCCTTCAACTTCATCAAAGAGGTGGGGTAAGGGGAATAAATGAGAAATTTTGTAACTCGTTCAACTGAAAATAATCAGTGCGAACGTGCGCGTGCGTCCGTGCACATCTCTATACCCCGTGGGTGATTCAGAAATTTGCGAGTACACCCCGCATGGTGAATTCAAAATTTGCGTACGTCCGTGCAAATGACCTTGGGATAATTTCGAAATCCTGATCCCTACACTGACTTCATAATTTGCGTGCGTCCGAGGTGTGTGCGTCCGTGCAAATGACCTTGGGACTTGTAAAAATTTCGATATATACAGCAAGGAAGGGGTCGAAAGGCGGAAGCCCAAAATATTTTATATCAGACTTATGCTAAACCGAGATAGGGACCGAGAAAGAGGGCGAACGAGCGGAGCGAGTGAGCCCCACGAAAGGTTACCTCAAAATATTTCTCATAGAAGACTTAAATTTTTCATACCATTCCAATACAACAGCAAGACAGGGGGCGAACGAGTGGAGCGAGTGAGCCCCACGAAAGTCGATACCTCAAAATATTTCTCATAAAGGCGATATCTCATATTTCTCATAGAAGAGTTGAATTTTCTCATACCATTCCAATACAACAGGAAGACAGGGAGCGAACGAGCGGAGCGAGTGAGCCCCACCCATAGAAGACTTGAATTTTTTATACCATTCCAATACAACAGCAAGACAGGGGGTGAACGAGCGGAGCGAGTGAGCCCCACGAAAGTCGATACCTCAAAATATTTCTCATAAAGGCGATACCTCACATTTCTCATAGAAGACTTGAATTTTCTCATACCATTGAATACAATAGGTGATACCTCAAAATATTTCTCATACAAGACTTATACGACGCCAAGGTAAGGTAACGGGGTAAACGAGTATCTCACGAACACTTGACCTAGTAGAAGCCTAGACTAAAATATTTCAAGATCACTGATAAAATATAAAAGACATGAAACAGGATCTTCATTCATTTGGTTATGCCAGAAATTTTTTTGGACTCAGTCTTACCAGGCTACTTGTACTCAACAATCATAGTTTCTAGACCTAAATCCATAAGCGCAATTAGAGAAGTAAATTTATAATATGAAACTCGAGGAATAGATAATCTCACTTTCTTTAAACTTCTCCTTCTCCTTCCTCTAAGAAGGTGGGGTAGGTGGAATAAATAAGAAATTCAACCGCAAAATAGTCTTATATACTGAGAAAGACATGAAATATGATCTTTATTTATTGCCTATACCAGAAAATTTCGATACAAAGAACGTGCTTCACGCCTTATTTATAGTAAATCAATTGGGGGGGTCCAGGGGGGCGGAGGCCCCCCTGACGAGGCGCGGAGCGCCGAATTTTTTTTTAAAGTATCAAAAAAATGTAGAAAAATTAAAAAGTAATACTTCTTTTTATATATGCTACACGTGCAATGTTCGAAATGGCACAAAGTCCGAAATTTCAAAAAATACTCCAAGGTTTTAAGGTCCGAGGTCTAATTTTTACCAACCTTAATATTTATCTATTTCCACCAAACACCTCAGTTTCAGCTTGGTTGATGGAGTAAAAGGTCGTAAAGAGGTTAAAAACTGTCTCAACATTGTTTCTAAAACAGTTGGAAGCCTTTTTACGACCTTCTACTCCATCAACCGAGCTAGAACTGAGGTATGTGGTGGAAATAGGGAACCATTAAAAGTGTGCAAAATTTGAAGGTGATGGGTTTGTTAAAATTAGAATTGCAGTCTTTAAGCCTTGGAGTATTTTTTGAAATTTTGGACATTGTACGTAACATATACATGATGTTGAAATGGCGTTTTGACTGCATCTAAAGGACCCACAGCTAGATTAGCGTGAAAGAAAAAATAGAAGTGTGAAAGAAAAATGAACTAGCCAATCACGTTCAAGGATTAGCATGAAAGAAAAAATTAAAGTGTGAAAGAAAAATGAATTAGCCAATAGCGTTCGAGAATTTATTATGATTGAATTTTATTCCAACATCATAATTATAGAGAAAAGTATTATTCTATATTTTTTTTCGAGCCATGGTATGATAGGGAAGAGGCTTGGAAAAATGCTGACTTCCAAATCATCAGGGGACTTGAAAAAGTGTTGACTCAAAATCTTAAAGAATCTGAAATTCTTCTTAGTCTGTTGTGTGCTGATGCGTAGGCCTATAGTCTGAAGAGAAAAATGTTTATAACTTTTGTTCCTATCATATTTTTAGGGATATCTGCGTACTCCTGTCATATAGGTATTATGGCAAGGGATTTAAAAAAATTTTGATCGTGACGTCACAGAGTCGGAAGTCAACATGTTTCCAGTCAGAGGAAATTGAAATAATTTCGACTTCTGGACTATATAATTATGGTAGGAGGGAGACTTGTACCATTTTTGCCAATTATATTGGACTTGGACCATTTTTTTGGCCTTACATCACACGACGCACGGCAAAATTTTTTGAAACCTTCCCCCGCCCTAAAACAGGATCCCTGTTAATATTATGACTTTCAAGTCATCAGGGGTCTTGAAGAAATTTCGACTTTCGAGCCATCACAGAAACACGTTGGTTAACGTGGTTAACGTTTATTTTCGTGTTACGGCACTTTTATACTGTTTAATTTTTGAATTTTTTTTTTTTTTTACTCGATAAGCGCTCGTCGCGAAAACTATACAATATTGCGGTCAATGTAGATTAGAATAAAAATAAAATTGAAAATTATTGTTTTAATTTTATTCTTTTATTAACGAACATTTTTGAAAAATTTTTTCAAAAATTAAACAGTATCCATATTATATGATAGGAAAGGCACTTTGAATTCTCAATCAAAACCAATTGGACCCATAGAACAGGCTCCCTGTGTTTCTCGTTCAACTTCGTTAAGGAAGCCGTCGTGTCGCGTCATTTCTTAAAGTTCCCCTCCTCCCATTCTTAGATATTGCTCGACACTCAAAGTTTCTCTGAATTATCCTCCTGATGTATCTATATACAGCTCGAAGCTCTAGAATCGAAATATTTCCAAGTCACTAATTGAGTCAAAATAAACAAAACGTCTTACAATTTCCAGTAGACGGCGAACGTCAGACATTTTTAACCCTCGACCCTCCATTGAAAAGGTTCCCTGTTAAAATCGCAGTTCATCCTCGTCTTCTGCTCGCAAGATTGTTTAATGGGACGAAAAGGAGGAGTGTGAGTCTGTATCAAAAAAACTTTGGCATGCTTCATGTTATTGCCGAGCCCGCTTCCAATGAAAGAATCTGCGAGTTACCCCCCTTCCGTTCCATCCAGTATAATACTTCTATACTCATTTTATACCACGCTTGGCCTAGACTGATAATGGGTCTCTATACTAGGCTACGCTTATACTGGGCCTGCACTTTAGCAGGAAAGAGAAAAAGAAATAAGTTAAAGACACAACTCCATGTATTAGACAATATTTCTCAAAATCGCACATGTCTGAGTCTGAGAAGATTAACCTGCTGTATTCGCATCACTAAAAAATACTCTCTTTTGATTGGCCTGTAAGTCTCATCTTCGTTTTCAAAAAGAAAAAACTTGACTTTTTTCAATCCTTTTTGACTGCCTCTAAGACTACTGTTGCTCGTGTTACTAGTCCAGGATTCTTCTGACGAAGAACTAGAACTATCAACATCTTCAGCCACTCCTTCTACCGGCTTTCCCGGAGCCTGTGTAGGTGTTTTATTTACGTCTTGAGCCACTTTTTCTACCGGACTTTCCGGAACCTGCGTAGGTATTTTATGAACATCTTCAGCTTCTCTTGGCGGACTTCCCAGAGCATGTTCAGGTATTTGTAATTCGAGAACGTATACCGCGTGCCATACTTTCGGGTCGACAGTTAAGAAAAATTTGTTCGGGGAGAAGTACTCCTGGTTTACGGCACAAGTTAACAGGTCAACGTGTACTGGGACATCAACACCTAAGGAAGCTGGGTCAGCGTATGCAAAAGATATTCTCGTTCTTTCAAGACATCTTGGCTCCCCTTTGACGTAATTGATCGCGTATACGAATTCCGGATTCTTCTCGTTTTGATAGACTCGGAAAATATTGCTACATAGCCGAAATCTCTGCGCAGTACTCAGTGAACAGACGCTCCTCCTGGGTGAACTGTCTGAAGAAAACCGAGGAAATTGGAGCATTATATTTGGGATGCATAAAAGGGAAAACAAATCATTGCAGTCAACTAATCATTAGGCTCGAGTCCAAGAAAATTCTATTGTTAGCCGAAGAACCGTCCTATCAGCTTAGTCTACGGAAAAGAGCCATGCTTACCAGTTACGTCTTTCAAGTCGAGTAAGAACTTCTTTTCCAGATCTGGTTCATCGGTATGGATTGAATCCAAGGTAGGACTAGGTTCGACAATACCCATAAGTATATAATTTTCATAATTTTGTCTTTTCACCAATACGAGCAAACTGTCTTCATCGAATCCAGCAGCTAAGAACCACGAGTCACCGATTTTTTCCTCGATCGAACACGGAACAGCGTCCACCAAAAGTATATTCCTGTCAATTTCTACTTTGAGAAGAAATTTGTGAAACGAAGAAAGCAGACTCTGTCGATGAAATTGCTCAACTCTAGCAGTCAACACGTCGTAGTCGTGGTCGGCTATTGCAACAAAAACTGGCCACTTTTCTCCTCGTCGTAGATATTGGAAGATTATCGCATTGGTGATTTCCTTGCATGTTTCCTCACGGTCTGCTTTGTTTAGGTCGAGTGGGAAAAAGTGTGGTGATATTCCTGAATAGTGATAATTGAATTTCAATTACGTGTGCGAAAGTTGAATTCTTACAGGCTCTTTAACTATAGTTCATGATCGAAAGAAGGGACGAATAAAGAGATGCAACACCATTCTTTAGGCCATTGCATGTTTTTTACAGTACTTTCGCCCGAAAATCAATATTTACTGGGATAAAATCAAAATATTATAATCTTTTTAGGAGTAGAAAATAAAAATAATGTTTCATAGGTACCTCTATAGCCACGAATTAACACAACTAGCGAAGATATGAAACAAGTCAAACTAGCTGGGGAGGGAACCTTTCCAATAATGCCCATTCTGGATTTAAAGAGTAGCATTATGTTAATACTCGTATTTGCTCAGCCTATGATATTCGTCAGAGTAGTCTGTGGGGTCAGCGGTTTGACCGTGGGAAGAGCTAAGCCTCTTCCCCTTCAGCACTAGCTTAGCATAATATGCTTAGGTTAGACAGTTTGGCTAATAGGGCAAAGTTTGAGCCAGGACATATGCGGCCCTTCCAAAGTAAATTCAGAAATTTACCGAATTCAGCAAGAGAGAATAAAAGTTGAACTGCCCAAAGCAGCACGGAATCCCCGATGTTTGCTCGTGTTTTTTTTTATGAGGTAACTTACTCAAACTCTTTAGAAGCTTGATGTAGTCATCTCCTAGGCCGGAATAACGAACTGCAATCCACCGAGAACTTCCGCGAGCGAAAATATTGTCATTCGTTATAATGGTGACGATCACGAAAGTGAGCCAAAATAAATTCATATTATTTGAAAAGAATGAAAAATTTGCTTGAGATCCGAAAAGTACTTGCGATCGTGATCCGAGTTTATTTTTCTGGTGCGAATCCTAAATTACTTTACACAAGTGTCTTGTAGACCACATTAACCTTGGCTGAATCAAATTTTATAGTTTCAAAAAATTAGTTGGTGAATCGATTTGCAAAAAGCTACTACAACTTTCTACGGCATCTTCCATTACAACATGAGAATAATTTTGCGGAATGTACCTAGTTTAGAGAAATGAATATAGCTTTCAAGAAAAGAGATTTCGTCAGCCGAAAGTGAAATTATTTTCTGCATTTTAATAACTCTGTTCTTCGTTCATGTGGTACATTTTCCTGTCGAGGAGACACATCAATTATAAAAGCTTCACTCTCAAGATTTTGTATCCGTAAGTTTGCGTAAACCCTTAAAAGAGAAATTTTCACATAATTAACTCACAATATTTCTAATATTCTATTTGTATTCAATATATTTACTGACAGCACTTGATCGATGTTTTTTCGCAAAGATATTTGTTTGGAGATTTTACCAAACGGTACTCATTTTCAAACCGAAAAAAATGATATCTTATCTGAGAGGATGGTACCTCTTGAATTTCGGTCTGTTCGGCTTTTTATCATGTCAAGAACAGAGTCTTATTCACGTTCAACATCCGGAATTACCTCGATATTATGATGATATTTCCAGTTCAAATCCAGGTGAGTTGAGTAATCCATTCTTTGTTGTATCTCAAATGATAGGAGGTAATTTTCTAGCCATCTTTGGCTTCATATCTTGTATAACGAAAGAGTGATCACATTTTGGTTGGCCTCTCTCGGGTTCAATAATTAGGCTTCTTCTGGCGCTTGCTCCTTTTGTTGCATTGAATCAAGCTATTTCGTTTCAGTTCAACATTATTGATTCTCTCTTCTTCTCTGTAGTTTATTGCTGGGATATTTTTCAGATCTCTTAGAATTCTTCCCTGTCCTCAACCTTCATAGAGTATGATGACATTTTTATTAGACTAAAGCAAACCCGTAGCCAGGGTCAATTTGTAGTGAGGGCTTCAAGAAAGTTTGAGGGGAGAGAATTCTTCTCACCTTCTATTTTTCTTTATTCCTCTTGACAAGGTAATTTTTTTTTATTAGAGTTGTATTTTCGGCTAGAGAAGTTCATGATATCAGTCGAGGAGGCTCAGCCTTCCAGCTAGGAGCCTGGACTAAAACCTCTCCTAAAATATCTCGCACGTTAACGGATTTAATTTCTGCCAACAGTGTCCGAGTATGGTCGTGTTTTACGTACTTTGAGGAGGAGAGAAAAAATTGCAAAATGTCATCAAACGCTCAACGCTGTAATTTATCGAAGTCTAACCTCCGACCAAACTTTATCGCCGCCCTCCAATCCAAATATAGAAGATTTGCTAAGAGACGTCAAAGATTTACATTATCGTCAAATAATAAGTGGCATTCAACTCATCGAAGTCACCTTGCAACTTCCGCAAAGGATTGTTCTCGTTCCCGCACTGCCTTGTATCCTGCACGTTAATTTTTTCTGGTTTATTACGCCCGGTTTCCAGCAAGATGAGTATTTTATTCTCGAAAAAGAAGCGACCGACGAAAATTTTTACTTGCATGGAATTGTCGAACCACGACCTATCATCAATGAAGTCATCTCATACGACCAGTTACTGATAGAGGTGCATTTTTTGAAGCATTACAGGTCAACAGGTAAATTTGATATTAGTAAAGTTTCTTACCTACGTTTTTGGAAAAGCGATTTCTACCTTATGTACCGATGCTTGCTCGCTGATTCCTGATCAGTACTACTCAGCTTTGTGTATCCTGGATCGAACACAATGAGTTGATAACACATCTATGAGTAACACACCTTCTCGATAGGGATGAGTTAGAGCCCTGCTGGAACCGTCTGTTTCTGCCCACGGGGGAAGGGGGACTTCTTGACAGTAGACTTGGTACCGAAATTTCCATCTAATTGTATATGAATTTGTCTTCCATGTTAATCAATCGTTTTCCAGCTGGTAGAATTCGGGCAAAGCATCTACTTTCTAGTGGCAAAACAAATTCTCTTTGATAATTGGTGCAATTTGTAGAAAATGTGAAGTTGTGAGAAACGTTCTGCAAGAGCTCATTTGAAAGATTATTATAGCGAGCTCCAACTCTCATTCTCTAAGCCTAAAATCACCCAAAAGCCAATGTGATTGACTTAAACTTGTAGTCCTGTATTTTCCTCCTGTATCCGGTTCATTCCGCTCCAGAGCCAGTTTATTCCACTCTGAAACCGGTTCATATCACTCCGGGACCGGTTTACATCACTTTGAAGTCGGTTCATATTGCTCCCAACCGATTTATTACGTTCCAAGATGAGTTAAAAGCCATACGTTATCGAGTCAATTGGGAAGAGTTGACAATGACTGTAAGTTCAAGTTGATGCTAGAATCAACTGAAAGCCTTAGCTAAAGTTTGAGTCAATGATGATTGGCTTGACATCCCTGCTAACACTATATTCTTTTTCTAATACATTCTTGATACCGCTACTAGCACTCCTACTGGATTCCAAATTCACAAATTGAAACAAAATAACTCAATGGCGTGCTATCCAGTAGCAGGGTATCTGTATTTTGGGAGAAGGAGGGGAGATTATTTTGTGAAAAAACCCATCGTCCATCAGCCAAATCATGGTTCTAGTAAAGGTTAACATGGGGTCTGTAACCTACCTAATTCTGGGTCTTGAAAAAATTGTTTACCTCGCGAAGAAAAATTTCAACTTTTGTGCTATAAAAGAGGAGGATTCAAAAAATTTCAAACTCTGAACTGAGAAAGAATCCAGAGAATTCCAAAAAGTGGACTAAAAGTAGTGCAAAGTTGTGAGTATTCTCTAATATTGGACAAAACTTGAACCAAAATTGTGGTACGTGCCTCTTTTCTCTCCTGTCTTCTGGGAGTCCAAAAAACATCAGCGTACAGCGCGTACATTGTCTCATCTTCAATTTAGAGCTTTTTCATCGCCATATTACAATTTCAACTTTCCGTGAATTGTTTCAGTGAGTAAAACAAAAAAAAGAAATTTTTGTCAGTTGGATACCCTTCAGGCATTACGGCTTTGCAGTTCGGCGCACGTTGTGTGGCGGGACGTGGCCAGAAAACATCCTTATCAAGCAAATTCAGCTTATGACGATGCTAACTTGTGCATTGAAAACGCGGTCGTGTCATTTGAAAAAATAACGCAAGAAAATACAGGATTTTCCGAACCAATAAGAATCGATTTACTTAGCTGCGCTATCAACACTCCACGCACTGATTCTCAATTTTATTTAGCAGCCGATCAAAATGTCTTGGATGCGGCCTACCTATTTCTGGACTATCGTAATGATAACGATGAAGTTGTGTACCGTCCATTCATTCATTTAGGAGATATTCCACTTCTTAGGAAGGAAAGGAAAATGGTCCGGACTTATCACGAACACGAAAGAGGAGGTGCAGTATTGACAGGGTAATATAGCATCGATTTGTTTTTTAATGAGTTCTAAGGCAGTGGACTGATTTCCTAAGTACGTCACAATATCCATAGATCGCAAAATAGCACAAAAAGCTACTTGCTCGAGTTCCTTCAGTCTCTGTTTACTTTTCCTTTCAATGTAATTTCCCATAAGCGAAACTAGGTAATGTTCTGAAAACAGATCAATATTTTGGAAACAAAACGTTAGTAAGGTAGGAGAGGTCAATTTCTTAGAAATATAAAGCTTCTAGACTATAAAAGAAATACTCCCATTTTTTATTTATTTTCTGTTTTCAAAATATTCATCAATTTTTAGAACGTCACTTTTGTATACAGGAAATTCCATTAATAAAAAAATAAACAAAGACTTGAAGGAACTCCAGCAAGCAGCATTTTGCGATTTATTGATACTGTGACGTAACGGGAAATCAGTCCATTAAGACTGATACCTAAAGGGAGTATAGTGTACTACAGTTACAATGTTTCTTATATAACAGTTTAAAGACACTATGCAATAATTATATTTTTTGATTATTATACAGAGATTTATAATGTAATTTACAATAGCGATTGCAGCGCTACTGCGTAACAAACTTGGAGCAAATCCACAACCGTGACCAATCTGCCGTACACCACTGAATGTGCACAAGTATTTGCAAAACGACAATCGGTGGGATAAAACTTCCTTTAGCCTTTAGAAGGTAACGCCAAAAGTCTTATTCTGCTGATCCTAATTTTGCTGATGCATCAATTCAACTGTGTACGGCAGCAATATTCCCAGTTGCCAATTTTCATTGAAGTTGGCCATCCGCCATTGTATCGCCACCCCTACTCGGTTCCCTTACTGCTTTGCCGTCTCCAATTTCATTTATAGCATCAGACAAGTTGGTATTCAGTTTGTAATAACGTTCCAACCAAGAATGCAGAAAATTGATAAGAGCAACTGACCATAAAGAGCGCTTGTAGAGGGCGTTGAAAACCAGTGTTCGGACGGTGAATTCCCATTCCCAATTCCCGGGAATTCAAGAAAATTTCCCGGGAACATGATGAAAAATCGGGAAAATTTCTCGAATTTCCGAAACATTCCCAGTTCCCGGGAAAAAATCCCGGGAAAATGACCGGGAATTCCCAGTCCTAAATTGAATTCCCAGGAACGTCCGAACACTGTTGAAAACATAGCTAGGTATACGATATGAAGAAAACTTTTTGCCATAAGCGACAATAAATTTCTGTTTGTACGTATATTCTGAGGGAAAACCTCAAACGAAAGGTAGGTAATTCTTTGTTCTATGTATGAAAAATTTATTTTCATGTCTAGGTTCCCCTGATAAAAGTAATATTGAATGGATTTAGAGACCTATGTTTAAGAATTTCATACCGCGTTTACAACGCCGCACGCTGCATGATTTGCAGGGGTTTGAACAAGTTCTGCTCTGGAAAGCAAATACTGCCGTATAAAATTGAATTAACGTACCTGCAAAACCACGATTAAGAGAATAAGGCTTTTGATACTGCCTACTGGATGCTAAAGAAAGTCTCATTCCACTGGTCGTTATTTTGTAGATATTTATGCCAATTCAACTTTGTACAAAGAATACAGCAGAGCATTATTGACTCTTTAAGGTTGGAGTAAAGAGAAAGGGCCCTCTCTCTGTACCGCTCTTCTCTAGCAACAACGCTGTCATATCAATAACATTTTTTATACTTCTCGGATACTGAAAAAGCATGAGAAAAGGGGCCATGTTCATTGAAATCGAGAATTGATTAACCCAGCGTCTTTTGCTGACGATTATAACATCTCTAGCTGCTCGGATAACCCCCAAAGACAGCAGGGACAGCACCGATTCCTCCAGAAAACCCGACACTCAATCACTTCATGAACATTAAAAATGGAATCAGCCTATTCAGTTATTTTCCAAAAAAAGAAACCCTATCCCATGTAGCCCTCCATAGATTTTACAAAACTTTGAAATTCCATCGCGAAACTAAGGCAAACTCCTCGGCTTACGCTGTGATCAAAAACTTGAGTTGGCTACTTAAATTAAATCCCTCAAAGTCAAATGCTACACGCAGTGTTACCAGATTTGAAATATCAATAAGGGCTAGATTTAGCTAGATTTTGGGGCTAATTAGGCCTGAAAGTGCTAAATCCCATTTACTCAATGTATTTTTTCCAGAAAAAAAAGGGCTAACTCCCATTTACGCAATGTTAAATTTTCAAAATTTTTGGGGCTAAATAGACCGAAATTGTGCCAATCTAGCTCCAAAAGAGCTAAAATGGTAACACTGGCTACACACGTCTTCTAACATTCATATGCTACCCCTGAAACAGAAAATTACACCTCCAACTATACGAAAGCCTCATCCGCTCAAAATTAGATTATAAAACCCGATTTAAAACTCAGCCAAAATAACTGTCTTTGCCTAACTAATGGAAAAAGAAAAGTTGTTAATTGTAGAGTCGCTTCTTAGACTCGCAAGAGCTCTCTAAAGTGATACTAGTTACTAGAGTCTAAACTAGACTGAATTCGGATATTCGGTACTGAATGAGACAGGAGAAGACCCTAAATAATAAGTTAACTTAATAAGGATGCTTCACAATCTCCGATCCTGATTTAATTACCTGTGGCAGCTGAAAGCTTAAGCGCCCCCAATTTGACTCATACAATTCTCTCGAAATCACGAGTTCAATTCTACAATGAACTCGGCTTCCATTCGATAGAAAAATTTACCAATTCAATTACGTTGGGTTTCGACTGGAAACTTGATTTTGTTCTTGCTACCTTGCATCATTAATCATTAAAGCTATTATAATTAATTCTCATTGATGCATCGATCAATCGGGGATTTGGTGTTCACTGTCGTCAGAACTTCAGTCGAAATTGAATTGTCAACAGCAACAGTGATGTGGAAGATTCATTATTCAACATGAATGAAATGCCAAATGCGAAATAAAACTCAATGAGAACGATTCTAAGCTTTTGAAATAGTAATCGGGGGAAATGAAGGGGCAGTGCCGCAGTGGGACACGTTGCTTTTGTAGCATATGCATACTAGTTTATCCCAGTCATAACCTCGTATTTTACATCAACGAAGGCACAGTAGTAGACGTTGACCGTTAAGAAAATAAATGTGGTGGCCCTGAAAAGGGCCGTTTTAAATCGGTGTGAGTTTCAAATTTCAATAATATTTCGATCTCATTTTGCATCAGGAACACGGGATCCCGTCAACAGGGTGATAGCCTTCGTACCTTCAGAAACGGCATGCTTCGCGAGTTCTCCGGGTAAGAGCAACTTGACGGCAGTCTGCACTTCACGCGACGTTAACGTTGACCGTTTGTTATATTTCACAAGTTTGCTCGCCTCTCGCGCGATACGCTCGAAGATGTCGAACATAAAACTGTTCATGATGCTCATTGACTTCGGGGTAATGCTGTTAGCGGGATTAACTTGCTTCATGACACGCCAAATAAATTTAGAGAGCGAGACTGGCTTCTTACTACTTCCGTACTTCTTCCGTTTCACAAGCGATTCCGCAGGCCGAGGCGTTATCGCCGGAATACGTTTGGCGACTTTGTCACTCTTCTTGGATCGAGCCATTCTGACGATGGTACGGTGGGAAATGGACGAAACCCTCGGAGACGAAAAACCAGCACAACTAAACACAAGCAACTAGTCTACTACCGTAAGGCAACACGAGAATGCACGTCTTCAGATTGAACTTCATCAAGCACTGAACAATTGATAATGGAACAATTGCGAATTCCTCCCACTTATATAGGAAACAAAGAGGAAATAAAACGCCAATCAATGCGCGTGGAAATATGTCGGATTTCAATTGGCTCTTTAATGAGGAAATCACAGTGTCACGGAACTTCCCGATCGAAGTTCGTCGTTTCGATACTGTTCGGCTTTGAATGACAGACGGATCAGATCAGCTGAGCTGATGAGAATCAATCAATCATTATCCAGCATGAGCCTGGAATGCGGAGGATGACGCGCGCGCATCACCACGCACCGGTCAAACAACTATACTCTGTCCGCAAATAGAATGGGTCACGTCAACAAACCCGCGACCCGCTTTCATGCATAAAAAATTGATTACGATGCGAGGAAGCGGTTCGCGGGTTTGTTTACGCGACCCATTCTATTTGCGGACAGAGCATACCGTAATTTGATCTACAAAAAACGATTAGGAGAGTAAGGCTCATGACATTGCTTACTGTACGCTAAAATTAATCTTATTCGCTGATCGTTGTTTTGCAGATACATACGTCAATTCAACTTTGTGTGGCAGACATTGGGACTTCGTAAAAAAAACAATAGAATTAAAATCGTCGTAATGTAGTAATGTATTTTTCAATTTGAAGAGTGATCATTATACTGACTGATCAAAATAATTATGATCTTTGAGTTTGAGGCAAGTGGGTTGTTTTGTTGGATTGTCTGTATCCAATTTAATGAAGTCTATTCTTTAGACTTTCGAGTATGGCCATGATAGATTTCTAAGAAATTAGTATCAGCAGATAGGTATCTAATTTTGTTTACATTACGTTTGCATCGTCAATTCCATTTCGTTGTTCGGCCGTAGACTTTTCTCTTACTATCCTCTCCCTTTGAAGTGGCCGTAAAATCATAAAACTGATGATAGAATTCGCAGAATCCATCGTCCTCACTCATCAAGACCTTCGCGTGGTGAGTGATATGGAAGTACATGCATCCAAATCGGAGAGTGAGTCAATATATGTTGTTTCCTAGGCAACCCTTTATTCAGTCATCCGAGAAGTGTTGAGTTCTAATTATTTGTGAAATTTGCCCTCAATTTCTCGTTTCTTTGACGTAGTATTTACCTTTTCGAGTGCAAATGAGCACGTAATATGGTGGAGTGGGGTCAAGGGCCCTGTAAACGTTCATCTTGACCTTACCGCTACTACAGCTTGAGAAAGATTAGCTCGAGAGGTACCTTGAAGTCAGGCGTTAACTTTGAGGTACGTCTAGAAATCTTGGACTAAGTGTACCTACAGGAGATAAACGAGCATCGGATATGTAGGTGTGTGCAAACCGTTGAAACCACGGTTGAAAGCTATCGAAGGCTGAAACGTAATTATCGGACGTGGAAGTCAGAATAAGTAAGTGCGGAACTGGTGCGGAAAGACGGCCGTGAAGTGAAGTACACCGTATAGTGTCCATCTCAGCGCTCAGGGTCGTCAAGAGACAAACTGCGCCCGGAAGGAAATCGGCTGTTCACTAACCCACACCAATGTTCTACGAACTCATTAAATCGAACCTGAAAGAATAATTACCTCTTTTCGGTCCTATTCTTGAGATCAATCCCAGGGTCTAATCATTTTTAATTTTCATCGCCTCTCGTCTGAATATCTTATCATTATGTTCGGACTACTATATGACATAAGCTCAAACTAAGGCTTTAGCGCAGATCGTGCTTGAATGATTCTCTGCACGCGCTGAACACGGAACAGTACATCTTCATAAATTAAGTCCTTTCTCATATGAAGTGAGTGAAATACGATTCTTTGGAATTTTTCCACGCCGCGAAAAATACAGGGCGCTTGTAGGGTAAATGTCAGAAATTATCTTAACCTTCGGTAGAGTCTAGGTGCTTGAAGTCAGAACATTTCTGTTGAGCCAAGACCCACCCCTCTCTTTATGAAATAAAATCATTAAATGTACTCTAAAGAACTCACAATGCCCTTTCGAAATCAATCGTTTTGAAAGAAACTAAAAACGTTTTATTACTCCACAAATGATGGACAGAGAAGCAGTTGCATTATCGCTTGATTTCTTTCCTCGAAACGAATTCGAATTTGAGCGATAATTGGATTTTTCGCTGGAAAATGCTTCGAAGACTGCGAAAAGGTCGATTCATTCTATCTAGAACCATTTCGTTGACCAATTTATTATTACGTTATTTCGTAGACACGTTAATGAAGTAGTCTATCAGGAATATTCAAGGTGCTGAGGACTTGCAAGTCTGTAAACTAGAAATTTTCGAGTGATTCATCTACCTCAGTAGATAATATGTCTTTTAGATGCATATTCAACTTGGAAATTGCTATAGAATGAATTTCTTGCCATTCTGAAAATCGTAGTTAAAAATTTGAAATTCCAATATTTTCGGACATTTAAGTAAGAATTATAAAATTTTATCAGGGTGTGTTGATTCCTCTCCTCCAAAAGAAACTACCTATCATATCTACAATTACAATCTTGAAGTAAACACTAAATGTTGATGTATGATTAGAAGACAAATTTAGAAAAGCGCCGATGAATCCTTCACAAGACACAAAATTACTTTCAAACGAAGAATTTTTCATTTATAACCAGGGTAGTTAATCAAGGAGTTGGTAAACCTAAGTGTGTCAGATCGCCGAAAAAAATATATTTTACACAACAATAAGTTACATCGCATTTATACAAAACCAGTTTGAATTATGAGAAAATTCATTTTTTTCAACGAATGCTAGCATACTAAAATTCGTAAAACACTCTTTTGAGGAGGCGTCAATACAATAATGTAATCTGTAAAATTGTAATCTTCCTCTATTTTAGAAATTATTCTTTTTATGTAAAAATCTTCTATTTTCGAATCCCTCCGAATCGGATGACAATTCAAAATCGAGCGGTAACGACGGCTTCTTTTTTTTTAGTGGTTTTTTCATCCTAAAATCGGACTCCTGCGCGGGTACCGCAGTCGGGATCGGAGATGGTGGCGCTATTTGACGTCGCGGGGTCTGAATTGCGGGGTAACTGCTGCTATCTTTTTTGAAGAGTAATATCGATACTTGAGTAAATAAGAATTTACTCAGCTTGATGATAGATGTGTACGTTAAACACTGCAAGACTAGAGCTCCAAATCCTTTATATAGACCGCAAGGCCCTTCCGTTCGAACAGTCGACTCGTAACAGTCGACGACATTTTCAAAGCTAGTTAAAATAGGTGTGACAGAAAGACCGTTATCCAGATTATCAATTATCGTCCTCGTACCTTGCATATGTAATCTGAAAATGTTCATTAAAAAAAATATTAGAACTCACTAGTCTTTTTATCGCAACAATAAGGAAAACACGGTAAATACTTTAGTCTCTTAGATCATCTTTTCTTTTAGTTGATAAGCAACACAAATTAAAAATCAGAATACGAATTTACATCTCACTAGGAAATTATTGAACCTAATTATCGTGTACCCTCTCCTAATCCTTTTCATAGTACCAACTTTATCGAAGTTCGTAGAGCGCGCGTGCTTTTTCGAATAACAGAACTAATACGATACCTGTGCAAAATAGTTTCGAAAGGATATAGGATGATATCGGCAGACAATATAGCGGCTACTGAAGAAGTTAATTCGATATCTTTGCCGTCCTTTAGCTCAAAGTCTTTGGGTATTGCTCCCTATAGAGAAATAAAAAAAATCTTAAACAGCGTCTCAGTGGAAAAGAATAAATTATCATTATTTTTCTTTACTCACTTGTCTTCGATGCTGCATATCTTGATTCAGAATGAGTGCTCTCGAAATCACAGTTTTCATTACCAATGCAAGAAAGTGTTTCATAATGAAATACATCGCCGTGGGTACGATCAGAGACCACACCGGCAACATGCGACCTGAACACAATATACAGTCGTTAGGTTCTTAGCAATGCAATATTTAATAAAAACAAAACTAAGCACTCGAAATACGTCTCTAGAGAATCGAGTTTGTTACTATGCTATTCATTCGAAAATAGAAACAATTATTTCTTAGTTTTCGACAAAAGAAATACAAGGACAATTTTGGCATTTTTCGTGAACATGTAGAAATATTGAAAAAAAATTTCATCCATATCACTCTAAATTCTGTCATTAAAATTTCTCATTGTACGGTGGCTAAATCCACATTCCTTCTCAATTCTAAGTTTTCTTCGAATAATGGGATAGTTTGCATACACGATTCGTTCCCCAAAACTTGATCTTATTTAATCATCAATGAAAATAAAACATTAAGAGCAACTCAAAATAGAGATAATATGATTACGACAGTAAATTGTACCTTTTATTGGAACACCAAAAGATAATAGTCGTCTAAACCCTTCTTTGAATACGTCTAAGAATTCTGGTTTCTCGCTGGCAATCTCACTCTGTACCGTCTCCACCAAACTGGCTGAGTAGAAAGGCGTTATGATCGTATATGTGATAGTTTTGAGCATAATGTGTTTGCCAACGTTCTTCTTAGAACTATCCAGAGTCACTTCTCTACAAATTTTCATAATACAGCATTAAAAATAAATGTTTGTCCTCAATATTGATATCCATATGGGAGGCGAAGGACAACTTATCAAGAAATTTTTAAACAATTACGTAAACTTCTTTCCATTGTACGTAGCTCGTAAATCTAAAGACGCTTTACATTTCGTCCATATGGAACTTACTTCGGCCAGAGAGTGACTTTAGATAGGAGATCTTGAACAGCTAATGTTAAACCTTTGATAATAAGCACGCTACCAACTCCTTTCCATAAGCAGGTAAGTCCTTGCCATCGATAAACGTTAAGAACGACCGGTATCAAGGTGATAGGAATTAGATGATAACTATGAGCTTTGTTATTGACCTGAAACGATTTAGTTGCGATGAGAAATACTACTTTGAAAATACTAGATAACTTCTAGTCAATTTTGATTTACCTGACATTGTCTTCTTAATACAATAAATGGATGACTAACTAGATGTTCCGTTATTAAGGTGACTATTTGTAATCCGGTATTCGTCCATTTTTGAACATACAAAACTAATAGACCAGAACTTGGTCATTAAGCGAATTCGTAAATAACATTTGTTAGGCCGACAGAACTTACTCTCTTCTTCTCGCAATTCTTCTTTCATTTTTTCTTGAACTGTGGTCTCAAATTCTTGAAGTTTCCTCTCGAAGTTCGCTCCACCGCAATGGAAGGCTACTACATCTTCATCTATCATGTGGTATTTCGACGTTAGTAAAAACGATTACGATTGAAGATTCGGAGGAGTAAATATTTAGTTAGTGCACCTGGATACTGGAAGTCATCCATGTCGTCAAGAGAGGCATCATCTAAATTACTAGGACCGGTTGTCTGGAAAGAAGGCGCATTAGCAGGTAACCAATGCGAAGACGGACTACCTCCTCGATTCATATCAAAGTAGCGACTAGGATCACCCATTGCATTTCAAAATTCTGGAATATTGAAATGGTAGAACTCTTTAAATTAGCATCATCTTCTACTGGGTATTCGATTTACTATGGTACAAAATAGAGGACAAGATTTTACCAAAAGTTAAACATGGTCGAATCAATTCTCGAATTGATAACAAGCAATGGTATGCAGATGAACTAATGAAGAAGAAATGAATTCGTGAAACACTACAGACTACAATTTCAAAATTTCGAACTGTTTCTGTTCTCTCTTATATTGCTAGAAAATGAAATCAATCGAAGTCCTCCCTTGAAATTCAGAACATCATTATTCTTATCACCGCGCTGCCGTGCAAATAATGTATGACGAACGTGCAGTGTCTACAATTAGGGAGAATAGTTCTACATCACTCGTGTTTTAACAACTTTTTTGTGGAAGTCAATACCTCCCCGTTCGTCAAACATTCTATTATGCATGGCAATGGCAGCGCAGCTGCTGAACGAACGAAAATTATCAAATGACGTATCTACAAAAGAACGATTAGGAGAAAAAGGCTCATTAACATCATGAACTGTGGATAAAATTCAATCCAATTCCGCTGATCGTTGTTTTGAAAATACGTAATTTCATCCAGAATCAGCAGACACATCGGCTGACTGAGCAGACTTCTAGCTTGTTTCTGCATTCTGCACAAAACAGCGAGACCGCTACTCTGTGCACTCTACTAGACAAAAGATATGATTGACGTATAATAATATGAAAAGTAAAAATTTGATGCAAAAGTTCTAAAATTTTCGCATCAGTGGAGAAAAAAATAGGGTGAAATGACCCACATTTGCCTTAGAAACAGCTAAATATATTTTAGTATTGACTATTGAAAATTGGAGGATTTTAAAGATTTTTTGGGTTAAGGCTCTGGCGGAATGAAAAAACCCCAAAGGCGTAAAACATACATCTTGCTCGTATATCTACTTCTAATGATTCCATTTTAAATTGATCACTCGGTCTGTCGGCTTTTTCAGTTCTTCTTAATATTATGTCGGTGAAATGTCCCACAGCCCTGCTACAAGAATGATTCAGCAGAAACTATCTTCAAACCAACCCACGAAAGATGATTCTGAAATTGAATTTTAGAAAAATTAACCAACCGCGATTAATAATCTGTCTCGTAGAATAATACGAGAAATAAGAAGGAAAAATCCTCGACTGTATTAAAATTTTGAAAAATGATTTGGTAATTATTTCAAACGTGATACCAAAATTGATTCAACGTACGTATGGTATAATCATTTGTATGTCAACTCATTGTCTGATACCTCATTGCTGTATCATTTTTGATCTTCTTTTTTTACGCTCGTAATTCCTTTGCACTGATTAATTGGGATAGGCGCATTTTACTTTTCTTTTCAATTTAATTAGTTTGCAGTATACTTATTCCCAAAAAGATTTTACAGCATGAATATTTATTTTATTTCCGGATTACTCATGAAGTTTTTGAAGCGCGCAGAGATCGATTCAGACTTGTATCTCTGTACGGATAAACAAATTCTTCATTAAAGCCATGCCTTTAAATTTTTCTCCTTCAAATCACTTCAAATAAAATTCAATGAATTTCCATCGGTCTCAGATCGCGTTATTATCCTACGAGAAAAATTTCTGTGAGTACGTACTCGTGAGGGAAAACAGCTGAAACACATTACCAAAAATTAGATTTTTTGGTATGGTCCATTGACGTTCATACTCGTTCAGAATTTCGGCAATCGAGCAGTATTTCCAACCAAAATCAAGAATTTTGTCGAGATAGTTTGTAATAGTAGAAAGATTGAGATGCGACGTGTTCTTGAAGCAGAACAAATTATTCAATTTGAATCAGAGCACATTCCAATTGGTTTCAGAAAGTAAAAATGAACAAGTATGGTTCGAAACCAATGCTCTTTTAATTTCGAATGCATCACGGAACGCATTACCTACATTACTTTGAATGGGACATCTTGACTTTCATAATATTAATTTTACTTCTAAAAATTGATAGTGTTTACGAAAATATCATGAGAAAACTAACATTTGTCCGAAAAGTTTTTTCGAGGCTTAACTTCATGAAAAAGTATCATTTGATTCACTCACAAATTGAGCAGGAGTTGACAAAGAATAAGTATAAAAAAAATGATGGTTGTCCGTGAGCGTTTGACCTCCAAAAATCTTCTATCGCGTGATCCGAAACAGTTGAGTTCACCAGAATATAAGGAGACTATTGAAGTCGGGAAACAAAAAAATTACATCAATTGTAACTTTGCGAACAATCACATAAGTAATTATTTTTTACCATTTTCCGCGAAGTTTATCACAGCCTTATCGAAAGATAATTGCGCTCGTAGTGTCGCGCAAAACGATTGGATTGAAATTTATGTCTCACCAAACTAATTTCATTTCAAAGTCTTTTTCACCACCCATCCTTCCTTCTTCAGTCATCCCGTCTTTAGAAGGAAAAACAAAGAGAAGACGAACGCACCCGAATATGTTCAAAGTTCAAGCAATATTTCATTTCACGGCAAGTAAAAAATTTCTAAAAAACCAAATTGACGATTTTCATATAGGTAGATCGCGAAGAATACAGTGAAATTTTTATCCAACTCACAGGACCATTTAGGTCATCATCAGTTTCCACAGATCAACTCAAAATCTCCACAAAAATTAACGTTTTAAACGTAAATAATTGAAAATACAAATTGTAGAAATCAATTATTTCAATTTAGATGTTTCGTAATTTAGAAGGAGTAATCGATGCAATTGACATCTTATCTAGGAACTACCCACAAAAATGACGAAAAAGAATTTTAATGTGATTATTGAACGGCACTCTGTTAACAGCTGAGGTAGATCATGACAGTCATTTTCATCGAATTCATGTCATTTTCTAATACGAAACGAATTAAATAGAATTCTTTTCATCGGATGAACCATAAATTCCTTAGTTTTCTGTACAATCATTGAGACTTACGTGAGGCGAGGATTCAGTATTTTTAACAGATTAATTCTTTCAATGTCGCTCCTAAAAAATTTTCGTTCATTATTGACAAACTGAAGTATTCTTCCATTACATTTTCTTTTTTTTTTTCCTCCTATCACATCACCCATAATCAAAATTAGATAATTTAAGGGAATGATCAAAACAATACGGATTATGACTTGCTTCCTGCAGCAATAGAACGCGATAAATAATTTCATGATACTAATCATTTTGAACTCAACCTGAAGAGACTCATCTCTCGCTCATTCGCTCGTCAATCATTCAAAACCATTTAGCGAAGAAAAATGGTTTATTCTCAAATAATATACAGACATAGTTATTATTCCCTCAACATTTTCTCCTTCTGTCTAGCTAATTTCTTCTTCGAGACCTTTTTCTTCATATTGTCTTCTCGGCTAACCTTACTGACGTATTTCTGTTTTTCCGTAAGAATCACCTCGATATGACACGGTGAGCTCATGTACGCTGCAAAAAAAATTATTCGTTCAAATGGAAGTTTCAAGATAAAAGTTGGGCGTAGATACTGTTGAACTGTATTACTTACGATTAATTCGACCGTGGGCACGGTAAGTCCTTCTTCGAAGACACGGAGCTCGATTGACCTGGATGTGCTCGATGTATAAACGATCACTGTCCAAACCCTTGAATTCTGCATTCGATTCGGCATTCTTCAACAACTCGAGTAAGAATTGCGCTGATTTCACAGGCCAACGACCTTGTGTCGTTCCCCATTGCTTAGCCTACAGAAAGATCAATTATTGCAATATGTTCTACGAAGTACAGGTTAGAAATCAGGTATTCGTCTTACTTGAGCACATCGACCAACGCCACCATTGAATCTTCGGAATGGAACGCATTCTTTTTGATCTTGCACATTCTTCAAAAACTGAATGGCTCGTCTCAAAGGCATACGTTTGATAGTCTTCGCTGTTTCTCTTGTATTCTATCAGGAGATAACGATCATTAAGCAAACAAACACATCTCGAGTACAAATTTGAAGTTTCTCGCGCTTACTTTAAAGTGAACTCGTAAATTAGAGCCTCTTGCTTTGCAAGACTTCGTCGCATTACGCGGATTCTTAGCGTATTTGCCCATCGCTTCAGCTGCAAAATATCGAATGAACAACCGGTGTGAAAACTCTACCAAACAAGGAGTTTATATCGAACGAAATATAAAGGAACACGAAAGTACTACTGAATACTAGCAAGGAATGAGCAGAATTGTGTTTTCGAGCACAAAGAACCAATCATTTCGAATGAGAGAAGATGAAACTAAATTGAGTGAGAGGGAAGTATCGCATCGTTTCCGATCGCGTTATGAACTCCAACAGCACGTAACGAGAGAAGAGAAATAAAGATGAATATTCCAAGTATTCTAGTAATCCAAACATCAAACTCACCTCTTAACGGGCATCCGAAAAGAAATAATTCGTAGAAGTTTTTCCCTACTCAGATGTAATAGCATAAAATTGCTTGACACGTGAAGAATAAGCGACGTACGAATCTCGGAAAAATAAAAGATTCAGAATCAGAACTAAATTTTTTAGACTTTCTGTAGATACCATAGGAATGTGAGCTAACAATCAATCTGTTTGGAGCGCTACCTACAGAGAAAAATGATGTACTAACAACTTCGAACGTTACGCGTCAACGCGTCGAGCCGTCGACGGCCGCTTCACGATCACGATTCACGAATTCACGATTCACAATTATTCGCCGAGAATGGCTTTTCACCTTTTCGAGAATTTCTCCGGTAATACTCTGTAACAGTCGGCGTAAATTGTCTCTTCTTTTCTTAATGAAAGATTACCCCAGATTCATTGCTCATTAGCTTGATGAGAATAGTATTTGTTACAAAGCTCAACGGATATTTTATGTAGAATAACACATAAATAAATCATCTTCTCTTCTCTTCGTTTTTTTTTTTTTTTTTTTTTGCTCATAAAAGCTTCATTTCATTTTCTACAGGTTACCTATTATTATTAAATGAGAAGCGTTTTCTTGATTGAACGTTTTGTTTCGTGTGATGAGTGACAATAGATTGAACCCATTCACTACTCAATCCATCACTGATTCCAAATCTAATTAATTTTTTTTTTTTTTTTCGCTGAATACCTAGCTGGAAATGTTCTATACCAATAGGATAAAATTCTACAATAGATGTTTACCATTATTTTATATTTACCTTTTTTTCTTTTTCCGAGTTATTTAAAAACAAAAGAAGATTTAGGCTTAAAAGCTTTGTTGTCGAAGTCGTAGGACGGTACTGGTATTTAATAATAGTGTCAGCGAAATAAACTCCACGTTTTTTTTTCCAAATTTAAAATTGTTCTGATACTTTTAAATAATTCTACATATTTTACTAACAACTTTCAAGATTTTTTTTCGAAAGAAAAAATAGACCAAATCACTTAATTTTCATCGAGGACGTTTTGCATGAAGGTTCTCGGAAATTTTCGTCTTGAAACAACTTTAATCATTCTTCATCTTGAACTAGGATATATAGCTTATCGAAATAATAATTATGCTCATCTCTTTTTTGGTTAATCCATAATTTACATCCCTGAGTGTTTGATCTAGCCAAGAGTATCGCTATCTTTCTTTATCTTCTCATTCAAAGTGTAATACTTAATTTTATTACCGCTTCGTTCGTGAATAACTGCAGTTTAGTCAACTGCGTTCGCGAAAAACTTGTCGTATTTTGTGTCGTGAATTAAGTCAAATGGAAAATTTTATCATTCATTCTTTTCGATTTTGAGACCATAATTTATAATCTGAAAAAAACTTCATGGTTAGTATTTAAATTGAGTTATTTTCCATCACGCGCTTTTTCGTGTTCCGTAAACAAGTGAACATAAGAGACATCTTCAGCAAAATTTGACCCAATTTCGTAATTTAAAATTTTTATAGCTTCTTTATTAATCCATTCTTCAAGGGCAGAAAACAAAAAATTGCTATTCCTGGTAGGTATCTGAGGGGTTTTCGTAATAAATAAAACAATTGAGCACGGAGCACGTTTTCTATGCATAAGAAAATAATTAATTTAAAGTTGTGGGTGGATTTGATAGCCATAAGGTGTTAAAAATTTTATTTCAATGACCTCGTCATAGGGCGTCAGCTGAATGACATCAGCAATTGGATAATCGTGATAACATAGTCTGAAGTTTATCTTCCCAAACGAAAAAGGATTTAGAATCGGAAGATAAGTCCAAAAAGGAACTAAGAAGAAGTGTCACCAGCCCAAAATTTGAGGGATTTTGTTCTATAAGATTACAGCTGTGTACTATGCAAAACAAAATGATGAATAACTGGATTGAAAAAAAAAAGTCTTCCAATCAAAATCAGAAAAAATTACTTACCTACGTAGAATGATGTTATTTGAGAATTTTAAACTCTCCTTTTTCAATTGTTACCCCAACGATAAGCAGCATTTTGCCGAATGCGGAAACTGAGAAACATTTCAGGCTAGCGCCATCTCTATGTTGCATAAAGGTCGTTGAGTGAGATTTTAAAAATTCTTTAAAAAATCATCATTATTAGAGGAACTTTGGTCAAGGACTCTGGCATTCTTTAAGTCTAGTTTAGTAGTTTATATGAACAACTTGTCTTGAAATACCAATTTTTATTCTTATCTAGTGCCTTATCTCTCTCATTTACTCAAAGCTTACCTTAGATGTGTAACTGCATTTTTCCCCACTCGAGTTTATCTACATCGCTTCTCTCCTCGATTTGATTGGAAAAATGACGTCAAGTGGAAGGAGACAAATGAAGACAGGGCACCTTGAAAAAACGGAAAATTCTGTAAAATTTGCAGCTGTCAAAATCAAGGATTAACTTTTTTTTTCTAATAATTTTTGGATGATTAAAAAAGTAGTAGCAGAGAGTTTCTGGCGGAAACGAAGAGCTTTCTGAAAACCATCGTTAGGTATAAGGTCAACTTCAGCTTTCTACGAGCAAGTTTTTATAGTAAAGGACCGAAAAAGAAAAGAGAATAGCTGCCAGGTATTGTATCAGATGATGAGAAGTTGTGCATCTGTAAGGAGAGGGATGGAAAAATAAGTTGTAAACTGCTACACATATTATTTTGTATTAGCTTCTGGAAGAATATCATTAAAATCTCTTCGATTTTTATCGAAATTTTGATGGGAAGGATGGAAATAGATCACAAATTTTGGGAGGGCGTAGCCTTCAGGAGATATGATTGAATATTTGCGAGCTTGAAAGTGTAAAATACTTCTGACCTCATCCCCACCACATCCACGTTCACTTTTCAGAAAACTCTGAATCACCGAATTGGTGGCACAGTCGTACGACGCTTTGTTCTTTATTTATTTATTTATTTATTTATTTATTTATTAGAGCTCTATAAAAACAAGTTCGGGCGTCGGTCGCCATATCTATTCACTACGTCACCTTTTTTTTTTTTTTTTTCAAGAGTTCCCTACTCAGTCTGTTGCGACTTGATACAAAAACTCAAAAATATTATTAGGAGAACTATGAAAGGTGCAAATAGCTTATCTAATAAGAGAATTCTTGGGATAAATGATTACGTAACGATTAAACATGGCGGCTAATATCCGTCCTATTTATGTGACTTTGGTAGATAAGTCAAAATTCGCTTGAAAATTTTTGAAAACCAGAGAAACCAATTTTTTCTTTTTTTGAGCAGATTCGATAGTCACATCATTAATTCGCGAGTTATTTTCAACTTGGAGTATTCTACAGTATCCCTCTCGAGACACAACAAGAATGAGGAATGAAAGCAACAATTGGATGGTGTGAGGTGAAATGAGAAGATAAATACATAAGGTATATTTTTTTTCTACTATAACTGTAATAATGACTTATTGATACAGTTTGATCAAGGTTAGAATTTCTTTTGTTTCTTTAATAATTATAATTTAGTGATACAAAAATTTGCCCGGATAAAATGAAAGAGCTTCAAAAATGTAGCAAAATATTTGCACTCTGAAAAAAAATTTTTCCCTCTCTATTTGAAAGGGCAGAAGTAGTGGTCACTGGTCAGAGTGTCCTGGAGCAGCTGCATCGTTCAACGAGAAATTTTAAATTTCTTCGATACCGACCTGACTTCCCTTCCCTACAACCTTCCTATCACCCCACTTGAACTCAATTGTACCATCCACAAAAACCTGAAAAAAACCGCTCCCAACTCAGACAACATTCTCGCCTTTATGTCTTAAGCCTTCACACCAACGTCCTCCATGACCTTTTTTCACTCTCCAACTATATCCTACTCCAAGGCTTACTCGTATACCCTTTAGCTTGGAAACTAGCCATCGTCCTCCCAATTCTAAAGCCTCCTAAAAATCCCTCCCTCCCCTCATACTATCGCCCTGATATCCGTTCTAGGTACATTTTCAACCAAAGATTATTCTGGTTTCTTGAATCTAACACCATTATATTTCCCTGCCATTACGGGTCGAAAAATATTCAATTTCTGACATCAACTTGATCATTCTGCAAAAACTCTCCTCTTTACAACTTACGGGAAGCCTTTCCCCGTGTCTGACGACACTAAGTACAATTTCTCTAAATTATTTTAAACAGCTTTCTGCGGCAGTCCAGTCCTTTCTTTATGACAGATCCACATTAATACAAACCCATAATATCTACGCTTCCCTACATTCTATCTAAAATAGCGTCACCCAGGGAGAGGTTTGTTTGGAATGTTTCTCTCTTCCTGATTGCCATCAACGATCTAATAAACAGTATCCCCTTTCACCTCTCTCGACGACTATTTGTAGACGATTTCACTGTCTCGTTCGCATCTACAAGTCCTAAACGAGCTGATCTTCTTCTCCGACTCACTCTCGATAAGGGCTCCTCATGGGCCGTAGATTGTGGCTTCCATTTTTCTAGCAAAAAAATTATTCTAGTCATATTCTATAGAGAGCATTTATGTTGTCCCTCTCCTCTCCAGATCGTCCATCAATCGCCTACCAAATTCCTTGGCCTTACCTTCGATTCCAAATACGTACTCCGCCTGGACCTTTCAAATCAGAGCTTTACATGCCAAATGCCCATACGCACTGAATGTTTTTAAATATTTATCCCACACTCGTGCTGTTTGTTGTCCCAAGCTCCTCTTTCAGTTACACAATTCTCTGATTCGTTTTCAACTGGACTACGGGTCCTTGACCTACAGACAGGCTAATAAATCTTCCCTAAAATCACTGGATGCAATATAATCTGATGTCCTGCGTTTGACCCTTAGTGCTCTGCGCCCCATCCCTACGCTAAAGCTACGTATTGAAGCTGGCAGCTTCTCTACAAATCCGTTGATTATTGCTTACCACCATTTTTTTTGCCTCTATGGCCCAATAACCCCAACTCCCTACTTTTCTACCTTTCCTTTTTTCCCAAAGCTCACTACTTCTGTCATTAAAACCCCGTATAGACTTTCATCTCAAATTTCAGCCTCTTCTGTTTATCTATTCATCCATCCCTCCCTAGACATCCCCGACGCCTCATAATTGCCTCGACCCAGCTGACTTATCAGAATTGCCCAACTTGATTTTTTAAAAACACATCAAAGAGATCGTTTATAATGATTTTCCCTTCCACAATCTGTGGTCTACAGATGGATAAAAATTTGGTTCCAAAATCGGCTACGTCTTTTCTATCGATGGCCAGGTCTCGCATTTCCGTACGAATAACTCAACCTTCTCCCTTCTTCCGTCTCACAGTAAATTCCTCCTGCTCGCCTCCTCTCTTCAACTGCCTGACCTATGACTTGAAATCTTATTTCCCTTCCTCCAATCATCACATCGTGGCACAAGCTTTGGTCCTCTCAACCCCGCAATAAAATTAATTTAATTAAAAAATCCCCGATCCCGTGGTCCTCTTCAATTCGTGCCTCATGCTATGAAGAAACAGTCATAAACGACTAAGAACTGAGCAACTTGACTCACCCACTTCTTCCTTCTCATTGGGCTCTCCGCTCAACTCTGAGTCATCTGTTTCCCCTTTTATTTTCTGTCTTATACCTTGTAAACCTCAGAAAATGATTTCAACAGAAAACCTGTTCGTTGAGGTGTTTTTTGAGAAATTCGCCGTGTGCCGTCCGGCGAAAAACTTGGAAAAATTTCGACTCGCGAGCTGTACATGATAGGAGGGGACTTGGAAAAATTTCGACTTGCGACCCGTTATTATGATAGAAGAGGGACATACGGTGTTTGAAGTATTGCATATCTGGCCCATGGAAGGAACTAAGCCAATCGGTGTACAAAGAATTACTTGAAGGGGCTATCCTGATACGGGTCACATAATGTACCATTTTTCAACTCCAAGAGTAGAAGTATTAGTTTTCTATCGCCTCTCAAGCCTTGTCTGCCCCCTCCAACAACTTGAAATCCATTAATAATACCCTAATCTTCCTCCGGTCCACATTATATACTCATCCATTTAATCTCATGCTCCTTCCCGAGCAGATAACCCACGGTGTAACTAAATAGCATGTAAAAAAACATTGTGATGGATTACTTTCACTCATTATTCATTTTATTTACTATACTTTTTTTTCTTTTTTTTTCACAGTAAGAATCCCAGGAGTTAAATTTTATTTAGCCTGTCTCTGAGAACGAGTAATTTACCTACGTACGTCCCGACGACGCAATATTAATTATTCAAATGTATCAAATTTCATTATTTGTCATAATATTATACACTTTGTTTAGTAACAACCCTATACTAGGACGTCCCCTCGTTTATTCTATATAATTTAATTAATAACAAACATATCGACAAAATGTAGGCAGGTCTCGATCTACATTGCTACTGGACGCGCCCGACAAAAGCATATTGTCTGTATATCATAAACTAGCATGTAAATTTAGTTTAAACATTATCACAGTACACAAATAACTGATCCACGCATATCCTTTTATTCGATGGAGAATATTATTGTATGTACAAGAATTCGTTATTTTATTCACATATATCCGCGTCCCTTGCGGAATAACGCTACCCGATTGGAGAAGGGTGAGCGCATGAACAGAATCATTCTTTTGTAGTTGGTCAAGACGAGGGGTGGAAAACCGTCGAACCACCCTGAAAGGCGTGTTGTTCGTGTAGATTGGAAAATTAATACGATAATTTTGTCGTACGAGTGAAGTTTAACAAGTTGACGTTCAGAGTTATCGCCGATTTATCTAATTCGAAGGTGAATTATCGCATGTATTTCTCGTACGTGGCTTCGCGTTGATAATTTCGATACTACTCAAAGGAGTACAGCAGTATTGAAAGCCGAAAACGAATATTAAGGTAAATTGAAAGTTTTAATTTTACATATTTGTACATGCTTCGACATCTAATATTAGGTCAATATCTTGTATTCTTGAGAGCAATACGGCGGACTTACTACAGGCTTGGGAGATCAAGAAAGAGAGGAGATATTATTGCTTGAAGATATCCGAAAGAAGCTTAAACTGATTGAATCTGTCAAAATTTTGAGAGAATTCTTCCTGAAAAACTCGCGCTGTCTTCCCACATTTAAAAATTTTTTCTTATAAATCGTTTCCAAGAGCAAAATTTTCCAACCGCACGTACAGACCAGCCCAAGAATTAAATATCTAGCATAGAGACAGACACTTACTAGAAGGGAGCAAAAACATGATTTCCGATGAGAGTAACCTGCTGCAGGTTGCATATTCTACACTTATACTGCCTGTTTGTAAAATGATGAACTGATCGAGAAACTTTCATTTTGTTGAATGACTGAGTCTGAAGCCTGTTTACGAAGAGACTGATTTGGGCTAGCTTCTCTGTAATCAAAATGGTTCGATGACAACACACATAAAACTAAATGATGGCAGGCTCATTGGAAATTTTTCAGGCTGATTGAGGCTTGAGAGCGCAACAAAAGAGCGGTGGTTTTTAATTGTAATGTGGCTAAATTAACAATACAGCTACGACATAATAGATTTTGCTGCTTCCGTCTTAATTCTGGTGTGCATAAAAATCAAATACAAAAATATCGTGTGCTCCATACGATAATTGCAATGCCCGATGAGAAGGAAAAATCGGGTTGGGTAAGTTTGTTCAGTTCTTAGTCGTTTATGACTGTTTCTTCATAGCATGAGGAACGAATTGAAGAGGACCAGGGGATCGAGGATTTTTCAGCTGAATTAATTTTATTGCGGGGTTGAGAGGACCAAAGCTTAAGCCACGATGTGATGATTAGAGAAAGGTAATAAGATTTTAAGTCATAGTGGTAGAGGAGGGGCCTTCTAAGTTGACCGCACCGTGTTCCAGAAGGCCGATACGACCAAAAATACAGAAGAACTAATCGAGTGACGATCCGGATATTATCATCTTTTACTTGCTGATATGATCGTCGACATGTGGTATAAAATTTTCTAGGATCATCTCATTTTTAAAATACTCGTAGTATCTTCATTGGACCTGATGTCCCTATCAGTAAAATGAAATACAATCGTGGCTTCTTCGAGTCGAGGTGTGGATAAAGCTGGCCAAAATTACCCGCTAAGAAGAAGAAAAAGAAATGAAAGTGTATTTAGAATGACGGGAGTACCTCTAAATTTTCACTTCTTTGAAGAAAAAAAAACTTTCTACAAGCATAAAATGAATATCTTGCTTCATGTCTGCTATACTGTATGTTAAGTTTCCGCTCGTTCGCCCCCATTCTCAGCCTTGTATGAGTCGAGTATTCTGTATTTTGGGCTAACTAACTTCCCGGGGCTCACTGGCTCTGCTCGTTCACCTCCTTTCTTTGCCTAGTATAAGCATGGCATAAAGTTTTAGTATAAAGTTTGTATAGAGGTACAGTCGTATGCTGTATGGGATGGAGGTAAGCCAACAGAAGAAGTCTACGCTAGTATAAGTTCAGTGCAAAAATTTCTACAGAAGTTGTATATTTCATGAAACGGAGGGGGGGGAGGCTTGAGCCTAGTACAGGCCTAGTATGAAGTTAGCATACAAGTAGTATAATAATCAAAGAACGGGGGTAGTGGGGAGGAGCAACTCACAGATTTTCAAATAAGGAGAATGGGGGGTTCAGTAAAGACATGAAACAGGTAAAAAAATCGTGACACAGTGCAGAAACTAACATGTCTCTTACAAGGACACGTAATGTAGTATCTTTATATACTTGCTTCGCGTACATTTCGATGCAATAGGTTTATATCGATTTTGTCGATCATAATAAATCGATTCTACCTGTTATATCGAATTTTAATCACTCAAGATGACGTTATAGTAAAATCTCCTCCACCAGTCTAGTATGAACCTAGGATTATGTATGTTAGGTTCCGCTCGTTCGCCCCTATCCTTGGCCTAGTTTATGTCTAATCTACTGTATGTTGGGCTGATATGCTTACTGCTCCACAAAATGCTACTAGAAGGTGACTAAACATCGACTCTAGATTGACGTCGGTTTGAGGTCGGTTACCAGAGGACTACAAAGCGAATTAAAATCAACAGAGCAGTCGATTTCAGGTTGACAGAAAAATTTGAAGCAGTCGACTAAAAATCATGACCAGATTGTCGTCGACGGTGGTCAATTTCGACGCAATTCCGACCAAGACTTTTCAAGAAGTAAAGACGTCAAATCGCAATTCCGACCACGACTTTTAAAGAAGTAAATTCTCGATCGATTTGAAACCAGAACACGGCCGACGTGGTTCATCGGGATGGACATGTATATCACCTAGTGGACATACCACCTAGCATAAACCCGTATACAAAAGTATAGCACCAGTGGCGTAGCTTGGAGATGGGATGAACCTTCTTCAGGATCAGAATTTACATTTCGGCGCTGATGAGCAGAAACATTTTTAGTTCCTGCCTCAGGACCGTGGTTGTCCATTCCCGCCATCTCCTCCCTTGAGAAATTTTGCAAGAGTTTATAACGCGGGTTGGTATACTCTGGTCGTCACTGTTCATCGAAGACACAGTGTTCAGAAACCATCACGTGTCGTTGGTCGATTAAATGATGAACGTAGGAACGTCAATATAACCATGCGAATCTCATCTGCCAGCAGCGAAGTTACAAAAACAGACAAGTCACAACAAGTTCCAATCAACAGCAACTGATGAAATCCATCAACTCCTGAGTAAGATACGGAAAACAGATGAAGTACCTCCTAGTTTTCTGAGAGAAATGCAAGCACTCACAAAAGGAAGAATCACGGACCCGGTTATGAAAGAGCCTTTCTTAGCCCGGTCATCATTGGTCGCCAAGAAAATTCTCGGAGTTGTTGATCAAAAAGATCGCGCGTGGAAACGGGAGCAAAACAATGAAATAGTAACAGCAAGCCAAAAGCAAGTTTCAAAGCTAATCTCGATGGCCCGATACGCAAAAGTAGACACTTTGATAAAGCTATTCGGAAAAATGTTCCACAACTAGGTAGTCTAATCACGATCCGGCTGAGGAATCGAGAACCGAGTTCGACCTTTGACTAGCGAGGATGGGATAAGGCAAGAAAAAAAAGTTTCGGAGAGTTAGTGCGAGGAGACACACTAAAAAACGTGAGAAGGTACAAGAAAACTAAAGCCACCGACCATGGGAGTCACGGGCGGGGATCGAAGGAAGAAACAGCGAGTCATCTGTTGTCCAGCTTCGCCACGAAATGCATCATCATTTTTGATGTCAGTCAACCTTTCTTTGTTGGCGTTTTTCTCCAAAATAATCTTCCGTTCAAAGATTATTTAGGTAATTTTTTTGTTTCTTGGTGGCTAAAACCGATCAATTCAGGCCGGTCATACGCTAGGAGCGCTAGCATCAAAAAAATTGAAAACGAGACCAGAACATTTCCTACATGAGTCCTCATAAAATTGATTTTGAGCGATATTTCGTGCCTCCCCCCCCCCTCCACTCAAATGCGTATACTTTCGTCTAAATAATATTATTAATATTAAAAATTGGAATTTTAACAGAAGATATTTCAGCCCAACAAAATCGGAATTATTGTCATTTTTCTATAGTATAACTGCAGTAATTACGTAGGAGAAGTATCTTCACAAATTTGAATGTAATAATCACGTATAAGCATTGTTAAAGGTCCTTCTCCTTCTTTATGTTTCACTGTCTGGCGCATTTAACATTCATCGTTTCCAGCGTAGGTATTTATTGTTTTTCTTGGGCGGTAGCTTTCGGTCGTATCCGATATACGTACAATAATCCATTCCGAGTTAATTGAAAATATTATTCCATCGCGCTCTGTTACACTTTCCACTCGAATAATGATATTTCTTGATACCCGCAATATCTGCAATCCGCCTTCGTTAGGGGTTATCGCCAGAATTATGAAATGAAACCGAAATACGGAATACTCGTACTTCTACAATGTAGCCAGTCATCGGTTTCGCTCTCTCTCTTCCTCATTCCGAGACTTCGTCTTTGTCCCGCCCTTATCCAGCAGGCCGGCATCGCTCTCACTCTGTGTATCGTATTTCTGCTATACTAAACCACAATACCGATTTAATGTAATTTCTACGTTTGTATTATCAATTTCGTATATATCGTCGAGCAATTCTATTGCTGCACGAATACGAACATTGTTTTTTTTATTTTCGTAAAAATTTAATTTTCGCTGCTGTGTGCAATTCTTCTCTTATTCAAAAATATACGGATTCATCAGCCGAATTCCGTGAATCTTATTTAATTGCCGAATTTGCGAATATGGCGAAGAACTGTATATATACCAATATTGTGAGTTCAAAAGAAGCAAATGATATACAATTATTTCATGTCACTCAAAACGTATTATCTTTGATTCAACTACTTCATCTCAGCTCTTCCGCACCTCCGTCGTTGAGTTCTCTTTGGTCCTCAAAACCAGGAGCGGAGACACTTAACACGGAGCCTCTTTCCTGCATCTCCAAAAACTGTGCTATGTGGGCCTGGTGTGGGGCGATCACTTCACCGAACAGGATTTTCGCATTGACAGCATTTTCTTGGCGGTGCTCATATAGTCAAATTCGAAACGGAAATTCACGGGACTGCAGTAAGATTTTGGTATTGAGGATGCTGAAGTAGAAGTAGCGGATTCATTTTTACTTCTTTTTCTTCTTTCTAGCTCGTTGGAGAGAATTAGTAGGGTCTGGACAGTGACGAATGACCTATAGTTGCGGACTAATTTTTGGATATCAAAATCAGTCAAGCTTTGTATCTTATATTCTTTTTTAGGACTCAAAGGAAAGAAGGGTTTGAACGTTAGCCGAAGGATTCTCGAGGGAAAGACAGCGTACTTAAAAGAATTGCTTATAACTGAATTAGTATATGTTGGCCTTCTAAATATGTCGGTTCGATGAGCTGGACGATATGAACAGTAATAGAGAAGTCGAAAAAATGTATGTGGTCTTCGAGAAGAACTCCTGGGTAGTACTGGTCCAGGCACTAGAGACGTCATTTGCTTACGTAGGTTAGTATTCTACTTCAGGACACATCAACATAAGAAACAGCAATGCAATGTTGGAACTAGAAGCAAATATGCCTGTTGTTGCTGCCTATTTTCCAGGCTTCAAGCTGATGTTGTCAAGTTGCGGAACTTGTAGTGTCATAACTCATGAAAAAGGGCTTTCACTTGAAAAGAACCCACTATGAGGGGCCACAAGAGCAGTGTTTATAGACTCCGAAGAAATTATCGTCCCTCCATACAGTTTAGAGAAGCCAGCCGGGAGTTGAGAAAGAGAATCTCTGCACACAAACGAGATACCATCTATGGATCTTTTCCAGAAGACTACCCTCTTCCTTTCTCCATTTACTACCCCCATCAAATCGTCCGGATTTGGCTTTGTTAGAACGATTTTTACCACTGAGGTACATGCGCGTTGCCTAGGAGAGTCTGGAAATGAAAGAGACGATTTTTAATAAGAATTTTATTTCAGAGTCGTATTACTTAGCGTTGAATTAACAACATTATTTTTGCCCTTTAATGGTCCAAAGAGAAAAAACTGTACCCATTTTTGAACTACGTATTATTTTGTGTGAATGGAATTGGCTAGTCGATAGCCTTATGAACTTCATCTCTAGTCTCGAAAAATTTATAAAAACGTTCTGGCGGGCCAATTAAATGATCATTTTTTAATATTTTTATATAATTGCTCGGTCCAGCTCCCAGTCAAGACAAAATAATTTTCGATAGCGAATAAAGGCACAGTAAAGACATCAGCTAGCATAAATCCTCTTTGTGACGTCAGTATACCTACATATTATTCTAAGCTAACAAGGTTTCGGGGACTCGTTCTTGGTCTGGTGTAGTAACCTAACTTTTCAGAATCAAATCAAGAATTCCTCACTAATTTTCGGGGAGAGGGAAAGATCAATTCAGACTCGGTCTCGCAAATTTCCAAATAGACGGCTAGGGTGCCAATTGATACCGCTAAAGATATTAAAAAGAGGGAACCCAGTCCCAAACTTGCGAATTTTCGATAGCGGATAAAGGCGCAGTAAAGACATCAACTAGTTAAAACCTCTTTTGTATCGTCATCATCATCTGTTGAATTTGCTTGTGACGTCATCAAGCTTATAACGTCATCGCCATCCGCAATGTCTTTAGTTGACGACGCCGTCAGCTTGATTTTGTCTGTGACGTCAACATTCCTCTCTTTTTCTCTTTTGGATTTGCAGATTCTGAATTAAGTTACAAGTTCAAGGCATAGCCTAGTGTGAGAGAGGGAGACTCGGTGTTACTCGGCTTCGCGGACTTTCAATTGTGGCCTAGTTTAAAACTAGTTCATCTTAACATACAATACTTTCGGACAGGGAAATTCAAAGTCTAACTCGCAGATTTCTGAATGCAGTTGCTAGTATACTATATTCTAAGCCATGGTGGGCCTAGTATAAAGCTAATCTTTATACTGGGCCTATTTTCAAACTAGTGTAATGCAATGACGGATAATTCAAGTCCAGTTTAGGCCTTGTTTACTGCCAGTTTCAACAGGGAACCTGTTCTGTTTTTTTTTTTTTTTTGAGAAATTTGCCGTGCCCCGTGCGTCGACAAAAAACTTGGAAAAATTTCGACTCTCGAGTTATATATTTCGAAGTCCCTAAAATAGGCCTGAGTCACTGATGACGTCCTATTTTATACTAGCTTTATACTAGATGTAGATTTGCTTGAATTCTCAATACCAAAACCAATTAGACTCATAAAACAGGTTCCTTGCGTTCCTCGTTTAACTTCGTTAAGGAAGCCGTCGTTTTCTAACAGGGAATTTTTTGAGAAATTTGCCGTGCGCCGTCCAGCGAAAAACGAAAAAATTTTGACTCCTATTGTATATAGCTTGAAGGATGAATTTTTTTCCAATCTCCCTTCCATCATTATATATCACGAGAGTCAAATTTTAACAGGGAACCTGTTTTATGGGGGGCTATTTGAGAAACCTGGCGTGCGCCGTCCGCCGTGCGCCGTCCAGCGAAAAACTTGGAAAAATTTCGACTCTCGATAATATATGATAGGAGGGGGACTTAGAAAAAAATGACGGCTTCCTTAACGAAGTTGAACGAGGAACGCAGGGAACCTGTTTTATGATTCGAATGAGATTTGGTATTGAAAATTCAAGGAAGCCTAGATTTGGAGAAAGGTAGTAAAAAGAAGGCCTAGACCAACTATTAGTGTAATATAATATATTTTTCTAAGTCCCCATCCTATCATATATAGCTCGAGAGTCGAAATTTTTCCAAGTCCCCCTTCTATCATATATAGCTTCAGATTCGAAATTTTTCCAAGTCCCCCCTTCTATCATCTATAGCTCGAGAGTCGAAATTTTTTCAAGTCCCCCTCCTATCATATATAGCTCGACAATCGAAATTTTTCCAAGTCCCCCTCCTATCATATATAGCTCGACAGTCGAAATTTTTCTAAGTCCCTCTCCTATCACATATGGCGCAAGAGTCGAATTTTTTCTAAGTCCCCCCTTCTATCATCTATAGCTCGAGAGTCGAAATTTTTCCAAGTCCCCCTTCTATCATATATAGCTCGAGAGTCGAAATTTTTCCAAGTTTTTCGCTGGACGGCGCACGGCGGACGGCGCACGGCAGATTTCTCAAATAGCCCCCCATAAAACAGGTTCCCTGTTAAAATTTCGACTCTCGAGCCATATATGATAGGAGGGGGACTTGGAAAAATTTCGACTCTCGAGCTATGTATGATAGGGGGGGGGGAACTTGGAAAAATTTCGACTCTCGAGCTATAGATGATAGGAGGGGGGACTTGGAAAAAATTCGACTCTCGCGCCATATATGATAGGAGAGGGACTTAGAAAAAATTTCGAATCTGAAGCTATATATGATAGAAGAGGGACTTGGAAAACTTTTGACTCTCGAGCTATATATGATAGGGGACAAATTTTCCCAAGTCTCCCTCCTATCATAAATAGCTCGAGATTTGAGAAAAACTTGGACTTTCAAACTACATTATACTAGGCTTATTTTACGTCTAGGCCTTCTTTATACTAGCTTTATGTAGGTCTAGGCTTCCTTGAATTTTCAATACCAAATCCTATTTGACTAATAAAACAGGTTCCCTGCGTTCCTCGTTTAACTTCGTTAAGGAAGCCGTCGTTTTAACAGGGAACCTGTTTTATGGGGGGCTATTTGAGAAATCTGCCGTGCGCCGTCCGCCGTCCGCCGTCCGCCGTCCGCCGTGCGCCGTCCAGCGAAAAACTTAGAAAAATTTCGACTCTCGAGCTATATATGATAGGAGGGGGACTTAGAAAAATTTCGATCTCGAGCCATATATGATAGGAGAGGGACTTAGAAAAATTTCGACTCTCGAGCTATATATGATAGGAGGGGGACTTGGAAAAATTTCGACTCTCGAGCCATATATGATAGGAGGGGGACTTAGAAAAATTTCGACTCTCGAGCCATATATGATAGGAGAGGGACTTAGAAAAATTTTGACTCTCGAGCTATATATGATAGAAGGGGGACTTAGAAAAAATTTCGAATCTCGAGCTATAGATGATAGGAGGGGAACTTAGAAAAATTTCGACTCTCGAGCTATATATGATAGGAGGGGGACTTAGAAAAATTTCGACTCTCGAGCCATATATGATAGGAGGGGGACTTGGAAAAATTTCGACTCTCGAGAGCTATAGATGATAGGAGGGGAACTTAGAAAAATTTCGACTCTCGAGCTATATATGATAGAAGGGGGACTTGGAAAAATTTCGACTCTCGAGCCATATATGATAGGAGAGGGACTTGGAAAAAATTTCGACTCTTGAGCTATATATGATAGAAGGGGGGACTTAGAAAAAATTCGACTCTCGCGCCATATATGATAGGAGGGGGACTTAGAAAAATTTCGATCTCGAGCTATATATGATAGAAGGGGGACTTGGAAAAATTTCGACTCTCGAGCCATATATGATAGGAGAGGGACTTGGAAAAAATTTCGACTCTTGAGCTATATATGATAGAAGGGGGGACTTAGAAAAAATTCGACTCTCGCGCCATATATGATAGGAGGGGGACTTAGAAAAATTTCGATCTCGAGCCATATATGATAGGAGAGGGACTTAGAAAAATTTCGACTCTCGAGCTATATATGATAGGAGGGGGACTTAGAAAAATTTCGATCTCGAGCCATATATGATAGGAGAGGGACTTAGAAAAATTTCGACTCTCGAGCCATATATGATAGGAGGGGGACTTAGAAAAATTTCGACTCTCGAGCCATATATGATAGGAGAGGGACTTAGAAAAATTTTGACTCTCGAGCTATATATGATAGAAGGGGGACTTAGAAAAAATTTCGAATCTCGAGCTATAGATGATAGGAGGGGAACTTAGAAAAATTTCGACTCTCGAGCTATATATGATAGAAGGGGGGACTTAGAAAAAATTCGACTCTCGCGCCATATGTGATAGGAGAGGGACTTAGAAAAATTTCGACGCTCGAGCTATATATGATAGGAGGGGTTCTTCAAATCTAGGCTTCTTTGAATTTTCAATACCAAATCTCATTCGAATCATAAAACAGGTTCCCTGCGTTCCTCGTTTAACTTCGTTAAGGAAGCCGTCATTTTTCTAAGTCCCTCTCCTATCATATTATATAGCTCGAGAGTGGAAATTTTTCCATGTTCCTCCCCACCTATCATATCTCGAGGGTCAATATTTTTCTAAGTCTCCCTCCTATCATATGTAGCTCGCGAGTCAACATTTTTCTGAGTGCCCCTCCTATCGTATTAGGCTCGAGAGTCTAAATTTTTTCAAGGCCCTCTCCTATCATATATAGCTTCGAGGTCGAAATTTTCCAAGTCCTCTTCTAAAATAGGTCCAGGTCACTGATGACGTCCTATTTCATACAAAGTTTGTAGTAGGTCTAGGCCTCCTTCAGACTAGCTTTGTTCTAGGTCTAGGCTTGCTTGAATTCTCAATACCAAAACCAATTTGACTAATGGAAAGTGAATCGAAGGAAATCGGTGTCTGATTGTGAAGTAATTTGTCTGCATTTCAATTGACTCATTCTGCTCATGATTTCAAGATAAGACTTTGGTAGGAAAAATTGTTGATTTTATGATCGCGGAAATTATGTACAATAATATGCAGAATGGACAATTATAGCCTCACTGAAACGAGAGAGGAAGATGATGATTGACTTATTGGTATCATAGAAAAACAATACCCAGTATGCGATGCTATGTTTTATCCTTCAGAGTTAGAAATATTTAATTGACGATACACGTATCCTTTGTTTTATTTAAATATCTTATAGATGGTTCACGGCCGCTGAATATACCCGCGGAAGTGATTAAGGTAAATAATGAATCAGCGCGCGTGTCGGAGTGTATTTTCTATCGGCGAAATCGTCATCACACCTTTACATAATTAATTCAAGCACCCTCTTTTTAGACTTTGAAGAGTCTACGTCAGCCTATGGTATCCCGCGAAACGCCGTCGCGACCTTACAATTACAACAGAAGGAAAAACCAGTCAAATGTAATTTTGAATAATAAATTGAAACCTAACGTGTGAAATAGTAATCCAAAATGACGATTCCCGATCCTCTTGCATGTACAGATAATCTCTATCGACGATGACCTTCTTATTTGTTTTCCTATTCGCGCGCCAAGAAAACAAGAAAAAAAAAACTGATCGAGGGTCGGACACGCTTCAGAGAGAAACGCGCAAAACTGCAAAAGTAACTTAAAACGAAGAAGATGAATGAAAGCAACTGGTATTTAAATTTTAAACGAGCATCCGAAGGACGAGGGTAACGAGACAAATCGTTTTTAAAATAAGGGACAAACTTGATAAGTACTCTGGGGAGTTAAAAATTGATTCAAACTAATAGAGAATACTTCTCTCGTTGGCGCGGCGCTCACTTCTTCCGTTCAAAATAATTATAGCCAGATTAAACGAGCTGTTAGTATTCTTTTCTCTACATAATACGTCGTATTCTCAAACTGCACACACCCTTCTACAATATCTGATTCACTACTCGCTTTTCGAATATCACCCTCTACAAGACCTTTACGTTTACGGAGAAAGTCGATTGCGACCGTTGCGGTATTCACAGAAGTGTCGCGGAAAATTAGTTAGACGCGTTCCATGCCGCAGGACAGCCAACTTGTGGTCATTATACGCGAGATGTGTGCTTAATTTCATTAAGAATTTGTGTGCTATCACTGATCGATGTTTTTTTACACTTGGCAGGATGTCGGACACATCAGTGGCGTCACCGTCTGATGAGTACACGAAACTATCACCGTTCGCTTCCTTCGACGATTCGCTCTCTACCTCGTCATCATCGACCACCAGGCTCTCAAGTCACAAAAACAATAACCAGGTAAATTTTAGTACCGTTAGAAGCAAAGCGTCAACAGAAAAAAGATTGTGAAACCAGTCGGTCAGGAGCAGGCCCAGCCCGTGCCGAGCCTTTTTGGTGCTCCGAGCAGACGAACCCCATTTCAAGAAAAAACTTCTATTGTTCTCTTCGTTGTTTTAATTTATAATTTTTGGGATGCATTTCAAGAAAATTATAAATTTTCTACTTAAAATTTTCCGTTCCTCTCGTATTTGGTGCCCCGGGCAGTCACCTGGTCTGGGCCCTCTTTTCAGAGTTTCCCTCTATCTGTTTCCCAGTCCTTCCTGATCAGGGTTGAGCCGAAGCGTGGGCAGACCGGATTTTCTATAACCATTTCTCTTTGAGTCAATTCAAGGATGCAAAATTTGCAGTGAAATCAAAAAGTTTGATTGATGATGAGAAGGAGCCTCTGCCGACCATTAGGCGAGGCGCTGTCTTTTCCATAGAGCTCGAAATTATTCTAGACTTGTTTTCAAATGCAGTCGTCTTCTTAGAAATCAAGAATTACACGTTTTCCCAAATTTTATGATGAAGTTATGAGTACCACTCTCAAATGTTGGATCATACTCCTCACACGGAGTCAAAAACTATAACTTCACACACTGAGTTCGAAATCCTAAATGTTCCAAGTCCTTCTTTTAACCTGAATCTTGTTTTATGGAAGGAAGGGGTGATTCAGATGAAACGACCGCCGTTCTCACGGAAAATTGTGGCTCTGAAAGAGATGGGAGTTCTGAACCATTGTACGATCCTCCAAGTTACGGTTATTCATTATAAAAATATACTCAAGAGAGTACAGAAATGCCTAAAACATCAGCAGAAAATTACTCACGAGAGTAAGAAATTGCGAAAACCGCAGAAAAAATATCCGAGTTTGTGTTGTCGATTCGTTTCATCGTTGGGTTAGTTGCTTTCTCGTTCTCGCTGAAGATGGTTTTCTAACCGAAAGCTCTTCGACTTCCCTAAATTTTTTCTGCGGTTTTTGCAATTCCTTACTCTCGTGAATAATTTTCTGCTGTTGTTTCCATTTCTTTACTCTCTTGAGTACATTTTCATTATTGTAGAAACTTGGAAAAATTCCGAGTATCAAGCTGTCGGTATGCAGTGGGGGATTTGGGCAACTTCGACTGAAGATGGAGGGGCGCAAGGCCTAACCTAAAAGAAAGCTTGACGTCATATCATTAGAAGAACTTACGATGACTCTTTTTCTGAAGGGAAGAAGGGGAAAATGGCTTACCTATTTTGGGAACACCAAGGTATGTGGAAAAAGGGTATCTGAACAAAATCTCTAATTCAGGAAAGGGGGAAATTGGCTGACCTCATCAAAGTATCTGAAAGAACCCTTAGACTTCCCTGATAGTAATAATATGTGGATGTTCGAAGAACAATTCACGCACATCCTGCCAAAAAACTGAATAAAATCTTCATTCTTCTCAAGGTCTCCCCAAAAATTATATTGCAAGTGACTAGAAAAAGAATTTCTCGATTGCTAGTTGTGAGCCTCACTGACCGAGTAAGTAAAATTTTTGTTGTGGTTGAAGTAGACCATGCTCGAATACGTTGAAAAAATGTCCCACTGGACAACTCAATGCGTGAAAATTATGTAGAATGAAAACCCCAGTGCGGTGCTGAGATATTGAGCTCAACATAGATTCGTTTTCACGGTGAAGGTCTACTGTATTGACCTCAATCGCGAACAATCTTTTGCCCATTTTTTCGACTCGCATTCATCATCGGCAATCAACGACTACAACATGCATCTCCTGGTGCATGTCGAACCAGTCCTTATATTTTTAAAATTTCAATTCTTCCCTTCTACAGGTCGGCACAGTAATCCTGTACGGTGTACCAATAGTTTCGCTCATAATCGACTCGCAAGAACGTCTTTGTCTGGCTCAAATCAGTAACACCCTGCTAAAAACATTCAGCTACAACGAAATCCACAATCGACGAGTGGCCCTCGGTATAACTTGCGTCCAGTGTACACCGGTTCAGTTGGAAATCTTACGGCGAGCGGGTGCAATGCCTGTCTCGTCTCGTCGCTGCGGTATGATTACGAGACGGGAAGCAGAACGTCTCTGCAAGTCCTTTCTCGGCGATAACTCTCCACCCCGGCTGCCCGATGACTTCGCCTTTCAAGTGCATCACGAATGTGCGTGGGGTTGTCGTGGCTCCTTCTTACCCTCTCGATACAACAGTTCTCGAGCCAAATGTATCAAATGCTCCGTTTGCGGTATGTTTTTCTCACCCAATAAGTTCATCTTCCACTCGCATCGTACGTCACCGACCGCGAAATACGTGCAACCAGATGCAGCGAATTTCAATTCGTGGCGCAGACATATGCGGCTGAGTGGCACACCTCCGGAACAAGTTGTGCACGCGTGGGAAGATGTGAAAGCGATGTTCAACGGCGGCACACGTAAAAGAATGTTATCTAGTCATTCGTCTGCAGAACCGTGCAAGAAGTCACCTCCTCTCATCAAACCTCAAAAAGACTCTTCACCCTCCCCTACACCATTTACCTTACCTGTAGTTTCGAACACAGCGCGAGTTCCTCCCTTACCACTTGTTATGGATTATGTATGGCAACATGGCGCTTTAAAGTCGAATACGTTTAGCTCTTATACGAGCTTTCCATGGTTGTCGAATGCAGCCAAACTCGGTTTTGGATTACCGTCGAGCAATTCGACTTTTTTCTTTCCCAAATATGACGTAACGACTACCAGGCTGTATCCGTCCGCTTTTAGACCAGTCTATCCGAGTGTTCCGCCTTCTTTAAAAGCGCAGACCGGTCAGGGTGATGTGAACAACGACGAAGAGGAGACCGTAGATATTGAAACGTGTAACGAAGAGGAGCCGAAATCCTTCTGGCCGATACATACACCGGAACAAGTGAGTCAATTTCTTATTTATAGTTCTTATTATTAATATTATTAATGGAAATAAAATATCGACTTGAGTAATCAAACGTGAGAGGGTTGATTCGCTGTACGTTCACGATTCCGTAGCGCGTATTATAATTACACAATAGTTCTCTCTATTGTTTACTATAAAGGGTTTTTTTTCATATATATCTGTTGTGTCCCCATTGTCCGAAATGTCAACATCTTAATAAAGGATACGGTTCATCGCACACATTGCGCACTGAAGAGAGCGCCCAGTAAAACACCTCGTACACTGGTCTCGCTGCTACCCACTTCGATGTTAATGCGCGTAGTTGTAGCTTTTTCATAAAAAGAACTTTTATCATACGATGCATATCGTTGAGGAAGGGCGAGGGATCGAAATATTTACCGACGCGACGCTGTTTGAGTTTTGACAGCGGAGATATAAAAGGTCAGAACGTATTGTGTGAGTATACGGACTATCAATATACTATAGTCTATCTGTTTCGCGTAGAAATAATTCCAGCGAGAAGAAGAAGGTGGTCAGGCAGCGAATTTTAATCTATTTAAATTTCCAGCGTACCAAACCCTAAGAGAAATTTAACTTTCTTTCTACCATCAACTACATCGTAATCGATAGCTTGATTTGTGTCGTAATTTAATGGTTCTTCCTGGGGAGTAATTTGACAGTTTTTACTTAAGTTTTAAAAGAAATAAGAAGAGAAGAGAAAAAAAAAACGAAACGTTGGAACATTATTTACGCGTAAACTTTGAAAAGTATAGCTTCACCTCGAGAGTTGGACTGCATGCGTATTTGGCGCGCGGTGAATATTTTAATCTAATTACCAAACTCTCTATAAGACACTGACTCGCTAATATACTCTACCTTTAGAAAAAATATAAGAACTTTTTTTTTCTCCGAAAAAGCCGTGAAGAGAATGATCAAGAGATCGGAAGGAAGATGTTGGACTTGCCCAAAAATGATTATCATGAGGATTTTCGTCCCACTTCAATCAGAATAAAATTATTTTTTGGGGCCTCGTTTTTGTAGCAGTTCAAATTAAACATCGAGCTCTCTAATTTATTAGTGCGGGCGCAGAATATTTTCATTTTTTCTGAAATCATTATTTAAGAGTCATTTTATTTACGAACTAAAATCAAACGAAAAGAATGCAGTAGAGGAAATTTCAAAAGCGATTGGTATTTGTGCGACCGATTCTGTCACACACACACACTCATCATCTCCGATGATCATAGCAGTGAAGATTAACAGCACATTTAAAGATCTTTTCTGGGAAGGGAGGGATAAGGATAGTTGCAGTTTTAAACGAGAGAAGAAAAAATCTTAGCTGACTTTGTTTGCTGCTCACGAGGTGTCTTTCAGTAATTTCGAAATGGAAGTAAGCAGGAAACCTATTTTGTGAGTGATCTGTCGATTTTGAAGTCGAAATTATTTCAAGAATTAGACCGACTATTAAGTTTTTTCAGCATTCCATATTGCATATTTATTCTCCTGCGTGTTATCAATCTGATAGTATTTCTCAACGTTGATCCTATGGGTGTCGCTGGTTGCATACTTATGTTCATTCCAGGGGGTTTGTCATACGAGCAACGTTAGAAACACTACCATATATTGATAAGACGTCGGAGAATAAGTATGTAATATGTAATATGGAATACTGGAGTAGCCTTACATCGTTGGGAATTCTAAAATTTTCAAAATCCCTCTACCACGTCAGAGGCTCAGGCTCCTTGTGCTCGATGGTCAGGTTAGGTTTATAAGCCAGTCCCTCTACTTTTGTACATAGCTAGAAGGTCAAAAATTTTCAAGTACTCTACTCAAAAGTCGCACCTAATTGTTCTCAATTCCCCTCCCGACTAACGGTGCATGATTGTTTAAATTTTGAACATGTAGCTGGACACTCGAAGTTTCTGCGTCCCATTTAGCTCGGTAGTCGAATTTTCTACAAATCTCCCAACTACCTCATATGTATAGTTGGATGGTGAGAATTTCTTGAAATCTCCTTGCTCATCTCGAAATTTTTTTTGAGATCTTCCTTCTCCACGATCATATACACAGAGAAACACAGGAGGATAGGGTTTTGGAGAAATTTCACTTCTCCATCCACCAGGGCCGGATTCAGAAGCTTCAATGCCCGGGGCCCAGGTTCGTGAGGGGCCCCCAATTTTTTTTTTCAACGTCTCGGCCTTCGCCTTTGCCCGTACGGACATAAAGTAATGAAAATGTGGGGCCCTCATTTTGTGGGGGCTCCCCCTAAATCCGGCCCCGACAGCTGCAGAAAATAAATTTCGATTTTCAAGTTTTATAATTAGGCGAAGAGGGAAACTCGAAGAAATGTTGACTCTCCGGCTATGTATGAAACATAATAAACCATACCAAATATGTTCTAAGTTTCCACTTTCCGATGATTTATCGACAAAAATTTACTTCTTTGAACGTCTCAGTCGAATTGATATATTGCTGAAATCGACCTCAGTCGACATCAATATCGGATCACCTCCATTTCAAATTATTTGCTTTGTCAATTTCAGATCGATTTTTAATCGACTCCACATTTTTTATCAACCTTAAATTAATCTTTTTCCAGCACCGGATTTTTGTGAATTGTAGAGTGGAATTAGCGGAAAACGTTATATTGAAAGATTTCATAAGAATGTAACAAACGTATAAACTGCGCTGCATGCGAGTCCAAAGCACGAGCACGGTTACCCTTAGCTGCCCTCCTCATTCAACCAACAACATTTTGCGAATGTTTTGAGTCGCGACCTCTTAAAACACGAGATCCTCGGAGCGATTGCGAAGCACAACCTCACCTGTGTAGCGCCGCAGGTGCGTTGCAGCGACTAATGAGAATCTTAATCATAATTGACCAAAGCAGCAACGGTCGAATCGACGCGATAACGACGTCAATTTTCAGTTGCATTAAAATCTAATACCAAGTCTTGACTCATTCTCGACCTCTATTTCGAAATCTCTTCAAATTGTGCCTTTCGACGTCGATTGCGAGTCTTTTGTCGATGAGTGACGTATGATTGAATCACAACCGACGCTTATTTTCAGTCGATACTAATCTACGATATCAGGAGTCGACCTCAGACCACATAATATCGTAGACCGAGCATCGGCCACATGGTCGTTGATGCGAGAACGTGATTAGAAAATAAGTATCATTGGACCTTGTTCACAATTTTTTGGGCAGAGCGGGTGAACGCGCGGAGGAGTGAAACATGACGTGCAGTGTCTCCTCCTCCTCAGTCATTCGCGCTGCCCATAGAAGGTCCCCAATGATCCTTATAGAACATTCGGTCTACCTTTTACATGGTTTAAGGAGTCGACTCAATTTTGACGTCAACGATAAGCGGAGCGGTCGATTTAGAGTTGACTTGTCATTTTAGGTGAACTTGCGGTCGACATTAGGTGGAACTAAATCGACTCAAAAGCGACCATCGACGAGTCAACTTTGAGTCGATTTGGAGATGACATTGTTCACCGAGAAGAGGAAAGCAATTGGGAAAATTTCGACGTTTTAAACTTAATAGAAAAATACGAGATTTGGAGATATTTCAACATCTTTATTCTAGTGACGTCACAGCACGTTACAATTTGCATAAACCCTGTCAATTGGGCCAAAAGGACTACTGCCTCTCATAAAAGAGACACAGGGAGCAAAGATCATTAGGCTACTGATTGACAATAAGAAATATCTAGCTATCAAAAGTTTACATATTCTAAGGACCTTTTATATTAGGAATCTACAACTTCAATCGCCAAAAGATTTCTTATTCTCAACACTCAATATATAACATATTAATACCTCCCTGTGGTTTTCTTAAGGAAGTCAATAGTGTGTTTGGCACAATCAACGGCGTTTCTGCCAATGTAACTTGTGAGTGACGTCATAGGACAAAGATTTATTGTATCTTAATTCGTTATGTTACAAATACTGTCCGTGAATGATTAGTTGGCGGTTGCGGCGCACGGAGATCCCGTATACTATTTGCAGCAATAACGCGTGTGCATAAATGGCCAACGTGGGTGAAATAGCATACCTAACAGCCGCCAACTAATCGCTCACAGACAGGTGGATCTGTTGCCATCGCTAGTTAACGGGGTAAACAGGACTGACTTGCTCACCTCTATATCAGGAGGAGAACTAGTCCCAACGCGGTAGTATAGGATTATTTGATTGACTTCAATCTGTCTCTCTTCATTCGATACGAGCCGCAATGTACCTTCCCGTATTCTACAAAAAGTCAAACTTTAATTTTTTTAAACAAAAATCTCTACTTAGAACTGGTTTCCTGTTTAAAAAGAATGATTTTCTCTGGTACATAGACTTTCAGTGTTTCATCACTCCATCTGTAAAGCCTTCGCGACGTTGATATCTGAATCTTCAATTGAACGTCTTCCTGTACCAAACGGAAGAAAACGAAATTAAATTAATAAAGGCGTATTTTTATGGCGATTTATTTCGGCTGTATGTATAGGTATAGCGACTCATAAAACTATTTCTCAGTTAACGTGAAAAATGGAATCTTGTAATAGCGGGACCGTGAAATTGAATGTTGTGTGTAACGAGCGAGCGCTCAAACGTAAGCTTAAAGCTTTAAACCTATACGACGACAAATAACTTATTTGTAAAATGCTACGGTAACTGAATCCTCAACATCCTTTTAATATATTTTTCCGCCTATTTCGCATCGGTGTGGTGGTATTCTTTCGAATAAGTTTCTCCGTACTTTTTTTCTCCTCCTCTCGACTTTCATTTCGCTTTTCTTTATTTTCGTTTCATTTTTTTTCTTTAGAAAAAAAAAAAAAACTTTCTTTTGGTTTTGTTTTCTTCAATCGTGTACCCGTATGTGATCTATTTAGGTTTATTTATTGCATGTAACATAGGTACATTTGAAAAAGTTGACTGTAGTTCGTATTACTTATTTCTCGCTATTTCCTTTCTTTTCGTTTCTTCCACAAGAACAAAAGTACTAAAAAAAAATCAATTACAACATTTTGTTGAAAATGTTCGCTTACGAATAAGAATAAAGCGAAAGTTTGCGCTTATAAAAGTTTCCCAACGAGAATAATATGCAAGTACCTAACTTATTTGCGAAAGCCATCTGTTACATTCAAAATTGCAACTAGTGATGCTTGACAATAGCTTTTTCGTGTTTCTAAGCCAAATCCTCCTTCCTTATTTATTTTATTTTTTTTCAATTCAGAGTGCAAATTACATACCTTCAATTCTCTTGCAACACCTATGAGCTTTTTCTCTCCTTCGAGGTTATGTCCTTATTTTTTCGTCAAATAATTAAAAAAGAATTAGAATGTTTACATTTTTTTTTTTTTTTTGAGGAATGTAGTGAATTTGGTTATAGATTCCATATTGAAAGTGAGGAAGGACTCAATTGAGAAGCATTGCTGTGAGATGATTATAAGTAAAACTCAAGATTAGATGTATTTCCTGTGCCTGGTAGTGGCACCTCCTTCAGTAGGACTGCTTTTGAATTTTGGTCAACAACTCTATTTGTTGAATATTTATAGATGAGCGAAAAATGAGACGCCCGCGCCGGTGAGCTGTTACAAGCTAGAACATACAAAAAAAATTATAAGATTCATGTTTCATGATTCATACTGGCAATGACATTACAAATAATTGTGGAAAATACTCCAGCCCTGGCCCTTGATGTTTTTGATGACCAAGTCTTAGAATTATACATCTCCTATAGGTCTAATTGTGGCTCAGTGGCGGAGCGGTACGAACACGGCCTTGTAACCTAAAGGTCCGCGGTTCGATACCAGCTTCGAGCGAGCGTTAACAGTAGCAGGTTATTTCTCGAACAATCACTTCCAACATCGTGCTATCTGTTAACGTCACTGAGCCGATCAACCTGTATCAGCAACGAGTCGGATAATCTAGAAGTGGGGATTACCGGCGGTATCTAAACGCTCGAACAGGCCTGTGCGATAGACGAGAAGCTGTGGATCTGGTTCAGCGTCGTGAAGACGCGGTTAACCGGCTAAACCAGCAACCCCTATCTCACGCACATGCGAGGTAAATAAATAATAAGATAACGAGTGTGTAATAATAACGCAACATTTCGTCACTTTCCCAAGCCGGACTAGGGCACCGTGGGAAGCGTAGTCCTAATACACCGCACCACAGAAATTCATAGATTGTGGTGCGAGGCCGTTGGCCAAAATTGGCGTAAGTGAGGCTGTTATTATTATTATTATTATTATTATTATTATTATTATTATTATAGGTCTAATTCCAGAGTCACTACTTATGCGAGTTCTCAATGTAGGTCAAGGTCATTTAGGATCAAGTTATCGGGCTTCCTAGGAAGGCTGTCGTCTGTAATCTTCCTCTCGGGTTTGAATTCAGTATTTTGATGCTTCGCTTCGTACAATAGGTATTTTGTGTACGTATCACCCCCTTGAATCTCACGAGGACCTCAAAAATTCTAGGATTAAGGATGAAGTTCGATGGTAAAGTGCATATCAATACGTTAGTAGGTCAGAGGATAATAAGGAGACACGTAAAAACGGCAAACTGACTGGTTTAAAATAAATTGAAATCATCTCTCCAATAAACTATACGATTCAAGTCAGTGATGGGTACATCTTTTATTTTGAACCCATCATGATCAGCAGGTAATGTAGCATGATCTACTGTACCTTCAGAATTTACTTTGCTTTAAGAATAATGCAGCTTAAAACTAAACAATTTTTCAAAGAAATATTCCAAAAAACGACTCTTAGCGAATGACTTCAGAATCTCCCTACCCAGCGTCGAGCAACAAGACTTCTCCAACTTAAGGCTTGAAAAAATTTAGAAATTGTCGTCCGAATCGTGGGTTTTGATTTTCAGATACGAAAACAGTCATGGTAGTGTTCAAAAAGGATACCCACGCCCTACGCCTCTTCCTTCTCTGCGTCTACAGAACTTCACAATAACTATTCAATCCGCTTCCGAGTTCCTTGGTCTAATCTTTGACTCCAAAACTTCTTGAAACCCTCATAACATAATCTTGCAAAGCAGTGTACCGCTCCCTCTTCCTCTCCTTCTGGCATGATTTCTGGTCCTCCTTATCTTCCAACAAGTTCCAATCTATTAAAAAATCTTCAATTCCTTGGTCTACTTCAGACCACGCTTCCAGACGTAATGAAGCTATCCTAACCTGAGGCTATTCACTTTTCTCTTGCCCAGCTCTCGAAAACATTCGGCTTCACCATTCTATCTCACCCCGTCACCCGGCATCACGATATTGCTCTCCAACAACACGAGAAAATCATTAGCACGATGAACTACTTCCGATCCACCTATTTCTACTACACCATCTATATTGTAATTCATATCCACTCTTATTGTCCTCATCTGCTCTCTACAAGTTCATAAGCCTAGTGTAATATTTTGCAAGGCTCGTTAATTTAATTAAGGAAAAAAACTAAGTAAAGAATTATTTTTTTCCAACTCCAAGTATTAATACTCATTAGAAATTGGAACTTGTACTCACAAGATAGCTCGATCTTGTTCCGCTGTAGGTAAAATACTCATATTTAATCACCAAACGCCGAGCAATTGCTGGCTTTTGAAGTATTATCAGACAATGAAGAGCCGTCAAACTCAATTGAGAAACACCCAAACTTGAACTTTCTTCTCTGGCTTATCTAAACAAATTTTCAACAAATAAATCCTTTCTCGCCATCAACACTAAGAGATGCAGAAAATTGTGTAGTCTGTCAGAAATTCGCTGACAGCAAGACAATTCAAAGAGCAGCGTTCCAAACAACCAACTATTCAAACTTTCCTCTAACCGAAGCGTGAGACAGCAGATATCAATTATTTTATTGAAAAAGTGATATTCCATCGACTAGGATTTATAGAAGATGAAAAAAAAAAACATAAAAAAAGTAACATTGAATTCAAAAAAGTTGCTCGCTGGTCTGTAGCGCTCTTCCTCCCTTGATGATTTCTTGACAAATCTCGAATTTTTATCGGTCTGTAAGGTAAGTACTTGTAGGTCACGGTAAACGAGATTCAAGTCATTACACTCACTAAAGACCTGTTCATATGTGTAGCCAAGTCCCCGGAGGTGCAAAGGAGCCACGGACATACGGACGCAAATCCAGAAATAAGGAGGGGTAAGGGGGTCGAACACAGACATAGAACGGGTCAAAAATTATTTTCAACACCTAATTTCCGAAAGCATACTCGTACTTCCCCTCCTCTCTCATAAACATACCATATACTTTTTCTCAGCTCTGGCGTTGGTGGTTTATGCCTCAACTTTCTTCTCCTCTGTCTCTCTCCGGACCTGTCTCTAGCGTACTTTGTCTATTGACCAACCGTTACTGTTTCTTCTCTTCCAATACGTTCGAGAAAAGTAATTGCCGGTACAAGCATAAAGTTGCGATTAAAAGTTTCGTTCTATAGGCTCTAAATGAAGTCACAGAAAGGTCATTGCGTTTTCTAAAGTACAATCATCCTGGACACACACGATCCTTCAAGAGAACTGCATTGTGCAAAGTGTTCATCAAACTGAGAAAACGACATTTTCATATTCGGTAAAGGCCAAAATCGGGGCGTTATGACTAACGATTAAGCTCGACCGTTACTCGATCTTCTGCTGTAGAGCGAAGTGAAAATGTCGAAATGCCACTCCGTGACCTTCCTCCCTCTCGCACTCGCGTTCGCCTCTTCTCGTTGGCTTTTGTCGCGCAATTGTTTTGCCCTCGTCGGCGAAATCCTCGACGCGCTTTTGGGAATTGAATTCCCGACTGCCGAAGGGACGTCGCTGCGTTACAATATTTAACATTTCGCTAATGCCCTGTAGTAACGATCGCGTCCTGTTTTCGACGTCCTCTTGACTCGACCTGGTCCTTCTTATAATTAAAAAGTGTTGCGTTTTCTCGTTTTGATTTAAATAAGTCACGCTTCGTCGAGATTTCGTTCGTCGCGCGCCACTCCAAGACGAGTATTTATTTGTTTAAAGACGTTGTCTTTATTTAATGGGATTTTAATTTTTAAATACGAGCCGGTAATGAGGATTAATTAAGCGTGTGTCGATTGTTGCAAAACGCGCCGGTATGTCGCACTTCTTCGCAAATTTCGTCATCTCGTACGACGCCTATACAAATAGAGCGTCGAAAGAGAAAATTTAGAAATTAATGAAAAATGTTCGCGCTGCCTCAGAGATGAGAGTGGAGCAGCGCGTTCGAATAAAATTAAATAAGAACGTCTCTCGCGTATCGGCGAATATTTAAACCTTCAAAAAACGTTAAATAAATGAACGTCGAGTTGATGTAAACAATTTCAAAATAAAATTGGACGCCTTTGAAAGCGTCCAGAGAGTACGCGGGGGTGCGGAAGAGGATGAGGAGGGGCGACAAACTCGAAAACCGTTTTTGCTAATATGTCATTAACGTTCACCTTCGACGATATTTCAAAGTGTGTTAAATCCCTCAAAATGGGTTTTCTTTTTCGTCGCACATACACACAGGACCCGTAATCCTCCCATTCAGGTTTTAAATTCGGTGTATTCCGTTTTCTTTTCATACGCGCTCTTCTATTCGTGTTTTACCGCGGAATTACAAAGTTTAATTTACAGAGAACATCTCGTTTTCTCTCTTTGTCGTCGTTTCGACTCGTGCTTCACGACCGAAGTTTTACCATCTACCGACAAACCGCGGACTGCGAAAATGGTCTACCCACCTTATATTTGACTGCGACAACGGTAACTGGATGTATTCACTACAGGTCCCACTATGTAATGAATAGCAGCTTTGACAAGACGAGGGGAGAAATTATGAAAAGCTTCGAGGGACTTGAACAGTTCTCAAGGTACAGGAGTTTTCTTATGCGCAATTAAAAAAATAAGAAGAAAGCTACAAAAACTTAAATACCTAAGTAATAAAGCTGCTTAGATCGTATTTCAATTTTCATGAAACGTAAAAAGATAAAATTGGGTTCTTTTGAGTTTAAAAATTATTTTCAGTATTTATAAGTCCTACTTCGAAAAGAAAAACGTGTAGTTGTGTACTTCATTTTTCAAACGATGGGTGGTAATTATATTCGTATCGTTCATTTGTAAACGAGAAGTTGACGTTATCTCCCTATGTTTTTACGGTAATTGTACACAAGCAGCTTCAAGTTGAGTTGAATTAAAAACGTCTTGTCTGTTTTGGTTGAGTTTTGTCAATACTTATCGAAAGTAGGAAAATACTTCACTATCTGAATTTTTTTCCTTCCTCGTATCTTTACAAGATTCCTAGTCAAATAATCCTATTCTCGAACTCATTCACGTCATTCCCCATACCCTAACCTCCATTCAATCATCAGTCACCTTCATCTAAATCCCAAGTCACATCGATCACCCTCAAAATGAAAACGTTGAAAAACTGCACCCTCTTACCAAAAATCCAGTATACAAACTACTACCGTTTCTAAATCCTATAGAGCTTCTTAGCATGACTTCTGGGAAAATCAACCATACAATGAACTAGTATCAATCAAAAGTCCCTCTATACATTTGTCTTTTTCAAATCAAAACTCCCGCCACAAAAAAGTCACCCTCACCCGTCTTAGGATTGGTCATACCTGGCTCACCCACTCTCACCTCCTCCTAGATCTTCACGCTCCTTCATCACTTAAGTACTGTCATTCAGATAATCTTACGATTCAACATTTCTTCTCATGTCCTATCCTCCAAAACCAACGTTTTGCCTACAAAGTTTCCTCATCTATAACCACTGCGCTTTGCAGCAAGTCTGAAACCATCTCTACCGAAGTTCCACCAATTACTTCCAACTACTCCAATGATGAATCAAATATTATAATAATTAAGTATTGTGCATTCAAATTAACACGAGCTGATGACCCGTTCTGAGCAGTCGTATAGCTCGCGGTGGAATGATTTTACAGGAAGTAACAGCCCCCCGGTGATTGGACGAGAGAAGAAGAACAGAACGAACCAATAAGATGGTAGGAAACCAGGTAGCCAATAGAAACGCTGTATTTAGGTCAAAATAGTGAACCAATCACAAAACAGTATATTATAGCCAATAAGAACATTATTATAATAATAAATTTATAAGTGTGAATCAATCACAACACAGTATTGTTATAGTCAATAAGATCACAGTGTTATATGTACTATAAAAACTCATGTTTAAGGCCTTGTTTACAGTTACGACACAGCTGATGATGGACTGACACGCGAAAGTACTCTTGTAAAAGGAACTAATAAAGTAGAATTGAACACTTGAAAAACTTTTTCAATGTTAGTGCGCTACTTACACCTCACTCATTCAATATGAGGTACAATCATCACAGGTGTTTAAAAAGGAGTAGACCTTTTTGCGTTTTCATTTGCTTCATAATCTTTTTTTCCAATTAGCTGATATTATTTCTCCATAAATTCGTCTAAAATGCTTTTCTTCCTACGATCTTTTTATACAGCATCGCTTCATATGAAGTGTCATTCTTCTTCTGTTTTAAGGATAAACGTTGCTGGGTGGCCTACAGAGGTCCAGTCAGGCTAAAAAAAACTCTAATATAACTTGTTTAAAAGAAAAATCTTTCTACTAGTAAAAAATTAATAATAATCATAGGTATTGCACATATCTCTCATGTAGAGCCCACCAATCCATCCTCGGGTATCTTTGTGGGAATTCTTCCGAGTTTGTAACGCGAGTCAAATTTTTTTCAGTTCAAGTTGATTGGGCTCCCTCTCCCGCCATAAATTTTTTCAAGTTTCTAATGTAGGTCAACGTCATTTATGATCACAAGCGTGACTGACGTTTGGATCTTCTCAGTAGAGGCCATTATAGACTCAACTCTGCAGCCACTACACGGTCCAAACAATCGAGATCGAGGGCACGAGGTCAGGGTCCTCGAAGTCAATATCACTAGCCTTACATCTCCTTCCACCACGTTCAAGTCTCATTTCAAGGTAGTCTCCAATATAGGTCAACTTCCAGTGGCGCATTTACAGGGGAAGGAGGAGGAAATTTCCGTCAAAAGTGAAACATTTGTTTTGAAATATTAAAACCTCCAGAGAAGTTTTTCGGTTCAACCCTCTTTCCCACTCTATCAACATTAATCGAGATCAGATGCAGGTGAGATTTCAGATTTGTATTCCCAATATTCCTATCTTGAATTAGTTTTACCACGGCAGGGCATTTTCAAAGTCCGTGAAGATAGTACAATACTCTTATTTCTAAATTCTATTCCATTTCACTCTGGTTAATTTGTCCTTGGCCATTATCACGTTAATTCGTTTTTAATTATAATAATAATTACCATGAACCCTATTAATGGATGTGACCCTCGTCTGGACGAACATTAAATAATGTTTCTAGATACATGAGAGAAGGCCACTCTATTTCACGCCCCTATTCATCATTCTTGACTTTGCCATATTAGGTAATGTTTCCTAACTTTTGGATGGTGAAAAGTCACCGCTTTCATATCAATGCAAGAAAGTTTAAACTCGTCCTTATTTTTCAAAACGAGTCATGAAGTGTCGCTAGGTACCGGTACGATTAATATTCATTTGGAGAAATTTTTTTTCTCACTTTCAAAAATGTTACTCAAAGGTAAGCTTTCTTACGGTTACAACTCATGTTTCGCAATTGTATTAAGACAACCACCAGAATGAATGACGTTTAGACTCCGATTAAATCAGTATAGTATGACTGTAGTAACATCTAAATAAATAATGTTTTTGATATAAGAAACACTTCAACGTGATTAAATTTTGTTTTTGTTTATTTAAAAAAGAATATTGTTAAAGACATCGTTCACAAGCAACAATTCTGTCGTTCTTCTGCATTCGTATGTACGAGTCAGACAAGCGTAACCCGAAAAAGGTTTTTCTGAAGTCGATTACTTTATTAAAATGTACGAAAAGAGAAGAAGTATGCTGACAGAAGAGTGTCATAGACGTGAGTCAATTTTCAAAATAAAAAAATAATAGCTCACTCGTAAATAACCCACTGTCATTGTGTTAACTTGGAATCATTCAATCAACATAATGAATGTTATACACTTCATTTGTTCGATCTACATACGCACACCTCGTCACGAAGTGTACCTATAATATAGGTTACGAAAACGAAGAAAATAGGAACTAACTTACTTTTGAATGAAAGGCTGCACGTGATGACAATATGAACTACACATATGTAACCTATTGTGAGTTCTTGCAGCCAACAAGTACCCACCTCTACTCACGTGAGGTCTGTAGAGAAAAAGAAATTATACTTGGAGATCAATTTATTAAATTCCCATTTCCTTATTGTTTCGTCTTTTTCCATGACAACTAACAGAAATAATATTTTTCCGAGATGGAAAATAATTAAAAATTTGATCCTCTACCTAAGCCCAATATTATTGCTCAGATTGTCGCTGAATGGACAGCGCATCAATTCAAACGAACTTCACAGGTGTTTTCAAAAAGCTCGCCATTATCATTTTCCCAAGTCTCCCTCATGTTATATTATAGGTTGAAAGTCGAAATTTTTTCAAGTTTCCTTCCCTCATAATTATACAGAGCTCAATAGAAATTCTGCAAGCTTCTCCCTTCATCTTAATTACATATAGTCAACTGTCTAAAGATAAAATTTTTTTCAAGACCTCCTCCTAATCTATCCAACTGTCTCCTCTATAGCTTTACATCCACAGCTCAAAGGTCGAAATTTCTAACTAGGAACTTGTTTTATGGATAGGTTTGGACATTTTTAATATCTTTACTAACACCTCCCCTATTGGAAATCCGCGTGAGTCCTAGTTTTCATCCAGTATACTACATTCATGTAAACTTTATACAAGGTTCTACTAAGTTTGGATTATGCTAGAGACCTCTAGTAAGCCTGTATTAGCTTTCTAGGCCTACACTAGTTTATTCAGTTGGTTCTGTACAAGTAGCCTACCAGTACTCGGCCTTTACTATAGGTGTTGTAGCTAGTTCTATTTTACGCTTAGACTAGCTCTCGCTAAAATATTTTTGTCCCTTCGACCTGATCTAGAAATCCGTGCACATCCGAGTTTTGATATTTTTTCATGCAGTGTACTAATTACTTTCTATGCTAGCTTTATACTGGGTTTGTGTGTTGTACTAGATTTCTAGTAGGCCTATACTATAGCTTTCTAGGCCTCTACTAGTTTGGCCGATTGATTGAATACTAGTACTAACCACCACGGCGCTGGCACGAGCTTGTGCTCTTGCACTTCCTATGAAGGCTTGTGTTTCGATGCAACTTCTTGAAACACTCGCAAGATGTTGAATAAGAAGAACAGCTTAGGACAACCATACTCTGCATTGGCCGACAGCGCAGCTGGAAGCTCGCGAATGCGCGTTTGTTTTGAATACAAAATTCTTATGAAATCTTTCAATGATCATTTCAGTTTTTTAACAGGGAACCTGTTCTGAGGGTTTTTTTTTTAAAGAAATTTGCCGTACGCCGTCCGTCAAAAAACTTGGAAATAGTGAGAAATTTTTCAAAAAAATTAAAATTTCTCGAGAACCACTCATCCAATCCTCAAAAAATGGCTGGTGCACATCTTCAGATATAATGCAACAATATGGTCAAGTTACAAAAAAATCCATCGGGTAGTTTCGGAGGAGCTCAGCGGACAAAAAAAATCTTATATAAGGAAACCTGAAATTTTGTTTATGCTAGTTTTGATCTAGGACCTCTAAAACTTCGAGAGAGTTCATTGCCCCCTCCCCTTATCCAGCTTGTTGCGGGTGTAATACCTCACTTTTCTAGCTAGAAAAGTCGGTAAAAAACACTATTGCTACTTGAAACAATATTACATTCAGTCGTTGACTAATTATTAAATATAAGCGTGAACATTCGAGGGATATAGAAGAGAAATATGGACTAGCTTGGCACTCCACTTAATTAATATACTGGATAATTATGAATCAGGTAAACCAATCAGCATTTGGAAAGTCATTAAGAATCGTACGAGTAATTATCACGTAGGTATGATGTCATTGAGGTTCATATCAGGGGTAATTAGCAGGCCGCATTCCAAATTTGCGCTAGAACATACAAACACTATATATAGTTGCGAAAACTTTGAGTTTACCGAACGAAAATTTTTGCTTGAAATTTTACGGGACTTTCCATGAAGTCAGGTATGCGGTGACATCATGCCGATCATGGGTATCATTGAATTATAATTTCTGTACTTTAAATTAATTTTATGTTAATCAGCTTCTTGAAAACGAATTTTTGATGGGTTTTCTTTTTACTAGTAGTATGATTGAATCAAACATAATAGTTTTTTTTTTTTAGGTTTTGATCGAATTGGAAAAATGAGACATTAATGAATTATTACCTATATGGAAACTTTTTAATAATATTTTCCTAATGTCAAATTTCTGGAAAATATACCTAGGTCAATTTTTTTCTCTCGTTTTGAATTCTAAAATTTTTTTGGAGAGAAAAGCGATTTCATGTATTTTTCTTAATAATTAGGTATCAAGTCTCCCTCCATTTTTCGCCTTGTAAAGGAATTTTTTTTTTTTTATTACAGTAGATTTACATTCAAATTATTTATGAAAATTTAAAAGGATTTGAAATCTTAAATATAAGGCTATTTAGGACATAAATGAGGCATTTTATAATTCATCCAGTTGATTAATATTATTCGTAGGTAACATTATTTATTAATGGGTATTGTTGGTTATCTCTAATCGAAAAGCATTTTATTACCAATCAAGTTGAATGTGTGCGCCTAAACTGGCCTGCATAAAGAAAATCTGTTATGTCGAATAAACGAATTACTTTACAAATTACTTATAAAAATAATAAGATTGAAACTACTTAAGATTTATGGTGGTCATGATTGGTCCTTTTTGCTTGAGTTTTTTAGAATGATACCTAAACCATCCTTCTCTTAATAATAGACTCACCTGATCGGAACTAGACTTGAATTGCATCAACAAAAATATCAATGCCTAAGTGGGTGGTTTCTCGATCAGACTCTTCCAGTGCAATGATTTGATATAGAGTAGCGTAATTATTCCCATCGTCGTTCAAAGTCGTAAATTGTTGAGTTATAGGATCTACAAAATAATAATAAATAGGCCTAAGTGTTCATTACTAAGAGAAAACTTATTCAGAAATCAAACTACACCGTTACTTGACTCACCGATTCCAAATTTGGAGCTTTTTCTTTTTAAAACCGGAGTTGAAGATTGACGGTTATAAACTTTATCTTTTTCTAAAATTTTAAGAACTTTTAAAATAATTGAAATGAAAATGTAAATTTCCTTTGTTTTTTTTTTTTTTATTCACCTAATTCGCTATCTTGTCTGTTCGACATCGAGGCCGGAGCAGACATATGCGCATGGTTCTCTTATAAGGCCATTTTGTACCAAAACTAGCTCTGAGTGTTTTTATACAAGTGTGGGATCTGAGGTCTGCGACAATGCCTCTTTGTAAACAAAAAAATGCTTTATAATACCTACCTATATAAGTTAACTTACACAGAAACATTTGGATCTTACGGTAAACCAGGAATAAATAAAAAGGATTGCAGATACATTCTCAAATACTCAAGAACTTCCTAATTCTGAAGAGGGATTCTGAATATAAACATTTACTTATCATTTAAACGTTTCACTGCACTGTGTATTTCTTATGGAAATGGGAGGAAATCAGCAACGTGAAACATCCACAAACGATACAATCGATCACATTCCAGGGATTTTGAAGACAGTATATTCGCGCGTTATTGGTAGGGAGTTGGCAATGAGTGACGTCATGATAACTCAGTCTATTCAGCTTTGTACGACAGAGCATGCGCTGATGGTCATTTTCGATCCTGCTTTTTTCTCTTCCTTTTACGAATCGTAGTATGTGCAATGTTGTTGTCCTATCTGGGTTTTGAAAATTAAAAGAATATTTGGGTATTTATTCAATTTATTTTTATGTTTCATTGGATTGTAAAATTGAAAAGAAGTGAAGAACAAGTTTGTTTTTGCGAATTGGCGATTGTTCTCTCTCTTCAAGTGCCATATATCCAAGGGACGTCAGGCAGTTGTCATTTCGATAATTTGTTTCCATTTTTCTCGATCTCTCGCTGCGTGGAAAATTTCCCCTGGTAACATGTTGGTCCACTGTCTTATGTTCCTTAGCCGCATGAGAGACTTTTTCGGCCTATCCATCGCTTTCCCTCAATTCGACCATACATGATTGTCTGCAGTAGATCATATTTAGGCCCGCGAAGTACATTACCTAGATACTGCATTTTTCTTTTCTTAATGGTGTTTAAAAGTTCGCGCTCTTTTCCCATGCGCTCAAGAACTTCCGTAAATATTCCGTATTTTTTCCGTTCATGCAATTTTCAGCATACCTACGTCGGTAACACCACATCTCGAATGCCTCAATTTTATTCATCATCGCCGTTTTCAGGGTCCACATTTCGCAGCTATAAAGTAGCCTCGACCAGACATATAGCATTTCAAGATCCTCAATCTTAGATGCATGTTTAGGTCCTTTGTCGTCAGTACCTTGCGCCAGTTACTGAATGCATCCTTTGCCAACGCTATTCGAACTTTAATCTCTTCATCCGAGTTTATGTCCTCGTTTATCCAGGCTCCAAGATATTTGAAATGCGTTACTCTTTCAATAAGTTCTCCAGCTAGTTCCAATTGTACATTTTAAGTACTTAATAACCGGATCTTTTCCAGTTACTGTTCTATTCGCCCAGGAAGCGATTTTGTTATTTCGTATTTTGAAGATACCTTTTTTAAAAAGATTGTTTTAGACTACATCGTATGCTGAATGAATTTTTGTATGACCCACCCCGTGTGCTTCGGAATAGGCCTAATAAGGTACTTATAACTAGTTTGCTCAAAGTACTAGCTTGGTGTACTAGGTTACATACATTGCCTAGAAACTTCGATCAGAACTAGGGATCCGGACGTACATTGGAATGAAATTTTTTCCCCCATTAGATTTCTTTCCAGAAAGAAATGATAGAAATTTATGGAAAGTTTTGAAAGTTTAAAAGACTTTTTTAGAACTTAAAAACATGTTTTGTATGACGTTTCTCTAAAAAAAATGTACACCCTCATAGTAGGTTTTTGGATCCTTCGAGCTCTCTACCTGTTTCATGAGATTCTAGAACCTCGAAAATAAAAATTTAATGTAAGTAAATTGATGATTTCATCGATTCTTAAGTACATATAAGATCACCTTAGTGTAGAATGTCCCTAGACTTTTCAACATGCAGGCTTTATGAAAATGATATTTTTTCGACCCTATCAAGTTGACGTGAAATTTTCTACTTAATTGAGGGATGATAATCAATCGCATTTTGAATTATTTTTGTTTCAGGGTAGAAAATAAGTGTTGGACTTGAATCTTTCCAACTAGTCTTTACCAACATCCTACAAGGTTACAATCGCGGAAGTTTTTCGAAGAGTGTATCTGATCCGATTTTATTGGTATAGGATGTACACGGTGTAGTTTTAACCATTTCTGCGTCATCTTCACTTTGAGCTAACTACAATCGCAAAGGTCTTTGGAACCGTGACTTTTGTTCAATACAACTGAGCGGAGATTTTTCTGCCATTTGCCTTCTCAATTATTTCTGGAAATCGCCTTTAGATTGTATCTACCTATATTTTGTCATAGCTCAACGTTTAGAAATTTTAAGATATATGCATCCTGCGCTAAGTATATAGCTCGCGATCTTTTCTCATATTTTAAAATCAATTATGTTGCGGCATTAAAAATCTGTAAATATCTATGTCAAGTACCTATTGAAGTTTTGTAAATACTTATTATAGAATATTATTATTGTTCAAAAAAGTGAATAAATAATTATTATACAATTTTGTAATGCGAGATTTTGTTCACTGTTGTTTGTTGATAGTAGACAGGGGATGAAAAAAAAGTTTGTAGAACCTTTTTTTTTTTTTTCATTTCATGATTAAGTAGCTTGAGTAACTGGCCAAGTTAGCGGTTTGATTGCGTCTAATTGGCACGTGTCGAGCGACCCTCCGTTGGTTTCAACACTTTTCCCTTCGTCGTGTGCCCATTTACAGAATACAATCATAACGCTCGTAAAAAACGAAAAGAATAAATTGGCTATGTTTCTTATCTTTCACATGAATTGTACTTCGAAGATTTACATGATAGGCCTAGACGAATTAAAGCTACTCAAACCGGAAAAAAAGTGTCACCACCTGATTTTGAGAAGTACAAACAAGATGATACTAGACTTACAGGTTGAGAAGTTCTTATCGACAATGTACCTGTAAGATATTTATAGAAAGTTTTTGAAATCTAGTAATATTGTATCTTATAACATTGTTCATTCGACAATCCACGCCCACTTAATACCAAGCATTACACATTACCTAGTCCACTTCCTTAAATCAATTCAACTTAGAAAAATAATACCCTGGAAAAAAGGAAAAAAGATGAGTTCAAATCTGGCTTAAATGTCATAATGTTGCCCTGTAATTCGCGAAACGGTAATCGAAAACATTTTGTATGGGGTTAGCAAAAAAAAAAACACGACGAGACAAGTGAAGGGGTATCTTTAAACATTAAATTCACATCCGTATTGTACATCGATTTCGAAGGGTCGTAATCCAGTTGCCTCATTACACGCTGGTATTACTTCGTTCGGTGGTAACAATATACGAGTCTTATACGTACATAATGGAACTGATGGGTAGAGATAGCACGGAGTATATTTTTCGCGATACATCATTCTTACTCATAAACTGTTGATCGCCTCTTTCACGGTTTCCGTCCTCACCGTGTACCTCCACCATCATCCGTATCTTTAACGAGAGTAGATTTTATTTAATCCTTTCGTCGTTAAGCGGATAAAGACAAATTAAAAACAGTCGATCGTCCTTCTATAATGTCAGTAATTACAACAAGATGCCTTGAATTATAAATAAAGCATGGCGTTCGGCTTCAGATATTGGGATGGGCTTCCAAGGGGTAAAAAAAAAAATTGTTAGAGGCAATTTGACGATAGAAATTTGAGCTGAATGAAATTAGCCCTACAAAATATGTAGGTATGTCGGGAAAGAAAATTTCAAATTGATGAATACGTACATACAGAAAGAGAAGAGTCAAATCCTATGGTCAACGTAGGCAAAAAAGAATTGAAAATGCTCATTGGTGACGTTGCGGATGAAAGAAATGAAGCGTTGATGGTAGGGAAAACGACGGCTTCCTTAGTACGAAGTTAAACGAGGAACGCAGGGAACCTGTTTTATGAGTCAAATAGGATTAGGTATTGAAAATTCAGGGAAGCCTAGACTTGGATAAAGCTCGTATAAAGAAGGCCTACACGTACTATAAACCTAGTATAATATAGGTTGAGAGTCTAAATTTTTCCGAGTCCCTCCTATCATACATAGCTCGATAGTCGAATTTTTTTCCAAGTCCCCCTCCCATCATATATAGCTGGAGAGTCGAAATTTTTCCAAGTCCCCCTCCTATCATATATAGCTCGATAGTCGAAATTTTTCCAAGTCCCGCTCCTATCATATATAGCTCGATAGTCGAATTTTTTTCCAAGTCCCCTTCCTATCATATATAGCTCGATAGTCGAAATTTTTCCAAGTCTCCCTCCCATCATACATAGCTGGAGAGTCGAAATTTTTCCAAGTCCCCCTCCTATCATATATAGCTCGATAGTCGAATTTTTTTCCAAGTCCCCTTCCTATCATATATAGCCTGATAATCGAAATTTTTCCAAGTCCCCCTGCTATCATATATAGCTCGATAGTTGAAATTTTTTCAAGTCCCCCTCCTATCATATATAGCTGGAGAGTCAAAATTTTTCCAAGTTTTTTGTTGGACAGCGGACGGTGGACGGCGCACGGCAAATTCCTCAAATACCCCCCATAAAACAGGTTCCCTGTTAGAAGCTTTTTCAATGCTTTTTCATTCTTCCTCCCTTCCCTTCATCACTATCTGGTGTTTGGATTTTGACATGTTTCATATCTTTATTGAAACTGCGAGTTAATCGATGATGTAAATAATCGAGGATTTCGACACTTTCTTCACCCTAATTACCCCGCCGGTAATTCAGAAATCTGCGCGTATACCCCCTACTTTGGCGCTACTTTGGAAACTTGGAAAAATTTCGACTTTTAGCCTTCATTACTAGGTCTAATATACAGTACACTAGGCTCCTACGAACTAGGCTAATATACAGTGATCCCTTCGACCCCCGAGAGCTAGTTTGCTTCACATTACAAGACTTATACTAGGGAATTAGGCTGCTTATACCAACTAAGCTGCAGGCTTAGTTTGAATTATACTACGCCTAAAATACTGTATACTAGCAGATGAAAATCAATTTCAAGTTTGTTCACGGCTCTCCGAGACCCCGAAGATGGTACCCAATAAACGACGGCAGAGCCGTGAACAAACTTGAAATTAATTTTCATCTACTTATAATTACACCGTCGCGACAAGCCTTTTCCTTATTTGAACTGTATACTAGGTTCATACCAAATAGGCTGCTATAGTAGGCATAGTATAATGAAAGCCAAAGGTCAAAATTTGGACTAAGATAGGGGGTCTAGCAAGAGGAGAGAGTGATCTCCTCCGAGCTATTCGCCTCAATATAGTAAACTAGATTTACACAAGACCACGATTGAGGGCGAACGAGTGGCGTGTGTGAGCTCCTGAAAACTTTTATTTCTTTTCTTCTCCAGAAAAAGCTCACGAGAGTTTATTATCAGGATTCATTTCAAACTTTAACGATCGTCTACTTATACATTCACACTAAACTTTTTTCTCACCACGATTAGCTTTCCCAAATTTTCGACTGGGTGGACAAGGGAGCTGTACTTGTGGTCCTCCCTGAAACTGAATATATCTGTAAAATCGAGATCTTCCTTCCCCAGAGCGGTGCGGTAGTCACCACTGCTTTTAAGTTTCCTTCTCATAAAAACGGTGGTCACGAGATCACTCGAGGAGTTTTCAACTCCTGTAATGAAAATGTTCGCGTCTTTGTCAGTGGTTCTAAAGAAGTTTGACATGTCCGTAGTAGAGCAATAAAAGAGGCGCAACGTGCTGAGTGGTGTTTCTCTCGACTTGGTATCTGAGCTCAAGGGTCTTGTCTCAGTATGTCTACGGTCTAACATATGTTGCTTCCATGGCAATACTTACCAGTTTCCGGATGGTCTACCTAAAGGTGACCCTCCCCTCCTTCATATCTACGGGTACTTTGGCGTTCGAATCGATATTTTTTGCAAGACCGCCTACACCGGGCAAACTATCCGCGTCGTTTCTCTTCACCACACCTTTCAAAAAGCGTGGCTTATACAAACATGAATTATGGGATGGCCAGCCTTCCTCTTACTCTTCGCAACTTTCAAAAATTGTGCTCTTTGACAGTATTAATATCGGTGTTCGCAAAATTGTGCACCGAAGGAAGAAATCCATTGCCTTACAGAGAGTCGCTCGCCTCCCTACAAAGCCTTGGTGATTCTATAGATAGAGCGTTGGATTCGTGGACCTTCGGGAATTCGAAAATGATTACAGAATCATAGCTACAGGACTGCTTCTTACAGCCCTTACAGTTTTCGGCACCTGGCCAACCCTCCTCCTCTAAAGAACAGGGATCCACAAATCTGCTGTGGCGATTGTAATGCCGCGTGTATAGGTCAGGCGGGGAGTTCTCTTCCAAAATAATTATCGACACAGAGTACTGATTGAGTATACGTTTAGTTTAGGTGGAGGAGATTGAAGACCTAGGACCTAGGAGAAGATGAGAGTGGCTGAGCTGGGTATGGTCAATTCGAAGGTAGATGAGGACGACTTCTTCGTGGCGGGAGTTTCGATTTGAAGAGAACCGCAATGGATAAGGAAGCTTTTTGGTTGATCTTAGTATGTTGTGAGGTTGATTTTTTCAGAGGTCATGCCAAGAAACTATAGGATTTTAGAATAGTAGTAGTTTTTAAGGTCGTATGCTGGTGAGTGGGTTGAGTCGATAATTTTCGGTAAGGGGGTGAAGTTTGTGGCCACGCGGTCAATGTTTTCATGTTGCGGATGACCGATGAGACCTGGAACCCAGATTAAGATGTTTGATGATTTCATGGAGGTTGGTGTATGAAGAATGACGCGAATGAGCCAGGTGATGGAGTTATTCCAATAATAAGGATCTTGTAAAGATATGAGGAAGAAAAAGAGTCAGATAGTAGGATTAGTTGACTCTGAGAGGACACTATAGGAGCGAATAGCGCTCAACTCGTCAGTAAGAATGGAGGCTGAGGTTCTTTAACCCTTACGTGCATGGCGTTGCATAAATGCAATACAGATGTTTGCGCAATTTGCGCTCAACTTGTTTAAAGTTTGAGAAGGGTTTCTTCATTGGGCCAGGGGGATCACAGCACCCCTGACATCCTCTTTCAAATGAGACCACGCCTACTTTTGGTTTAGTCTGCTGAAGACAGTAATGATGTGCAACACCGTGATGTCCGTGATTTGCGGATGAAGGTCCCGCTAGGAGCGCTACATGTTCTGCGGAAGAAGTGATCATAGTGTTTTCTACCATAGCACAACATACTAATAAAATTGTAATTTCACCGTTTTAAATTGTTTTTCATGAAAAATGCAGGGAACAAAACTTGTTGCCCTTTCAATTTTCTTTTAGGTGAATGTAATTTTAGATTTTTTGGATCACTTTCTTTGCATGTTTTCTCAAATTGCTGCCATGGTAAATTTAGAGGGCGCCTCATTTGCCTTTATTTGTAAATTGTGCAAGAAAAGTGCGGTACGCGTGTCACAGTGTTGTACATGTAGATAGAATGCTGGCGCGTGTTTGCTGTTCCTGTGACTGTTCCTTACTGCATGGAAATTCAGTAAAGTATTATTTGGGAAGGAGAAAGAAGTGTGAGTAGGGAGTTATGGAAATGAACTCAGGATGCGAGAAAGTTGGCAGTCAACGTTAGTGTACAAAAGTGGAAAGTAGGTTCGGCTGCTTCAGCGCAGACCTTGAGAGTAGGCCTGCCACAAAAATGCTCAACGCCTCTAGGCCCATTCCGAGACCTGTTGATTGAACAGTGTTTAATAATATTGAAGAGCAGACTTGTAGAATTTAGAGTATATATATCGGGGAGCCGTGTTCTATTTGGGACTTCTAGTTTTCGGTTCCTAGAAGGGGTTAGATATTTTAGAATATTAGTGGCATTCAGGCGTTTGGCTTTGAGGGATTTGATGTGAGAAATCCAAGAAAGATTGGGTTCGAAGGTAAGCCACAAGAATTCATAAGGGTTAGGAATTTTGATTGAAAAAGGTAAAAAATTTGGGAGCGGTCGTCTTTTTGGAAGGTTTTACCCGCGAAAAAGCGAAAGTCATGGTTCGAAGCCCATGCAGATATTTAATCAGAAGTTTGTTAGAGGAGTCGTATTGCTCAATTAGGGTTTGAAGATTGGAGAGGGATGCTATAATTATCGGCGAACAACAACGGCGTTGCGTAATAAGGGGGAAAGAGGTACAAGCTGTGATGCCATTTATAGCCAACAAAAGAAGCGGGACATTTCAGACTCCTCCTCGGGAGACCGCGTTCTGAATTGTTTGTTGAGTTGCGTTCTTCGATCCTCCGTTGGATCTCTCTGTAAAAGTATTGAGAGGATTGCCTCCGAGACCTATGAGGTGTAGTTTTTGCCATGTAATGACGCCATACACGAGGATAGGCCCGTTGGAGGTCAAAAAAGATTTCGTTCTTTGCATTGGCAATTCGTTGTTGGAAGTCTGCGAAGGGTGGAACTCCAAATTTTAAGACAGCTTCGAGTTCAGAAATTCGGCAATGTTGTTGTGATAAATAATGATGAAAATTAGCTATGTTGAGTTTCTTTGGAAGCTCTGTGGCAGGATCTGCGACAAATTTTTCGACCAACATATTATACTTAGATAGGCTGATATTTCTTGTGTAAATACAAAGAGAAGTTTTTCAGATGAATTTTAATCATACATCGTCTTGTTCCTACGCATTCACACTTTTAATTGGGTTTAATGATTTGAAATACTTCGCATATAGGTAAGAAAATCATGTCTAATAAAAAAGTAGCCTACCTTTGAGAAAAGTGAGAAAAAAGAAAACTCTACCCGCTTTTATTTAGCGTTTTCAAAAAGAGTATGTGCGTAAGACGAAAGGGTAGCGATGAAAATGTAAAAAGAGAAGAAAACTGCGAAAGAATCGAGGAAAGAAATGAGTCAAAAACGGAGAAAGTAAGATTGTTATCGCGTGTAACGGGCTCGAATCGCTCCCCGGAGTATTCGCCGTTGTCTGTTACTAAAGCCAAGCACGTCTGTTATTGCCCATCCAGAAGTTAATGCCTCGATGTAAGAATTTGCTGGATATGGCCTAACATTAGTGTCTGTGATTGTACGCAATGTCACGGATGATCAACTTATTTTTTACCGAACCTGAAATAATAAAGCAAAATATTTTATTTCCTGCATTTGAAACAATTTTGAAGAAAAGAAGCGCATCAACGACGAGAAATAAAATACTCCATCGTACATACGTGTAGTGCGTATGGGCTTTGTTACTCTTCCCTCACAACTCCTTTGGGAACGACTTCAAATTGCCACTTACGAGTAGAAAACTAATGTATATATCTTCTGGCGCAGTTGACTTTTTTTTCATTAACGCGAGCTACTTTTTCTGCATTTTTGATTTTTCCACAAAATCTCCAGAATCTTCGAGCTTTCTGTACGTACTCAATTTTCGTAATGTGTACCAAAAAACCAATATCGAGATATTCGCCATCTGCTCCCACTCGAATAATTCCTGACTCTATCTTGAAGTGATTTTCTCGATTTACGTGTACTTAAATCACGAAATTAATGGACTACAACTCCTTGGATACGGTATACTTAATTAGACGAAAGTACTCCTCTGAATTTTCAGGTGTGAGTACTCAATTCGCTCGCCCATCCGATAGAAACTCTTGGACTGGATTTTCACAACGGCCGGAATGATTATTTTCACGCGACGAAAGATCATCAAATTCTTCCACAATCGGACAAATAATACGGAGGGAAAAATGGATTCACATTGTAAATAAACAAGAGCTCGCGCCTACAGACGCCCCACAGTACCGTGCGCGTTCCGAATCATTTTATTAGCGTCGTCACCGGCTACGTATGAGTAATAGTTCAGATTGCACGGTCCAAGCGCTAATATGATCCCTAGAGAGGATCTTTACGGCAACATTACTGTTATTGTATTGTTATATGTACCACGATGGTAGTCGAGCCTCTACGTTATTTATTACATTATACTGTTACGTACGGCTAACATCATTTTGGTCCCTTTTCTTTTTTCCACAAATCTACTAAATTTAACGATATGTATTCCATAAATGATTTTACATTTACCACTACAATGTCTGTAATCCAACGACGACCAAAAACAATTTTTTTTTTTCCTTTCCACCCGAAGTCGAACGAAGTAGGTATTTTTTGCCGCTCGCTTCTTTAAAAAGAAGATATAACGAGTTCCCAAATAAATTCGAACACATCTACAGTTGAATTCTTTCTACTTATTTACCGAGTAACAATCTTATAAAATAAATATATAAAAAAAATGGGAAGATAAAAGATATAGAAGAGGAAAAATTTAATTATTAGAAATTAAATGGTAATATTCTTTCTTTTTTAATGATTAACGTCAACAACAAATTGTGGGTGACCAGTTACGTGAAACTTTGCAGGTACATGTTGAACAAAGTATCAATAGGATAACGATACGCGGTTTCACATAATAAAATGCATAAATTTCGAAATTTATCAAAACGTTCCACTATCTGCAGGAAAATTCAATCACCAAATTATCAAAAATGCCCATGCATCCATTTCTTTCTTTCCAATTCGAAAATGCGATAAGGAGATGAGTAAATTACACTACACGAAAGTTCAATTAAGAAATAAAATTTTGAAGAATGAATGGAAAACTATCGGAACAAATTACAAATTCTCACCGAATTCAGTTAATTTTTCGCAAAAAATGGCATGATAAACTAAACAAATGAAACTTCGAACTATAAACGTGTAGAAAATATCCGAACTTTCTATCAAATTTACTATCGGTACCGCATCATACCTATCAACTCGTACACTAGCTCTGTCATTAATAAAATAACTACCATGATTTTGAATTTTTAGCATCGTTCTCACTAGTACTACTGCTAATACTGTTGTAATTAAAACAAAAAAGAAAAAAATATATTTCTATTTCACAGATAAATAACACTCGCACGCCTGTTTTCCCGCTTCTATTCTTTATAACACGTATTAAATAAATTACGAATAAAATAATACTGAATTGCACGAAAGTTGACAACAGAAAAAAAAAAAGTTATTAAAATATACAAAAAAAAAAAGGAATAAAAAATTTATAAAATAAATAAAATGAATACGTAAATAGATGAAATAAATTAATACAAAATTATTACATGATTACGAAAGAATTTACGTCAAATAATACTCTTTCTCACACTGCCATGGATATGGTAAATTAGATTTAAACATAAATAAAAGGAAAAAAGGTATGTCAACTAGTGAACCAATAATCGATAAATCATCTCACAATGTTAAAAGACCATTCCCGACATTAATATCTAAAAACCCAAATAGATAATAATATTATAGGAAGCCACAATTCAACATGCCAGCACGAGAACAAATTACAATCGTAAAATATTAGGTCGTATAAAATCGAGAGAGAAAAAATAAAATATCATTGAACAGTACAACACAACCATTGTCTTTGCAGAAAAAAAAATCAAAAACAAAAGAAGGAAAAAAAAAACAAAAAGGTTATACACGATGTTCCTTTTTCTAGTAGCAAGATTCAACAAGTTATCAACTTGATCCTTATCAGTTCTGCTTTGATATCTTTGAAAGTTGGTCTTCTTTCAGGTTGCAGATTCCAGGCCTGAAGACAATCAAACATTACACTGATAAGTACATATGCTCACAATCAGAAAAGGCGAAAAGAGTTCCTCACGAATCCGTACTTGTCTCATAATCTCATAAATTTCTGGCGGACATCCTTCAGGCGCCTCCATTTTATATCCTTTTTCTACATGTTTAACGACATCAGCTAGCGGCTAGACAAGAAAATTATAAATCAGTATGTACTATTATACTTCGGAATTGATAATCCACAGACAAATCGATAATACTGACTATTCTGGGATAAGGTACTCGACCAAAGGAATAGATCTCCCACAACAGGACGCCAAAACTCCACATATCTGACTTGTTGGAGAATATCTACAGAAAAATAAATAAATTTACATCACAATTTTGACACTCAAATAAATATATTATAAATAAACCGAAGTTAGTCAGAAGAAAGGTAGCAGGATTTGTAATTTCAAGAATGTAGAACACGCTGGCGTAGCAAGGGGAGATTGGAGGGCTTCGAGGTCTAAAAGTAGGGACGTTATATCAATCAACCACAGTCCAGAAAATTCACAAATTTCTGACTAAGCCATTGGTACATAATGAACTTTTTTTTTTCAGTAAATTAACGAGCTTTACAGCTACACTCAGGTATATGGATTCAGAGTGAGCAAACAGGGACTATTATAAGGATGAATATGAATTGAACTCTTCTTTTCGAGAAGGGCGTATCTCTTATGGGACGTTTACGCGAGTTGCAGAAGGGCTCAATTAGATGTTGTAAAAATAGGTGGATTAAAATTTTTTCATGGAGTCCCTGATACAGAATGCAGAAGCCGCATGTTTTATATTGAGAGCTGGATAAGAGTAGAAGAGTTGAACAGCATAGCAGTGTAGGCATGAAGAGAGTGACAGGCGAAAAAAGAAAAAAGAGCGTGTGAGACGGGTAAAGCTCATGGTACGGATGTGATTTACTATGTTAAGGCACATATTAGTATTTTAATTAAAATTATTCTTCATTGGCGTGGCTAGAAGGGGGTGATGAACGATTATGGTCGAGAGGAAGATACTAAGAATTTTTCTGCTCGTCAGCATAGAGAGTCAAGGAGGAATTCATCCCCTTCTTCGGCTACGCCACGTGTCTTCTTCTCGTTGGGAAAGGCGGTTTGACGAAGATCAAGGAATTGCAGAATTTTCAACAGATCGGAGCTTTCTGAAGGTTAATCATGCCAAGACGAGAGGATGAGAGAGCAGTAATTGGATATGAGAATACACGACGGGAAGGGATCAATTATGGAAGGTTAACGCAATGGTTGCTTCGAGGCAAGGCCCACTGCGTCGTGTTCCTCAGAGTCGATATGTCCCAGTATTCTTGAGATGAGGAAGAACTTTATGAAGATTCGTTGGACGATATTGGCAGAAAAAGAGTATCGGATACCAACTGATGATGAGAGAGAATTAAATAGTATGAAGAAATTTGAGGAAAGAAGCGGGTGAGATCTTGAGAGACACCTGACCGGCAGTGAATATAATTTCGGAGTTTCTCATACGGAAGACTGAGATGTTAGCTTGAATACAAACTGTACATCCGGTTCTGGGTCCCGATTTGGACCCGTCCTCGTAGCAGAGAATGTGGGAGGGAAATTCTGAAGGAATGATTTTGTCGATAGAAGGGAGTGAAAGAGAGGAGAAACACCTGTCTCAGGGCTGCCAACGACCAGTCAAAGCCCGGAAGACTAAATGGTGTCGAGCAATTTTCCAAGGTTGTTCGGTTGAAGTAGGGGTGAATTTGAAAACCTTGATCAAGTTGGAAACAGATTAGACTAATGTCGAGTTGGGAGAAGAGTTTGCGATTACTGGCGATGGCGATACGGGGGTTTGACAGGTATTTGAAAACATCCACAGAATTTGGAATTTTTCTTTCAATATCTTGACAAAGAGGCGGTGAGTCCAGGAGGTTATAAGGAATTTTGCAGAGGATTGAATGTTTATTGTGAACATCTGTAAACGCAGAGAGAGAGAGAGAGAGAGAGAGAGAGAGAGAGAGAGAGAGAGAGAGAGAGAGAGAGAGAGAGAGAGAGAGAGAGAGAGAGAGAGAGAGAGAGAGAGAGAGAGAGAGAGAGAGAGAGGACGGTCAGATAATCGGGAGATTTCGTTAAGGTCTGGTCGGAGTATTTGGTGCTGGTTGGGGGTTGGAGGTTAGTAGAGAGATACTACAGTCATCCGGAGAAAAACGTTTGGTAGACGGGAAGTTGACACTGTTTGTTAGCTTACTTATAGCGATTAAGAAAAGAGGAACAGTCCTTAATTCTCCCTAGCTGTAAGACATCCGTTTTGATTAGGTTCGTGGGATTTGTATTGGTCTTAGATCCTAACCATTAGAAATCTGTCATGGAAAATGGATTTGGAGGAATTACCGTCTTTTGTTCAGTATTGTTCTAATCACTTTGTAAAGGACAGAAGTCAGAGAGGTCAGTAAGATGCGGATTTTAGTACGGAAAGAAAGATAGCCAATTCCGAGATGAAAAGGTAACGGTCGTGTAGAAGAATTAGGTCGAATGCTGTGAGGAGGTAATGAAGATATTTGAGGGGAAGGTTTTTTTAGCATGGTGAGGTGTATGTTGTAAAGGCCAGAAGCCACGTGTACAAGGTTTGCGGAGGTAGTGAGGAAATGGAGAGGCTGAGGATTGATTTGAAAGTGAGGCTGAAGCAATTAAACTCAAAATTTACAATAGATATACACTTACTCCTTGTCGTAGAGCTTCTGGTGCCGTCCACTTGATCGGTAATTTACCGCAGTCCACGTTGTAGTTCTCTTCACGGGCTAGACCGAAATCCGCCACCTTAGCTACACCCTCTTCCGATATCAACACATTTCTCGCCGCTAGATCTCTATGAACTACTTTTCTAGACTCTAAATATTCCATCCCTGAGCAAGTATCACTACAAGAGAAGATTCATAAATAATGATATTAGTAACGCGCATCGTATTAGAATCATCGATCTCTGATAAGTTATCAACTTACACGGCGAAATTGATTTGATCTTTCTTCGTAACATGCAGTCTTCCTCTAGATCTGAGATAATCGACTAAGCTTCCTTTACTCATATATTCGGTAATTAATAATATACAATGTTTGCTATCGAAAACTAAACCTAGAAGCTGCACCAAGTTCTCGTGCCTCAGCGACCTGTAAAAAGAAAATTATTCGTTTAGCAACTCCATACGATGGCACTGGTCCTAGACTACACCACTATGAGAATCCACATAGAGCAAGAACCGGTTAATCATGACAGTCATAAGGAAACAATGACTCATACTTTTGTGCCTGCATATTGCTCTTTTTCAAATTGATGTCAAGAAATAAACTTCAATCGATACTCACGTCATCAGCGAAGCTTCAGTAAGGAACTTTTGAGCAGCTTCACTACTATTCTTCAATATTTTTACAGCTACTTTCTCGCCTCTAAGCGAACCGAGACGTACATCACCAAACTCTCCTTTTCCTATACACTCGTTCAGCTGCGAAAAGAAAACAATACGATTCAATACGATATTGAAATAACGCCGACAGAACGCTAAGCATTGGTAATTTCTCAGTACCTGTAACTCGTGCTCTTGAAAAACCCATCCGGCATCAATAAATGCTTTGGAATCGACATAAAAATCTTGTTTCCCTTTTTTCGGAAGACATTTAGTGAGTTGTGTGCACAAACCGTCTGCATCTTCTTCATAGTGCTGAAAAAAAAAAGATCAGAAAAGTTTTCATTTTTTCAGCCTTTTCAGCCTTTTCCGCACAATACGAAGTTTTCCCTCAATCAATTTAAGAAAGCTAACGTACCTCGACCAACTGTGATAAGTTTTCGAAGAATTCTTCATCATCGATGGTGAGCTGATTGTCTTTATACTTGACTCTATAGTGTTCAACTTTGCCCTGGTAACAAACGCATAACGTGTAATCGCCCGGGAAATTGGTCGATTCACGCACTAAAAATAGACCGTTCTCCTTAGGACTCAGTAGCTGTTCCGCTTCTTCTCTCGATATCTTTCCGTGAAACCAGCTGCAAGCAGAAGAGCACAAAAATTTCAAACTATATCGACGAGTACAATTTCAATATTAATGTAAATAGGCTAAGAGGTATGACCGTTAGTATAGCCCGTATTCTCTTCAGTCACGAATACGGAAAAACCCGTATAAAAATGAGCCCTTCGCATTTAAAATGCGCGAGTATCTCGACAAATACGAATGAGATACATTCGCGACCTGATTACACAATTTAGAGCACAACTCTCATTCCTCGTCATTTGTCGAGTAGATAGATGATAGAAGTTGGCACCTACAGAAGGAACTCGCGAACAAAATAGTTTCATATTCTCCGATAATAGCAAACTAAGACAATTAGACGCAAAGAGTACAGTACACAATGTCCGCGTCAATTGTCTTAATATTTGTAAGACGAAGATATAAAATCGGAGCCTTTCACTTCAGCTCGTCATTCGAGAGAACAGATGGTGACACGTGGTAAGAATTTCCGAAAAATTCGTGTGAGACCGTGTTAAAACATCGTTAATTGGTCTCCTAGCGTGTTTCGTAGCTTATTGTTTACGGAACACGAACACGCCTAGAGTGCATTCAAAATATGTTTCTATGAGAAATTTCTACGCTGTATAAATGTAGAACTCGAATGGGTCCTCTTCTGATTACGAAGTTGTCTCCTCTGCAAATATGGATATTCAAGGTCACTTACGAAATAATTTCCTATAAATTAATCGAAAATGCGCCAAAACGATCTTCGTCATACGTCGAAGGAAATGCGTATTAATTGACACAAAACGAAGGCTCGTACAGAAAAAAAATATATATTCCGCGTTCTCAATTGCTTCCCGACGTAAAACGACCCACACGTAATTGCGCACATTCGTCGCGTACGGAGGCTCGGATGAGTTATTCGTCGCAAGAATTTCAATTCGACATTTCTGATCGAAGAACGATTAGATAGGCGGTGCCGATTGTCCTTATTTTACGGATTGAACAAAGGTAGAAAATTGTCGGAATTCCGACGCGAGAAACGGAATAGAGATTAGAGAGACTCTTCAGAAACGAGTGCCGTGTAGAGTATCTGAAATTTAACGGAATAAGAACGATGACGAAATATTCCAAGTATTACGTGATCTCAACTGGGATTTCATCACGCACAGACGACTTAAAAAGGAACACACCGACAAACCATGAGTAAGTCGTTCACATATGGTTTTGTAGCCCTAGTCTTTAGCCTCAAAGGACCTTGAAAATCGAGTCAACAGGCCAGCCAAACGCGAATCTTCTTGCTGTCAGAAGAGGGCATCCATAAGATAGGAGAGGGATTGGCGGGGGGGGGGGGGCGATATATTTTCAAGGAAGGTGTGGAGGCTTGAAAAATCGCGAAGGTTGCCTCAGAGGAACGAGTTTCACTTAATTAGGATTTTTTTTTTTTTTTTTTTTTTTGTAGAGTTCAGGTCGTTTAAGCTTGGGTAGTAATTTAGATATTGAAGTTTTTCAAGTTGTTCTTCTCCTGTGAAACCTCAGAAAAACTGAAAATTTTACCTCTTCTCTTTCACACTACTGAAGCCGAGGATTTTCGTTAGTCCCTTCTCCCAAAATTTTGCACGTCCTTTAGTAACTCGAGAAATCTTGAATTTATAAAAATTCGAAGTCTGGACCTTTCACCGGCATATAATTCTAGAAGTCTGAAAAGAAGGGAATATTCTTGCCACAATCGTACATAATTTGCGGTTGAAAAACGTTTCCGAATATTTGTTCTCGAGGAGCAATGAACTTTTTAGCTTCCGCTTATCAAGTTGACAGTATACAAGGTCGAACCATGGGATTATTTTAAAAATAATTTTTGCCATCGAGTAAAGAATGTTCTTCATCGAACTATTAATTTTTCAATAACACTTATTCTACTAGCCGAAATCCTAATGGTTTACAAAATATCGTGCATGAGACGATATTTTTTTGCTACGTTTATCCGATTTCCAACCAATAAAACAGATAGAGGTAGCGGAAGTAAATATCTTCAAAAAAGAAAACAAACAGAATGTTTAGATTGAATGTCGCGCAAAAACTGAAAAGCGAGGAATTATTCAACTGTCACGTAAATATGACCATAAACAAACGAAATTTCATTACATAATGGACTACCTTCTATCGTTTCTGCGTTATAATACGCATGAGCAATATTAATGAAGATATAATGAGTCCTACTCGAGCTTGATTGATGGTCTTGTCGTGGTTTTCTACACTCACACAATATTCCCTGCGTTATCTCTTGCTTTCTGTGAATAGGAAGTCAACAATGTTCCTTTTTTCGTACTCTCTCCTCGATAAAGTGCATTGCTCGTACTTTCATCTAAACTCACGTCAACCTCTTGATTTCACCCAGACTAAAGAAAAGGGATGGTCGAAGACTGAAATGCGAAATTTTAGGGTTCTAAAAGATGATTACGTCTTTTTCTCGGACAAGGAAAAATTCAACTCGGAAAGTCGTAATTTCCTCACACCCAATCAAGTTTCTACTAACTACGATTTCCGTCTCAATCTGCTTTCCGAAACACAGCTAGAGCGGCCTCACTAACAGCCTAAATCATTCTATTCTCAATTTCACAACATTCATCGAAGTTACTAGCCATTCCTAAGACATGAGAACGGCTCAGATATATTCCAAGCGATCAGAAATACATCTCTAGTATCTCTTTCGAAGTCTATCATAAAATCAAGATGCATGATGGACTCTACGAAGAGATTCTTAACGCAGGCAAAATAGAGTCATCTTTGCCCAGCACGTTTTCGAGCCAAAAGTGCTTCCCAAAATGACCTCGGTAAGCAGGCCTATACTACAAGAGGAACAATTTAATCACGCATGTCTAGAAGATAGTTCATTTCTGCTGTATAGAAAGGAATGTACGAATTATGTTTACTTCAAATATGAATGACTCAAAAACGAGTGTCGTTTTCGGCATGAAACTCAAGAGACAGACAAACGACCATAATATTTTACGAGTGAACAAAACTAAGAATTGTTATATTCCCAGTACTACAAAAAGTTTCCTCTTTTCAGTCTTCACTAAATACTTTCTCAAAGGCTTCTGAAACGAGCAAGAGGAGGCGCATACGAAGCGAACGAAATCTCTCGACGTACATGGATAAAAGATACGAGAATATTTCTGTATAATACCGGCACAATTTCGACATCTCATCGTCGTTCGAGACCATTCTCACGATTTTATTGAAGAAACCCATCATCGTCGTACATACTTTTCCGCAATAACCTCTTACATCGTGTGTTCGTACATACAGCACGACACGACACCACACTTGAAATAGAGTTGTTCGCAACCACATGTTACACATCTCCTCGTTTCCTTCTCGCCACCTTCTTCGCGGTCTTATCGCGAATTCTGCTTTTCGCGCTTCATAAATCACATCCGGACATCCTCGACCGCTAAATAAAAACGGAAGTAACTTACGGCATCGTGTTCAGCTTGACTTGAGCCTTTCTCTGCAAGGAATTCATTTTGTCTGATGCGGTCGTAATGAATTCGCTTCCTGTTGGCGGCATACTGCAATTTGGCGACAATGAAGGCGATGGCAACGGCCAAGCACCATTCTCATAACCGTGACAAGAGTCGACAATTGGCAGCGACTGAAACAAACGCTGAAAATTACGATATACATCAAGCGCCGAATTGACACATGTGTTTTCATTCTCTACTTCTAAATAAAAGAGACGAAACAATTTCACCCTACTCGGACGGGTTTCGAAACCACGTGATCGTGATGTCACGACAACGCATCCTGCGTTTTTATTAATTCACAAACGTTAGTAGGATGACTCACTACTTAAACGCCCGCGAGTTTCCTGGATTAATCGTCTCAAATCCTCGATTAAAATTAACTTTTGAAGGTTACAGTAATTCTTTACGAAACTCACCTGCGTGCATGGTGTAGAGTTTTGGAACGCTTGCTTCATAGTGCCTCATCGTATCCGAAGAATGAGAATAATGTTAACGAAAATCGAAAACGAATAAGGTTGCAACTTGACGACGTATTCGAACGTAGTTTCATCTGCATCACAGTTAAATACTTTCTAATTAATCTAGATTCAAGAATTTAAATTCTACAGTAGCTACGCTATCGGTTGAGAAATTCAAGCTCCATAGAAATATAATCGTTCGTTCGCATTTTTAGCATTTACGTTATCGAATACTGACTATCTTCGCTGTATTGAAGAGTTACTCTTTCAAAATCGCGTAAGATAATGAAAAAAGAACAATGACGATAAATTTTCATAATAATACGTTTCGCATTATGAACACGATATTTTAACAATTATTATTATTCTTTTTTTCTCGTTTTAATTCATCAACTATTTATTATCGCAAAGTTCATTAAAAAGATATCGGATATCAGCCTCCATCCAGTATTACACCTGTTCCTAAAAACGGAAATAGAATTATTAGAGCACAAAAAAATTGTCGCTTCAACACGATTGATGAAGAACCACGCGTATTTAATAATCCGTGAAAAGATTTTCGAGTCGTACATGCAAAAGTTGTGTGCGCTACTAACAATACACTCCGGTGAAAAATTATTCAATTCAATATTGCGGAAACTACGTAATTGGCAGGTTCGAGAATTACGTGGTCGCAAACACCAAATAGGTATAATTATCATTCATAAACCGGCTATGCCGTTTAACGGAATATCTCTGTTATCTATATTTAGCTACGAGAAAACAATTCAAGATTCGAAGGTTCAATAGTAGTTTTTAATTATTCTCAGCGTCAATGAATTAAAGGGTGCACGAAACTTTTATCAATCACTCCATTGTACGATTTTAGTTCCTCGTTGACGAAACGACACCATCCTCGTGTCAGTGAATCATACGAATGGAACAAGATACAGCAAGGATGCAAATCAAAAATTTCATCAGAGTAAACAAGAAATGACGCCTACATACATCGCCAATTACTTGACGAATTTCAAGGGTGTATGGCTATTCAAATCCAAATTCATTACCGATGAGTTATGATTTAGATGATATATCCTGAGAACAAATTCAGTTCGAAAGACTCTTCGAAATCCTCGCTCAACTCCTAAAATGTTCAATTCGTACGACATATGCCAATTAGGAACGCTTTCGAAAGCTAATACGAACTAGCGGGAGCGCGAGAAAAAACTGCTATCGTTACGTACACAGAATTTCAGGGAAAATTCAGGAAAAACTTTAGAAAGAAGATCTTTAAGAATAATGTCACACAAATTATCTAGTCCATGAATAATGGATCCTCACCTGAGTTAGCATCGGATGCGGTGCTCTTACATTAATCAGTTCAGATTCAGTTTCCCACAATTATTCAAGTTTCAATAAAATAGCCTGATACAAGCGTTAATTTCAAAAATCATTTCTCACATAATACTTCAGAGTTACGTAAAATTGCATTTAACAAAATTCAAAAATTATGGAAGAAACTTGTATTCTTGAGCTAAAATGAAAAAAAAAACGAAAATTTTACCTACTAATGATCTGAGTACATTTTAGAGGTATTGACACGAACGGTAAAATAAAATCTGTCGCAATTTGTTATCGTTTAGTAACTCTCCGCTAGGTGACGTTACCGAGGACGTTCGTGACGTCAATAATGACGCATCGCGCTGGTGCTCGAGTTCTTATCACGAGAAATTTCTTTGAATCAGAAGAATGGGTATTCATTAAAGAAGGAAACAAAACTCTTATTTTCCAGATCCACATTCCACACGAATGTAGTTGGCGATATTTACACCAGTTTCACTAGTTATAGGAATTTCGTTAGAAACGCGCGGTTATTTAAAAATGACTGTTTCACTATCAACTTTTTTTCAAAGTTCAACTTCAATATAGGTGAAATATTTAGAGTGGATGGTTTTGATGCGTTGGACTAGGAACAGAATAAGAGAGAAGTACGTTTGAAGACTAGTTGTAGAACTGCGTGAGCGTTTTGAGAGGAAAAGATGGAGTAAAAGAACGATCCTGAACTACTGGCATTTTTTTGAGATGTATTTCATTCCATAAAGATCACGGAAAGTTGGTCTAAAGTATTACGTATTATGCACCTATCTGGAGCAAAAAAGTCTGAAATAGCTGTCGAGTGCTACGTTCGATATACGAGGAGCAACCGCGATATCAAAGTCGAATAAAACCTTATTCAGTATCAGGGCCTATTCAGTATTCTATATAGTTCTTGAAAGTGCTTCTCAATGATGTGAATCCTGAATACTATGCACATAATTATCAATTATTGCTCTCTTTCCATCTATGATAGTTGCAAAGAAAGTAGAGTGGTAGAATTATATATGAGTCACGAATAAGAATTTCAGATAAGCTGAGTAGTGAGTTGTGGAAACATTCTTATCAATAAATTGAAGGTAACGTGTTTTTGCCGGCTCGTATCAATTGAAGTCTGTCAAATTTCTGACCGAAAAATATCTACGGTCTAATGTTCATCACCTCCACATCGAAATCAAGATATTTTTATTGGACTGTTTTATTTTTATATCCTTGGCGAAGTACGTCCTCGAGAAGTATGAACGAGTCACGAAAGTTTATTGGTATATACTTTTCCATTTTCAGATTATAATCTATTCCTTCAACTTTGTTCAACTTTTATATTATTATTTCTAGACATAGGTGCCAATATGGTTGATACAATGTATCAGGGTGTGTACAATGGCCACAAAAAACACGAGCCAGATTTGGAAAATGTTATCAAGAGAGCTGTTTCAAATGGTTTGGATAAACTAATCATTACGGGGACTGATTTAGAATCGAGCAGAACAGCTTTAGAGATGGCGAAAAATAATGGTACAATATGCTCATTATACCTTACAATCGGTTTTCTGGTCATACCTTCCCAAGGCATTGTATAATTAATAATGTCCGTCCTCTGTAGTAATGCTTTATTCGACTGTTGGCTGCCACCCAACAAGATGTAATCAGTTCGAAACAAGTGGGGATCCGTCTAATTATTTAAATGAACTGCGAGAACTCATTCAAAAAAATCCTTCCGAAGTAGTTGCTGTCGGTGAATGTGGACTAGATTATGATAGGTTACATTTTTGCGAGAAAAACACTCAAAAAAAGTAAAAAACCTGAATTGATGTTCTGTTCATGAAACGGTAACGTTTTTTATTACGAATTTCATTGAATAATTATTTTTTTTAGATATTTTGAAGAACAATTAAAACTTTGCCAGGTCGTCAAGTTACCATTATTTTTACACTGTAGAAATGCAGCCGATGACTTCATCGAGATATTGAAAAAACAAAATTTCTCTTTCGAAGGAGTCGTGCACTCGTTTGACGGATCACAAGATGTGATGGAGAGCTTACTTGATCTCGGTCTTTACATTGGTATCAATGGCTGGTAAGAAGAAAAGCAAAAGCTAGTATCTACTGGCTATTTATCGTCTTGTACTTTATTCAAATTGAATTTAACAGTTCATTGAAAACCGAAGAAAATCTCGAAGTCGTTAAACATATACCCAGAGAAAGACTTCTTCTCGAAACCGATTGTCCATGGTGTGAAGTGAGGCCTTCCCACGCTGGGCATAAATACGTCAAGTCTACTTTTCCGTCCGTCAAGAAAGAAAAATGGAAGGACGATTGTTTGATCAAGAGTAGAAACGAACCTTGCACTATCGTGTACGTAAAAATGTATGACAAATGTTAATTCTAAGATTAGGTTTCAATTTAACTATTTGGTTGCGAGAATAGAGATTTTGTTGCTAAGCTTTGTTAGAAATGAGGATAATTGCATCAGAAACTCGTGTATCTATAATGAATACAGTTCAGTACGAGGTAGTATTTCATGTAAAGGAATGATACATTGTTGGAAGAAAAATTTGTCAGCTACATTTCAAGTAATAATAGGATGTCCAAACATACTCTTTTCAATAATATTTCACTCGTAGAGCACTCTCTCTTTACTTGAAAATACCTAAAAATACTCTTTTTCAAAGTGGTCATTATCTTTGTACTCTTTTTAAAACGCTTCAAGTGTTTCCATACACTTTCATTCTCTGTAATATTTTTTTTGAAAACTAGAATCTGTTTGACCTTCTTTTTTTCTTATTTGCTTAGAAAATATTTTATCCAACATTCTTTTGTTGTAGAAAAAATCGGGACACCCTGTAATAGAAACTCATTTTTTTCGACGTGGATTTTCTACTATTGGTGAACTAAAAACTCGTGGGTGGACTGTTTCAGCCTGATTCAATTGTTTAGATCATGGCCATTTCTTAAAAGTAAAATTGGTTTGGCTGTATTCGTTCATACGAGTAAAAAGTAAATTATTGTCTACAGTCGAGAGAGAATGTTCTAATAACCTCTCCAGATGCCTGACAGACTTCAACGTCGCATTAAAAGTTTTCATTCATGAAGGTCACTCAAACCTAGAACCTGAAAAGAAATTAAAATTAATACAATAAAGCAGTTTCTCTGTTTCATTCATGAATCCGAGATTAATTCATCTTTCTCGTTGTTTGGAATCTACAATACTGTTTAATTTCACGTTTTCGATCATGAAATCTAGATTTTTCCCTCCGATCTTTTTTTTTTCATAGTTTTTTCATGCGAGGAGAATATACAAATAATTTAAGCATATTTCCTCCTATTTCTACTCACATTCATCGAATACTCAAAATACTATTCTGAGCACAACCAAGAGTACTTAAAAATAAATCCTGAACGCGTCCTCAACAGCGTAATGGTAACGATACCTCGACCGGAAAATATTGTTGTCTATCAATCACCTATAATTTTTGATGTGATCCTTAATTTTCAATATAAACCAAGTCCTTTTGTTAAAAAAAAAAAAAGATAGTCGCTGTAGATTTTTAACGCATCTGCTGTTTTTTTTTTCAGACAAATTCTTGAGATCGTGTCCGCAATCAGAGAAGAAGATGCTGACGAATTGTGCCAACAAATCTACGAAAATACGTTAAGATTATTCAAGAAAATAAACGTGTGATAGTTTGGATAGTTTGTACGAATAAAATTTCTCTTCTGTTCTTCTACGTCAAATATCTTCTATTTCCCATTTTCAGAGTTAATGATGAGATTGTTTTATTGTACGAGTCCCATTCCTAAAAAACTACTGAGATAATTTTCCGATACGATTCCAATTAAACGAAATGATTATATTATTCTCTGTCGAGTAAGGTGTATAGAATTGTTAAAAGGTCACTATGACGAGATTACCTTATACAATTTCATACTACCTCCTGCTCGATATAAAAGATAATATCGGCTTAAAGCTGGTTACAAGCACGTTTTGATCTCCTCTACTTATCTAGTACAGGTAGGCAAATGAAAGTCGACGAACAATATATTTATTGGTCGATAAAATTCACGAGATTTAGGTATTTTACGATGTGTCAGCCTGGTCTCAGATTGCGAACGTTCAAGTTTGGTTGATAATCGAATAGAACAGTAATTGTAAGAGATCCATTTTCTGCGATTACTTATAGATCTGAGATAGGAATGAGAAATGAAATAGTCAATATAAACGAAATCAACGGTAGAAAATCATCACGAAATTGATTCAAATACAATTTATTTTCATCCACGTTCGTAATTTTTCGCCAAATTACAAGGAAATGAGTTTCTTTTCGAAAGTTGAACGCGTTTAAAATGTACATTAAAATATATGGAACAAAAATAATGAATGAGAATCATCCTGAACTGAAATATTCATAAAACAGAATCAATAATAAAATAGACTAACATGAAAGTGAAGCTACCCTAAGCGAACACAAAACAAATACAACATTACTTTACTTTAACATGATACATGACACACTTGGTTACATTTATAGAACACTGTACACAAACTACACAATAAAGAAGGCGAACCATAAAATTAGATAAAACCCAGTATCGTTATGCTTTTCTCAGGTAAATATGATCAGTATATGATACTGCAGAGTTAGATCTCCATTCAAAACATCATGATTTAGAAAAAGAAAGTTAAAACTCATGAGAATGTAGCAAAAATAGAAATGGGTAAAATAAGAAAAGAAAAAAAAAAGAAAGGAAAGATTCAAGGTAGTGGAATGATTCGGTTACATGATCACTACTTCTGGTTTTATTTAATTACAAGAATAGGAATTATTAAAAATCGCCAAGAGTAATCTATTTTACGTAATCAATTTAAGCTTTCCTTCCCTAAACCTTGTGATGAAGGCATACGATAAAATTTCAAGTATTATTGTACTATGTTTTGATTTTCCCGAGAACTATATGTTCAAGCCCCCCCGCCCAATCGCTTGAGTATATTAAAGGAACACGATAAGATTGTTTTGTCGGTTTCTTGAGAGTTTAGCCCGACATGAGACATTCAACTTTACGGCCTACCCAAGCGGTCACGTCCGAAAAAAAGACACCAATTCTACGCGTCGTTTCAAAGTACACCTTTTCCATGTTTTCCCATGTGAACGAATCCCTGTCAAAATAAACTTCATTAGTATTTGCGAAACGCAGAGCAAATTGTCTACGAATGGTGTTGCAGACTTTGAACTTTGATCGTAAACATTTCTGCATTACATCTAGTTACCAGAAAAGCATACTGCGCAATGCAGCGAATGGAATGTGGTATTTGATTCTAGAAATAGGCTTCTAATTAAATATCAACGTTCTATTTGTACAAGTTGAGCGAACTCACTTTGAAACATTTTCCGACAACCATTTGAATGATTTTGAACTCGTTTCGGTTATGTACTTCACAGCTATTTGTGTACACTTAGATGTAGCGTCATACGCACTAGAAAAGAATTTTAGCGCTTTATCTGTAAAATCAGGTGGTATCTTCGACACGACCTGAAAAAAATACGTTTCCGGTTAAGGAAGCATACTCGTGGATCTGTCAGACAAAATAATCCACAGTACTAGTTATCATGAACACCTACGTAATTGTACGATATTACAGAATATTTCTTTACAACTATTGAAGCATCCTTTGAGACCCTGAGGACAGTTCCAGCCAAATTCTTCGTTGCCTCCACCGTTTTATTTTTATATACTTGATATTCTTTATGAGGAAAATTTTTATTACCCCATCTGAAAAAGTCAAATTTTGAAAAAATTACACCGGTAAGTTCCACCAGGATAGAGATCTAAAACTGACGTACTTACTTGTACCATGTAATAACATTCTTCTCAACAACACTGTAGTACGGTTTAACATAAATCAAAAGGTTAGCATCTCTCAAAGCACGACCTGTTCGTGAAGCTGGAAAATCATGATAAATAATGTATTAACTCGCGAGAACTACGCAGTGGTACTTACGAACAATGAGACAAAGACTTCGTACATTCTAAACTACCATGACTAGATATATCATATATCACTACACCCCATAAGGCTGACAGAAGTAAAAATAAGTTGAGCACAGCTTTGACCATCTTGACTAATGTCTTTGTATGTGATAACTCAACGATAATATAACTTTCACTTTCTTTATTATCTGAAACAAGGCATAATACAAACAGAGTAAACACGAAAATCGGTATTACAGCAGACCGATCAACTTGAAGTGCTTATAATTGCGTTGCTCACCTTCTCTGTAGTCGAAAATTCAATCCACACTTAAATGTCGAATCTAATAGTGATACATGAAATGTTAAAAACTACGAATTTCGATTTTTCACGTACGTTCCAAGATTACATTTCAAAATTCGATCAAAAGAAAACACGCATAGACGATTGGTCAAAACGTTGATGATCTTTGGTTCGTCACTGATCTCATAATGCTTCATAGAAAATGAAACTATGAATGATTAATAGCGCATCGTCATGATTTTGCTCGTAATGGAGTCACGCGGTCATGGTAGTCCACCAACCAGACGTCTGTCACCATTCATGAACCAATCAGGAGAATATTTTCTAAAAAGAGTCTCAAAAGGAGCAGCGAAAAGAGATCTCTGTGCATAGATGAAAATGAAATAATTTTCTTTTCCAATTAATTATTTCTTTCAGAAACCTGTTTCAATATTTTGTCAAAATGTCCGTAAGAATTTAATGAATATCCATTTACTTTCACAGTTTCTCATCAAATCGTTAATTAGTTGGTCACGGCGCCGGGCGCCTTCCGCGTATTTCGGCGGAGGAGTTTAGACAGCGTCGGGGAAGCGTGAACAGCCGTGCAACGTGCATGAACGGAGCTGCAAACACGTTAACACGAACACGAAGAGTGAAGAAAGATTAGATTACCCACGGATTACCGCGAGAAAATTATTATTGGAAAGAAAACCGGTGGATTTTCCGCGTGAACCAGTACTAGTTGAAAATTTGAGCGTGCTCAGTCTTTGTTAATAATTTCATAATATTGCCTTGCCTCGCGACCTATGTAATTCATGATAATAGTATGTGAATGTGATACTATCAATATCGGTTGCCGGTAACGTGAATAGCAATCTAACTTTCATCGCAAAACCTAGAAGTGAATGAGTGATTGATTTGTGAGGGCTCTTGTTCGCTTTCATTTTAGCTATTTCGATATTTATACGTACTACCTCAGCCTGCTTGGTATCTTCCTCGTTCGTGTCTGCAGCATTTACTATGGGTGTCACAATGTAAGTGATGAGTCTGAATAAACACGAGTAATTCATCGCGTTTCGTAATCATTTTATTGTGCTAACTTATAATTTTTCTTTACATAGATTGCAACAGTATCCAGTGAAGGATAGAACCGGTCCGCAAACAATCGATAGTTTGACCAAACGAATAACTGCACTAGGAGCTAAATCAACAGGACATTTTCTAGTCGACTGTGAAACTCATGTGAGCATGGCGCAGCCGCCGATGCGTAAGTTATATACTTTTATTCATCTTAGATTATGGTTGGAATTCAGTTTTGACGAATGAAACAGTTTCATGAGAGAAAAACCAAGGCAATTCTTATGGTGTGTAGACTTTTTCGTCTGGTATGGTACTCTGACTCGCAGTTAGTAATCCTTACCATCATGTCCAGAGACAAATGTCTGATACGAGATGAATTGATGTCCGAGATACATAATCGAGTGAAAGAAGTATTTTGTATTCAAATTATATATTTAAAAAGAATGTTTTGGCAAGTTTGCGGAAATAATAAACTGATGGATTCAAAAGATTCAATTTTCAAAACGAATTTCTGATTCGTATCTTCGTTCGTACTTACAATTCGATTCGATTGTTGTGAATATTTTTATTTCTTTTAGAAGAATACAACTGTAAAAACAACGATCTTCTCTGAGTTCTTGTTGAATTTTCCTCTATCGGTTCTTGAGAAAATCTCTTTTGAGTTCAAAATGTACTTACGGAACATCTGGATACACCTGCATTTAAAGAGAAATCTTATGAGGCAAACAGGTTGAGCTAGAGGAAGAAAAATTATTGCAGCTTCAGATCCAAAGTAGGGAACATGTTCGTCATAAAGGAACTTCCCCGTGTCACTCAATATGATGTGTCTTTCGTTCTCTTTTGTTCGTGCGAATCGATATTAAAGTTTTAGTTAACAAATAAATAAGTTACTTAGCTTATTTATTCGCAACAATAAAACAAAGAATCAGTATCGAAGTTTCATATTTTTTGTTCATTTTTGGAAATCTGTCCTCCATTGTTACTCGCTCAAATTTACGGAATATTGTAATAGAGAACTCAAACTTTGTTTTTTTCGCATCAATTCTGAGATACTATTATTACCATTGAGCTTTCTCGGATTTTTTTTTTGAATTTTGCGACGAATTTCGTATACTTTTGAAAATATTTATATCCTTTCTATCGGGGAAAGTCTGGGACCCTTTCTGGTTTGATATCGGAAAAATTTTTTCAGTATCCTCCTAAATTTTTCCACTGATTCTACACAAATATTAAAATTCTAGATCCTATTAGCTTGAAGATGAGTGCGAAAAAGTTCTGTTTCACGATTGATTGGAAAGTTTTACGCGTTTTATTTTTGTTTTGCCATTCGATCAACTTCGGATAACAAAAGGTGGAATACACCTCTTCGGTTCAAGTTTGAAAGTGACTAAGATTTTTTTTTTTTTCCTCCGTTGGAAATTTTTTTTCATTTCATATTGTGTATTAAACATGAGTGACTGAACGAGAAAAACTTGTGGCTTCTTCTTGTTTATGACATTCGAAAGAAACGTTGATTTTGAGGACGTAAATAAATTATGTTGTAATTCGAATCTACGGGAGGGAGAGAAAAGAAAAGAATCAAATGCTGGATTTTTTGTGATGAATTTAATACTGAATTTTATTTTCAACACAGATCTTCAAAAGTTCTGTTTTTGAATTGTTGTGCGTCGAATAGAATTTATTACAATTTCCAACACTTTTTCGAATGAGGAATCAGATAAACCTGGTATTCAGTAAAGAGCATTTCGGTTTCGTCGATGAATTTTCTCTCCGATTTCTCCTTTCTCTCATATGTTTGGAACTCTTGAGCGTTGCGTTGATACGCTTACATGTGTGATAAATGAGTGAAAATTGAACAAAATTCACGTTTTAGCGTTTCTTCTCCGTTTTTTTTTTTTTTTTTTTTTCACATTTTTCTAAACTACGTTCAAAAAACACCCGGGAACTAGATCGTTTCAGCCACAGAAATTCATTTGCCAGTCAATGCTTTTTTTTAGTGATGGATTTTTTTGCTTGTGAGTATGTTAAGAGAGGAAAAAGAGAATATCATTTCGAATAAAACATTCCTCAAACTTCATTTTAGTTCACTCTTTAGTGGTTTTTCTGCATTACTGTTTATTAAAAATGTATAATTATTTAAACATTTTGGTAAAATACGTGTATTACAGAATTATTAATTTCACATCTTATATTCTTATTGTCGCGTATATTGTCAGTTTTGAAATTTATTCATTTTGCTATTCCCGATACGATGTAATTTCGTTATTTTTAAACAGATTGTACTGCTAACGTACAATTAGTATTTCTGTTCAGCTCAAATTATGTTTGAAAAGATATTATGATTTTGGCCGAAAGTTTGATAAAAGATTTCGCTACATGAATTATAAATCTTATGAATAGAATTATGATTTCAATAATTAAAACTACATTTTATTGCTTTTCTAAGAAGGAAAACGTTTCAAGTTTTCAGTGAGTTCGCTTTTGTTGTGCGTTCTCGTCGTTTGAATCACTGTCTGGATGTAGTTTTCTCTCATCCTTTAATGTGATGGTAATTCTAAACATAGTCCGCCTCGCAAATAATGTACCATTTGCTTGTAAGGCTGTTAGACTAGGTTATGAATAAAACATCCATTCTCAAAAACGTTATCCCTTCTGCTGTAATATAAGCTACAAAATCTCTTAGATTATATCTTCGTTCGGAAACGCGTACACGCTTGGAAAAGGAGAAAAAGAAAAAAGAAAGGTTGTCATAAAAACTATAGTTGGACAGCACGTACTTAAATCCAAACGATTGTCGTTTAAAACACAGTTTGGGTAAATTACATTAATTCCACGGCGGTAAGAATAGAAATGCAAAAAAAAAAAAAAATGTATGTATTAGTAAATAAAAAATAGAAAACTATCGCAAGGATAAAATGGAAGAATTAATATTTGTATGGCAGTTGGGACGTACAGTATATTATTGTCTAAGAAGGAAAAAATTTGTGGTATAATACCTGCTTTTAAAATATTATTACAATGTACGAATGAATACGACTAGAGTATTTCGTTTAGAGTTTTACACAATTTTTTTACCTACATTGGGCGGGGAAGGGGGGGTTAGAAGAAAAGGTAACTCGATTAATATGGTTTGAAGTTTATTATTGGTAATACAGTTGCTCATAAAAAATTTCTCGTCGAAATACGACGATATAAAGAGGAATCTCTCATAAAATAATTGGCACCATCGTCTCGGATACAATCGTCGACGATGAAAGGCACATAACGAAACCATTTTGACACGTTTAAATTGAACAACGAAACAAATTTCTTGACGTTACTCGCATTTCTTTAATTTAAGCTTTCTCAGAAATCTGATTGCTATTTTTTTTTTGAAATTGCATTCTCGAGCACTATCGGGAAATTGATTGCTTTCTTCGTGAAACATTTTTGCGCTTAATCTAAACGTATCCCGAGTCAAAACGTGGTTCGCAATTTTAAATCTCTATACGAAAGGGAAAAAAACTTGATGAATCGATGTCGGATATAAAAAAATAGAAGATGGAAAGAAAGAACATCGAAGGAAGCTCGTAATCTATTGGCGTAGAAACTCGTTTCATGGTATTCGTATCTACTAATTGCTGAAAGGGAACTCTAAAATTTCTCGTAAAAAACTCGATACTTGAAAAAATTATTGTGATTGGCTGATTTTCACAGTGAGTAGGGAGAGTACGCGGAATATATTTCCCCGTATAAAAATAATGTAGCAAATGAGACTATGTTGTTCCCCACAAAAACCACGCATTTGAAAATCTCCTCGAGACAATTGTTTTCTCTTCTTGACTTATTGTTGCTATCTCTATCGTCAGTCTCAATCCCCATAGTTCTAGTATCGCACGAACCGATGATCCAACTCTTGAAGGTCTCTGCCCTTGGTTTCGGGCACGAAACATACAACAAAGCACAAACCAATAATAGCGATAGCGGAGTATAGCCAAAACGCTCCGTGCAGTCCGAGTGCCTCGTGGAAGTCGACGAAAGTTTTTACCCCGATGAAAGCGCATCCGTAGCTGAAAGAGGTTGCTAAAGCGCTACCCAGCCCACGATATTGAAGCGGAAAAAGCTCGCTCACCAACAACCAAGATATGGGGCTTATCCCTAACGAGAAAGCGATGGTAAATATGAGCACACAGAGTAACGGAATCCAGTCGTAATGAACAAAAGAAATGTCCTGTCCAACGTGCGTATGTTGCACCATTCTCGCGGCCGATTGGTTCACTTCTTGGAAATATGCGTACGAGCCAAAAGCGGCCAACGCTATAGACATGAACATAATGCTGGTAATCAGCAATACCAAACGGCCCACGCTATCGATCAGTAAACCTGAAAGTAGCGACGCTAATAATTGAACGAAGCTTACGGCCACGGCTCCACCGTGCGGATTCATGGCGCCGAAAGTGCGTCGAAAAATTGGTACCGCGTACGAATTGAAAGCGTTCGCACCCGAGAAACGTTGAAAGAACATCAAGGTACAAGTGATGAGAATGGGATGCCACAACTTTTGGAACATATCCATCAGCGTGCCGTCGTGCTCCTGGCCATTATGAGTGTGTAATACATTATTGCGTATCGTTGCTAGTTCTTTATAAATTTCAAAACACGTTCCTCCTTTTAACCAGTGCAAAGATTTCGCAGCATCTTCTATCCGACCGGTTAGCACAAGGTAGCTTGGCGTCTCTGGTAAATAAAGCGTGATGAAGAACAGAGCGATGGGAGCGATGCTGATGGCTGTGGCGAGTTGTCTCCAGTCGAGATAAGCGCCCATCACGAAGCTAACTAGAACGCCAATTTGACCGAAGATCTTGAGCACGGCGCTTAGACAACCTCGAATTCTTGTATCGGATATCTCACTAATATATACCTGAAGTACAAATTTCTGTTTCTATAAACTATAAAGTTAAGAATTTCATGTATGCCAGAGAACATATACGTACCTGAGAAACCATTAAAATTACAGCGCAGCAAAAGCCAGCGACAAAGCTGGTCACATAGATCATCTGCACGTTGATCGCAAATACCGTTATAATCCAGGATGCGGAAAAAGGCAAAGTTGCGGCACGCAATACATTGCGACGGCCAAACTTCATGGCAATACCGCCGAATATCGAGCCGAATAAGGCACCCAGCAGCGATAAGCTAGCGACCCACGACGTTTGTTGATTGGTTATGATGAAGGCGTTCACATTGACGGTGACGTGGATGGAGGTGAAATTGGTCGGAAATGGTTGGTATACGGGCGAATACGATGAGGAAGTGGGTGGTGCGACGATCAGTTGGTCTTGTAGAGAAGCGATGGCCGGTGAACTGTAGCCTTTGCCGAGACCCGCAGCGAATGGTCCCAATGATACGGCCAGAGTTGCCAGAATCTGGAATACATAAATACGCGCAATGATTCTCTATGGGGTAGGAAGTTAGTAGAGAAGTTTATGGATAGATTTTACTTGAGATAGATATTTATGTTTCGCGTTCGACGGATACTCCAAATGTACGGTGACTACCGAAGGTTCATTCTTGGCTACTCTTTTAAAATTGTGAGTTCGGATCTAGAATGAAAATTTATAATATCAATTAGGACAGTCTGAAGTGCAACAGTCGAGCTCTGTGAAAATGTGAAAATGTGAAATGGAAGATTGAGTGAGGCTAAAGCTTTGAAGGGAAAATAAAACTGAGAAAATAATGTTATCTTGCTTCGTCCATCAAAATCAATCTCAAATTTTTGTCCGAAGATTGAGGCGCCAAGAGTTGTAGCTTTTGTGATCTCAAGTTGCAGCAATTTGTGTGGACTATTCTGGTTCATTGAATCGAATAACTTCATTTCCCCTAAAATCCTTTGAGCCGTGTCTGACTTGGACTACGAAATTGAGGAAGGCCTCCGCTCACTTTCACTGCTGGAAGCGCTTCCCCGTATCTGACGTCCTTTTATCTCCTCTGAATTATGCAATTTCTTCGAACGCCTCCAATCTTCCCTTCAGGACAGGTCCCTTGGAATTGGAGTTCGAGACCAGTTTTCTTCCCACCTACCCATCCAAAATGGTGTCCCATATAGTGAAATTTAGAGTGTTCCTCTCTTCCTAATTGCTTCAAATGACATGACAAATAGTGTCAGCTTTCCCCTTACGAAGAGCCTCGTTATTCGGATGACTTCAGTATCTCCTGCGCCAACTCTTACCCCCAGCTGCAAGACTACTTCAATTAATCCTTGACAAAATCTTCAAAATTATTCGATCGTAGATTTCGATTCTCAGACTAGAAAAGTGTGTCCTCATCCTTTACGCCTCTTGTCTTCCTTCTCTCATTTCCTGTCGAGGAAGGAGAAATAAAAAGACTCCCAAACGAACTCGTCACTGTTCGTTTCCTTCTTTTTTCGAATAAGTGAACGAATGAAATGACTTAAATGATATATGTGGCAAATGTAAGACAACGTGTTGAGCTAATAACCTGATATGTAAGTACATTTCAACCACAAACTTTGGATATGAGTAGGAATGCTACCTATTAGTACAGCACGATAATATATATTAGTAATTCTGCGTAGCAGTTTGACCGCAAGTCCTCGCCTTCAACGGCATTTACAGAACTTCACAATCATCGCGTCCAATTGGTCTCACCTTTGACTCCGAAACCTCCGAGACTTCCCGTATCAAAATCCCTAGAGCAAGATACCTAAATTCCTTAAACGTTCTTATATGCCTACCACACCACCTGCTGTAACCCCCAACTCCTTTTTTTGAATCCCTTCAATCAGTGCAGTGTCGTCGCTAAATACAATGGGTGGATAAGCCGTTTCATTCACGAGGAGATCGCCTCCTTTTAAAAGCTGGAAGATGCCTCCACAACATGGGGAGATGCTTAACCATTGAGCCCAAACGATGTACGTATGTTCCTTTTAAGAGGGAACCTGTTCTATGAGGTGTCTCGCCGCCCGATGTCCGGCGAAAATTGACCTATGACGAGTCGAAACTATTTCAAGTCCCCTTCCTATTGTAGATGATGGCAAGGGGTTAGGGTGTTTCATCAAAAGACTTTTCACCTGAACAAATTCACCGATTAAGATTCACCTACAGAAAGTTCACCTACAAATAATTCATCTGATAGAAGTAGTGGTTCATCACATGGTAAGTTCACCATGACGAAAGTTCACCGACAAAATTCGATTATATTTATACTAGCGGTTGGCGACGCGCCTCCGGCGCGCCTGACCGCTAGCTGTGTGTTGAGTAGATATCTGTGTTTTATAGGTATCTGTATCTTGTAGGTATGTGTGTTTTGTAGGTATCTTGGAATTCAGATGAATTTTTAAAAAAGAAACAGTGGAAAGAGTTTTGCAAAATTCACAACTATTCAGTTCAAAAATAAGAAAATAGACACCAAAAACTGCGACTGTACTTATAAAAATATATCAAAGTTCCGAGTCGCACAAAAATAAAATCACCAAATTAAATTTTTTACACACTAATTCACTTGAGAGCTGACTTAACGCGTGAAGCCTGTATTCATCGCAGCAGAATACAGACAAATCCATTGACATTTTGCCAGTCCCTAAGAAAACACACGGACAACAGGTAAAAAAAAGGGTAATTTCCGCTAGCCCATACGCAGTGCGCACCGTGTCTAGACATTGGTTCTTGTATGAGATACCGGATGTAAAATCCTTTATGTAGGTGTTTTTAAAACTGTGAATAAAATAACTTGGTTAGTATGGAAGTACAGCGAATACTGTAGTCACAAAATTTCCTCCTAAAAATCTGGAACCGGGCTCATTCGAAAGGAAATTACAGGGGCTACAATTTTTGTTCTCTTCAATTTTTCATAAAAATGAGTTATACTCGAGTTATCACAATAATTCAATTCTCGAAACTGCGCCACTCAACGCGCGTAGGTCTAACGTACATGGCAAGCTACACCACCACGTTTTTTTATATTGAAAAAAGTCATTGTTTTCGCCCTTTTTTAAAATTACTCAGCACCTCCCCGTCAAATTTTTATTTTTATGAGTCTATGTGCTTCTCTGGGATGAGGACAATATATCCTGAAAGTTTGAAAGCGATCGGCCCAGTAGTTCTCGAGTTATAAACGGACAGGACGACAGACAAACTTTCTGCTTTATATATTAGATTGAAGAAGTTAATTCATCAGTTTAATTTAAGTTGAATAATAATAAAAAATTATTTTAATATTATTTAATAAAATTAAATTTTATTAAATTTTTTATATTTTCAAGTATTATTCATTTTTATATTTTAATTAAATTTAATTTTGAAAAAAAAACAAAATAATTTAAATTGATATAATTTTTAAATAATTATAATTTTATTGAAATAAAAATTATTTATTGAAATTTTTAAACAATATCTTAATTAATTATATTGATTTATTAAATTAAAAATTATAATTATAAAAAATAAAGTACCTATAATTTAGTAATATAATTCAATTGATTTAATTTATAAATATTGATAATTTAATTAAATAAATTTTCTTGATTAAATTATTATTTATGTAAATAATTAGAAATAAAATTTGGTATATGAAAGCATTAAGTAAAAGTCGAACAGCTGATTGAAAAAGGCGAATTTTGTCGTTGGTGTCGGTGAACTCAAAAAAGGTAGATGAACTTTCCTGTCGGTGATGTGTACATTCCTTCAAAAAGACTTACTCGGTGAAAAATCTTTCGGGGAACTGGTCGGATCCCGATGGCAAGAGGGAAAAAATTTCAACTTCTGATTCATCTTATGTGTACATGACAACAGAGAAACTTTGAAAAAATTTCGACTTTTAAGCCATAATATATGATTGGAGTGGGATTTTGAAAAAATGTTGATAATTGAGTTTTTAGTTTTGCTTTTCTGTGTTGTCAGTGTAACTTTCTTACAAACATTCCAGCCTTCTGGAACCCAGATCAAAATGGGATGTCTCAGAAAATTATATCCCATTTTCAAAGGCTTATCTATAGTTAACTCTTTGGCCATTTTTTTTTTTTTTTTTTATGGACATAGGGTAAAGTATTTTGATGCAATTATTGTGAACATATTCGAGAGCTTGAACAGGTACCCTATTTATCTGCAGTGTTTGAACGTTTACGTCTGTGTCTTAATAAGTTAGTTTTGATCGTGCTGAAGAGTAGGGCTTTCATAATATCGAACTATGGATATCGTATTGGTGAGTAGTTGACCAAGGTTATTTGTAATTTACTTTTGTTTTTTCTGTAGGCAGAGGTGGTTTCGATGTTGGATTATTGTAGTATTATGTTATGCGGCACGCGCACAGGGATTAGAATATAGAGTCCATGGTCATTAGTTAGTATGACTCGAACTTGCTTATTGTTGCAAAGTACCTATGCTGAGGTCTGGGGTCCTAGGGAACGGTGTAGTATACGACTTCTTGTTGATTGAGGGCATTCCTGTTGTGACTTCAAAAACCAAGATGTGAATCGTCTGGGTAGCCGATGGGCTGAGATGACCCACGGGTACGATGAGTAATGTGAAGTTTGAGGTGCGATTTCTCCAGTGACTGCTCTCTGGGAAGGCTATGACCCACGTGAGGTCGAAAGTCATAAAATATACTTCATGGCAGGGTTGTAACGTTGTCACTGAAGGGCTTCTTGCATACTTCTGTAGTGATTGGCATCGGCAAGTTAGGTTGACGAGGTACCGACACATGCAGATCAATTGTGGTACTACTAAACCTGTAGCCACCAGACAATTATTGAGCGGCCTTTTGGCGACTCGACATTACATAGGCAGTTAAGGGTGAAGTTCTTCAAATGTGACTACGGGAGTAGAACCCCGAGTTGTCGAGACCGTGGTTTGGTCAAATCTCAAGAACGCGTGCTTCCTGCGTAGATTTTGTATTGTATCAGATTGTTCACCCAAATAGTTGATGGTCTCGTCGCCCTTTCTTACTGTGAAGCTTTTGTTCATCGCATTCCTTTCAAGAAGGAATTGGTCCACCTGTCTATTATAAAGCCTGACCACACAATTAGGATAACATCTACACAATTGAGCCTGTGATTAATCGAGTTTCTGAACTTACTGTCCTTCAATATCTTGTTTTCCATGTCATTCATGGATATCTCCGCCAGTATTGGTCTTCCTGACTGTAGAACTTGTTATTAAAGCGGTAGTAGTTCTGACTCAGAATCTGTTCCACTATTTTGGCGTACTTTTGCCCGTCGGGGTTTTCATGATGTCTGTTGTTTCAAAGCAAGACGAGAAGCTGGCTCCTCCTTTAGTATGGTGCCAGAAATATTTGTCACATTCATGGATACCACTTTGTCATCCCTCTTGATTTCCACCTTGTCCAGTTGCCGTTGTTTCTGATGCTTTTTCTGGGTGCAAACTGGTAGTTTTTTTTTACACTTCACCACACTCAATATGAGTCTGAATCGGAACATCGCTGTCGGAGTCTATCTAGAGTCCTATAAATATGAGTGAGGACATAGGCCGCTATGATTAGTCGTTACGTTATCATTTACGAAAGACAACGATTTTTTACGTTACGGGAAACTATATCAGGAGGGGGGTAGTTAGTAGATGAGAATACCAGCGAAAAATTTGGTCACCTCGTCGGGATCCGAACCCGAGACCTTTCGCTTGCCGGGCGACTGCTCTAACCGCTGAGCTACGAGGAGATCAAATGATTTCGCTTAAATTCTCAAATACCAACGACGAGAACAAGTACGTCACTGCCCGCAACGGCGATAAACACTCATAGAGTGTATTTTTGAGGGAGCAAGAACTAGCTTGCATCAAACCTCAACGAATATAAACCTCCTCGTAGCTCAGCGGTTAGAGCAGTCGCCCGGCAAGCGAAAGGTCTCGGGTTCGGATCCCGACGAGGTGACCAAATTTTTCGCTTGTATTCTCATCTACTAACTACCCCCCCTCCTGTTATCATTTACTTTCAGACTTTCCTACTCCAATTAGTTGTACATAATAGTTTATCATAATTTAAAACAATAAGAGAACAATTAGACTCAGTGCCAAAGCAAAATATAAGACTCAGCGCTATTAAGGAATGCAGAGTAGCTCCTTTAATTGTACAAATTCCTCACCTAAATAGGGAACTGTATGGATAAATAATGATATAATGACTAATTATGGCAACCCATGTCCTCACTTGTATTTGTAGAGCTCTTGTCTATCTATACGTATATTCATTTTTTCTAGTGATCTACTAGTAATCTTTTTACTTTTTTTATTTCCAGAGACTTGAAATATTTTCGACAATTGAGCTATACTTGAGGAACTTGAGAATATGACTTGAGGATGATGTCATCAACCCAAGTTAGAAGGATTTGTCTGGGCTAGATCAAGTTGAAAGAGAGCGTTCAGATATTTACTGTTCCGTATCTTAAAACGTGATGAATATTTCATTGTATGTACTGAGGTATAAGTAGTTGGTGGGCCCCCCTGAGAACTGTTCCAAGAACTTTCCTGATCAAAATTGGACAATTTTGGTCGAAGGTGGTCGTTTTTGTGGTCAATTTTGACCAAAATCAACCAAAATCGATCAATTTCAGTTGGGAAAGTTCTCAGAACAGTTCTCAAGGGGCCCACCAACTACTGGTATAGTACTCATAGGGATGGTACAGATTACCAAGCTTATCAATATTCACTCTCACACGACTAAAGCCTCTCCTCACAACAACAATCTTTTTTGAAGGACAAACTTGTTTTCTTTAAACCTCGTGTCTTCTTTCCACTAAGATTTTACAAAGGCCTATGGAAAACAGCTTATCTTATTTTTATTTTCTTCATCTTGAAGTGAGTGTCTGTTTAGGCCTCGGAGGTGTACAAAACGGATTGAAATTGTTTTGTAAAGTCTTAGTGGAAGGAGAACACGAGACTTGAAGAAAGCGAGTTTACGCTTTGAAAAAGAAAGTTGTAAGTGTTTAGTCGTTATACCCAAAAGCTGAAAATCGTCCATATTTCAGCCAGAGAGACAAGCGTATTGCGGCCTGACTTCTATATTACGGCCATTGAGATAACCGAATGGCCTTTCAAAGATGTCTTCGGTAGCCGTCCTTTTACAGGTATTTACCACCTTGTTCCATGATAGACGATCGGTAGAATCGCACGGGTGATCATGTGTCAGGTTCGAGTCGGTAAGCCTATCACTAGCTATCCCTATAAATGTATTGCAAGATTTCCGTCTACATACTTAGTGTTCTACTTCGTTATTCAAATTTTTGTGCCACCTAAACATTATATCCATGAACGAGTCGAAGCTACTGTCCGCGTTCGCTTGACATGGAAGACATTTTTTCACAACTCAATTTTCATGAACCACCCTGCATCAGACACTCATATTCATTCATTTAATGTTCATTCAGGATTCAAGATAGGACACGATGACGAATCATAGATTCTGATTCATTAGCAAAAGGTGTATCAAATAAGTAGTATCTGCAATTGTTTCAGGGGCCGCAGTCTGCTTCAATTTCACAGTCACGTGGGCCGCAATTTGGATCATGCGTTGAGCTGTAATTTGCTTTTCCGGCGAAGCTTGCAAGTTTCCCTCTTGCAATGGCCTTTAAAATTTTCTAAAAATGACCAAGTTGGTTTTGAAGGTGCAAAATTTGAAGTTATTCTTTACAGTTGAGTATTATTGGGAGAAATCTGTGGGTTCTTTGAAGGTTGGAAGGACAGATAGGACCGTTGTAGTCGTCAGAAAACAAAAAAAAAAAAAAAAAAAGAAAAAAGAAAAAAAGACATTGGGATAATTGGAGAGCTAACAAGTCTCGTAATATCGTTGATGGCTATGATCTATGATGAAGAGTAAGACACTAAATACACATACTTCTACGTATGGCACACCGTTTTGGACGGGGAAAGGTTGTATTTTGAATCCATACCAATGATGTTGACTCTGGAGAATATTAGGGAGATTGCCTCGAAGGCCAACCGAACCGAGCTCTGTAAAAGTCGGCCAAGCGACAAGCCAACAGTTTGGAGAAAAGTATTTCTCAGACTCGTACGATATACCTTATTCTGTGGATCGTTGGCTTGTCGCTTGATCGGCTTTTACAGGACTCGATTCAGTTTATTTGCGATAACGTGTCTCCAAATCCTCGAAAAGGCTTTTCGAAAACTGAAGAAGATTGAGTAAAGGCAAGATTTTTGGAGTGTATATTTATTAATTTGCGACTGTAGATCTATCGACAAGAGATTGCTTGGTGTTTCGCCCTTGTCTGTGATTTCATTCGCTAAATTTTCCAAATCTAGGGGCAAGGAATAAAGACTTGGATGCAGCCTTGTATAATTTGTATAAAAGACCAGTATCGTGCAACAATTCAAGCGTGTAATAAAATTATTAAGCTGTGCTTAACGTGAAAAGGTTAAAGAAGTATGAAGTCGTTGAAATAAAATCTAGATTCGTGTACAAAATACGAAACAGTAAATTTATGCGGGTCACGAAAAGAACGTATGAACTTCATGTCCGATTAACTTTTCTTTTTCTTATATATTTACCTCTTCTTTTCTCTATCTATACGACAGTGTATATAATCTACAGCGTGTAAGTCATATTTGTACAGACGGTATACAAACTGCGTGCATTCAATTTCGCGAGCACACATCCTCGCATGCAATGGAGGGAAAAGGAAAGAAAAAGAGAAAGATCCGTGTATATGCGCGCTATATTCGTATGACTAATGTCGTAAGAGAAAAAACTCGGAGGAAAGTATTGGTTTTTCTCTTCCAAATAATGGCTTTAAATAGTGAAAAGCTCGCGAATGTTTTGTGTTCAATGTGTTCACTCCTCTCCCTCTCTCGACCTTGCTTCAATTTTCGCCGTAATCGCCTGATATCCTGAAGTAGAGTAGTTACAGACCGAAGAAATAATAATTTATTGTTTCGCGAGTCGCTTCATATACGTCGGAATATTTTTGTGAGATTGAATTTCTTGGTTTCTCCCTTTCTCCCCTTGTTTTTTACTTCATCATCGACGTACCGCGGTTAGAATAGACCTGTACCAATCTTTGTTGCTGAAGTTCATTTTTTTTTTTTTTTTGTAATATTTTATTTCATACTTTCCAACTTTTACGTTGACGTGAATTTAGTATAAGAGATATTGTACGTATACGTTCTCATTTCAACAAAAATCTTCACGTAGACAGCAGCCGTTCTATTCAATTCATTCCGTCGAAAAGGAGATTGGAAACTAAATTGAAATTTTGATAAATTGAGAACCAGACTGTACGCTTTTTACGCAGTAGTTCCATTTCAATGAAGAAATGGCTCGTAATCTATCCGCAAATCCGAAATTATTTTGTCGTTATACATGTAACGGCGAGTTGGATAATGCGGCATATTTGGATTGTAACTGGGAATTAATGAGAAAAAAAAGAGGAAGGATGATTTTCTTTTTCCTTTAAAAGAAACAAATTACTTTCTAGCTACAGGGGCCCGAAGGTCAGTCTACGTTGCACAGCAGCACTCAACATTCCCATTAGCAGCTGTCTCATCTTTCTTCTCCTCTGTTTGGTACAGTGATCCGTTCTTATCACCCGAACAAGATTGTAAATTTCGATGTTACCTTATTTTTGAATACCTCGAGTGCGAGCGCACGACTGGCCATCAAAAGGTCCTTGTGGAGGAATGAACTCGGACTAATTCATGTCTACCCCAACGACGAGACTGTGAATTTTGATAATATTCCCTAGTTCTTGAATACGCGCTTAACTGACCGCCAAAAAGTCCTTAACGAGAAATGAAGTTGATGGTACTTTGTACTTGTATAAGAATGTGGAATAATGTGTTTCTCGTATTTAGAAGTCGGAGTCATCCTGGCGAAAATCCGAATTATAGTCACTTCATAACACAACTTACTTTTTCTCAATGTCCGGTGTATGAAAGATATTCTAAGTCAGTTAAAAGCTCTTACTGACGACCTCGGAGTTGTTCGCTAGCTGCTATATTGATAAGCCTTTCGTTTTTTCAGCGTTTAATAAGCGTCCTGTGACAAGTTGTTGAATTGTAATATTTGATGAACGTACTAAGTTTGTACTTTACGCAGCGTCATCCCAGACCATGACAAGCGAACGAGATCTTAGACTATCTTAAAAGGGAGCAAACCTCGAGAGGATGGAAAGTTTTGTGACAAACGCAGGCAGCCTCGTGTAACAAACTAGTCTATCTAGGAAAATTGCATCTTTATGGAAGACGTCATTTTACTTACGTACCTATACGTCTTTTTCACATAGGGCTAAATTATTCGATATGTTACACTTCTAAACACTATCAATGGCTTCTAAGATGGATTCTTGAAACCTACTCCAATTTCATAAGTGGTGAGGGAGGTCCCTCCTATTCGACCTTCTACGGCAATGTCAAACCTGTACAAGTTTCCTTCTGGAAAACCGGAGAATCTTTTCCTTCTAGAAACAATATCGACATCGACTTTTAAGAGTATCGTAGTTTTCTAGGGACCGGAGCTCTGTCCTGGTTTAGGGAGTTGGAAAAGTTTGAAAATCTTAGCGTCATACACGCATATGAATAGGAAACCATGGTTTTACTTGGAGGGAGAAGAACCCTGAACGACTTCGAGGGCTCGAAAAGGTCACCACGAGTGAGCGAAGAGGGAAAGCACTCACCTACTTTGAGGAAATTGTAAATTCTACAAGAGAATATTCTTCCACCCCCCCCCCCCTTCTTCACGATTTTTTTTTCATTTTTGTACTTTCATTACCTCACCGTGGAGGGAAGGAGTCTGAATATTGACTTCCTGGTTCCCAACATATTCAATGACCAACGGACGTTTTCAGTTCGCCATCTACAACAAGTTCACAATCCCATGAACGTAATCTATGACTTATCTTCTTGTCTTGAAACTCTTAGACAGACGCGTTGAACACCACAGTTCATCCCCTGGTTTTTATTCCCACAAATTTGTGTGCCAGGAAAAATGGATGAATCCCTATCATTGCTGACAAGATTGCTGTCGACAAAGACGTTTGATTCATAGAAAACTAGTCAGGAAATGGCTTGACTCTGCCATTTCTACTCTTCACAAGCTCCCCTTCCTTTCTCCTTCCCGACGACAGGTTGAAAAAGATAAATTAGCACTTCTTGGACCGTCCGTCCAATATAACCTCAGTGGTGCTCTTCCTTTTTATGGGTTATGACCGGCTTACTACAATTCCACTTCTCTTTGCGAACTCTGATTTATAGACTGGAAAAAACGACGGCTTTGTTGACAAAGTTGACCGGGGAACTCAGGGAACTTGTTCTATGGAACAAATTTGGTTTCGATATTGAGAATTGAATGTCTTCCTTCTGTTACAATACCGATGTATTGCTCAATATTGGAAAATTTTCAAGTCCAAACCATTTTGATGGTTGAAATTTTGACGTTTCGCCGTCACCGTCCGGCAAAAACTGGCCTCGCCTAATAACGGATTGTACTTGTAAAAATTTCGTATATCCAGCTATGTATGACAGGAAGAACTCGGAAAAGAGAACCTGTTCTAAGGACGGTTTTTTGAAAAATTTGCCGCGTGCGTGCGGCAAAAACTGACCTATGACGTTATCAGATAGTAACGTCACAGGGTCAATTCAAAAAATTACTCCAAGTCCCTAAAATAAGTCAAGGTCACGGATGACGTGATCAGGGTCAACATACCTAACCGTAATTTAGAGAACCCTGCTTTCAAAAAAAAAAAAAATTACTTTTCCTACTACTTTTTAGCGGGCTATCTTGGAAAAAGAAATGATGGTTATTGTGATTTCGCGATACTAAACTTGGACAATATATGAATAGTACTCGAAGTGAAGAAACTCTATGGTAGTGACGGCTATAACTGTAAAGTTTTGAGCTAAATTTCTTCTCTGGGTGTAAAAACTAGGGCTCTACTACATGGATACACATATATCTTACGGCTGAAGCACAGGGCTGGAGGTCATTCTGAAATTTGCGTTCTAAAAGAAAGTCGCGCAAATGATGTCACGTGACCTTGACCTATTTTAGGGTTGGAAAAATTATGCAAAACCAGCATCGAATTTTGAAAGGGTGACGATGGCACCGGTGTGCGAACTTGGTATTCAGGAAGCGAGAGTGATACGCAGAAGTATGGGTCGATTCGTTTTAAAACTATTTTTGGCTGCGGTATGGCCCGTGGAAGTCAGGTAGGTAAAATGGGGAGGAGACCGTAGAACTTGATACTCCTGGAAAGGAATGATCAAGGAGTGAATGAATTGATGCCAGCTGGAGTTGATAAGAACTCGTTTCTTTCAGGAGTAGAGGACCGTTATGAAAATTAGATCCCAGGGCCCACAAAAGCTAGATCCGGCCCTAATGACTTAGCTCTCTGCTCTTTTGACATGGATATGTGAGGGTCAGTCGGACATTTGTAAGACCTATTTCACGAGACGCATGACGTCATCAATGACCTTGACCTTCTTCGGGACTCATACTCTTACCCTCCATATTAGGTCTAACACAACAATTACGAAATACTGGCCCCACCATACAGTATAATCTTTGACCTTATATTTTTACTAGGCCAATACTGAGCAAATAACGGCGTTTGGACGAATGAGCCCGTCAGCTAGTTGGTCTAACGTACTTCTAAGATGCAGTGCAAACTAAAGGAAAGGATTTTAGTCTGTCTGATAATGTTACAAATTGGATATCTTAGGTCAACTTCCTCCGGTCTATTTTAGAAAGGTTTGAATTAGCTAGTTATTCTCCTGTCAAAGTAGAACTTAGTGTACCATATACCAGAATTAGGTGTACTACAAAGCCTAAAGACATCAATGCTTCAATATTTTCCCAACAAATTCCTCCGTTCTCGGGGAGAGGTTTATGAAAGTCCCTCTTTTCACATTTATTTGGAGCTATTTCGTAGACTTCCCGAGTACTTTTTCAACTATAAAGCTGGTAGCCTGTCATTTCTCCAAGTCTTCGGAGAAATATATCACTAAAAAGGGAAATAACGTTTCTCAAACTCAAAGTTAATTTTGCCTCCCTTTATATAGGAGTTTGACTTGTTTTTTTAAGGCTTTTGATGACGTCATTTTAATCCTTAATCTCTACAAAGAAGATCAAAAATTGACCAATTTTCAAATCTTTTTTTCATATGTTTTCAATTTCCTTTAGACTCAGACCCGGATGTACGAGACGGAAAGGAGGAGATACACCTCCAACCCCTGAAAAAGCCCCGAAAGATCTTTAGACGGTGATGTTTTCCCCGCGTGTGCAGACTACCTTTCCAAATATAAGGCTCGAAGAGCAAAATATCAAGTCTCGCTCGAATATACCGCTCGAGAGTCAACATTTTCCAAGTCCTCCTCCTCTTCGAATCTGTAGTCGAAATTTTCTCAAGATCTACTTCTTTTCTCAAGTCCCCTTACATAGTCAATACTTTTCAAGTCCCCCTCCCCTTCCGAGTGAAAAAATGTGTTTTAAAGTAATAAAATCCGGCCTAAAGGATAAAAAGCCTCTTTTTTCAATCAAATGCAGAGAAAAAGAGAGCGGAGCTGGTTTACACCTTAAAAAGGAGAGGCGTACATCGAGCCTTGGACTTTAAGACAAGAGGACGGACTGAAAGAATTTTGAACGAGGCCTATACAAAGGAAAATCCGCCTGCTTAGACTAAAGTTCTATTCAGTGTTTCTAGCTTCAAACCACAGGGCCCTGTACAGAGGTAGACAGTCGATAATCGAACACCCTTAAAGAATATCAGGAAGGTACCTCAGATTCGGCCTCAAAAGAATAATACTATCTTTTATATTGTGTGTAGCGACTACCGAACTATTGGCTTGATGTCCCATTCACTTAAAATACTCTCAACAATAATTAATAGACGGATAGAGAGCCGAATTGATGACAGATTGAGCCAAACTCAAGAGCTAAGAAAGGCACAAGAGCTGCGGTTACCTTATTTAAAGTTCTAATACAAAGGGCTCTTGAAGTGAACCGCCGAGTTTACGTATGTTTCGTAGACTACGAAAACGCCTTTGACAGAATAGAACATAATAGACACATGGGCATGCTGGAGACATATGGCGTCGATAAAGAAGATATTTACCTCATTCAAAACCTCTATTGGAGTCAAGAAGTAAACTTTCTAATAGGCAAGTCAGTTTCGCCTGAGACATGGAACGTAAGAAGAGGAGTAAGACAGGGATGTCCAATGTCTCCGAGATTGTTTGATGTGTACGCGGAACAAATAATGACCCATCCAAAGTTTTCCAATGTCGGTTTTTCCGTCAATGGTCCGAAAATCAATAATATTAGCTACGCAGACGATAAGGTCTTGATAACGGTATCTCCACAACAGCTACAGCAAATCGTCCACAGACTAAATTCAGAAGGCGAAAAAGTTGGAATGTCCATAAACACTGCCAAGACAAAGGTAATGATCATTGAGAAGAAAATGAGTGGAAAGCAGTTGCGCATAGAAGTAGATGGTGATAAACTGCAGCAGGTCGAGGTCTACAAATATTATCTTGGGAGTTATGGTTCTAGGTGGTAGAGACAACACCGAAATTGCATGCCGAGTCGCAAACGCTCAGGCTGCTTTCTATAATCTAGAATATGTCCTGAAGGACAGGAAATTGAGGTTCGCAACACGGTGGAGGATATTACGTTGTTACGTCCGGTCCGTATTAAAATACGCGGCAGAGGCTTGGATAATGAATAAACCTGCGAAGGTAAGAATAACCGCGTTTGAACTTTGATGCTATCGGCGGATGCAACGCATAGCGTGGACCGAAAAAGTCAAGAATATGGAGGTACTGGCTAGATGCGGGATAGAGGAACCGGTGTTGACAAGTATTATCATGCAAGGGAAATTATGCAGTTTCGGGAGAGGAAGAGAGAAGACCCGCTTCTTGCTTTGGTTATGCTTGGAAAAAATTCCGGGAAAGACGCCAAGAGGAAGAAGAAGGTCGACTCTCATGGATAATGAATGATATTATGTACTTGTACTTATGAGATTAGTACCTATTGTTTTTTGTGCACATGATTTCGAGGGGCTACCTTCTTAGTAGAAGACGCATACATACATCATGTTATAGCGTATATTTGTGGGCTATTCGTATATTAGCGTATAGCCTTGTCAAAGAAAAAATATCGGCCAATTGTGCCGAGGCGCTCGTTTTCACGCCTAGATCATGATATGCGAGCAGCGCCTTTCAATCACAATGCTAAAAACAGTTTCTGAATACGACAGACAGAACTCACTCGAGTCATACAGTAGAAACTCTCCAATAGTTATTACTGCGAGACGGAGACGTGGAGAAAACTATGAACGGAAACGCAGATTAATTATGGCGGCCCTCGTTCGCATAGATTATATATATATATATATATATATATATATATATATATATATATATATATATATATATATATATATCCATTAATCTGGGACTAAAATACGCAAAACAAAGTTGAAGATATACCATTGATGAATTCATATATCAATACTCGCGATATGACTCAGTCATATGGTAAGAAAATTCTGAAAATTTCAAGCGACTTCTAGCGATTCTCAATCAAATATACCGAAAGTGATAGAAGACAATTTCCGATATTTGGTAATTCAATATGGAATACGTCTTTTTCGTCATTCCTTTGAGAATGTCAATCGCTACAAAATTTCCTTTAGAACGAAAAAACAAGATAACCTTGAATTACATTGTATGAGGCCCCGACGGAAAAATCACGCGGAACTTTTCCGAGAACAGAAAGTCAAAAATAGAATTTTGCGTAGCAATCGTCGGCTGATGTACAATAATACGGTACACAATATTGCATCATCATCATCAACAACCAAAGATCGTCGGTCCTTCTGATGGCTGAATCTACCCGCCGATTTCACTCGAAAATGAACGAAGATGATCTGTAAGTGCGAAAACTCGACTGATTTCAAAAGGCTAATAACGCAACCGTACAAAGATACTCCTTGAACCGCCTACGAACTAATGTGACATTGATTTTTCTCTGTTTCAGGAAGCAGGCTCTTCCTCCAAAAGATTTTTCGTCGTCCAAAATATATAGAGATGGAGCCGAGTACAAGTTCTTTGAACTGTTCCTACATCTCTACCCCGATTTGCGGCAAATCTTGAAAAACTTGACCCGTCAACCAGGAGCGTATATTAATTGGGCTTTCATGCTCACGGTTATGCCTGGTACAACCCCTAATTATGTAGGCTATACGGATATATTGGAATTCGTAATAGGGTGTATCCGGCAACCGATAAATCAATTCTCCTTCACGAGAGATGAAATGGAGTGGCTGAGTTATTACGCAAATGTCGTATTCAACGGTCGCTGGTCTCATATAGTGCTACGAGAAGCCGAGATTCAAAAAGAATCCCTAGAAATAGAACAACTACGAAAACAACAACTACAACCACAACAACTACAAGAACTTATACCACGAGAAGAAATACTAAAAGTAAATATGGAAAAACTAGCTCGACACAAATATGTCTGTGATTTGTGGTGGAACATATACGTAGCTGCCTACCGTAGTTTCTCGGAGTAAACCTGATGATGAACAGTAATGTATATCGTCGATTCTGGATCGGAGGCGGAATTGGATTCACACAGGAAAGATCGTTGAAACAGAGATACGGTCAAGTTCGACTGAAATGGTATCGGGTAGATGTATTTTCTTTCTCATAAATTGTTACCTTTGTTACACTTTATGACTAACGCAATAATAGAGAGCGATTATTCGCAATTATTTTGATTTTTTCTTCGCACTTCGGCTAGATGAACTCGACGCGGTGCCGACTGGTTATTCCTCACAGACGTACGTACGTATTACAGAATATTATGTTGCATCCAAGATGATAGGAGTTTTAAACCGCCCAAGATAGAAGATTTCCATAAACTCGCGATGCAATTTAAAGAAAATTCAACGAATGAAAAATGTACGAAATTTGAATCAACACCGTTCTTGGGTGACAAAATTACGAGCACGAGGTCGTGACATCATCAGAGCTGGCACGTAAAATCTCTGAAGACGAAAAAATTAACAATCAGGATAATATGACCTCATCAGAGGATGATTTTGACACGGATATGTCTTAAGGTTGGAGGTAATTGTGAAATTTGCGTTAAAAAATGGTCACGTGACCTTGACCTTCATTTAGAGGATTGGAAAAATTCTGACTTTCGCTAGTCTCATTGTACTAGGCTATTACTACGTGGTTATGTCTGAAGGTCGTGGGTCATTCTGGTATTTAATAATAATAATCAGCCTTTATTACCCGCAGCGATACAGAACAAGAAAAAAATATACTGTGTAAACTAAAAAACTACTTTGTAGAAAAGAAGTTGAAAAGAAATTGAGTTCTTCGGTTTAGTATCGACTACCGGACGCCCTGTTCAGAGCATAGGCCTCCCAATCCGACTCCATACCGTCCTTTTGTACGCCGATCTACTCCATAACACCCCCAACTTTTCATTGATCTCGTCTTTCCATCTTTTTCCCGGTCTTCCCCTTCTTTTGTGGTCGTATGGTACCCATTCAGTGACACTTTTACACCATTTACTGTTGTCCGATCTCGCCAGATATCCCGCAAATCTTATTTTCACTCTTCTTATTATTGTTACAATATCTTCCATTCCCGCTTTTTCTATTAAATCCTCATTTCTTACTCTTTCTGACTTTTTTATCCCCATAATTCCCCTTATTTTTCTTCTCTGCAAGTATTGTAAATTATTACTTTGACTCTGCGTCAAACTATATGTCTGAGCACCATAGATTATTACTGGGATAATACATAAGACCATTATCTTCCTTTTTTGCTTCAATTGACATTAGATTCTTCAAAATTTTTCTGATAGATCAGTATGCTTTCCATGCTTTGTTTTTCCTAGCATTTAATTCTTTACCCATTTTTTCCTCAAACGACATGATTTATCCTAGATATACGTACTCCTTTACTTCTATTTTTTTATCATCTATTTGTATTTCTCCTTCTTCTATATTAAGCATGTATTTGGTTTTATCTATGTTTATTTCCATCACTCCCTTTCGACTTTACTCCACTAGTTCTGAACAAGATTAAGACTAAGTCATCCGCAAATCTTGAATAATTCAATGTTTGACCCTGTATCTTCGGCTCCTTATTTTCCCAATTTAATCCCCTGAAGATTTCTTCTACTAATGCATTAAATAAATTTGGTGACAGAGGGGCCCCTTACTTTACACCTCTTTCTACTGCGAAAAATTTCCCCGCTTTGTCTATATTTACCCGAGCTTTTGTATTTCTGTAGGAGTTTGGAAATATTAAATCGCACGAGAAAAAGAAATGGTTTACACGAGAATCATAAGCGCGAGAAAAAAAAAGGAGAGAGATACTTTAAAAAAGGACATCGCGAGATGATTCAGGCACGAGATATTCATAGGTATCAACGAGAAACTTATTGATTGCAACGAGCAAAAACGGGAATTATTGATAAGTGTGGATGAATCGCCTGGCTGCATCTTGTATGCACGTCTTCATTCAATATGCAAAGGTTTATGAATGTGTGCACACGTATTCTAATACGACTCTCTCATCGAAGTATCATTTACTGCCTGTTACATTTTGACTTCAATCCTCCTTATGCGGTTCGCAACTCTCTCGATCTCACATCAAGAATGTCCAACACAAATTTTCCTTCCGGATCGATACTAATCTCCTTCGACGTCGCCAGTATGTTTTCTAAAATTCCGGTGGCGCGCACCATCCCCCTCCTCCTCCGGTTCCTGGAAAGACAGAATATTCATCCGGACATCATCAACGAATTCCGCAATTTACTCCAAGTATGCCTCTCTCAAAATGTTTGCGTCTTCAGGAAAACGACCTACAAGTTTCCGGTTGGCCTTCCGATGGGAGGTCCACTATCCTCTCTGGTAGCAAATGTGTTTATGAACTACCTCGAAACCTCCATCCTCAGCTCAAGCCCGTACGCCTCTCGAATACGATTCTGGGCTCGCTACGTCGACGATGTGTTATGTGTCTGGCGTGGCCCTCTTCCGGAGCTACAACTCTTCCTCCAAGAACTCAACAATTTTGACCCCGCTATAAAATTCGCGCTTGAAACAGGAGGAAACAGCATCAATTTTCTAGACGTCACCATCACCCTCATCTCATCGAAAAACATAACATTCTAAAAACTAAATTCGGCATATTTAGGAAAGCTTCATTCACGGGCGTTTCAATCCACGCGGACTCCTTCCATCCTCCATCCCACAAAATGGCAGCCATAAACGCAGCCATCCACAGGCTGATCCATATTCCTCTAGATGACGTGGCTTTCGAACACGAGGTTAAGCAAATTGAAAAAATTGCCAAGTTAAACGGCCTCGAATCTAACATCCGCCTCTTGGTCAGACGTAAACAACTCAAAAAGCTGCTCACCGAACTCCCTCCCGACGAGCCACCCTCTCAAAAGAGCTCAACGTCCAGAACACGATGGATTCGCCTACCATACCTCGGGAGACCTACAGAAAAACTCTCCTCAAAGCTCCGAAGACTCAACTACCGAGTAGGCTTCTATCCAGTCAACATCTTGTCTAACCTCTCCACCTTGAAGGATGCTGTACCACCAATGGATGAGTCAGGCACTTACCGAATAACGTGCGGGTCCTGCGATGCTCAGTACG